>CM065593.1:55090162-56290162 GCA_033119425.1 Bufotes viridis
AATAAGTGGAAGAACAGGAACCAAAACAAGGATAGAAACCATAATTGCAGTAAAAGGAATGAGTCTTGTGACCATGGCTTCTGAGGCAGCTTTCCCTTTCCCGCTCCAGAGGCCCAAATGACTACCCTGAATTGAGATGGGGAAGTAGTCATTGGTAGTGATAGGCCGGAGCCTGTACGGGGCTACCAGGCTTATAACAGGTATATTCCAATGCAGGACCTGTGCAAATAATTCCAAATATATTCCAATGCAGGCCTGCGGGTGGGTGTACTGCATTGGAATATACTGAATTTCTCATACACTACTGTATTAAATCACAGTAGTATATGGGAGAAACAATCTAATGATTGCATTTTTTTAAATATAAAAAATAAAAGATTATAATCACCCCCTTTCCCTATAATAAAAATAACTAAACAATAAAATATAAAGATCATATGCACGCTGTAAAAAAAACCCTCTAAATATTTTATTTGCACTTCTTTTTGTCACTTCACCTTCCAAAAAAATGAATAAAAAGATCGTCCTGCAAAAATTTGCCCTCATATGGAAATATAAAAAAGTTATGGGGTCAGAATATGGTGATGCAAAGAAAAAAAAATGTTTTCCCAAAACTTTATTTTTTTCAATATAAAAACACAAGTAAAACTATATAAATGTGGTATTGCTGTAATCTTATTGACCCTGAGAATGAAGAGAACAGGTTCGTTTAAGCGCATAGGGAATGCGGTAAAAACAAAATCCATAAAAAATGTTAGCTTTTTTCCAATTCCAACCCATTTGGAATTTTTTTCCAGCTTCCTACTACATCATATGCAATATTAAATGGTGACAGTAGAACGTGCAACTTGTCCCGCAAAAAACGAGCCCTCATATGTCTATGCAAACGAAAAAGTGGGTTATTGCTCTGGGAAAGCAGTGAGTAAAAAACTAAAATAGATATTCAGCATATTCAGGGTTAATGGCTTTGTACTTTCTGATTTCACATGACCACTTTTGTGCTCATCATCACATGACTTGACAATTATCTTTACAGTGGATATTCAGACCCTTTCACGTTCCCTGCAGTCTTGTGCTAAAATAAAAAACAAATCAAGTTTCCCTCCATCATTCTGCACTTAATACCCCATAATGAGAAAGCAACAACAGAATTTTAGAAATGTTTGCAAATCTATAAAAAAAAAAAGGAAAAACTAACATTTCACATGAACGTAAGTACTCAGACCCATGGGCGTAGCTATAGGGGGTGCAGAGGTAGCAGTCGCTACCTGGCCCAGGAGCCTGAGGGGGCCCAAAGACCCTTGTGCCGCATAAGAAGACACACAATGCACTGAGGGAAGGGGGGCCCAAGCTGAACTCTTGCACCAGGGCCCATGAGCCGTTTGCTACGCCCCTGCTCAGACCCTTTTCTACGACACTTAAAATTTAGCTCTGGGGCCTCCCATTTCTCTTGATCGTCTTTCGGATGTTTCTACACCTTAATTAATATCCACCTGTGGTAAATTCAGTTGTTTGGACATGATTTGGAAATATACATCCCTCTCTGTATCATTTTTCACAGCTGACAATGCACATCAGAGTAAAAACCAAACCATGAGAAAGAAAAAAAAGAACTGCCTGTAGAGTCCTGAGCCATGAGAAATTTCTGCTTTTCGGGAAAATTCCCAAGAGCACAGTGGCCTCCATAATTCTTAAATGGAAGAAGTTTGGAACAACCAGGACTATTCCTAGAGCTGGCCACCCCTCCAAACTACACTACTCACAAAAAGTTAGGGATATTTGGCTTTCAGGTGAAATTTTTGAAAAACGTAAAAAGTTCACACAGTATTATATCATGAAAGTAGGGCATTTAAGTAGAAGCATGCAACAATTTATTGAAACAAAAGCTAGCAGTGGTGGGTATACCCCCAGAGAAAATGTCAATGTCTCAAAAACTTGTCATGTGGACTTGAGCCACAATCATCAATTACAGCTTCACACCTACGTGCTGCTCAAGCTGTTCACAAGTTGACTTATTGTCTGCTGAGACATGGCATCCCACTCTTCTTGAAGGGCGGCCCTCAGGTCATTGAGGTTCTGGGGTACAGAGTTACGAGCCTCTATACTGCGACTCAGCTGATCGCATACATTTTTATTGGGATTCTGGTCTGGAGAAAGTGCAGGCCACTCCATTTGAGTTACGACAGTCTCCAGCAGCCGTTCCCTAATGATTCGACCTCGATGAGCTGGCGCCGTCCATGAAGATGAAATTAAGCCTGTGTCTTTCATGCAGAGGCACAATGACTGGATTAATGATGTTATCCAAGTAGTCAGGGGCGTAGCTATAGGCTCATGGGCCCTGGTGCAAGAGTTCAATTTGGCCCCCCCCCCCCTGTTCGGCCGTTCCGTTCTCCTGCTCTGTTATAGGAGCAGGAGAAAGGAAAGTACGCATTCGGCACATAACTAAGCCGAACAGAGCCTAAGGATCCCATAGACTATAATAGTGTCCGTTAGGTGTCCGCTCCGAAGATGATTTTGGAGCAGAGACAAAAGCTGTGCATGCAGGACTTTTGACTCCGCTCCAAAATCATCTTCGGAGCGGACACCTAATGGACGCCATTATAGTCTATGGGATCCTTAGGCTCTGTTCGACTCAGTTATGTGCCGAATGCGTACTCCTTTCTCCTGCTCCTATAACGGAACAGGAGAACGGAAAGGCCAAACACTGATGTGAACTTAGCCGAATGGTGTCCAGTGACATGGAGGAGGCAGAGAAATGTGACATGGAGGGAGAAATGTGACATGGAGGGAGAAATGTGACATGGAGGGGAGAAATGTGACATAGGGGCGGGGAGAAATGTCACATGGTGGGGAAATGTGACATTTCTCCCCCTCCATGTCATATTTCTCCCCCCTCCATGTCACATTTCTCCCTCGATGTCACATTTCTTCCCCTCCATGTCACATTTCTCCCCCTCCATGTCACATTTCTCCCCCTCCATGTCACATTTCTCCCCCCTCCATGTCACATTTCTCCCTCCTCCATGTCACAGTCCTCCCACCTCCATGTCACAGTCCTCCCCCCTCCATGTCACAGTTCTCCCCTCTCCATGTCACAGTTCTCCCCTCTCCATGTCACAGTCCTCCCCTCTATTAATATTATGTAAAAACATTATGCTCACCTGGTCCTGGTCCAGTCTGCAGCAGCTCCTCTTCTCCTCTGTGTGGCACTGGTTGACTCCTGGTATCTTCTCTCTGGCCTCCCGACAAGTTGTTTGAGGTCTTGAGGACCTTTCACACTCAGCCAATCAGTGGCCACAGTTATGTCATGTGTCAGGCCAGTGATTGGCTCAGCAGGAAATCGCTGGCCTGACATGTGACACAGCTGCAGCCACTGATTGGCTGAGTGAAAAAGGTCCTCAAGACCTCAAATAACTTGTCAGGAGTTATAGGGATTCAGACTGTCTCTCCTGAAGGGGGCCCTCTGGGCCCCCCTGACTTAGGGGCCCGGTCGCAATTGCGACCGCTGCGACCCCTATAGCTACACCACTGCAAGTAGTATTGGCTTGTTACTGTACCATACACAAAGTGTAGGGCAGATCTGTATTGACTACACACACCTGCTTCACTGTAACACCAAGAAGGGGTAGAGGTTAAAGTGCCAGGGAGGCTAGTCCTGAGCTGGAACGCCCTAGTAAATATCCCTGCTTGGCCGATGTTAGGGATGAAAGCCCAGGGCCAGCAACACTGCAGCAGGGCGTTTCTCCTAGCAACCACGAAGATGACCACTGCAGGAAGGATGGGAAAAGGAGTGCAGGCAAAGGTTAGACAGATGCTGGTGGTAGGGGACTCTATTATTAGGAGGACAGACAGGGTCATCTGTCGCCGAGACCGCGAATGCCGAACAGTGTGTTGTCTTCCGGGTGCTCGGGTTCGCCATATTGCGGATCGGATTGACAGATTGCTTTGTGGGGCTGGGGAAGACCCGGCGGTCATGGTACACATTGGCACCAATGACAAAGTCAGGGGGAGATGGAAGGTCCCTAAAAATGATTTTAGGAAACTATGAGAGAAGCTCAAGTCCAGGACTTCCAAGGTAGGGTTTTCAGAAATACTACCAGTGCCATGAGTGTCACCAGAGGGAGAACAGAAGCTTAGGGAGTTAAATAAGTGGCTCAGAAGCTGGTGTAGGAAGGAAGGGTTTGGGTTCATGGAGAACTGGGCCAACATTTCTGTCGGTTACAGGCTCTACAGTAGAGACGGGCTGCACCTTATTGGGGAGGGTGCAACTGCTCTGGGGGAAAAATGGATAGATGGCTGGAGGAGCTTTTAAACTTGGATCTGGGGGGAGGGTGGGGGTTCATACTAATAAGGGGGTAGATAGTGTAGATAGAGAGTGGGATAAAAAAGGGGACAGTGGGGATTTAATGGGGGCAGGGGTTAGTGTGAAAAGTAGGGCGAAGAATGGGCAGAACTGTACACCAATGGAAAATAGAGCTGCTGGTAACAAGAACCTGTTACATACAAACTTCAACCAAGGTAAAAAAAAATCCTGGATATTCACTTTACAGGTAATAGTAATTTAAAATGTATCTTCACAAATGCCAGAAGTCTAGCTAGAAAAATGGGGGAGCTGAAGGCTATGGTACTAGAAGAACACATAGATGTAGTTGGTGTAGCTGAGACATGGTTGGATTCTTCACATGGCTGGGCTGTTAATATTGAGGGTTTTACACTATTTAGGAAAGACAGCGTCAATAGAAAAGGCTGTGGCGTGTGCCTGTATGTGAGGAGTGATCTGACGACAAGTGTGAAAGAGGCAATTGTGGGTGAGGATGGCGATGATGTTGAAACCTTATGGGTGGAAGTTCAAAGGGATATAAACACTGAAAAAAATAATACTTGGTGTAATCTATAGACCTCCTAACATCACAGAGAAGATAGAAGCTCAACTGTATAACCAAATAGAGTAGGCTGTACAGGCTGGTACAGTGGTCCTAATGGGAGATTTTAACTTCCCAGACATTAACTGGGGTCATGATTCTGCCTCAACTGCAAAGGGGAGAAGATTCCTCAACTTGCTGCAGGACCACTTTATGGGCCAGTTTATAGAAGCTCCCACTAGGGGCAATGCTCTGTTGGATCTGGTAATTTCTGATTATACAGAGCTTGTTGGAGATGTTACTGTTCAAGAAACACTAGGTAATAGTGACCACAATATAATTATATTCCCCCTACACTATAAGAAGCAAACTCTGTCAGGCAGAGCAAAGACACTGAATTTTAAAAAGGTTAATTACCCTGGGTTGAGGGCAGCATTTCAGGGCATAGACTGGAAGCAGCTACTGTCACATAATAATACTGAGGATAAATGGGAGAGCTTTAAATCTACATTGAGTAATTACACTAAAAAATTATTAGATACAGTACAATTTGCAAAAATACAAAACGAACAGCAGGTGGCAAAAGAGAGCAAAACAAATCCCCCAAAAAATCTTTAAATATATAAATGCTAAAAAACCAAGGTCTGAGCAGGTAGGTCCCCTAAATAATGGTAATGGGTGGTTAGTCACTGAAGATAAGGAAAAGGCAGAGTTACAAATTATTATACTTTAGCTCTGTATATACAAAAGAAGAGAAAGGAGCTGATATCTGTGGTGCTGGGGCTGTTAGCACATCCAGTAATATACTCAATTGGCTAACTGTATATATGGTCCAAGCTAAGTTAAATAAGGTAAATGTGAACAAGGCTCCAGGTCCAGATGGATTACACCCAAGAGTTCTTAACCCTTTAAGGACCGGAGGTTTTTTATTTTTTTGAGTTTTCATTTTGCGCTCCCTGCCTTCCCAGAGCCATAACTTTTTTATTTTTCGGTTCACATAGCCATGTGAGGGCTTGTTTTTTGTGGGACAAGTTGTACTTTCCAACGCCACCATTTAATATTGCATACGATGTAGTGGGAAGCCGGAAAATAATTCGAAATGGGGTGAAATTGCAAAATAAAAGCAATTCCACCACAGTTTTGCGGCTTTTTAAATTCCGATGTTTGATGTGCAATAAAACTGACCGGTTACTTTTACCCTACAGGTCAGTACAAATCTGGCGATACCCTATATGTATAGGTTTTCTTGCGTTTTGATAGTGAAAAAAAAAATTCAAAAGTGGGAAAAAAAAATCAGTTTTCATTTTTTGTCACCATGTTTGACCCCTATAACTTTTTTGTAATTGTATGTACAGAGCTGTATGGGGGCTCATTTTTGTGTCATAATCTTATCTTTTTATTGATAAGGGGGGTGATTTGAACTTTTATGCCCTCAAAAGACAAGGGGGCACTGCCTCCGACTGGAGAAGAAAAAGTTCAGTCTCCAAAAGCGTCAAAGCTTCTTTACTGTAAGAATTGTGAATCTGTGGAATAGACTTCCTTAGGACGTGGTCACAGCAGAAACAGTGAACAGTTTTAAAAAGGGTTTAGATGAATTCTTAAAAGTAAATGACATTAATGCTTATGAAAATATGTAGAAATCTGAGTCTCACTTCCTTCTGGGATTTGCATCCCCACCTATCCCATGGTTCAACTTGTTGGACTTATGTCTTTTTTCAACCATATTAACTATGCAACTGTGTAACTAAGTTCACCTGTAAAGGTTAGAGTGGATTTTAGGTTCATCCTGAAATTTCGCCCAAAAGCCAAATATCCCTAACTTTTTGCGAGTGGTGTAAGTAATTAGGAGAAAAGGCTCTTGGTAAGAGAGGTGACTGAGAACCCAATGGCCACTCTGAGTGCCAGAAAGAAGCCTCTCCTCAGTAAAAGACACAAAAAGCAACTTAATGATTCTTAGACTGTGAGAAACAAGATTTTCTGGTTTGTTAAACCCAAGGTTGAACTTTTTGGCCTCACTTCTAACCATCAAGTTTGGAGGAAACCAGGCACAATACCATCCTTACAGTAAAGCATGGTGGTGGCAGCATCATGGTGTGGGGGTGTTTTTTAGAGGCTGGGGCAGGGAGACTGGTCAGGGTTGAGGGAAAGCTGAATGGAGCAAAGTACAGAACTATTCTTAATAAAAACCTGATCCAGAGTGCTCTGGACCTCACATTGGACCGAAGGTTCTTCTTCCAACAAGACAATGACACATAGTACACAGCCAAGACAACACAGGCTTAGGGACAACAAGGGATGGACAGGTCAAGGGATGACTTCCTGAGGATGGGTGTGATGGTTGCATGTTCAAAGAGGAAAATGATGGTTTACGATATATTGAAGAGTTGTAATAGGGCCAAGATGAACACAGTAGTAGGGTTGATTATAATGAAGTGGAATGAGATCGGGACTAGTAAATAGGTGGTGAAGTGAGACTTTTAGAACAGTGTGGTAAGTTTTCAATCAACACTAGTGAAAAAGCAGGTTATGGTTGGTTTTAAAATTATAGAAGTTTGCACTGAAACACCCAAAATAAATGACCAAATCATTAGGGGAATTGTGTCTTGTGGGAGGAGTCATTTCTTAACAAAAGGAACTGAAAATTTACAAAAGAGGAACTTGAATGTTAGTCACATTTTTCACGTCTAGCTCAAGCAATACAGTCAATGTTGCTTTTACAGAATCTTGCTGCTTCTAAGATGTTTAATATTCTGCTGTTTCTTCTTGGATTTGTGACTGTGGAAACCAGTAGGAAACATTTACTCTGTAATACATCAAAGGTAGAGATATTTTATGAGATGTGTGGTAAGTAATATTGTTCTTTCTGCCCTGTAGAATATATATAGATGTAATATGTTGTGCTCTAGTCCATTGTATTTAGCTATATGTACATATTCTCTTATAAATCCTTGTACTTTGAGGGGACACTCAATCAATGAGTTCTCTCCCCATTGACCACTGGAAAAAAATGTTAGATTTTCTGTTAGGTCTGAGGATAGATGCACACTTGTGTTACCTCTATGTTTTGAGTAGGGACAGACAGGCATCAGTCAGAAGATCATTGGCCTCTTTGAAGAGTAGCTGTCGTGATAGCACATTAGAATACCTCCATACAATGAGAGAATGTTAACAATTTTATAATAAGATGGCTCCAGTTTTGATTATCTTGCCTAAGATACTTGAATTTTGTTTTTCAAGTGCCTGCTATAGTGGATGTGGCATTGTCATATGCCCTACAGCAGTGTGAGGTATCTATCAAGGTCATGTGTTATGTAGGAATGTACTAAACAAGAGATCAGACCCAGAGCAAAGCCTGCATTAACCATGCAACATTTCAAAAATATATTTCGAACAATGTTATGTAGATGAACAATCTATGCTTTAATTTTTGTTAAAAAAAGCCAGAAACAACAATTCGAAATATGTATTTCTTTTAGTCATTCCCCTGAAATTTGCTTGAAAAAGGTTCTGAGCTGTACATGTCAATCACGACTAAACCCTGTCTTCTCCCACATCTTGAACATTCATAATCAGTAGCTGCTGAGGTTGTGTATATCAGAGCAGATGGCCAGGCCTCAGTAGTGCCTAACTGTATAACAGGACTGCTGGATTTGTGCACATCATTAGCAGGACCCTTCAGAACTCAAACGGGAGGGGTCATGTCTGGAAGGCTAAAGCTAATTTCACATTAGCTTTAAAGAGATCAGGCAAGCTGTCCAGTCCACACTATAGTTAATGTGGCCGGTGGGCATTCAGGTAGCGTCTGGCAATGTTGGATCCAGAGACCTCTGGCCGTCGTCCTATTAGGACACGCAGAACCTGTTCTAATCACACAGAAGGACAAGTTATTTCACAACACTGAGCTGCCTCATCCTCCTCTCTGCTCTGCTTGTCAGGAATTATGATCCTGAATACAGCTGATAAGCTCTTCAGCTGAATCTCTGTAGGATTGGAGACATGAAGTACAGAGAGGACGGCCAGGACAGACTCTGGTAATGTGGGGCTGTGGTAATGGAGACTGCATACAAGTGCTGCTGCTCATCAGCCACATCCCCACCTCCTTTCTGTACTTTATGTCTCCTCAGGAACTCCATTCCTACAAAGATTCAGCTGAAGATCATATTAAACTATATTCAGGATCATAATCCCTGACAAGTAGAGCAGAGAGGAGGATAAGGCAGCTCTTTATCTCTGAAGTAACTTGTCTTGCTGTGTGATTAGGACAGGTTCTGTGTGTGCTAATAGGATGGTGGCCATTTTATTTCCCCTGATTGCTCCACAGACAAAATGCGCCATTCTAACTAATGAAAGGCATTTGGGAACATAATAATAAAGTAATATTTAAATATTCTCTTTTTCTTAAGTCTCAGAGAACCCTGTTAAGTTGTTATTTGTGTTGTTTGAATGCAAGAACTTATGTTGTGTAGTTATAAGTGAGCTTCTCGAAATTCAATTCGGAATTGATTCGGCCAACCCAAATCAAAAGTGCTCCAATTGCCCTGAAAAGTTGTGCATGGCCCTCTGAGGTCTCCTAGGACTGTATCCAACCCCTTTCAAGCTCTTTAAAGCCATCATCAGTAATGTTGAAGTGACAGTAACATACATGGCTATCGTTAAACAGATGTTAGCTTTAAGGACAAACTGTGCTGTAAAATTTTTATGCTTTTTTTTTTAATTGGTCCAAAAAGTTTAGCTTTTTAGCTGCAAATGCCTGGAGGTATATATGCGTGCACTACCTGGGCTCTTTGCTGTCGTATGATCTCAAAAATGGCTGATGCCATTTTGAGATACTGACCTGAATTGAGTTACCAAAAACTCAAATTTAACTCAAATCTTGGGAAAATTTATGTCGAATTCAATTAGTTTAAAATCGAGTTGCTCATCGGTAATACTGTGCTGTTCTTGCCGTCAAATCTTACAGAATTGTAGAGAGTGGCTCCAAGCTTGGGGCAACAAATACATGTGAACATAACCTGAGATATGGATTACCAGAATACTTGCAAACTTGAGGGAGAAGTCCCTATGGTTTTATACATATTGGGCATTAATATTATTACTTTAAACTCTAAAAGTGCTAGTCGTTCTTTGTGTTTTTATTTTTAATTGCTCGGCTAACAAATCCTTTATATCTAATGTCTATGAATATCTCTCCTTCAGATGACAGTTTGGCACCAGTGGTTAAGTTGGAACCTTGTGAGCTGACCAGGAACAAAGCTGTGAATTTTTCTATGACAATGATTCCAAGTATGTATAGCAGATACAGGAACATTTCTGTGTCCCAATACACAAGGCAGCTCCTAACTATGAGGAAACTAGTGAAATGTTTTCTTGACTATGACTACACAGCTTTAGAAAAGTGAGCTCATGGTATTTATGTCAAAACAATGATGTGTTTCAAGGCTATGGACACCTTCTGGGATTTTTATTATGATTGCATTGTATTAATTTTGGTTTAAAAATCATTTTTTTCAGTTGGCCTTTATTTAGTTATTATAGTTGTGGAAGTCTGCTTTCTTTGAATCTCATCATCTGATGGCTTATCTGTAACTCTTATATCTGATCTTCTGACCACATAATCACTAATTTCTCATCAAAGTGATAAGAATATAGCTTAAATAAGTGTTTATGAGGTCGGGAGATGGGAGATAAGAGCCAGAGGCGGCTCTAGACTCTAGTCTGCAACTCGAACATGAGGCCCCCGAGATTTGTATCTGCGGCTCTCCCATAGATACATGGAGGGGGAGTGTTGACCACCGCTCTGGGCACAAGGAGATCCAGAGTACTGTACAGGAGATCGTGGGGGATCCCATCTGCCAGACCCCCCTCTGACTCCCTCCCCTTTGGATAGGAGATTTATTTTCCTATCCCGGAGTACCCCTTTAATATGCAGTGACATCACAGTAAAGGGTTAATATGCACAGTGACAACACAGTACAGGGCTAATATTTACAGTGCATATTAACACTTTGCATTAACCCTGGCTATACTGAGATGTCACAGTGCATATTAACCCTGTACTGTGATGTCACATTGCATTAACCCTGGCTGTACTGTATGTGACATCACTGTGCATATTAACCCTGTACTGTGACTAACAGTACAGGGTAAACATGCACAGTGAGTGACATAACAGTACAGGGTATACACAGTGATGTCACAGTCAGGGTTAAGCAGCTTGCAGCACATAGTACAGGGTGATCTTGTACCTTGGGCTTATATTCACTGGTCGGGCACCACTGTCTGTCTGTGGGCGGCAGCCAGACACAGACTGAGGTGAGGGCCCTGGCTCCTTCTTCTTCTCCCCTGCGTGGCTGTGCAGCGCTCTGGGGCAGAGCTGGCAACGTTCAGAAGACGTGCCTGTGCAGCGGCACGCTCTGAGCCCCAGCAGCCACTGCGCTCTTAAAGAGGCAGAGACGGAGAGGGGCTCAGAGCGGAAGCAGGCCCCACTGCGGCTCTTCTATTCCATTAGTCCGCTTAGGCCACCCGCCGGCCGCGGAAGCCAATATCGGCGGTATCGGGTGGGAGCCAGAGCGAGGCCCCCACCAGCGCGAGGCCTTAGGCGGCGGCCTAAGTGGCCTAATGGAAGAGCCGCCTCTGATAAGAGCTGCAAATGGGCTATCAGATAACAGGAAGAAAGCGACAGCTTGTAAACAGCCTATTATTAATCTCTGTATCTCTGAAATGGCTGAGCATTTTTAATAAAGACATATTAAAAAATAATGTTTTTTTGCCCAAAAGGAATAAAATGCAATCATTAAACAAAATGGCCTGGAAGGTATCCAAAGCCTTTAACAAAACTGTCAAAAGTGGACCCTCAAGTTACAATATTAATTAGTTTCGGGATGACCATTGTAAGCTGAAACCATTGTAACTTAAGTCCATAGCTCTATGGAAAATTAGTAATTTGTTCGAAAGCCCATAACAGAAAATTCAGATTTAAGAAGAATAAGCAGATAACTAAAACAGATAAAGCAATTCCGTACATAGAACAGTCAGGAAAAGATGCTGGAAGCTGGAAATCACGTTCTATGCTGAGGACAGGAGCTTTTTCAGGGTTTTTCAGGGTACAATAATGTATAACAAAGAAACATTCTTCAATACGAAGAAACCAGTATTCATTACAGATACTATGAATGCCTGCTGTCAGTGAAAAATTTTTGGGTTGAGATAAATGGCTACCTATGACTGAAGTTCGAAGCCAATGGCCCGTTGTCCGAGCTCCTATACTCCGAGCTCCTATATATGTCCCCTCCTCCTACCAGTGTGACTCTGTCGGGCAATTTGGATTAAGGCCACACCATAGCAAGCCGATGCAATTCCTAAAATTGGGTACTATATGCGGAACCTGACCATGGTCTCCAATTTTGGAGGAACTTATCATACCCTTCCCCTCCCAAAGCTATAATTCTCTCATATGAATATGTGGTGTTCAGTGTAACTATCAATTCAGAGATATCTGGTATATCTTGGGTTTTCCACTTACGCAACAGTAATAGTTTCGCTGTTACACAGAAGATACAGTGAATGGCCCTCAGGCGGACAGGTAGGGCATCTATTCCAATCAATAACAGGACCATTTGTGGCGACCAAGCCATCCCATGAGGTACAATTTTGGCCAATAATTATTCACAGTTTGACCAATACGATTGTATCTTAGGACATTGCCATAATATATGATACAAGGTACCCCTACCTCCGCATCCTCTCCAACATCTGTCAGAAATAAGTGCCAGTTTATCCGCCATATAGTACCACCTTAAATCGGTTTTAATCGCCGATTCTACATGGGATACGCACTTCAGATATTTGTGTATCATTCTGAGGGCCTGCAGCCATTCTTTTTCAGAAATAGACAGATTCATGCATTAGTAAGTGTCTTGTATTAACTTTCTCTACATGATAAATGCCATTTGCTTAATTGAGACGACCCCTTTAATGGAGTGTTATTTGGACTTTTAAGATACCATCACAAGAAATCCAGCAGGCCTCTGGAATATCCTAATAGTCTTTCCATACTTAGTAGACTCAGGGGCTATTGTTAGGACCACCATAGCCAGGAGCGTAGCTAACGGCTCATGGGCCCTGGTGCAGAAGTTCAGCTTGGGCCCCCTTCCCTCAGTGCTTTCTGTGTCTTCCTATACGGCACAAGAGTCTTTGGGCCCCTTCAGGCTCCTGGGCCCGGTAGCGACTGCTACCTCTGCACCCCCTATAGCTGCGCCCATGACCATAGCAACTATCAGTAACTCGCTTAATGGAGCTGGGGGTTAATAAGGTGTCTAACCACTCTGTCTAACCACTTAGATGCCACCCTCGCCATTGACTGCACAATTGAAAAGGTTAATGGGCAGTATTTGAGCTAGCTTTGATTTAAACCATAGCTGCGGGAACCCAGCTGTATATTACAAAATGAAAGAATAAAAAATATATAAAAAAAAAGCTGACAAGTGATCCACAGAAAGCAGGACATTTCCGTTATTGTGTCTGTGTCAATTTGCAAACTGGAGTATTTTATTACATGATAAATAACTTAAAAACTAAAATAAACACAATCAAAATTTTGAAAATTATTTGCAATTAAAAAAAAAAAAACTATTTAAATAGATATTTTAAATGGAGTCTTCTTTCTTTCAAACTATGCATAAACCTTGACAGGACTGGCTCCGATATGTTTAACTGCCAGAACTTAAATCTTAAGAAAATTGTCTTTTAATCTCGGAGGGATAGAAGTGTGACATCACTGCTGCAGCCATTTACTGGCCTTATTGGTAACATTTTTCCAGGCAGGCTACAGAGGTTCAGTGGTCACGTCCCAATCTGGGAAACGTCACTGCTGTGGCCAATGGCTTCAGCAGTGCATTTGACCCCGAATGGAATGTCATACCTTTCGTTTGGTTTGGTGGTCAAACAGTCCCTTTAAGAAGTAATAATTGGTAATAGAATCTTTATTATGTCACAGGAAAGAACATTGACCGCTTATATTCTACGGTGCAAATCTGGAAGGAATCTGTGACAGTCTCACAAAGACGCTATGTGATGTGTTCTGAAGAAAATGATGAATATGATTTCTGTGGTACTTTAAAAGGAGGTAAATGTGAGGAAATTGCTGCAATATCTACACGGTACACATGTATAGATATTCTCCTTCCCAATAGAGCAGGACAAATAACACTAAGGGTATGGCCACACGGTCAGGTTTCTGGATGCAGTTTTGGAAGCCAAAACCAGGAGTGAATTCAAAAAAGAGCAGTCGTATCCGTCCTTTATACTTTCTCTCATTTTACGATCCACTCCTGATTTTGGCTTCCAAAGCTGCATCAAGAAACCTGACTTGGCCGTACCCTAATGAACAGTCCTGGATTTACATCTCAGGTGCTCGTAGATATTTGGGTATATTCACACGTGGCAGATTTATTGTAGACATCAGTGACAAAATCAGTTCCACTCATCTGAAGAGAGCTGTTCTGGCATCAAGCACCTGCAATTTTAAGAAGTCTCATTCAGATGCTTAGGACAATTGCTGAAATTGTAACTGCCGTGTGTAACCTCAGACTATGCCTGTCCGCTCAGCCACTCCTTAAAGGGAACCTTCAACATGAAAATGCAGCAGGATGTTACAGAGCAGGAGGAGCCCAGAAGATTTGATATATCGTTTTCGGGAAAATGATTCCACAAAACCTGTAATTTATACATTTCTATCTCTTTCTGAGCTCAGGAGTCATATGAGTGGCCTTAGGCTAGTTTCACATAAGGGAACAGCCTGCCGGATCTCTATGCACTCCAGCATAGCCAGAAGCTACTGCATCGCTGCCCAACCCCATTAACTATAATGGGGACCGGTGGAAATCTGGCTGATTCTCAGCATGTTTGCCGGTTTACTGCCATTATAGTTAATGGGACCGGCGGGTATCAGTTAGCACCTGGCAATGCTGGATCCAGACATCTCCGGTAGGCTGTTCCATACCTCCCAAGTGTCCCTCTTTTGGAGGGACAGTCCCTCTTTTTGACCCAATTCCCTCTGTCCCTCTTTGATCCGTAAATGTCCCTCTTTTTGACCTGGGGAATTAATGCATACATGGGCATTAATACATTTACTAAATTGCGCCTTATTAAAGTGTCTGTATGGTTTCTGTATATTAGACCATAACTTCATTATTTGATGCAATTTGGAGCTTAAATAAAATATCTATAATTCGATGATTTATATGCTAATATTTAAATGGATATTGAAGTGCAAGAAAAGAATTGTCCCAGGGACTCCACATGCTGTAAAAAAATAAAGGAACTTACACTCACCTAATCGATCCCCAGCTACTGCAGAATCGGTTAGAGGCGTGGCCTAGTATGAAAAAAAACTGCCGCAATGCAGTTGTCCCTCTTTGCAATTTTCAAAAGTTGGGAGGTATGTTGTTCTCTGCCGGAACAGCCTGCTGGAAATGACTAGTGCTAGTGTGAAACTAGCCTTAGTGATGTAGTTTGTCTTCTCATTGACTGACAGCCATAGGCATAGCTATAGGGGGTGCAGAGGTAACAGTCGCTACTGGGCCCAGGAGCCTGAGGGGGCCCGAAGACCCTTGTGCCACATAAGAAGGCACCAGTATTATAGAAAGTGCATGCTGGTCAAGTTACACCTCTGCGTTTCAATTTTTGCCTCAGGCAGCACGAAGGCTATGTGCTTACCTGTCCCTGGCGACAAAGCACTGAGGGAAGGGGGCCCAAGCTGAACTTTTGCACCAAGGCCCGTGAGCCTTTAGCTATGCCCCTGCTGACAGCTATCTATCTACACACATTTAGACAGGGATGCAGTCAGTCACTGATAAGACAGTTCACTTGGACAGCTGAGCTCAGAAAGAGCTGAGATTTACATGAATACATTTTTAATAAAAATTGAGTAAGTTTTACAGAATCTTTTCCCATAAAATTATATATATATGTTAATCTGCTCCTGCTGTATAACATGCTGCCTGCAGATTTGCACTGCATTTTAAGGTGAGAGCTCCTCTTTAAAAGGCATTTTCCAGGATTACTATGGGTTTAACACATATACTCATGTAGTCTTTTACCTCATCATGGGGGTGCAGAGGTAGCAGTGGGTTCACTGTGGAAAACATCCGCTATGTGGAAGCATGAATTCCTGGCCTGAACACTGCTCCTGTGACAGGACCTCACAGCACTACAATGATTTATAATACTGTGTGTCCCTGCCCGACCTCAGCGGTAATACATTGTAATGCTTGCCAGTGGAAGTTTTTGGGGATGTATTTTTGTGCTGCTGCCAGTATTTTGTGATGGACTGTGGTATAATGTGCTACAATATGATATTGCTGGCCCTGCCTTTCATCAATTTGGACCCGACTACAAAACGGGGCCACTGCTAGTATTTTTTCCAGCTCCACTTTAAGTTCTCAGTCCGCCCCAGTCCATTACACAATGCAACACCGCCTCCTGAATGTGCATTTGGGCACTGTGGCTGATGACACAGCCACGGTGCCACGAACAGGAAACGTTTGTGAAATGCTGTTTTTCAGGAAGTTACCAGCTCTTCTAGGAGTCCAGGGGGTCTCCTCCTTTTCTGGGCGCCTCCTAGACATTCTGGGAGAGTTTAGAAGTATGATTATAAGTTGAAGACATGATGCTAGTGTGAATACCCCCATGTTCTCTCCTTCCCACCTTCAAAGAGTGGAGAGCAGCTGTGGCCCTACAGCGTGGCACGCCCATGCTGTATATCACATAGGTGCCAATGTATTTGATTGTGTATTCTGACCATTATCCGAATGGACAAGGCCATATGTAAGCGGTACGTCAAATAAATGCCAGATTTATGATATAATATGACTAAGATTGTACTGATGACTTTGGGTCACCTTTTTGTTCTCCTGCACATTTTTACTAATTGCTTATTTCTTAACAGAGACACTGAACGCATATTACCATGATGACAGAAGTTTTGGGAAGCTGCAGCTCTTAAAGGTATTGCGGTGGTATGTTACTTCTTAACTCTACTATTGGGATATGTTATATGTACAAACAGAACAGAATAAAGTGGTCTTATAAGGCAGAAAATGCTCAAAACCCCATATGCTGTGGCGCATTTCTAACTGGGGGAGCAAATCCTGCCCATGTGATCCATTGCTAACAGCAATCCCCAGCAAAAATGCATACAATGGAGGATGCCCGCAGCGGACCACATGTACCACAAAGACATCCTACACAGGACAGCCAAACGTGTGGATGTGATTGGCTATATAAAACAGAAACTTACAAAAAATGGTGCACTACACTAGTAAATGCAATTGACAATATATGGCTAAACCCTCACACTGATAATAAAATGAGACTTTCGCCAATATATTCTTATATCAAGAACATCCCGGAGCCCGTGCACCCCGTCAAGGTATCTCAATGGTGTAGTGCACCATTTTTTTGTAAATTTCCATATGTTATATGTACCAGAATTGCCATCATGAAAGGTGGACAAAAGACAACGAACGGGTATGCTTTTTTATATTTTTGTTGTCTTTTTTTGCATCATTTCAATAATCACCACAAAACCACATATTTTCTTTACTGCCATTATAAAAACTGCTGAAAAGGTAGCAAAAACACAAAATAGGCACTTGTAACAGTACCTTTTCACTGTCTTATGTCCACCTTAAATGATAGGACCACTCTGGTGATTTATTATCTTTTCTCTCGCCTGTAGTAATGTTAAAGTGCAGCTGTATGAAGATAATCCATATTATGCTGGGACTGTACTGTATGCATGCACACGCTTTATCTGGCGACCACTTTGATTTTTACAACTTTTGGAAAATGTAACCGAGGGTTGTCTAAATGAAACACTCCCTTTAACCTCTGAAGTCTGTGTAATGCAATTGCCAAAATGAACTGGTAAGAGGGATCCAAAATTTTGAATTAAAGGGAACCGGTTACTATGAAAATGCAATGCAAGCTACAGGCAGCATGTTATAGAGTGAGAAGAGCGGAGCAGATTGATATATAATTTTATGGGAAAGTATTCAGTGAAATGTGTAATTTATTTATATTCCTGCTCATTCTGGGCTTTGAAGTCCAGGAGGCGGTCCTATAAGTGATTGACGACCTACCCTCTATGTGTATACAGCGATAGCTGTCAATCACTGATAGGACCGCCCACTTGACTTCAAAGCCCAGAAGAGCAGAAATTTAAATGCATAAGGGCCCTTTCACACTAGCGTTTTTGTTTTCCGGCATAGAGTTCCGTCCTCGGGGCTCTATGCCGGAAAAATCTTGATCATCCCTGTGCATTCTGAATGGAGAGAAATCCGTTCAGGATGCATCAGGAGGTCTTCAGTTCAGGACCGGAATGTTTTTTGGACGCAGCAAATACTGCAGCATGCTGCGCTTTTTGTTCCGTCCAAAAATCCTGGACACTTGCCGCAAGGCTGGATCCGGAATAAATGCCCATTGAAAGGCATTAATCCGGATCCGGCCTTAAGCTAAACGTCGTTTCGGCGCATCGCCGGATCCGACGTTTAGCTTTTTCTCAATGGTTACCATGGCAGCCAGGACGCTAAAGTCCTGGTTGCCATGGTAAAATGTAGTGGGGAGCGGGGAGCAGTATACTTACCATCCGTGCGGCTCCGGGCGCTCCAGAGTGACGTCAGGGCGCCCTACACGCATGGATCACGTGATCCATGCGCATGGGACGCTCTGACATCATTCTGGAGCGCCCCGGGAGCCGCACGGACTGTAAGTATACCGCTCCCCCGCTTCCCACTACTACTATGGCAACCAGGACTTTAATAGCGTCCTGGCTGCCATAGTAACCTGAAAGCATTTCGAAGACTGATCAGTATCCTAAACAGTCTTCTAATGCTTTCAGGCGACTTGCGTTTTGACTGATCCGGCGGGACGGAAGTGCCTGCCGGATCCTCAGAACGCAAGTGTGAAAGGATCCTAACATACAAGTTATACTGAATCTTTCCCCAAAAAACGATATATCAGTCTGCTCAGCTCCTCCTGCTCTATAACATTCTGATTGCATCTCAAACACCATGTTCAACGCAACAGATTCCCTTTAAGCTTCCTGTGTAGAAGTTGAATTTTAAAAACACACAGGGGCGCATTTATTGAGGCCGCTGTTTTAGACGTCGGTCTTAATAAAAGCGAATAGCTGGCGGTGGATCCTCCGACATTATGAAGAGGCGCAGGGCTCTCCATAACTTCGGCGCATTCAGCGCAAGTTCTAAATGTAAGACAACTTCCGAGGTGGTGTTCTTCATTGTGTTTTATTCTGGTAGTCTTGGCCTTGAGGAGGTATGGTGTTTTATAGGGGATTGTCCTTCCACCTGTAGACTTTAAAGGGAGTCTGTCACTAGGAAACTCACTGTTACACTAGGCAAAAGGGGCCAGATTTATCATTACTCTTGCAGTTCACTCCACTTTCAAAGAAGGCGTATGTGTATTTGAGTCAAGTCAAATTTATCATGGGCTCTTTCAGAGGTTGATAAATCTGGTGTATTTCTGGTTCCTAGTTGTATTTTGGCTTTGTCTTTGGAAAAGTCACAATTTTAAAAAAGTGATTTTGTCAAACATAAGCATGGTCATGAGTGGAGTGAGTTTGCGCAATTTTTTGCGACTTTTTAAAAAGTCGCAATAATAAATCTGTCTTGCAAGTGATTTACATACGACAAAACGCCCATAAACTTGGTTTTGGAGTGAGTGGCGTAAGTCTCCAAAAAGTCGCAAAAAATTGCGCAATTTGGCTTTTTGCGCAATTTTTTGCGACTTTTCGACTCCAGAAAAGTGACTTAGGCTAATGATAAATCTGGCCCAAGGTGTCCATATGTGGAGGATCCGTGGTTTGTGGACTGAGATATAGACACCGCTGTGGGCAGCCAACGCCGGGGGATTGTAGGAGCTCACTATCTACAATGCTTTCTGTCCTCTTCTGTTTACCAGGGCCAATACACCGTGAGGATCAGTCTATACGTGGGTGAAAAAGAAGAACTACTCTCTTGTTTTCTCATGACATTGAAAGTTAAAGTTGCATTTTTGTGATGGGAACCTACAAAAAGAAAATACAAAATCGGGGCAACGTACAAGGTGAATAATTTCCGGGCTGGCTTGTCAGAAGTCTAAAGGCTGGGAGGAATTTTTGAAAACTCCATTCAAACTTACTGAAAAAGAATAGCACAGATACTACTGCACAGAGCAAAGTTCAGAATTGGTCTTGTTAGTCCAATCTTGAATGTTGTAGGCCCGTGTGGGTAGGGTCCGTTCTCCTTCTGCTCCAGCCTGTCATTTCTGTTCATGTTTATTGCACTTGTTTTTTGTGTGTCATGTTATGTGTCTAAACCCCTGAAATTTATGGCACTTTAAAATAAATTGTAAGAACTGATTCCACCTCATCTGTGGTGTGTCACTAAGTAACTTACACGGGAAGATCATGTCAATTTAGGCTTGCGGTACTTGTCCCGCCGCCTCTCGGCATGTTTGCCGTGCTGCAGCCTCATCTCCCGCCCGTCCCCATTATAGTGAATAGGACCAGGGCAGACTTCCGTCAGCACACGTGTGCAAGCGTTAGTACGCTAATGTGAAAGAAGCCTTAGTTATAACAATGCACAAACAAAAAATACTTTAAAGGGAATGTGTGATCCGAAAATTACCTATGGCTTAAAGGGGTTGTCCTGCAAAAAAATATTCAACAGTGTTCAAACCATCACCTGGATCTGAATTCTTTTGTAGTTGCATGTAATTAAAAATTTAGCACAGTCCTTGAGTAAAATGTATCTGTATAGCGCGCCACCTGCTGTTTGTTTTTCTTATTACTTTGTCCTGCTCACAAAGATGGCCGCACATGCTCAGTTTTATCCTTCAGCTGCCTCCTGAGCTGTGATAGGGAGAGCATGGGCACGTATTCTTAGCTGCAGCAGAAAGGACACTCCCCTTGAGCTGTCAGCTTGATATAAATCTAGCAGAGCAATGAATGAGGAGATCGCTGGATACATGTGAGATACAGGGCTGGTTCTAGCTTTGTTAGAAAGAGACTCATGTATTCTATGATGTATGATTCATTTTTTACATCAGTTATGGGATAACCCCTTTTAAGGCTTTTTTTTTTGCAAACATTTTGTTCGAACTTTTTGTGATATTTTATATTTAAAAAACTTAAATCATAAAATCCTGTAGTTTTTGCACTCACCATTAGGACTAAAATATGTCAAGACTTCTGGTACTTTTAGTGCAACCAAACAGGCCATAGACACAATGGACAGAAGTTGACTGCAGTGATTTCTATGTGACCATGTTCTGTGACCTGTGCAGAGGTCAGAAGGGTGTAGATAAGCTGTGATATCACTTATTGTCAATGGTGGATCCTGTGATAGCTGTCATTGTAATCCTACCTGTTATAATAATTAGATGGCTACTGAAAAGTTCCCTGTACAGAACAGAAAGTCTTGACACATTACTAGGCCTAGAGGCCAGTGCGAAAACGGCAGGATTTTAGTGTGTGTGTATAAATCAATGTATATATGCGTGTGTGTGTGTGTATATATATAAAAATAGTGACATGGAAAATTAAAGCAAAAATCACCAAATATAAAAAAATTTTTTTTAACATTTAAACGTGTGTACATGCCTCTAAACCAGGGGTGCACAACCTTTTCTGGTTGGGGGCCACATTCTCAGCCTGAACCAATTCCAAGGGCCGAAAATAAAGCTTTAAGGGGTATTACCAACTGAAATACTGTATTTTTGCCATATTGAACATACAGTATATACTATAAATGTCTAGTTACAGTTCTAGGACTCCCATCTAATAGGAGAATACATGAAAGATACATGCGAGAAGCCACAAGGCATAGACCTACATGTCTTTTACCAGATGTTTGGGGGCCGCACAGAATGGTATTGAGGGCCGCATGTGGCCCCCGGGCCGCAGGTTGTGCACCCCTGCTCTAAACGCTGGAGTATTTCTCAGGTATATGCTTGTGTATTTCTTTCCCACATAATTATTGCGATAACAATATTTATATATTTGGAAACATTTAGGATTTTTTTTAAACGTTTTTACTGGCGCACTGAAAATTATAATATTAATAAATGGTGATAATCCACTTATTCTGATGTTTAATGTTGTAATAAATACATTCTTTGCTTATATCGTTTATTAATTATATGTACAATATCAATGTGAAATCTGCCCTTTAAAAGTTCGGCAAATGTAAGTCCCAAACGTATTTAACTGTACCGTGTCCTCCATTTAAATGGAGTAGTGGCCGCTCATGTGCACTACCACTGCCAGAGACTTTGAATAAAGACACTTATCAGCTATAGTGTGGATAGATGTTATACATTGTTTCTGGAAACATTTCTTTAAAATCTGATATTTTTCTCATTGTGCTTATTTTTTTTACTCCATCTTAAGGCCTCTTTCACACGAGCGTATGTATTTTGCGGTCCGTTTTTCATGGATCTGTGATTCAGTTTTTTTTTTGTTTCCGTTGTGTTTCAGTTTCCGTTCCGTATTTCTGCAAAAAATCTCCGTATGGTTTCCGTATGCAATCCGTTTTTTTGCGGATCGCAAACGGAAACATAAAATTTGTAATCATTATTGTAATGTACAGTAATGTTTGTAAACAGTAAACACATGGGCAAAGTGGGCATGGATCCGCAAAATGGATGACATACGGATGTGTTCCGTATGCATTCTGAATTTTTTGTGGACCCATTGACTTGAATAGAGCGACGGAACATTATTTGCGGACAATAATAGGACAAGTTCTATCCTTTAGCGGAACGGATATACGGAAACGGAATGCATATGGATTGCATACTGTTTTTTTTTTGCGGAACAATTGAAATGAATGATTCCGCATACTGACCGCAAACTGAAACCACAAAAACAGAATAAGTTCGCGTGCAAGAGGCCTAAATCTGAAAAAAATAAAAGCATTCATTTTTCTCCTTGACTTTTTACTGTATGACCACCAGATGGCAGCATTCATCCCTGCAATGTATAACCAAAGCCAGACGGTATTTTCTGATGAGAAATTCGACGCACTTGCCCAAAATGTGTATCTATTTATAAATTCCAGTGCCTGCTTCCTTCTGAACAGTAAGACATCTTACCCGTGGATATTCCTGTTAGGAAATAGGACCAAGTGGGGCTTTTTTTTCTAAAATTTAAAGAGGTTATTTTGGATTAATAAATAGCTTATTACTAAATTTAAAGCTGAATGTTGCTGAAAGCTGATATAATCAACATGTATGTACGGAGATGTTTCTGAGATTGTTGGGGCAGTTTTATTTCTAGATTTCTGTCAGTAATCTGTGTGAAAGACACTGCCGGTAGCCCATGGCTTGAGGTACTGATAACTGATAAGAGGGGACAATACACTGCATTCAGGGTCTATTATCTGTAATTAGATGAGATGTGCTAGGTGAGATCTTCATGACTGTGGTTGTATTTGATTATATGTCTACCTGGCAGGTGTTAGGGGTTGTACTAATATAAATATATCCCACCCAACAGATATCGCTGTTATATCACTTTCCCCAAATACCACCATTTATCAAATCTGCCTTAGGCCTGTATTACACTCTTACACCAACAGATTATCTGACAGATTTTCTGGCCAATTATTGGTCAGATGGCCGATTACACACACAGATCTTTTGTTATACACACCAACTATTGGTCTGATTGGACAGATATTGGTCAGATAATCTGTTGGTGTAATACAGCCCTTAGGATACTTTTTCACCTGCAGCCAGGACCCCATTATAGTCAATGGGACTGGTGGGCCAGTCTGGGAAATGCCGGATCCAAAGAGCAGAGAACAGCCTGCTGGTAGTGTGAAAGTAGCCTTATTCTAAAGTTATTAGCCTGCCATTACATACTGTGGCAAATTAGTTTCGATTAGTTTCGACTTCAATAACCACTCTGCTATGGGCTGTGTCAGTTATGGATAGACAGACAACAGACAGATACATAATAGACAGACAGATAAATAATAGACAGACAGACAGCCCAAGTTGTGTCTGTTATAAATCCAGTCATACACAGCATCCTGAATATGTGGAGGTAGAAAATGAACTGGTTAGTGTCACATGATCTGCTGATGTCAGAACACACCTCATTGTCCTAACGCATGATGGGACAGCAGTCACATGACAAACCAGGAAGTAGGATTCAAGCACGGGGATAAGAGAAAATTGCAAATGAGGTATATTTGAAAAAAACAAAAACAAAAAAAGCTATCTAAGGAGGAATGGGAGCTAGAGTACTTGATGAAAATAAACTTTAGAGTGAAAAGCAGTTTATGGCACAAATCCCTTAAGGATCTTGCAGTTGGATTTCAACTTCCTAATCCCTATGTTCCCCAACATCTGTGGCCCCCATACATATTCGATGGTCCAGTGAAATCATCATTGTTTATCATCACAGATTGTCCAGATCAAAAGATTAGTTTGCACACACAGGTTTAGGGCTCTTTCACACGAGTGGTTCCCGTGTGGTTAATCCGCTGTGTGAAAGAGTGCCAAGCGCCGTTCCGGACGGCAGAGACACAGAGCATTAACATGATTGATAATGCTCCGCGCCTCTCTGTGACCTTTTTACTACAAAATCACGGCGACAACTTTATCTCACTGTGATTTTGTCCGCATCCGCATTTCCGGAGCGCGGCGCGGAACTTCCGGACCGCGGCTCCGGAAAAAAAATAGAACATGTCCTATTCTTGTCCGCAGCTGCGAACAAGAATAGGCTGTTCTATGGGGGTGCCGGCCGGGTGTTGTCACGGCGGGAAGAATACAAGATACAATTAACACACAGAAAACCTCAAAACAAGCATCTAGGCCAGAAGCTGGGGATTACCCCACCTCCTAACAGTGGCGTACCGCCCATAGAGGCAGACCACGCCACTGCTATGGGGCCCGCAGCACTGGGGGGCCTGGAGCGCAGAGAAGGCCCTGCCCACATTATTTGGTCCCGCCCACATTATTTGGCCCCGCCCACCCATGACACGCGGCGGGCCACCGGCCCAGCACTTTTCTTTCTGCAGCCGGCTCTTCTTCCTGGCCTGAACTTCCTGAATGCTGGCATGCTGCCGTGCCTGGCCCTGGCTGCCTGAGACTGAGAGAGCAGACTCAGCAGAGACTGGTATGTCAGATTGTCAGATACTGACAGTCTGACACTCAGGTGAGGGTGGAATTTGGCCAGGCAGCAAGAGAGAGGAGGGGTAGGGAGGGGGACAGTGTGGGACATGCTTCAATCTGCCCCCCAAAATGCCCATGGGGGAGAAGTAGGAATAAAGCACACTGTCCTGAGAATTTTGGGGGGCATTAGGGGTTGGGGGGGCTCATAGAGGACAGTGTGCAAGGATACAGTGCCGGAGGCAGCAGAGGATCGCTGCCCGGCACTGTCAATCAAGGAAAGAAGAGGCGTGGCAGCAGGTTGGCGCACGGAGCCTCTAGGAGCAGGGCAACGCCCCCCCTGCTCCTAGAGGCTAATTTACATATTATAAAAATACATTTTTTTTAGCATAAATATAACTCGGATTTACATAAAAAACACATTATCAAGCTGCTCTGACATTAGCACATAGCTAATGTCAGACAGCTTATAATGTGTAAACCTGATGACAGAAACCCTTTAACCCCTCTAACTCCTTGCTGCTAATGCTGAGTGTGCACAAAATGATATTCCATCAACCAGCATGGGGGTGTGGAAGGGGAGGAGCCATGGTGGGTAGTAGGCGGGGTTAAGGGGGCCCAATTCAGATTTTTGCTATGGGGCCCAGTGATTTCTATGTATGCCCCTGCCTCCTAACAATATGCTACCAACTGACCCTAGACTACTGTGCCCACGTTCAGACCCTAAAGGTGGGAATCAAAGTGCCCCCGTGCCTAAGACTGAAGATTCCCTAAAGTCCTTGAGATAGTGGAAAAGGGGGGAAGCCTGCTCCTTCTAATCCTGGAGGAGGCGGGCGTCTCTCTAACAGCCAAGGCAGTACACAAAAGGAAACCAAAACCAACTTATCTTGTAGCAGAGCAGAAACAGAGACTCCACCTTTCCACAGAGCAAGATAAAATCTATAACCCGCACAGGACACTGGGAAGGGGCGTGATTTAAACTCACACAAACGACCCCACCCGGGGCACCTGAAGGAAGGAGGATACCGCTCAACTCCAAGATCAAAACAAACAAAAAACTACACACGGGCTGCCAACCTGACAGACCTCCGCACATAACCAGAGCAGGGCATGACAGGTGTATTGCGGATCCGCAATACACCACGGACGTTTGAATGGACCCTTAGGGTGCTGCCTGAAGGTGTGCCTGGCTGGATGCGATCAAGCCAAGCCCACCCACGGCAGCCAGTTAATGATTTTGCGGTAAAATCGTGCATGCAGCCAGCCGCAGCACCAGGCTGTAACCTAACAGTATTGTGGCCACAGTAGTGTCTACAGCTGCAGCCAAAACATGAGCATGAGGTTAATAAAATGACAGCGAGCAGCACTGCACATGCGCAGTAGATAAGAGAAGACGCTAAAGAACATAAAAGTAAACCTGCTTCTGCTTATCTGCAGCAGTTGACCGTCTGGACATGATTCATTCAGCTAATAAACCAACAAGAAAAGCATGGGAATTACTTACATAGCAGATAACAAAATAAATGATTAACACGTCTATAATACTATATTGTTCTGCGTAATGTGTGAGCGTTCACAAAGGCCTAGTTATCCAGAGGAGAATATAGATCTAGTAATACAAAATGCCACATATTTATTATTCTGCATGTCAGCTCTAATTGTAGTTTCATATCTTTTTACGGTATGTTCCTACTGTAAAAATACACAGTCAGGACACATTATTATGAACAACAGCTAATATCTGCTGTGTACAGCTCGGACAGCAGGTAGACGGGCTGGGAGTGTCTCAATAAGTTCATGGTAGGTTGTCATAGGTATCTGGAGACATGGTGACTGCAGAGCATCCCACAGCTGATGGAGGGGACATGAGGGAGGACCGATAAGAGTAAACACGATGATCAAGGTGGTGCCACAGTTCTACTGGGTTCAAGTCTGGAAAATAAGGGGGCCAGGACAGTACTTGGAAGTCTTGCTCATGCTCTTACTACCAGTGTAGGACATTTCTAGCCGCATGACCTGGAAGATCCTATCCGCCCAAGGGAAGACAAGCAGTATGGACGGGTATATGTGATCTGCAAGAACGGAATCATGCCTAATTTGGTTGAGAGTGCCTTCCACGTGGATGAGTGGGCCCAGAGAATGCCACGAAAACATTCCCCAGACCATAACACATCTTGTGTTCTTCCAGCAATGGTGGCAGGGTGTTTGTCTTCTGATGTTTCTCTCTTGACACGCCAACTTCCATCCATTCGATGAAGAAGAAAATGTGACTCATTGGAGAAGGCAAATTTTTGTGAATGCAATGAACATTAAAGGGAACCTGTCACCTGGATTTTGGGTATACAGATGAGGACATGGGCTGCTAGATCGCCTCTAGCACGTCCGCAATATCCATTCCCCATAGCTCTGTGTGCTTTTATTGTGTCAAAAAAGATTTTATATATATGTAAATGAGGCAAGTAAGGAGCCCAAGGGGCTGTTACTAACGTTTCAGGAGCCCAGCCACGCCCACTGTGAAGGAGCCCAGCACTGGCCGCATCCTCCGAATCTCCTCCTTGCTCCCTGACGTCACAAAGTTAGAGTGCCGTAATCTCGCGATGTGCGAGCTAGCGCATGCGCAGTGTTGGCATAATGTTCCTTCCCTGTGCTGGCATCAGCCTCAGGGAACGAACTGCGCATGCACTAGCTCGCTCATCGCGAGATTACGGCACTCTAACTTTGTGATGTTGGGGAACAAGGAGGCGATTCGGAGGATGCGGCCAGTGCTGGGCTCCTTCACAGTGGGAGTGGCTGCACTCCGAGAGTCAGAGGACGATGGACTCACCTCTGAAGCATGGAGGAGACAGGACTCCTCTAAGGTTCATTTACATATATAACATTTATTTTAGGTTTTTCTCTGAACTGATAGTTCGTTCAGAATTGATTTTAATATCATTATTAATGTATTAAAAAGTATTTTTAGAGAAGTGAGTGGATAAATAGGCTTAGAAAGTGATGACAGGTTTCCTTTAAGTCTTTTCTGTCAATGCAACTTTGTTAGCAGAGGTACAATGACCCGTACGCAGTTAGGTTCCTGTACTGTTGGTTTAGACTCGTCTGGTAGCCCCCCTTTTCTTTTTGGTGGTGAGCTGCTCCACTATATTGTGATGGTCCGCCCTTGTACACCTTCATAGTCGACGTTGACCTCTCACATCAATGGCATCATGAGGCAGATTTCCCATTGAAAGCAATCTGCATGCATTTTGGCACAGAATACAAGCTAAAATGCAGGTGGAAAAAATGCTGTGTAAACATAACCATAGTAGGATGACCTTGCCGTGGCGGACTGGGAGGCAATAAGTTCTAGGGCACTACTGGGGTGATTACAAATACTAAGGCACTACAGGAGGCAGCAGCTCTTGAACTAGTAGGGACACTATAGGGGCATTTTAACTACTGTTGGCACTACAATGGAGCATTTTAAATATTGGGGCTAATATAGGGGCATTTTAACTACTGAGACACTCAAGTTGGCTTTTTAACTACTTAGGGCACTGTAATGGGGCATTTTAACTACTGGGGGCAGCGGTTTTTGGATGGCCGAACCCCAGCATATTTGCTAAGTAGCGGCTGGATATCCGGCAGATCCCATTATACTCAACAGGGCCGGCGGGTATTGCGTTAACATCGTCCTATGCTGAATCTAGAGAAGCTCCGGGGTAAAGGGTTAATCCGGTTATAACAAGTTATCCCCTATCCACAGGCTGCAAAACAGCCAACGGTCGTGTTCATGAGGCCTTACAGTGATAACAGAAATATTAAAGATGAAGTATGATGGCGGACATTCACAGCAAAATGCACAAACATACATGTGGCAGAATTTACACATATATGCATATCCTGCACTTAAGTCAGTCAGGAACAAGACACACGCAGCGCACTCCAATCACTCATTGGACACATGTGGCACACAAGACACTTATACGTGGCTCACATGCCACTGATGTATATGTCACAAGCTGCACATACACCACTGATACATAGATCATATATAGCACACACCAATCACACATATGAAACACGCAATGCACACACCAAGACATTTATGCCTAACCCTATTGAGTGTAGCACACTTAAAGTGGTTAAAGGGGATGTCTCACTTCAGCATTGGCATTTATCATGTAGAGAAAGTTAATACTTACTAATGTATTGTGATTGTCCATATTGTCTCCTTTCCATCACATTATACACAGTGCGTATCCATGGTTTTGACCACTCTGTAATCCAGCAGCGGTGGCCGTGCTTGCACACTATAGGGAAAGGTGTTGGCCTATGCGCACTTCCAGCCTTTCCCTATAGTGTGTAAGCACGGCCACCACTGCTGGATTACACGGCGGTAATAACCACGGATATGAGCTGTGTATAATGTGATGGAAAAAAGGCAATATGGACAATCACAATACATTAGTAAGTGCTTTGTATTAACTGCATGATACATGCCATTTACTGAAGTGAGACAAACCCAAGTGAGTAAAAAAATTAATAAAATAAAAATAAAAAATCTGCCCCAAAATATGTGTCAAACTAAAATAGAAATGCTCACCTGTTAAAGGACCTGTGTCCACTTTTCTAGTTATCCTCTATCCACAGGATCGGGGAAAACTAAGCGATGCATGCGGGTCTGAACGCTGGAGCCTCCACTGATCCCCGTTCTTGATTGCGTGGCAGGTCGAGCATATGCCCTGCCTCTCCATCCATTCTCTATGGGGTCACTAGATATGGCGGAGTACAGCGCTGGCTATTTTCAGTGGTCCCAAAGAGAATATATGGAGCAGCAGGGTATAAGTGTGGCCTGCCACACCATCAAAAAGGGGGAAACCCGTTCCTGGGATTAGTGGGGGCGGGGTCGCAGAATAGGACCACACTAATCATATAGTTATGCCCTATAGTGTGGAGAGGATAACTTCAAAACCTGGACAACCCTTTTAAATCCTCCACCACTCCACCACCAGTATCTCTTTACATGGCAGCAGTGATGTCTGTAAACACGAAATATCATCATTACCACCATGTAAACCATTTGTGATAATACTGGATAATATGACGCACTGTGCAGACTTCCGGGCATAAGTCCAACCCCCTTTTCAGGTCATAACCTTTAACAAAGCCCAAGGAAAGGCGCTAGAGGAGCAACGTGAGCAAAGGGCTGAAACGGAGGGTCATAACTGAAGCAGAGACATTAGTGTCGCTTGAGGCAGGGTTATAGTGGGGATCCTGGAGCAGGGGTAACTGGAGAAGAGGCAATATTAGCGGAGCATTTAGAGTGGGGGCATCTGGAGTTTGGGCACTAATGGGGGTGCACCTAAAGCAGAGGCATTGGGGGGACCTAGGGCAGAGTCCCCCCAATACCACTCTTAACTCGCCAGAGAGCAGCACACATACACAGATCTGAGTCTACTATAAACAAATCCCCAATTTCCCCCTTACAGTCTCCTACAGCTCACTACTGTCACAGACCTGAGAAATCAGCCCAGCACTGCAGAGGAGTCCTTCTCTCCAGAAGCTACAGTTTTCTGACAGCAGGGAGGGCAGGAGGATGGTGACATATGTTCTCTCCTTCACTGCCAGCAGCTCGGGAAGCTTAGAAGATACTGCGGGGCCTCCTGTACAATGTACACCAGTAAGAGGCTGCATCATTGTGCGATACTGCCACCTATTGGCTACAATAATTATCTCTTCTGAGAAACAAGAGAAATAATTACTCCTCCGGCTTATCTCCAGGTGCAGGAGACTGAGGGCCTACCGAGGAATCCCCCGCCTCCCCAGTGGGCCAGTCCGAGCCTGCCTGTGGAGGATAACTTGTTATAACCTAAACACCCTTTTAATTACGTTCTAATAGGAGATGGGTTACCACAAACCCCCCCCCCCCCCCCAACAAAAAAAATAAATTATAAAAAAATAAATAATTAGAGGACCTATGTGCCTATTATGTGTCAGTTGCCCATCAGTGACTTAGAGCCACTTGATGTGCCTTAGATAACCTGATCGTTGTGTCTCATCAGATATTCCAAGCAGTGCATAAGATTCCCCATCAGAAGACCCCAGCCTCAGATGCCCCATATAGACTGGGAATGTCAAACCTGGAAATATGTGCCACATGTCACTTCTTGACACTGACCCTAGATATTGACGCAAGCCAAGACTGGTGTAGATCTGGTCACACTAGCGTCACAGTTGCAGTTTGCAAGTAGATACTGGTAAATCCTGAGGTACTCTAGTGAATTATAATAGGTTCCATCAGGGTTCTGGATTTTGATTGGAACAATAGCACTGGTGACGACACTATTTTAGCTATTAAATGGACCACCTAAAGTGCAGCTGCTTTCCTGAATTTTTTTCAATCAATATAGCTGATCAATATGGTATGAATCGACAATGCTCTGTTCATACACTGAAGGTTTTGCAATGTGAATGGAGGCCTGGCTATGGCTGAAAGAACAGCATGCAGAAACAAGGTCATATGGACAATTAAGAGTTTCTGTGCACAAATATGAAAACTATTGCAATGACCCTCATCTTTCCTTTCTCAAAGTAAGGGCTTGTTCACACGTAAATTGCAGTCCGCAATGCACGGGCACCAACCGTGGGCCAGCCAATGGGGTCCGCAATCTGTCCGTTCTGCAAAAAGATAGAGCAAGTTCTATCTGTTTGCGGTGCGGAGGCACGGAACGGAACTCCAGGAAGCAATCTTTAGTGCTTCTGTGGTGTTCCGTTCCGTGCTTCTGTTCCGTTCCGCACCGCATCTACGGATTTGCGGACCCATTCAAGTGAATGGGTCCGCATCCATGATGCGGAATGCACGAGGCCGGTGCCCCGTGTATTGCGGACCCGCCGTATGCGGACCGCAATACGGCAGCGGATGGGCAACGGCCGTGTGAATGAGCCCTAAAAAAAAGGATCGTCCCCCACTACTTTATCATGCAGTTGTCACACTGGCCAGCATGATGATTATCTTGCCCAAATTTAGACTTTGAATGGAGAATGTCGATTATGAGATCGGGAAATCTGCAAGGAGCACTGAATGCATCAGTTAAAAGCAATTTACTGAAAAGGAAATCAAATTTGGAGCATATCACTGAGAAACACCAATTTAAAGCTGGATGCAGACAGGAGACAACGCTGCATAGGCCTGTCTGCATCCTGCTTTGAACTGGTGTTTTAACATACCCTGGTATCAACAAGTATGAATGCACCTAGTAAGGTCTGATAGAGTAAGGGTCCTTTTTCATGGGCTGAGGATTGGGTCAGCATTCGTTGTGATCTTTGTTCCTGATAACTGACCATCGTAAAGGTGCCAGCGATCACCTGACACATGAGCAAAATGTTTGCTTGTTGGGTGAGATCAACTTTCATGTGGCACCCATAATCATTGTTTGATTACAGCGCAATGTGAACAGGGAATGTGCTGGTGACTATATGCAAAGTGAATGGGGGACGAATGATCGTAATAGTGATCTTTCATCCCCCTTTCACTTCGGAAAAGGTGACAGGCTTTTTAAACGAGCACCAGTTGACTTTTATATCATCGATTCATCGATCACCATTTATTCTTGGCTGGGCCATGTAAGAGGACCCTAAGGTGTGGTTCACATGTTATGGTAGTGTACCACCCAGGACCTGTTAATTGCAATGGTTTTTCAATGTGGTTATTTGCTCTGTGGTTTTTACATGGTTTATCTAATAACAACAAGAAAGATAGAAAGGAAAGATACACAGTATAATGAAGACAATAATGAGAAAAAGCAAACAATAAAAGCATTGCTATATACAGTACCTTGAATAAGTATTCATACCTCTTGAACTTTTCCACATTTTTTCACGTTACACCCACAAACTTAAATGTATTTTATTGGGATTTTATGTGAAAGATCAACACTAAGTAGCAAGTACTTTATGTGTGAAGTGAAAAGATACTGATACATGGTTTTCAAAATTTTGTCTAAATGAAAATATGAAAAATGTGCCTTGCATTTGCTTCAGCTCCCTGGAGTCAATACTTTGCAGGACCACCTTTCCCTGCAATTACAGCTGCAAGTCTTTTGGGGAATCTCTCTACCAGTTTTGCACATCCAGAGGCTGGAATTGTTGCCCATTCTTTGTTGTAAAATAGCTCAAGCTCAGTCATATTGGATGGAGAGCGTCTGTGAACAGCAATTTTCAAGTCTTGCCACAGATTCTCAATAAGATTTAGGTCTGGACTTTGACTGGGCCATTCTAACCCCATGAACATGCTTTGATCTAAACCATTCTATTGTAGCTCTGACTGTATGTTTAGGGTTGTTGTCCTGCTGGAAAGGTAAACCTCCGCCCCATTCTTAAGTCTTTTGCGGCCTCTACCAGGTTTTCCTCTAGGTTTTCCTGCATCCATCTCCCCATCAACTCTGACCAGCTTCCCTGTCCGTGCTGAACAAAAGCATCCCCACAGCATGATGCTGCCGCCACCACCACCATGTTTGATGATGGGGATGGTGTGTTTAGGGTGATGTGCAGTTAGTTTTCTGCCACACATAGCATTTTGCATTTAGGCCAAAAAGTTAACTTTGGTCTCATCTGACCCTACATGGCTTGTGGCAAACTGCAAACTTAACTTCTTATGGCTTGCATTCAAAAATGGCTTTCTTCTTGCCACTGTTCCATAAAGGCCAGATTTGGGGAGTACACTACTAATAGTTGTCCTGTGAACAGATTCCCCCACCTGAGCTGTGGATCTCTGCAGCTCCTCCAGAGTGGCCATGAGCCTATTGCCTGCTTCTCTACTTAGTTCTCTCATTGCCTGGGCTGTCAGTTTAGGTGGACGGCCATTTTCTTGGTAAGTTTGCATTTGTGCCATACTCCCTCCATTTTCGGATGATGGATCAAACGGTGCTCAGTGAGATGTTCAGAGCTTGCGATATTTCTTTATAACCTAACCTTGTTTTACTGTTCTCTACAACTTTATCCATGACCTTTCTGGTGTGTTCCTTGGCTTTCATAATGCTGTTTGATCACTAATCTAATGTTCATTGGCAAACTTCTGAGGCCTTCACAGAACAGCTGTAGTTATTCTGAGAATAAATTACACACAGGCGGACTCTATTTACATGACTTCTAAAAGCAATTGGTCACATTGGATTTTAATTTATTAAAAACTTTGAAAACCATGTATCAATTTTTTTTCACTTCACACATACTTGAGTCTTTGTGTTGATATATCACATAAAATCCCAATAAAATACATTTAAGTTTGTGGGTGTAACTTGAGAAAATGTGGAAAAGTTCAAGGGGTATGAATACTTTTTCAAGGCACTGTATATACATAATCTATCGCAAAAGATCTACAAGCAACTGCTATCAGTCGCTCTACAATTGCTGTCTCTGTTTCCCGTGCCCAGATTTACCAATCACAGTGTGTTCTCTCCTGCCTTTATTATGCTCCCTTCCATCATTCCTTATGTCCATATTACAGCTGAGATCCCCAGTTATATCTCTGTGTTTTCATGTCATGCCTCTGAACGGCATGTGCTAAGCTGTTACATATTCTCCAAAGATTCTTCTGGTCGCATTATCTCTCTCTCGAGGGGTACACTGAGGTAAAGACACAGATATAAGGGAGAGGAGGAGGCGGGAGAATGTAAAGGTTTTATGTCACAATAATTATCCTCCTTCTATCAAGTACACTTACTAGAGGAGCTGAAGAATAATGTAGAAGAAGAAATAGAAACAATTCTCGTAGCATATATACAGTTGTGTTCAAAATTATTCAACCCCCACTGAAATTGAGTGTTTTGGCCAGTTTGACATTGATTTTGATCATTTCAGTCATCTTGTTTACAATTAAATCAAAGAGGCCCTTGTAAGTCAGACAAATATAACATAACATTTATAATGAAATAACCACAAATGTCTTTTCTGTGCTCACATCATTATCAGTTTTATTCAACCCCCAAGTGACATTCAATCTTAGTACTTAGTACAACATCCTTTTCCAGTTATAACAGCTTTTAAACGTGAAGCATAGCTTGACACAAGTGTCTTGCAGCGATCTACAGGTATCTTCGCCCATTCTTCATGGGCAAAAGCCTCCAGTTCAGTCACATTCTTAGGCTTGCGTGCGGCAACTGCTTTCTTTAAGTCCCACCAGAGGTTCTCAATTGGATTTAAGTCTGGTGACTGCGATGGCCACTTCAAAATATTCCAGCCTTTAATCTGCAACCATGCTCTAGTGGACTTGGAGGTATGCTTGGGATCATTGTCCTGTTGAAACGTCTTCCAAGCCTCAGGTTTGTGACGGACTGCATCACATTTTCATCCAATATCTCCTGGTACTGAAGAGAATTCATGGTACCTTGCACACGCTGAAGCTTCCCTGTACCTGTAGAAGCAAAACAGCCCCAAAGCATGATTGACCCCCGCCATGCTCCACAGTAGGCAAGGTGTTCTTTTCTTCATAGGCCTTGTTCTACCTCCTCCAAACATAGCGTTGATCCATGGGCCCAAACAGTTCTAATTTTGTTTCATCAGTCCACAGAACACTATCCCAAAACTTTTGTGGTTTGTCCACATGACTTTTGGCATACTGCAGTCGACTCTTCTTATTCTTTGGAGACAGCAAGGCCTGGGAGTTCTGGCATGGAGGCCTTCATTACGCACCTTATTGTCTGAGCTGAAACTTCAGTACCCGCATCTGACAAATCTTTTTTCAGTTCCTCAGCAGTCACACGGGGACTGTTCTCCACTTTGTGCTTCAGGTAGCGCACAGCAGTCGAAGTCAGCATCTTCTTTCTGCCACGACCAGGTAGCGTTTCAACAGTGCCCTTTGCCTTGAATTTGCGAATGATGCTTCCTATGGTGTCTCTTGGTATGTTTAACATCTTTGCAATCTTCTTATAGCCATTGCCCTTCCTGTGAAGAGAAATCACCTCTTCTCTTGTCTTCCTGGACCATTCTCTTGACTTCACCATGTCTGTAAACACACCAGTAAATGTCTAGAAGGAGCTGAGTATCACAGTCATTTTACATCTGCCTAATTGGTGCTTATTATGCTTGATTGCTGCTCCTTGACATCCAGAGGTGTTTTCAATACTTGATCGAAAACACTTGAATGAACCTCTGTTCTTAAAAGTGGTCGTCTTTAAGGGGTTGAATAATTGTGTCAATGAAGAAATCACAAAAAAAACATTTAATACTGTATTACAAAAACAATTGATGTCATTTTAGTTGCATTTGGTTCTTTAAAAAGTCCTTGTAAGATTTCATTCTGAACACAATTACAAATGTACACTAAATTCCCTAAAACCCTTTACAGCATTGGGGGTTGAATAATTTTGAACACAACTGTATATATACATATATAAATATATTACTGTGTAAAGGTTTTAGGCTACTTTAACACTTGCAGTGTGGGGATCCGGCAGGTAGTTCCATCGCCAGAACTAAATGTTTTACAAATGCTTTGCAAGTACGGATCCGTCTTGATTTTTTTTTTTACAGATCTGTCGTTGCGGTATTTGTAATGCCAGATCAGGCACTAATACAAGTCAATGGGAATTAATGCCGGATCCAACATTCCGTCATGTGTTCCGGAATTTTACATACTGAACTGAAGACATCCTGATGCATACTGAACGAATTTCTCTCCATTCAGAATGCATGTGGATAATACTGATCATTTTTTTCCCGTCATAGAGCCCCGAGGACGGAACTCTATACCGGAAAAGAAAAACGCTAGTGTGAAAGTATCCTTAGGCAGGTGTAGTAAGAAGTAAGAATGAAATAGAAATGTTAATAGTTCATTTTTTTTTTTATCAATTATCAAAGTGGAAACTGAATGACCAAAAGAGAAATGTCAATCAAATCAATATTTGTTGTGACCGCCCTTTGCCTTCAAAACAGCATCAATTCTTCTAGGTACACTTGCATAAACTTGACAGGGAGGTTTTTCCAGACATCTTGAAGAACTAACCACAGTTCTTCTGTGGCTGTAGGCTTGCTCAAATCCTTCTGTCTTTTTGCGTAGTCTCAGACAGACACAATGATGTTAAGATCAGGGTTCATTGGGTGCCAATCATCACTTCCAGGACTACTTTTTCTTTACGCTGAAGATAGTTCTTAAAGGGGTTGTGCACCTTTGGGGGGAGGAGGAGCATTTTGGCAAATCCCCTTTCTGGGCTGATCTGTGAAGGGAAGCATACTTACCTGTTTACTGATGCTGACTCCTGGCTCCTTCTGCTACAGCCAATCGCCGGCAGCAGCGGTGACCTGCTCCCCTTGCATCATGGCAAAAGGTCACGTGATCACTGCTGCAGTGATGTCAAACAGGATGTTTACACCCAGGGCACCCAACAGAACAGCTGAGGGTGGGGAGCGAAGGAGCAGAGACAGCGCCAGGAAGCAGGTAAGTAAGCTTCCCTTCACAGGTATGGCCTATATTCCTTTATATAGGTGCAGAAATTTTGCCTCTACTTTTCTCCCAGACTGATCCTTCTCACTTTTCATGCCTATCTGCATAAGTGAAATGATAAATATAATGCACAGTTTAGGGCCAGTTCAGGAGTAGGTTGACAGTAGTTTTTAGGTTGACACTATCATGGCTGATATCTAAACAAGAAACCTCAATAATCTTTGACATATTGTATATTACAAGCTTACAGCCCAATTATTAAAGTCAACTCTTAAACTCTGTGGTGAAGTAGTACATGATGCGTTGTGCCCCTTATAGGTATAAATAATGAAGTGGTCATGCAAACATGCACAAGGGGCTCTGTTGAAGGGGCTTTGTCAAGATTTCTAGTGTCATAAAGATCAATCTTCCACCTATTGGTTACTCTGCGTTTGCACAGTGTTTTAGCCCTCCTTAAAGCTTTCTGTTGGGGTATATTTTTTAATGCATGAAAACAGCATTTAGACATATACTGAAATTAATCCATTCACTTCAATGATGCAGAGTCCAGCGAGTTAATCTCGGGACTCCATTAGTCCTGCTTTCCATTTGTTTCTGTTACGTAGCATCACTTGAACAGATTCGGCTTGGGGCTTCTCCCAAGGGTGTTTTCTACTGCTCCCCCTGATATTCATCCTTTATCTCCTGTACAGTGATCTGGACTTTACTGCAGCAGAACCACCAGGTCTCTACCTCTCGGTGTAATCTCTGTTCAAGTGACTGCTGATCCAAGGGGGTCAAGAGACACTGTGTGGAACACAGAGGTATTACGCAAAACCAAAGTTAGGGCAGGCAGGGTATGTGCAATGCAATAAACAGTCCGAGGTAAGGACAGGCAGCTCATGGTCAGTACAGAGATCAGGCAGAAGTCAGGACAGGCAGTGAAGGGTCAAAATCCAGAAAACAGGCAGAGGTTGGTACATTGATAAACTAATGTAAACAGCACACCTTTTCAGAAACTAGCAAACTGGAACCTATATATTAGGCAACTTCCCACAGGGGAAGGTTCCTTAAAGGGGTTAGCCACTTTCTTGCTTCTTGGGACCAAACGATAGGTGACTATATGGCACTTACTAATATAGCCTTTGTTCATAATCTGTGTCCTTTGCATTATTTTATAAGTCATGCCTCCTTGGCAAATCTTCTGCGCTGTCCTGTCCTTAAGATGGCCACTGATGGAGACCAGACACATCACTCAGCCTCCTCAATTCTAACACACTGCTTCTTCACTAAACTCCCAAGAGGGCAGGTGCAGATGGTACAGTGTATTTGAACGGAGGAAACATCATACGGAGGTGATTTGCCTGGTCACATGGCCCTCCATCTGCAGCCATTTTATGGACAAGACCAATATGCGGACAGTACATAAGACTTGGTAAACAAGGGGGCATAACTTATAAAATATAGAAAATGGCACAACGTTTCTACAAAGCCTATATTAGTAAGTGCCATGTAATTATCAACTGTAACCAGAATATAGACAATCCCATTAAGTACCCCTGGTTGGCCAGCCATAGGTTGGGTAAGATTAGGGTGTGCATGAGCTGGCCCTTTAAAAGCCATAAGGAGCATTCATGTGGTGCCCTACAAGCAGGGCTGCACCGCCAATTAGGCCCTGGTAACATGTCAGGAGCGGCAGGGTAGCCGGAGATGAGCGCTTCTACAGTCTTCCCAGTTCATCTGATAGGCTGCCAGCACTAGGCCTTCAGCCTATCAGAAGCCAGTGCAGGTGGGAGAGGAGAGTTATAGGGGCACTTCTTACTGGTACATTATTGAGAGGCACTATAGGGGCATCTACTGGGGGGCTCTGTATAGGAGCATTTTATACTGGGACACATTATGGGGGCACTATGGGGACATTAGCTCAACTGGGGGCATTAAAAGGGGGTATTTTATGCACTGGCACACATTATAAGGGGGCATTGTTTTGTACTGGTGCTCATTTTAAGGGGGCATTTTTCTACAGTCACAATATAAGGAGAATGATTACTACTGGGGGGCATTTTGTTTGGCTTTATTACTACTGGGGGACTATGGGGAACATACTTGCTAGTATGTGCACTATGGGAGCATTATTACTTCTGGGGCACAGTGGGGACATATTGGGGGCCCTGTAGGAGCCCTATTACTACCAAGTGTGCTGGGGGACTATGGGGAACATACTTGCTAGTATGTGCACTATGGGAGCATTATTACTTCTGGGGCACAGTGGGGACATATTGGGGGCCATGTAGGAGCCCTATTACTACCAAGTGTGCTGTAGCAGAGAATTATTTCTATTGGTGGGACTTTGGGGAGAAGTATTACTGTGGGGGGCACCGTGTCACAGCATCAGCTTAGTACAGTTATTTTTTAGGGACATTATGTTTACAATATTATTGTCAAGGACACTATTTGCTGGGCACTGTTATTTTAGGAAACTGCGTGTCAATAATTATTGAAGGGCACTATCTGCAGGGTACTAGTATTTTCAGGGGGTTTATCTGTTTCTGTAGTATAATATTGAGGAGCACAGCGGCACAGTATGGGGGGTGGTAAGATGATTTGTCCAGAAGAAGGGAGGATGATGGAGAAGTAGGAAACTAAGATTTTTTTTGGTCAAATTGCAGACAAGAGATGGCTGAAGAATCATCATGGTGGTCTGGTCTAAATGGACAAGATGAGGAAAGAGAATATCTACATCAGAGGAGACTTCACTGGATGTAAGAGGTATGGGGCGCTGTATTACCCTGTATCTTTTGTAGTGATATACGTAATGTTAGGAGGGAAAAGGTTAGGCTTAGAATTTGGTATGGTGGGGGGGGGGGCGCTGTTTCAATTTTCGCCTCAGGCAGCAGAAAGGCTAGGTGCACTCCTGCCTACAGGTAGTGAGAGGCGATGCTGACAAAAGGAACAGCCAGGCAGCTCTGGTGGTCCGGAAAAAGGATATGAAGGCCGGCAGGTCTGAGTGAGGGAATGGGTGAGCAGAGTGGCGCATGTGCCCGCCAGGGAGAGTGGAGCAGTGGAGGGCATGGCCCGCCATCATAATTTATTTTTTGCTGATCAAAATAGCAGTGTAGACTATGCGATTCTCAATAGGAAAAAAAATGAACACTGATGGAAAGCAGGTAAAATAGATAATGCCTCACAACAGTGAATGGATCAACTATGGTAAAATGAGGGGCCCCCCAGACCAGCTAGCTTGGGGGACACATGGTGGCAGGGGCACTAGAATGTGTTTTTGCCATATTGTATAGTTGACAATTCTTGTTTTACAGGTACCTGTAAGAATCCGGTTTTGGCTGGTCAGCCCGGTGATCTGCCCAGAAACGAGAAGCCTGGATCAGCTGTTGTATTGGTCAGCTGTGTCTGAGGCGGGAAATCTTCTGACAGCTGATTGGCAGCTGTCACTTTCGGCGGGAGACCTGCGGGTTTAAAAGAAGCAGCACAGGGTTATTTGCTGTCAGTCCCTGTGGAAGCCCCAAGAGCAGCGCCCCACCCTCCCTCCTTTTATTTAGTCGTGTTGCATATTTGGGTTGGACTTAATAGTCTGAAGTTAATGATATCATTCAAGTATTTATTCGGTTATTGATATTTATTCGGTTGGAGTATTTATTGATGATTATTTATTCGTGATTGATATTTATTGGTGATTGATATTAACCCTTTGATAACCCCAAATAATACAACACAGCCTTGTTATTCCATAATTGGTGTATGTGTCTTATTTAAATTAGTTAAGGTTAATAGTCTAGTAAGAATGGGACCTCTGCCACCATGTCTGAACACCATTTTTTGGGTAATCAAATGTATACACCAAACAGAAAGCCCAATGGAGGGCAGAAATGAGATGTGAAAGAAGCCTTACAGAGTGCGCATGTGCTCAAGACTTTGAAGGTAAGTCATAATCTCCTATCTTCATCTGTCATAAGCCATACCTTTCAAGATTTACAAGAATAAAATCATATCTCAGAACAGTAATGAGTAATCTCAATGTTTTCACACAAACTTTATCCTTTTAGCCCCCAAACTTTTCACATAAGAAATCAGCTCTCCCAGTTACAACTGTGTGACCAAGTTTGAATATACTGGAGCTATTTCCCGGACATGGGCTAATGCTGTCTCAAAAGTCTGTATTCTATATTTACCCTCTAGTGTTACTAAAGATGAAATACTCATGAACTGAAGACTAAACAAAGGACGATTATTGCTGCACTCTCATACTTTGGCTCAAAACCAGTGAATATAACTGGCGCCAGAATTTACCGCGTTGTCACAGTTCACAGTATTCCTCCCCATGAATTCTTGTAGGCCATTGCATTGCTTGTGATCATTGCCGTGATCTGCTTAGATTGTATGATGATCTTATGGTTAAATGTATTTTCATGTATATTTGGGTATACACTCTATATATGATACACAATGAGTTTTTGGAGGTGTGTGGCAAAGTACGAAACTGAGAGGACGAGCTAGTCCAATGATCTGTTGATTGTAGCTAAAATCTGCTGTCATCCTCTTGCCACGCAGCCTAAAGTGTTTTAAAAATAAGCATATATTATTGCCCAGCAGACCCTGGTGGATATTTTTAAGGGGCACATTGCCCACCCAGCTACCATTTACTATCATGGCCTAGTCTTGCAAGTGTAGCTGCAGTTTCAATTTTTCAGGTGGCCTGACAGGGCCTCAACTACTCTGTGGCTTCCAGAATTTCCTCTCCTGGCCTAGGCCTATTGATGTTTTACATCTCGAAATTGAGAGAGTTCAATAGATGCTGTCATGTGCCATTCTTGTTAAACTATGCTTCCAAAATGTGATCTGAGCCTCTAGAGATCATCCTTCCATGACTGAGATTGGCTATAAGGCACATATAAATATATATATATATATATATATATATATATACAGATGTTGCCTCACTAACTGTTCAGCATCAGAGAACATTGAAAACACTCCTTACAGTTATACAATAAAAGGGCATCCAATATAAATGGGCCATCCTCTTCAGATTTAATTTTCAGGTGCCAAAATAGGTCCCTTTCCTTTACTAAACCAGTTGGATCTCCTGCCTACTAGCCCAGAACCTTGCTCACTGGATAAAAGACCAGCTATAACTCTTACACTTCTGTGTACCAAAGTGACTAGACTCACCAAGCTTCGTAGGGCCTTCTCCACCTGAGAGCTGAGTTGCTGTGTGGACTGTAGATCTTCCTTTCCTAGAGAGTTAGAGACCATAGCCATCCTATAAAGTTCAACTTAGTCCCCCACTAGAGGGACTATACCAGGCTTAGGAGTGCTGGTCTCCCTGCTGGTCACCTGTGGACCTTAGAATCCTTGTAAAAGCTTCAGGGGTCAAGACAGTCTATTGTACATTGTTTAGATGTTAACCCTGAAAAAAATATCCTTTGTTTTCATGACTTGTTCTTACATGGTTGCTTTAAATGTGCTGTTTCGTCTCATCCCTACTTGGGGTTCTTAACTTTGATGTATTCGGCTTTGATGCCTTATTCACACTTCCGTGTCCGTGATAAGATCCATGATAGGATGGTCAGTGATTCATCCATGAAGATGTCCATGAAGGATCCATGTGTCATCCATGTTCCACAGACACTGCACAGCTCAAGATGAATTTTTATAACATCTTCTCCTAATGGTCATGAAACATGGATGGCATCGGTGTTGCATCTGTGTTTTTGATAGACTATAATGGGCATGATGGATCTGTGCACATGGAGAAAATAGAGCATGCTGTCGTGCTTAAACCACGGACCGTGCTAAAATATGGATGTGGGAATATACACATTAAAATGAATGGGTATGTGCGCTGCCCATGGAGAATGGCCAAAACGTGCCTCCTTCCTTCCAAAAACAGAAAAAACACGGATACATTCATGGATAAACATTTTCTTAAGAGGTACATACACGGAGGGGCAGACTGGAAATTTAAAGTGGCCCTGGAAAAAACCTAAAAGTGGCCCAGTGTTGTAGGCAGGTCCAAATTTACAGAAGGATGTAGAGCCAACAATGCCTTTTTTACAGCACATAATACCTCCCTAGCATAACCAAATACCACAGTGCAGCACAAAATACCACCCCAGCAGAACCAAATACCACAGTGCAGCACAAAATACTGGCCCAGCAGAACCAAATACTACAGTGCAGCACAAAATACTGCCCCAGCAGAACCAAATAGCACAGTGCAGCACAAAATACTGCCCCAGCAGAACCAAATACCACAGTGCAGCACAAAATACTGCACCAGCAGAACCAAATACCACAGTGCAGTAAAAAATACTGCCCCAGCAGAACCAAATACCACAGTGCAGCAAAAAATACTGCCTCAGCAGAACCAAATACCACAGTGCAGCACAAAATACTGCCTCAGCAGAACCAAATACCACAGTGCAGCACAAAATACTGCCCCAGCAGAACCAAATAGCACAGTGCAGCACAAAATACTGCCCCAGCAGAACCAAATAGCACAGTGCAGCACAAAATACTGCCCCAGCAGAACCAAATACCACAGTGCAGCACAAAATACCACCCCCCCCTGCACTATTCAACTGTATCACTGTCCCAGGGACAGTGATACAGTTGAGTTCAGGAGGGCACCTGTTGCCGCTGGCCAGGGTCATAAGTACCTGATGGTCCTAGCATTAAAGGGGTTGTCTCACTTCAGCAAGTGGCATTTATGATGTAGATGCAGTTAACAAAAAGCACTTCCTAATGTATTGTTATTATCCAAATTGTCTCCTTTGCTGGCTTGATTCATTTAACCCATCAAATTATACACTGCTCGTTTCCATTCTTACGACCACCCTGCAATCCACCTCTCTGGTGGCTGGGATCATGGAAGTACGCATAGTCCAGCACTTTTTCCTATAGTGTGCAAGCACTACAACCACTGATGTTTTTCTGGGTGGTCGTAACCATAGAAACAAGCAGTGTATAATGTGATGGAAAAATGGATCTAGCCAGCAAAGGAAGCAATATCGATAATAACAATACATTAGTATGTGTCTTGTATTAAAGGGGTTGTCCTGGTTTAGAGCTGAATCCGTACATACCCATAATTTCACCCAGGCAGCCCACCTGACAAGAGCATCGGAGCATTTTGTGCTCCGATGCTCTCCCTTGCCCTGTGCTGAATAGCGCAGGGCAAGGGCTCTTTTATTTACAATAACACACTGCCTGGCGGAGGCTTCCGCCCAGTAGGGTGTTCGGTGATGTCACCGGCTTTGATGGGCGGGCTTTAGCGATGCCCTAGCCGTTTTACAGGCTAGGGCAGCACTAAAGCCCGCCCATCCGTGCCAGTGACATCACTGGTCTCATTGCTGGGCGGAAGCCTGCAGCTGGCAGCCCTATGGAGAGCCCGGTTTGTCACCGGAACTTCAGAAAATGCCTTTGCCCTGCGCGATTCAGATTCATGAACTACTCCGATGCTCAAGTCAGGGGGAAATGCCTGGATGAAAATGCCTGGATAAAAATGGGGAAATGTCCGGGTTCAGCTCTTAACCCGGACAACCCCTTTAACTTTATCTATGTGATAAATGCTATTTGCTGAGGTGAGACAACCCCTTTAATTGATGCTGAGAGCATAAGATCGTTATGTACCCTGCAGTCAGCCCCCTGGGCATCGGCCAACCGGGGAGTTTTCCTGTAGGGTCTCTGACCAGTGCGCCCCTGCATACACAGATATAATTGTATGGCACCTGATACTGTATATGCCATTTATTATAATGGTAGAGGGTGATAGATCATCCTTAGAAAGGTCTTTTGGTCTATAAAATTGGCTTTCAGGTAATGCATGAGCTGCACCACTGCACCATTTTTAGCCATGATCCCAGACAGAAAAATGTCCGCCTAGCAAGTCAAAGCCTCTCCTCATATCCATCTATTACAAATACATGGCACATCTCATATTCGGCATCTTCTTGCCTGCCCCACCTTTAATAAAAGACTGCGTATGTATTTTGCTAGTGAAGCCAGTTACATCGGCACGCGCAGAAGTGATGTATCCAGCGCGGAACAGTCCAGGCGGTCGGCAGAAATGAAATGGGACATTGACAGGAAAACATTTTTTCGCCAAGCGCAGTAACATTATCTGTGTGCATTTCCAATCTGTACAGTAGATCCTCAGTGAAGCTCGCACTTTGCTATATCGCCGAATATCTGCCTCTTCAGATGGCTTATACAAGACGACCACTCAGCACTCGTCAAGATTTATTCCTGACGGACGGCAGCAGATGATCGCAGCACTGCTTAACCTTGGAAAGTTGAGCCTGCTCCCTGAGCCGAGTATTAGTCTATTTCTACTGCCGGGAGAGATTCGGGAAGGGTTAATTAAAGCACTTTTAAAAGCATGGCAGAATGTGCAGGTGAAAGGGCGGGAAAAAAAATGTGCTGAGACAGAAATGGCAGGAAACAGCTGACACTCGACTCCCAGCTGACGTCAGCCCGCGCCCTATCCATTCCTCTGCGGGAATACAAGATTAGCGTCTCTGTTCTCCTCCAGCACCTTCCTTCCCCGCTCATTGCTATCATGTAACCGGCCATGGAAATATTTCTGCTGTAGCTAATAATAGGAGTAATGCCTCACGGTTATGTAATACTGGATATACATTTGTAGCGCTTGCTACATAGTGGCATGAAGTGAACACAATGATGAGAGTAGCTTCATGGGGGGAACCGATATGTAACGCCTGAAGTTAAACGTGATAGTCTTGCCGTGAGTTCACACTATGGGGGGAGATTTATCAAAACTGCTGTAAAGGAAAACTGGCTAAGTTATTCATATCAACCAATCAGATTCCACCTTTCATTTTCCAAAAAGGTAAAGGTAGAATCTGATTGGTTGCATTGGGAACCTAAGGCTTCTTTCACATCTGCGTTTTTGCTGGATCCATCATGGATCAGCAAAAATGCTTCCGTTACTAATAATACAACCGTCTGCATCCATAATGAATAAATCTGGTTTTATTATTTTTAAAATAGCCGTGACATTTTCTTTTGTGTCCGAGAAAACGGATCCAGCACCATTGACTTACATTGTGTTTCATGCCGGATCCGTCTTGAAAAGTATCCCGTGACGCAGTCAAGAACGCAGCTTGCAGCGTTTTCCTGTCTGGCATGCTAACGCAACCAAACGGAACGGAATGTATTCGGGTTAGTGTTGATCGAACTTGTTTTTTAAGTTCTGCGTTCAAAGTTCGGGTTCGGGTTATCGAATAATCCCGTTATGGATTCCGCTACCACGGACCATAACGGAATTTGGAACAGGATTCTTCGATAACCGGAACCCGAACTTTAGATGCAGAACGTAAAAAACAAGTTCGCTCAACACTAATTCTGGTGCATTCGGTTCGATTTAGTTTTGTCCCCATTGACAATGAATGGGGATAAAATTGAAGTGTTTTCATCGCTATTGAGATCCTATGATGGATCTCAATATCGGAAAGGAAAAGCGCAGATGTGGAAGTAGCCTAAGCCAGTTTTCCTTTGCATCGGTTTCGATAAATCTCCCCTATGAGCGCTGCACTACCCACCCACTTCTTGTTGGTCTCAATCAATAAAAGAAAAGGGTGTGTGCTGCTCTTTTCAACAGTCTCAATGTGAACTAGGTGATATATATCTCACTTGGAAACCTCCCCAGGTTCACATTAGGGGTCATTTACAAACATTTTTACGCCAGTTTTTGGCATAAAAAATGCTGCAAGACCCCCTTTGGCACCACGTTTGACATTTGGGAGTGTCGAAGGAGTGGTGGGGGCGTGACAGGGGCAGAAATATTGGGCCCAACAGATTTACTAACATTTATGCCTGGAAATAGGCGTAAAGGTTGAAATAGGCGTAAAGGTAGATTTAACTCCTGGAGCATCTGGACTGCTGGAGGTGCACCTCATCATAAATTAGACACATCCTCCAGCAGCACAAAGAGGACACAAAGACTAGTATAAAAAGGCGGCCTTTGTAAATAACTCCCATTAAGAGCAGCGTCATAGGAATAATGTAACCATTAGGCCCCTTTCACACAGGCGAGTTTTCCGCGCGGGTGCAATGCGTGAGGTGGACGCATTGCACCCGCACTGAATCCGGACCCATTCATTTCTATGGGGCTGTGCACATGAGCGGTGATTTTCACGCATCACTTCTGTGTTGCGTGAAAATTGCAGCATGCTCTATATTGTGCGTTTTTCACGCAACGCAGGCCCCATAGAAGTGAATGGGGCTGCGGGAAAATCGCAAGCATCCGCAAGCAAGTGCGGATGCAGTGCGATTTTCCCGCATGGTTGCTTAGCAACGGGACCAGATCTTTATTATTTTCCCTTATAACATGGTTATAAGGGAAAATAATAGCATTCTTAATAAAGAATGCTAAGTAAAATGAAGATGAAGGGGTTAAAAATAATAAAACTTAACTTACCTTCGCCACTTGATCGCGTAGTTGCGATCTGTCTTCTCTCTTCATGCTTCAGCTAACAGCTAAAGGACCTGTGATGACGTCACATCACATGGTCCAATCACATGGTCCATCTTACCATGGTGATGGACCATTTGATGTGACGTCATCACAGGTCCTTTAGTTGTTGGTTAAAGCATGAAGAGAGAAGACAGATCGCAACTACGCGATCAAGTGGCTAAGGTAAGTTAAGTTTTATTATTTTTAACCCCTTCATTTTCATTTTACTAAGCATTCTTTATTAAGAATGCTATTATTTTCCCGGATCTGGGTACCAAACATGGCGATTTTTCACACGCGCGTGCAAAACGCATTACAAACGTTTGCACCCACGCAGAAAAATCGCGCATATTCCGGCAACGCACCCGCCTCTTATCCGGGCATCAAACATGACGCCGTGTAAAAGAGGCCTTATGTTTTATATCTATGAACTCTATGGGATTCCCTTAGGCCCCTTTCACACAAGCGAGTTTTCTGTACGAGTGCAATGCGTGAATTGAACGCATTGCACCCGCACTAAATCCTGGGTCTGTGCACATGAGAGTTGTTTTTTATGCATCATCTCTAGGGTTGAGCGAACTTTGCGAGCTCGGGTACCCGGACTTTTTCACTGAAGTTCGGTGTTCGGGTGATTTTATTATTTTCCATTATAACATGGTTATAAGACAGAATGCTAAATAAAATGGGCATTGAGGGGTTAAACATTTTTTTTAACTCACCTCATCCACTTGATCGTGCAGCCAGAGCTCGTCTTGTTTCTTCTTCTTCTTCTTGCAGGACCTGGCTCTAAAAGGACCTTTTACCACGTGGTGAGTAGAGATGAGCGAACATTTAAAAAAAGTCCGTTGTTCGGGGTTCGGGTGGTGGTTAATTGCGCATCCCGTTATGGATTCCACAATAGCGCATATGGAATCCATAAGGGGCGGCTGCCACCAACCCGAACTGTAGAACAGCTGAAGGACCTGGCGTGACGTCACTGTCATGTGATCAGTGCAGGGGGCGTGGCTCAGCACGGGATCAAATCCGAACAACGGACTTTTTTTAAATGTTCGCTCATCTCTAGTGGTGAGCGCTGTGACGTCACCGCAGGTCCTGCTGAATGAAGATAGAAGGTTCTTTCTTGACATCACCGCGCTCACTACGTGGTGAAAGGTCCTTTTCCAGCCAGGTCCTGCAAGAAAAAGAAGAAGAAACAAGACGAGCCCCGGCTGCACGATCAAGTGGATGAGGTGAGTTAGAAATTTTTTTTAACCCCTCAATGCCCATTTTATTTAGCATTCTGTCTTAAGAATGCTATTATTTTCCGTTATAACCAAGTAAAGTTTGGGTCCCCATTGACTTTAATGGGGTCCAGGTTTGGGGTCAAGTTCAGGTCAAGTTCGGGTCCTAAACCCGAACTTTGACCTGAAGTTCGGCCAAACCCGGTTCGCTCAACACTAATCAATTCAGCGTTACGTGAAAATCGCAGCATGTTCTATTTTCTGCGCAGCCCTGGCCCCATAGAAGTGAATGAGGCTTCAGTGAAAAACGCATTGCATCCGCAAGCAGGTGCAGATGCAATGCGTTTTTCACTGATGGTAGCTAGGAGATGTTGTTTGTAAACTTTCATTTTTTTATCACGCGCGTGAAAAACGCATCAAAACACATTGCACCTGCGAGGAAAAAACTGAACAACTGAACACAATCGCAGACAAAACTGGCTGAACTTGCTTGCAAAATGGTGCGAGTTTCACTGAACACACCCTGAACACACCCGCAGCCAATCCGTATCGTTCATGTGAAAGAGGCCTTATGTTATACGTATTTTGTCTATTTTTTTCTTTAATCAAAAACATGTGAAAATCTTTAGAACATACTTTTACTTTATTACACTTTTGTCAGACCCAGAACACATCAAGAAACATTCATGCTTTACAGCCCTTCGTGACCCAAAGCTGATGTGCACTGATTCAGTAGAAAAAAATAAGCCACTTCAAAGTCCAGCCTCCGGCCATTCTGTCCGAGACTCATTTATCGAGACCATCTAAAGGCTCCTTATATCACTGCTTGTACGCACCACATTGATGTCTAAGGCTTCGTTCACATCACCGTTCAGCCTTTCCGTTCTCTTGCTCTTTTTAGGAGCAGAAGAACGGAAAGGATGTAGAAGGCACATGATGGAGCCAAGCTGAGCCAAATAGAGCCCTTAGGACCCCGCAGACTATAATGGGGTCCGTTGTGTGTCCGCTTAGAAGATGATTTTGGAGCGGAGACAAAAGTTGTGCATGCAGGACTCCATTATAGTCTTTGGGGTCCTAAGGGCTCTGTTTGGCTCAGTTATCTGCCTTCTCCGTCCTTTCCGTTCTCCTACTCCTAAGCGGAGCAGGAGAACGGAAAGGCTAAACGGTGATGTGAACAAAGCCATAGGCTGAGTTCACACTTCAGTTATTTGGTCAATTATTTCCATCACTTTTTGTGAGCCAAAGACTGTAGTGAAGCCTGCTCAGATATAAGGTATAATGGAAAAATAGTCACCTGTTCTGGGTATTGGATCTTCAGTATAGATAATAAACATCTGATGGTTGGGGGTCGGACTCCAGGCACCCCCTGCTGATCAGCTGTTTGAAGAGGCACAGTACCTTGTAGAGTGGTTGTGCTTGGTACTGCAGCCCAGGCCTATTCACTTGACCATGTGACCAATGAACACGACACCACTGGCCTAGAAAGAGGCCTGCAGCCCTCAGTGGAGCACCGCGGCCTCTTCTAATAACTGATCAGCGGGAGTGCTGGGAGTCCGACCCCCAGCAATCAGATATTGACGATCTATTCTGAGGATAGGACATTAATACTGAACTCCCAGATAACCCCTTCAATGCACAATGACTCGTCTTGAGCATAATCCTCATTTTATTTTAAGACTGATTTCCACAAGACTGACAGCTACATTAGCCCTCACCTTCCATTTGCCATGTTCACATAGCTCATTGCATGACATGACAAGAGAGGGACACTGCATTACACATCACTATTATTCATTAACTCCATTAAATGTATAATACGCATGGAAAACCACATCTGGAGCATTCAGAATCCAACAAAGCAGGTCATTGAGCGTATTCATTTAAGCAGTTTCATCCCTAAATGTCCCCAGCTGAACTTTGCCGACTGAGAGCTGACAAATATAATAGTTTCCCAGGACGCCAACCCAGCCTGAACCCCCATACCAAGTAGTCCTAACTGTGGGGGGCTGCATGCATCAAGGTCTACACTTGTGGGCAAACCGGGACCAATTCTCCTGTTTTCTCTCTTAATCTTTTCCTGTCGAAGCACAATTTTCCAAAATGTGACATGACAGGGGCTCACTTTAGCTTCACGCGTTTCGAATCCGCCATTATTTGTCAGATCGGGTAAACCGTGCCTACAAATACTGAAGTAGGAAATAACTATTGATGTGAAATGTCTACTCCTTCCAAGTGATGCTATATGGCAGTTCTTTGGTTCCAATCTGGGCTGGCACAGACTTCAGCTATAACTTACACCAGTTTCTGGTTTAAGTTATAGTAAATCCAGCTGGCCAAATGAAGCTCTTTGCTAAGCCCTGTCAATCCAGAAAGAGAGGGAGGGGATGGTGAGAAAGAAGTTGGAGCCAGGGTGCACAGAGTGGTATGCGTCCACCCTCCATGTTCTTAAAGGGGTTTTCCCATCTCAGACAATAGGGGCATATTTCTAGGATATGCGCCCATTGTCTGATAGGTGCGGGCCCCACCTCTTGGACCTACACCTACCTTCCCTGCACCCAGTGGGACCCGCACCACTGGACCCTCACCTATTAGACAATGGGGACATATCCTAGCGATATGCCCCCATTGTCTCAGATGGGAATAGCCCTTTAATTGCTTATTTGCATAGTGATTAAAGGGGTTATCACATGTGATGCAAGGGGAACAGGTCACTCCTGTGATTAGGTGCAGTGGTCACATGCCCCCACCCCCTGTTAACATATGTTGATGTCGGAGGGGAGTGAAAGTGCCTGTCCGGGAACCACACAGACCAAATCCAGTGATGGGTACCAGGTGAGTATAATGACCACTGTGGGTTTGCCATGTCTGGAAGTCTGATTTTGTCTCAGATAACACAGTAAAATAGTTTATAAGGCTGAAAAAGGACATCTGTCCATCCAGTTCGTACTGTCATCCTGCAAGTTGATCCAGATGAAGGCAAAAAAAACCTGTGAGGTAGAAGCCAATTTTCCTCACTTTAGGGGAAAAAAATTCCATCCTGACTCCAATCAGGCAATCAGAAGAACTCCCTGGATCAACGACCCCTCTCTAGTAGCTATAGCCTGTAATATTATTATACTCCAGAAATACATCCAGGCACCTCTTGAACTCTTTTAGTGAACTCACCATTACCACCTCCTCAGGCAGAGAGCTCCATAGTCTCACTGCTCTTACCGTAAAGAATCCTCTTCTATGTTAGTGTACAAACCTTCTTTCCTCCAGACACAGAGGATGTCCCCTCGTCACAGTCACAGTCCTGGGGATAAATAGATGATGGGACAGATCTCTGTACTTGCAGTGTCCCAGGGGGTCAGTAGTGTAGCTTTAGGTATGCTGGGCTTTGTAGTGCAGGGCAACCCACTAACCTGGGACCGACTGTCGTCTTCAATCAAGTCAGCACTGGAACAGGCAGGTGATGAATGTTGTGACGCCAGTGCCAATTGAACGGTGGCACAGCGTGTAGTGACAGGTGGAATAATTGAGGAATCTTTATATACTTGAATAACAGGATAACTTTACTGAACGTAGTTGAAGATAGATCAACAGTCAGTAGGTACAGTTCCAGAATATTCCACACGTTACAATACAGTCACAGCAGTGGTTCAGATTATTAATCACAGTCCCAAAAGGCTATCTTCAAGACAAACCTCCGAAGATCGGGGCTTTCATCTTACTCTGAATGCAGCAATACACTTCAGGCAACTATTCTCTCTCTCCAGGGATACTTGTCCTGTATGCAGCTTGACTAAGGAGGCAACACTTCTCCACTAGTACTAGGGTCTGGACTGCTCCTCCTAGGGAATGAATCTTCCTAGGCTGGACCCCCTCAGGCTATGGGGCCTGGGCTGACTTCAACAGGCACAAGGCCTGGCCTTAGACTTCACAGACACACGGCCTGGGCTGGACTTAGACTTAGACTCAGACTAGACTGCTCACAGGCTCAAGGCCTGAGCTAGACTTTCACAGGCACATGGCCTGGGCTTAACTGCCTTTTTCTTCCCTGACTGGGCCTATATATAAACTAGGGCTCCCTAGCTCCCTCTAGCGTCTTAGAGCTGGAATGACACCCCTAGCAGGCCTGCACATGGCAAATATCACAGTAACAGGGAAATACACAGCATTGCATTACATGAAGATGTTCACACCAACCTCCCCATATTTGAGGGGAAACGACAGCACACAAGTGACCCTTCTGTAGTGACGGGCATTACAGCTCCCGTACACTACATACTGACCCCTGATATAGTTATACATAGTTATTAGATCTACCCTCAGTCGTCTTTTTTCTAAAGTGAATAACCCTAATTGTGATAACCTTTCAGGTACTGTAGATCCCTCATTCCAGTTATTACTTTAGTTGCCCTCCTCTGAACCCTCTCCAGCTCTGCTATGTCTGCCCAGAACTGTACACAGTACTCCATGTGTGGTCTGACCAGTGATTTGTAAAGTGGTAGGACTATGTTCTCATCACGGGCGTCTATGCCCATTTTGATGCAATCCATTATCTTATTGGCCTTGGCAGTAGCTGCCTGACACTGGTTTTTACAGCTTAGTTTGCTGTTCTCTAAAATTCCTAGGTCCTTTTCAATGTCAGTGTTACCCAGTGTTACCATTTAGTATGTACAGGTGACTTGCATTATTCCTTCCCATGTGCATAACCTTACATTTGTCAGTGTTAAACCTCATCTGCCATTTCTCTGCCCAAGCCCCCAATCTATCCAGATCCATCTGTAGCAGAAAACTGTCCTCTTCAGTGTTAATTACTTTCCACAGTTTAGTGTCATCTGCAAAAATAGATATTTTACTGTGCAAGCCTTCTACAAGATCATTAATAAATATATTGAAAAGAATAGCGCCCAGTACTGACCCCTGAGGTACCCCACTAGTGACAGTGACCCAATCTGAGTATCTACCGTTAATAACCACCCTCTGTTTTCTGTCACTCAGCCAGTTACTTACCCACATACAGACATTTTCTCCCAGTCCGAGCATTCTCATTTTATATGCTAACCTTTTATGAGGTACAGTGTCAAATGCTTTGGAGAAGTCCAGATATACGACATCCATTGATTCGCCGCTGTCAAGTCTAGAACTTACCTTCTCATAGAAACTGATTAAATTAGTTTGACATGACCAATAACCCCTCTGAGTTATTTCTCGATAATTAAGCAATGGATCACTAATTGAAAGCCATACAAGGCACTGTGCCTAGTTTTTTGGCATGAAAAAGCGTTGCGATTTTTTGGGGGTTTTGCACCCAGGTCGCCACTTGGCCATTAAATAGGTGGAGTGGGAGGTGCGGACCAGAAAACTGACATAAATTATACTTTAAATCCACACCATTTGGTGCACAACAATTATTAAGAGACATGTGCCCCTTAATTGTGTCACATCTGACAGATTAACACTGGCAAAATGGCAGTTTATTCTCCCCCCACCTTCCCTAGTTTTCCCAGTCATTTGGTGACACCCCCTCCCCCCAAGTATCTGATTTGTGGAAATTTCTTCTTTTAAAGCAAGACCTTTGCAGCCTCTGATGCCCGGCGGCATTGCTGCTGCTTGTAGGTTTGTTTTATGGTCCATCTGACACTGACTGTAGTTTTTTCGTGCACTGACCCTGGCACCTGTTGTTTGAGGTTGTGCTGGGAGCACAGAATTCTGCCCGGGGCGTCTAAACATATGTAGGTCATTGGGCGCCCCTTGGGTCCTGTTCCATGTCTTATTTATAAATGCAAACAAAACAAGAACATAAATGTGAAGATCTAGAGGAATGTCCTTAAAATACGCAAGTGTCCTATTCATATGATTGTCTGCAGTGACTTCAGGAAGAACGACTTCAATAAGGGTCAAAGTTTGAAGAAAAAGCAATGTAATAGTACAGTAGCAGAATGCTAATGATTTCTGCAGACAAAATAGGCGCAGGGGAGAAGCTGGTCCTTTATTACAATGCAGTACGAATAGGCAGCAGCGGAAGACAGGCGTGGACAATTTTGACCATGAAAGATATCCCTTGTTATAGACATGATTAGAGATGAGCGAACTTTAAAGAAAAGTCCGGTGTTCGGCGTTCGGGTTGTGGTAAGTCGCACATCCCGTTATGGATTCCACTATAGCGGCATATGGAATCCATAAGGGGCGGCTTCCACCAACCCGAACTGTTGAACAGCCGAAGGACCTGGGGTGACGTCACTCTCATGTGATCAGTGCAGGGGGCGTGGCTCAGCACTGGATTTGATCCCGTGCTGAGCCACGCCCCTGCACTGATCACATGACGGTGACGTCACCACAGGTCCTTCGGCTGTTCAACAGTTCGGGTTGGTGGAAGCCGCCCCTTATGGATTCCATATGCCGCTATAGTGGAATCCATAACGGGATGCGCGACTTACCACCACCCGAACGCCGAACACCGGACTTTTTTTTAAAGTTCGCTCATCTCTAGACATGATGCAACCATGGGGACATAACATTAAATTGCCTGGCACAGATTTATGGAACTGTATCAAAGAAAAAAAATGTCTTTTTTGTCTACAGTAACCAATCACAGCATAGCTTTTACTTCTCAAAAGCAAAATCCCAATTGAAATCTGTGCTGTTTTTAGTTCCCATGGGGAACAAATCCAGTCTTTCTTTTACAGTTCAGTCTGAGGTACCATATACATTTTGGTATGGAGATGACATAGTAAGGCCTCTTTCACACTAGCGTTGTTAGGATCCGGCGTGCACTTCCGTCGCCGGAAGTGCACACCGGATCCTTAACAACGCAAGTGAACTGAAAGCATTTGAAGACGAATCAGTCTTCAAAATGCTTTGAGGTTACCATGGAAGCCAGGATGCTATTAAAGTCCTGGTTGCCATAGTAGTAGTGGGGAGCGGGGGAGCAGTATACTTATCGGCCGTGCGGCTCATGCGCATGGATCCATGCGATCACGTGATCTATGCGCGTGGGGCGCCCTGACGTCACTCTGGAGCGCCCTGGGAGCTGCACGGGCGGTAAGTATACTGCTCCCCCGCTCCCCACTGCACTTTACCATGGCAACCAGGACTTAAGCTTCCTGGCTGCCATGGTAACCATTCAGAAAAAGCTAAATGTCGGATCCAGCGAAACGACGTTTAGCTTAAGGCCGGATACAGATTAATGCCTTTCAATGGGCATTAATTCCGGATCCGGCCTTACGGCAAGTGTTCAGGATTTTTGGCCGGAGCAAAAAGCGCAGCATGCTGCGGTATTTTCTCTGGCCAAAAAACGTTCCGGTCCTGAACTGAAGACATCCTGATGCATCCTGAACGGATTTCTCTCCATTCAGAATGCATTGGGATAATCCTGATCAGGATTTTTCCGGCATAGAGCCCTGACGACGGAACTCTATGCCGGAAAAGAAATATGCAAGTGTGAAAGAGCCCTTCGTTAATATCAGTGGGAGTGCAGTAACCCAGTGGATTACTGCTAAAAAAGCTACCGTAATTTGTTGCTTTGTGTTATGCCCTGTATGTGATCCCTTTAGCTGTATATAGGAAACAGAAGGACGAAACCATAGGAGGGAGCGCACGATACAAGGAAAATGTCTTTTATCAGCCAATAGAAGCTCTTAGGCCCTTAGTCTCCACATACACACAGTTTTACTCCAGGTTTCCATAAAAACCCAGCCATTTTCTTCACTTCTGTAGGTCATCTTTAGGCTAGGGCTACACGACGACATGTGTTGCGCAAAAATAAGTCGCATGACATATAGGGCAGAACTACACTGCTACATGTGTCGCGCGACATTGATGTTGCACCAATGTCGCGCGACAAATTTTTTAATGATAGTTACATGCTACGACTGAGACGTGACAGTCGCAGAAAAATCCATCTTGGATGGATTTTTTTGCAACGGTCGTGTCGCAGTCGCAGCATGTCACATGTCGCAGTGCGACACCATAGCCTATCATTCTAAAAATTGTTGAGACCAAATGTCACGCGATACATGTCGTTGTGTAGCCCTAGCATTAAAGGCGTAGGGAGCTGTGGAGGTCACTGTTAAAGGGGCAGGCAGTGTAGAGGTCACTGTTAAAGAGGCGTTCACTGTGGATGTTACTGTTAAGGGGGCGGGCCGCTGTGGAGGTCACTGTTAAAGGGGCAGACACTGTGGAGGTCACTGTTAAGGGGGCAGGGACCACTATTAAAGGGACAACTGCTGTGGAGGTCACTGTTAAGGCAGCAGGGTACTGTGAGGTCACTGTTAAGGCAGCGGGGTACTGTGGAGGTCACTGTTAAGGGGCGAACCCCTGAGGAGGTCACTGTCAAGGGAGTGGGGTGCTGTGAAACTCACTGTTAAAGGGGCGGGCTGCTGTTAAGGTCAAAATTAAGGAGATGGGCTGCTATGGAGGTCCCATTTTAAAGTGGCGGAGCACTGTGTGGGGGTCAGTGTTAAGGGGTGGGGCACTATGGCGTTCACTTTTAAGGGGGCGGGGTACTGTAGAGGTCACTGTGAATATCTTTTAACGACACACACAAACATTAAATGAAATAGATTAAATATACCCGTGCGAAGCTGAGTCCTTCTGCTAGCACATATACTATATATATATATATATATATATATATAATTCTAAATAAAACCAATAAAAAAATCTTTTATTGCCTGACTCTTTTGATTCACTCAGACCCTCCAGCATTAGGGTGCGCAGCCAGAAGGTCCAATAAGCATCTCTGTTGTCAGTTTCTAATGATGGACTCAGGGATTTGCTCAAGGATCACTAACTTCAGTAGAGTAGAATCCCTGGTGTGAACATTGGCAAAATGCCTGGACACACTGTGATTAACCCTTCCTAGGTTTATGTTACTAAGATGCAGAACTGTATATAGGTAGCACAGGTAAGTTATCGTGCCCAACTCGGCAAGAAAAAGGCTGGGCCTTCCCCCTCTCAGGGAGGTACGTGTAGTCTGATTGTAAGGAGCTGCATGGGTCTGTGCCGTGTGAGCCCTACAAAAATATTCCCTAATGCTGAGGAAGAGTGCCAAAGTCCGAATAGGAAGATAACCGCCATCTCTATAGAAGGTAGGGAAACCTATAAAAGGAACAGAACTTAGTCTGTCGTAAAAAGTGGGTGGGTCGCCCTATGGTTGCATTGGGAAGATTGCAAAGTGTTCTCATAGAAGAAATTCAGTGAGGATTACTCCCATCATTGTTGCTGCCTATATACAGCTGTTGGGAAAAGCAAGTTTCCACTATGTTTGTTTTCAGCTCCGGAGCCTACAGAACAGATAAGAATGGGAAAATTACAGTTAGGGTGGGTTCACATCAGCATTATGTATTTCGTTATGGCTTTCCGTTGTAACATGTTTATAACGGAAAATAACGGAATCCATAAGACGGAAGTCAAAGAGGATGCCTTTAAGAGGCATTCCGTTTTGATCTGTCATAATAGAAGTCTATTAGAATCATAACGGATCCGACAGGACTTTTTTGTCCGTTCTGCATAACGGGAACCAGGACGGATCTGTTATGATTCCCATAGACTTCTATTATGATGGAAAGAAAAACGGAATGCCTTTTAATGGCTTCCATTTTGCATTCCGTCATAATACAAGTCTATGGGCAGCATAACAGATCCGTCCTGGTTTCCGTTATGCAGGACTGGACTCCTGCATAATGGATCCGTTATGCTGCCCATAGACTTGTATTATGAAGGATCAAAATGGAATGCCTCTTAAAGGCTTCCGTTTTGACTTCCGTCTTATGGATTCCGTTATTTTCAGTTATAACCATGTTAAGCAATTTTTAGCAAATCTGACGTGTCAGTAGTAATATAGTGACACATGTCACTTTTACTTATCCAGGCCATTCTGAGATTGTTTTCTCGTCACATATTGTACTTTATGACAGTGGTAAAACTGAGTCAAAAAATTTCATTTTTATTTATAAAAAAATACCAAATTTACCAAAAATTTAGAAAAATTAGCAAATTAGCAAATTTCTATTTCTCCACTTTTATAATAGATAGTAATAACTCCAAAAATAGTTATTACTTTACATTCCCCAAATGTCTACTTCATGTTTGGATCATATTGGAAATGCTATTTTATTTTTTGGGGACGTTAGAAGGCTTAGGCCTCTTTCACACGAGCGTGTCCGGATTAGGTCTGGATGCGTTGCGGATGCGTTCAGTGAAAACTGTGCGATTTCACAGACAAAGCCATTCAGTTTTGCCTGCGATTGCGTTCAGTTGTTCAGTTTTTTCCGCGCGGGTGCAATGCGTTTTGATGCGTTTTTCACGCGCGTGATACAAAACTGAAGGTTTACAAACAACATCTCCTAGCAACCATCAGTGAAAAACGCAACGCACCCGCACTTGCTTGCGGATGCAATTCGTTTTTCACGCAGCCCCATTCACTTCTATGGAACATGCTGCGATTTTAACGCAACGCAGAAGTGATGCGTGAAAAAAAACGCTCATGTACACAGACCCATTGAAATGAATGAGTCAGGATTCAGTGCGGGTGCAATGCGTTCACATCACGCATTGCACCCGCGCGGAAAACTCGCCTGTGTGAAAGGGCCTTAGAAGTTTAGAAGCAAATCTTGAAATTTTTCAGAAAATTTCCAAAACTCACTTTTTAAGGAACAGTTCAGGTCTGAAGTCACTTTGTGGAGCTTACATAATAGAAACCACCCAAAAGTGACCATTATTTTAGAAACTACACCCTTTAAGGTATTCAAAACTGATTTTACAAGCTTTGTTAACCCTTTGGCCTCTTGCACACAGGCGTCATGTTTGACGCCCGGATAAGAGGCGGGTGCGTTGCGGGAATCGCCACGATTTTTCCGCGCGTGTGCTAACGTTTGTAGTGCGTTTAGCACGCGCGTGAAAAAATCCGCATGCTTGGTACCCAGACCCGAAGTCAGACTTCATCACTGAAGTCCGGTTTCGGGATGAGTATTCTGTATATGTAATTATTTTCCTTTATAACATAGTTATAAGGGAAAATAATCGCATTCTAATTACAGAATGCAATGTTCCCCGGGCTATAGAGGGTTAAAAATAATAAAGAGTTAACTTACCTTCTACCATTGTACGCGCAGAGCCCCAGAACGTCTTCCCTCTTGATGGTTGGGATGCTTCAGGACCTGTGGTGACCAACAGATGTTGGATGAAGGACCTGCCGTGATGTCACAGGATCACATGGGTCACATGGTCCACTCAAATGCTTCTATGATTGGACCATGTGACCCTGTGACGTCACCACAGGTCCTGAAGCATCCCAACCATCAAGAGAGAAGACGTTCTGGGGCTCTGCGCGTACAATGGGAGAAGGTAAGTTAACTCTTCATTATTTTTAACACTCTATAGCCCGTGGAACATTGCATTCTGTAATTAGAATGCGATTATTTTCCCTTATAACTATGTTATAAAGGAAAATAATAACGATCGGGTCCCCATCCCGATCGTATCCTAGCAACCATGCGGGAAAATCGCAACGCATCCGCACATGATTGCGGATGCTTGCGATTTTCCCGCATCCCTATTCACTTCTATGGGGCCTGCGTTGCGTGAAAATCGCAGAATATAGAACATGCTGCGATTTTCACGCAACGCAAAAGTGATGCGTGAAAATCACCGCTCATGTGCACAGCACCATAGAAGTGAATGGGTCAGGATTCAGTGCGGGTGCAATGCGTTCACTTCACGCATTGCACCCGCGCGGAAAACTCGCCCGTGTGAAAGGGGCCTTTAGGTGTTCCACAAGAATTAATGGAAAATTGAGATTAAATTTCAGAATTTCACTTTTTTGTCAGATTTTCCATTTTAATAATTTTTTTTCAGTAACAAAGCAAGGGTTAACAGCCAAACAAAACTCAATATTTATTGCCCTGATTCTGTAGGTTACAGAAACACCCTATATGTGGTCGTAAACAGCTGTACGTGTACACGGCAGGGCGCAGAAGAAAAGGAATGCCATACAGTTTTTGAAGGCAGATTTTGCTGGATAGTTTTTTAACACCATGTCCCATTTGAAGCCCCCCTGATGTACCCCTAGAGTAGAAACTTCAAAAAAGGTGGCAGTTTTATTGCTGCTATTTTAGGGTACATATGATTTTTGGTTGTTCTATATTACACTTTTTGTGAGGCAAGGTAACAAAAAATAGCTGTTTTGGCACCGTTTTTATTTTTTGTTATTTACAGTGTTCATCTGACAGGTTATATCATGTAGTATTTTTATAGAGCAGGTTGTTGCGGACACGACAATACCAAATATGTGTACTTTTTTTGGTTGTTTGTTTCAATTCTACATAATAAAGCATTTCTGTAAAAAAATCATATTTTAGTGTCTCCATATTCTGAGAGCCATAGTTTTTATATATTTTTTGGGGTACGTATGACTTTTTGATCGCTTGGTATTACACTTTTTCTGATGTAAGGTGACAAAAAATTGCTCTTATGACACCGTTTTTTTTTTTTTTTACGGTGTTCACCTGAGGGGTTAGGTCATGTGGTATTTTTATGGAGCAGGTCGTTACGGACGTGGCAATACCCAATATGTGTACTTGTTTTTATTTATTTAAGTTTTACACAATAATATCATTTTTGAAACAAAAAAAAACATGTTTTAGTGTCTCCATAGTCTGAGAGGCATATTTTTTTTTTGTTTTTAGGCGATTGTTTCAGGTAGAGTATAATTTTGCGGGATGAGATGACGGTTAGATTGTCACTATTTTGGGGGTCATGTGACTTTTTGATCGCTTGGTATTACACTTTTTCTGATATAAGGGCCCTTTCACACTGGCGTTTTTGTTTTCCGGCATAGAGATTCGTCGTCGGGTCTCTATGCCGGAAAAATCCTGATCAGGATCATCCCCATGCGTTCTGAATGGAGAGAAATCCGTTCAGGATGCATCAGGATGTCTTCAGTTCAGGACCGGAACGTTTTTTGGACGTAGCAAATACCGCAGCATGCTGCGCTTTTTGTTCCGTCCGAAAATCCGGAACACTTGCCGCAAGGCCGGATCCGGAATTAATGCCTATTGAATCCGACGTTTAGCTTTTTCTCAATTGTTACCATGGCAGCCAGGACGCTAAAGTCCTGGTTGCCATGGTAAAATGTAGTGGGGAGCGGGGGAGCAGTATACTTACCATCCGTACGGCTCCCCGGGCGCTCCAGAGTGACGTCAGGGCGCCCCACACGCATGGATTACGTGATTGAATGGATCACGTGATCCATGGGCATGGGGCGCTCTGACGTCATTCAGGAGCGCCCCGGGAGCCGCACGGACTGTAAGTATACCGCTCCCCCGCACCCCGCTCCTACTATGGCAACCAGGACTTTAATAGCGTCCTGGCTGCCATAGTAACCTGAAAGCATTTCGAAGACTGATCAGGATCCTGATCAGTCTTCTAATGCTTCAGGCGACTTGCGTTCTGACGGATCCGGCGGGACGGAAGTGAACACAAGTGTGAAAGGACCCTAAGGTGACAAAAAATGGCTTTTTTACATCGTTTTTACATAATTTTTTTTTTTTACGGTGTTTACCTGAGGGGTTAGGTCATGTGATATTTTTAAACAGCAGGTTCTTACGGACGAGTCGATACATAATATGTATACTTTCTTTTTATTTATTTACGTTTTAGACTTACACTTATTTTAGTGTCTCCATATTCTGAGTGCCATATTTTTATTATTTTTTGGGCGATTGTCTTAGTTAGGGTCTTATATTTTGCGCAATGAGATGACGGTTTCATTGGTATGATTTTGGTGTGCGTATGACTTTTTGATGGCTTGATTATTTTTGTGATGTAAGGTGACAAAAAAATTGCTTTTTTTACACTTTTTTTTTATGGTGTTCACCAGAGAGGTTAGTTCATGTTATATTTTTATACAGCAGGTTCTTACGAACACGGCGATACATAATATGTCTACTTTCGTTTTATTTATTTACGTTTTACACAATAACATCACTTTTGAAACAAAAAAAATCATATTTTAGTGTCTCCATAGAACCATAGTTTTTTATTTTTTGGGTGATTGTCTAGTGCAGGGGCTCATTTTTTGTGGGATGAGGTCACGGTTAGATTGGTACTATTTTTTGGGGCATACACATTTATGATCGCTTGGTGTTGCACTTTTAGTGATGTAAGGTGACAAAAAATGGCTTTTTTACATCGTTTTTATTTTTTACGGTGTTTACCTGAGGGGTTAGGTCATGTGACATTTTTTATGTGACATTTTTATAGAGCTGGTCGATACGGACGTGGCGATACCTAAAATGTCTACTTTTCTTTTTTTTCCTCTTTTTTTTTTTTTTTTATTACTTTATTTGGGGAAATGGGCCCTTCTTTTTTTTTACTTGAAACTTTACTTTTTTTAAAAAAAAACAACTTCTTTTTTCACTTTCTGTTTTGTCCCACTATGGGACTTCAAGATTTCAGGGTCTGATCCCTGTTTCAGTACAGCACAATACATCTGTATTGTGCTGTATTGAACTGTTTGTGTCTTACACTGTAAGACGCTAACAGTTGCCTAGGAGACCCAGCCCTTTGGCTGGATCTCCTGGGCTTCCGTTGCTGGCAGTACCGATGCCTGTTCAAGGCATCGGGGCTGCCATAGCAACCATCGGGTCCCCGTCACCGCAGCACGGGGGCCCGATGGGGATGTACAAACTGCCGCAAACTTCCTGTATGCCGCGGTCAGCAGGGGTCCGGCTGTCAGTATCAGCCGAGCCCCTGCTGCTGATCGCAGCAGGAAGTGGGGGGAAGCCGGTTAACCCTAGGATGAGAATGCTGTGCATTAAGTAGCCACAAGTTAGGTCCTGAAGGGGTTAATTGAAATTAAATTGTGTGAAAGTACAGTGACTCTTTAAGACCACCACTGTGAACAGTTCTTAGTACACAGGAAAGGTGCTATCAGTGATTGATTACTTTCTCTGTTTATGTGTACAGTCGTGGCCAAAAGTTTTGAGAATTACATAAATATTGGAATTTGGAAAAGTTGCTGCTTAAGTTTTTATAATAGCAATTTGCATATACTCCAGAATGTTATGAAGAGTGATCAGATGAATTCCATAGTCCTTCTTTGCCATGAAAATTAACTTAATTTCAAAAAAAACTTTCCACTGCCTTTCATTGCTGTCATTAAAGGACCTGCTGAGATCATTTCAGTAATCGTGTTGTTAACTCAGGTGAGAATGTTGACGAGCACAAGGCTGGAGATCATTATGTCAGGCTGATTGGGTTAAAATGGCAGACTTGACATGTTAAAAGGAGGGTGATGCTTGAAATCATTGTTAACCATGGTGACCTGCAAAGAAACGCGTGCAGCCATCATTGCGTTGCATGAAAATGGCTTCACAGGCAAGGATATTGTGGCTACTAAGATTGCACCTCAATCAACAATTTATAGGATCATCAAGAACTTCAAGGAAAGAGGTTACCTTTTTGTTAAGAAGGCGTCAGAGCATCCAAGAAAGTCCAGCAAGCGCCAGGATCGTCTCCTAAAGAGGATTCAGCTGCGGGATCGGAGTGCCACCAGTGCAGAGCTTGCTCAGGAATGGCAGCAGGCAGGTGTGAGGTGCTGAGGACTGGGGCAAAGTCATATTCTCCGATGAAGCCTCTTTCCGATTGTTTAGGGCATCTGGAAAAAGGCTTGTCCGGAGAAGAAAAGGTGAGCGCTACCATCAGTCCTGTGTCATACCAAAAGTAAAGCATCCTGAGACCATTCATGTGTGGGGTTGCTTCTCATCCAAGGGAGTGGGCTCACTCACAATTTTACCCAAAAACACAACCATGAATAAAGAATGGAACCAAAACACCCTCCAACAGCAACTTCTTCCAACAATCCAACAACAGTTTGGTGAAGAACAATGCATTTTCCAGCACGTTGGAGCACCGTGCCATAAGGCAAAAGTGATAACTAAGTGGCTCGGGGACCAAAACGTTGACATTTTGGGTCTATGGCCTGGAAACTCCCCAGATCTTAATCCCATTGAGAACTTGTGGTCAATCCTCAAGAGGCGGGTGGAAAAACAAAAACCCACTAATTCTGTCAAACTCCAAGAAGTGGTTATGAAAGAATGGGTTGCAATGAGTCAAGAATTGGCCCAGAAGTTGATTGAGAGCATGCCCAGTCGAATTGCAGAGGTCCTGAAAAAGAAGGGCCAACACTGCAAATACTGACTCTTTGCATAAATGTCATGTAATTGTCAATAAAAGCCTTTGAAACGTATGAAGTGCGTGTAATTATATATCACTACAGAAACAACTGAAACAAAGATCTAAAAGCAGTTTAGCAGCAAACTTTGTGAAAACTAATTTTTGTGTCATTCTCAAAACTTTTGGCCACGACTGTATATACATAGATATCCCCTCACATAACAACTCCCCTGTGTACTGAGAGATGTTCACAAAGGTTGTCTTACATTAGAAAACGCCAAAATATACAGGTATATGTATAAATTACAAGTTTTACTGAATCTTTTCCCACAAAAATATATATCAATCTGCTCAGCTCCTCTTGCTCTATAACATGCTGACTGTGGATTGCACTGCATTATATGGTGACAGGTCCTCTTTAAGGCTCCAGAACTGAAGTCATCTGTGATATATCACTGTCTGTAATATTACTGCTCTCCTCAGTTGTTTTTTATGTTCTAAACTGTGTAGGATTTGGCAGGGAGGTACAAGATAAATAATATAATTCTCCATGTCAACATATTCTTATTCAACATTTTTGGGACAGAATCTAGAGAGGGAAAGTGAGGCAACTGCTTGGGGCCTTCACTATTTTTCATTGATAGCACAGTCGGGGTTAACAATTCTGGCTTAGTCCTTGTAAGATGTTAGGTGTGGGCTGGTCCCGCACATAACCTTAAGTCAGTGATAGAGAGAATTTGTAGAGAGAGGAAGCTGTGACCTTATGCTCTCCGTTAGGCCCAAAAAGCTACAGAGACTGACCAATCTCTGCATGATCTACTGAAGGAGAAGATTAAGACAAAGGAGAGAACTTGAGAACCTAGCGTCTGAATGGCCGAGCATTGGAGTCAGTAAGGTAATCTGCTACAAAAGCTGCTAAGACCTTACTGCCGTGAGGGACGCTATTAAGTTACCATTCACATCTGAACATGAACTGGACAGCTGTATCTCTAAAAGCCGGTATCCCTCAGTACACATTACAGCCACGACTGAAAGAGTACTGTGCCCTGCCGTAAATTCTACTGGAAGAGATTTTAGACCTATATAGAAAGAAGAGGGTCATAAGTTCCATCTTTGCCTAAACTCATACATCGTTATCTGGGAAGAATTGCACTGTGTACAGTAGGAAATGTGTTTTGCTATCGTTGAATGTACTACAACTCCTGCACTTCAATAAAGAGAGAGATTTTTATTCTGCTTTGTCTGGCCTGGTTACTGATTCCTGCACCATACACAGGTCACTGCATTCTACATGCCCTGCTTTGTACCCATACAAACACTTAAAATCATGGGCACCCAACTACTATCAGTCATGGAGCACCAGAACCAAGGTGGGCCCCAAGGGGAAGAAAGGGTGCACTCTCCTCTCATTGCACAGCATTATGGCTCATCGCCCTTGCCATGCATTGGGACTGCAAATTGCGGTCCCGAATGAACAGGCACCGTCTGTTTGGCCGGCACTTATGGATGCAGACCCTGTCAACTTGAATGGGTCCGTGATGTGTCCACACTGCAAATAAATAGAACGTGTTCCATAGTGCTTACGTGGCCTTCCACTCCTTGTCTCCGCTCTGTATCTTTTGGATTGCGGACCCATTCAAGTGCATGGGCGATACATGTGTACATGGCCAGTGCCTGTATATTGCGGATCCGCTGTTTTCAGGCCCCAATACGGCCATGGCCAGCAGACGGTTGTGTGCATGAGCCCTTTGGGAGCAACAGTGTGAGGAAAACCACTGTGACTAACTGTAACAGCCAGAGCCACTACCACTCTCATCCTCTGTTCCGGCTCCTCCTGGGCGTGCTGTACTATTTTCCTTGATGGCTGCTCCTGTTTGCACTACTGCAGTTTATTTTACTGTCAACAAGGTTAAAGGGCCCATTCTGGATTTTACAAAGCTCTATGAATTCTGGGTACTGTCAAGAAAATCACTATGCCAATGATTTTTTTTTTTTTTTTGCAGGAATGGCTAAATAAGTGTTACATAGTTATATAGTTAATACCGTTGAAAAAAGACATTAGTCCATCAAGTGGTATTTCCATTAAAAGAGGTACTGTGAAAAATTTGAGCAGTAGTGGAAGGCATGGTTAGTTAGACCTGGATTGGCATCACAAAGACTGCTGCATATCTGGACTGGTATACTTCTTAGAGGCCTTAGAGGTACACTATAGTAGGAATATGTGGAGGCAATCACACAATAAGGGATGCAGGGGCTGTATTACTAAAGGGGACTGACAAGGTTCATGATGATTGTTGTATTTGATTGATAAGTCCTTTTTGGGGGATGGGAGAAGCCACACGGGGGGGTACTTTAGGTAGGGAAGGTATGGGTTATATGTTTATTGTCTGATGTGCGGCGCATATTGAGCTTTGAGCTGCACTGCTTTACCACTCTGTGCAATAATTTGTTTTTCTTTACTTTTTTATGAAAATACTAATAAGGGTGGGTTCACATCACTGTTATGGATTCCGTTTTTGTTTTCCGTTATAACATGGTTATAACAGGATCCATAAGACGGAAGTCAAAACGGAAGCCTTTAAGAAGCATCCCGTCTTGATCCGTCATAATAGAAGTCTATGGGAATTATAATGGATCCGTCTGGTTCCCTTTATGCAATACGGAACACAAAGTCCTATTACGACGGAAAGCAAAACGGAATGCCTTTTAAAGGCTTTCGTTTTCCATTCCATCATAATACAAGTCCATGGGCAGCAATAACTGATCCATCCTGGTTTCCGTTATGCAGGACTGGACTCTTGCATAATGGATCCGTTATGCTGCCCATAGACTTGTATTATGAAGGATCAAAACGGAATGGCTCTTAAAGGCTTCCGTTTTGACTTCGGTCTTATGGATGCCATTATTTTCCGTTATAATCATGTTAACGGAAAGCCATAAGGCTGGGAACACACCTAAGCGTTTTTGGAGCGGGCGTTTTTTTGAGCGTTTTTTCGCGCGACAAACGCGCGTTTTCATGGGCGTTTTTGCATTTAAGGAACGCGCGTTTTTGAGGCGTTTTTTGATTGACAGGTTCCAGATCCACTAAAAAGGGTCTCCACCTCACATCCAGCTTCCTCCATGCTGGGGCCTTGGATTCTGTGTTGAACCTGGAAGCGGTCTTTTTATGCTGGGTCAAATGAGAAAAACGCGCGTTCTTATGCGCGTTTTTTAAACAGAAAATGAGCATATCTTCATCTTGGAGCGTTCCCATGCATTCCAATGGGTGGTGTGGGGAGTCGCTCTGGTAGATAGCGGTGCGGGTGCAGTACCGAGGCAAAACAAGGAGTCCAGAATTGTGCAACAAACAGTGTTTTATTCACACTGACACAAAAATAAACAGAAACAGTCTCTTGGTGGTAATTCACACAGGCCAGACACAAGGAGGCAAAGCAAAACAGGCCAACACAGGTTCAGTCACCTGGGAGGTGTAGGTGCAGGTTCGCACCACGCTGTCGGCCCCGCCGCAGGAGAATCCAGCTTCAGGTAGCCAGGAACAAAACACCTCCTTGCTGAGCTCTTTCCTCCAGGACAGAGAACTCCTCAGCCCTGTTAGCAGCTCCAGGATAATCACCTCCCCAGCTGCTAAGGAGGCTGCCTTTTAAAGGGGCCAGATAAAGTCCGGCCTGGACCGTGGGGAGTAGGCACCCACCCTACACTTTACCTACTCCCAGTAAGAGCCGGCCCGGATTAGCTTTGCAGCCAAACTAAGTCACAGAGTCTAGCAGCACTAGCTGCTGCAGACAAAAAACCCGGCTCTCACCTCACCGAGGCCAGCAACCTCGGTGACACGTACCTGCCATCGCATATGATACCTTGCACCCTCTTACAGTGGAAACGCTTGAAAAAACGCCCCAAAGAAGCTCAAGCACTAGCGTTTGTGTCAGGCGTTTTTCAGCGCGTTTAAACGTGCTGTAAAACGCCCAAATGTAAAGCGCTTAGGTGTGTACCTAGGGTAACGGAATCTATAAGGGTGATTTGAACGAGCCCTTAATATGATGTCATAAAAAAAATCTAGACAACGGACATTGTCCTAGGATCTTTTTTCTGCCAAGATACATAAATATTCTGACCAAAAAAAGTAAAGATTCGTAGAAAAATATATTTAAATTTATATTTAAACTGATATTTTATTCATTAATATAATTTTAGATAAAACAGTGTGACTGTGCAAAGCAAAATGGATTCTAATTCTTGACAGAACAGGTTTTTCATATTAGTAATGCGACTGATTCATCGGCTAGAATCTTGTAAGAATGATACCAGATGTCTGCTTGTGAAGGGAACAGATGCAGAAGTCTCTCTGATATTCTACCCTGAGGGACTTGAGCTTAGACCATATGTAGCCAGCACAAGGTGGATGCTTCTATCCTTTTTAATTTGATCAGAAGTGATGACATAAAATTCTCTAATGGTTCATGTGCATTAACAAGATGTAAAAAGTAATAAAATAATGTTATATAGAAAAGATGAGAAAATGAAAAATATTAGGTGCTCCAAGCCACATTGGTAAAACTGCACCCCAACATCTATGGTGGGATTTCATGCTGAACTTTTCATTCTAATCATTTATCTCCTCAAGCGAATCTGGGTAGAGATAATCAAGCAATTTTTATTCAAACCTTGGAATGCTTAGGAGAATAGTGTGCGACATCCATGTATGCCGCAGCTTAGATCACAGTTAAATACATTTCCTAGACAATAGAAGCGAGAACAGATCTCACCAGAGAAATCATAACCCATGCTCCCAAAAAACCTGAAGCTTCATGTGACAGATGGAAGAGACCAGTCTACAAAGGAATTGTTTGTAGTCTGTTGCTATGGAAACACACAGATCTGCACAAATAAACGGGAAACATAAGACAGCAGGATATTTTTAAGGGGGTTTCTGGATCAACATATTAATGGTCTATCCTCAGGTTAAGCCATAAATATAAAATGTATGTGTGGGTGGGGGTGGGGGGGGGGTTGTCTGACTCCTTGATCAGTTGTTTGAAGGGGCTGCAGGGCTTGTGAGCAAGCTGCCTTTATCTTTTTTACTCTGCTAAGGACTCCTGTGTTGTATATTGGGTTTTGGACTGTGCCACATGTCCTGACATCAGGTTTCAGATCCATATTGTATTGTATTTTTATTGTATATATCTACTGTCACTTGCTGTACTGTTAGCTGGTACATGGTGGTTTAACTCTGTTTGATTGAACGTTGATTGGCCCACCATTCTGCCTTAGAATGAAGAAGGGAAGAAACGTGTCAGCGACTTCCCTATAAAGTTCACCTATAGCCTTATGTGAGAACGCAGAAGCGTGCTGTCCCAAGAGGTGGAGACAAAGGGGATAAAAAGAGTTTTGGAACCTAGCAGTTGTTGGGGGTAGTCTGAGAATGTGGAGAGGCCTCCTGTTCAATTAAATGGGTTGAATAGTACTATGCTGTGCTACTTTGTCCAGGAAAATGCTGGGCTCCATGGTGAAATGCTGACACAACCCATTATAGTCAATATGTCCATAATATGACAGATCAGGTGATCTCATTATTTCCTTTGTTCTGCTCCTATAATGGAGCATAATAATGGAAATATTAGTGCAGATATGAATAAAGATATTCATGGACAATAATTTAACTTTATTATTCTACAGTTACATTACTTAATAATCTCAGGGAACCTTAAAAGAGAAAAACATGACAAAAAACTTGGCTGCATCAAAAAATGAGCAAAATGTTCATAAGAGGTTGAAGGGACATGACAGATGGGCTGTGATTTATACATCAGAATAATCCATTCAGAACATTAAAGCTTAAACATTTAATGGTGAAGCTGCATTTATTCAGTAAACGGCATGCCTACATGTGACAACCCTAAGTCCATGACCAATATTTATTGCATGACAATTAAAGTGTAACTGTTATGTTTTCATAAAAAAAAAAAAAAACATTTTAGCATATGTTACGGCTGCTGCAGAATTGTGCATAAAGCAATCTTTAGTTTCTTCACATATCACTGTTTTCCTCAAGCTTTGAACCCTAAAATATGACCATCTTCTCAAGATGGCTCCTCTGCCAGCTCTCTGAGGCCAAAACTGCTTTCCCTCACTTCCCATACACACTTGCTGTAGCCAGCAGCTCCCTGCCAGCCAATCAGATTGGATTACTGAGAGACACGCCTCCTCACTCTGAAGCCTAATGCAGGCATGCAGTGTGAAGGACCGCCCCTTTGTCTTCTGTTTATACTACAGGGAAGACAGACAAGCCATAGCAATGGTCTTTTAAGGGACCAGTGGAGAGGGACAGGGGACATTAATGAAAGCTGTTATTATAGGGTAATTACAGATCTTTTGGCAATTATAGACAGACTAACTCAGGTATACATGCCTAGCTCTAATAAACTAGCAAATAAAAAAAAATTGTCAGTTACACTATAAATATTACATATGCTGAGTCAAGGGTGTGAAATCTTTGGAAGATAGGACAATATTCTGCCACCAGCAGCTAACTTGAAACTCCTATGCCCCAAAGCAAAATCTGTAGCTGGGCCTCCCAACTAATAAAGTATGTTATTTGCAGTTTTAGTGCCATCATATGCAGCAGAGGACTCTTTAGGGACTCCTTCAGGATTCAAGGCCACTATAATGCAATACACTTGGTCCTGCACTGCTTGTTACTCCACTAAAAGAATTTAGCATGCAACCAGCTAATCTTCAACCACCTGAGTGCAGCTACATATCTCTTCTTGGGTTGGTCCCCACAATCACAGAGCAACATTGTAAAATGCAATTTGACCAGAAAAGATCACAAATAGGTTGCCTAATGAGACACTTCCAGGAAACCAAGATTGCCAGAATTCACAGCATTTATTTGGCATTGGACATGAATCATCAGGAGCTGTAACTCTGAAAGAAGTCCAGGAGCCACATTCTATCAAAATTGTTTATAATGCTTTAAATTTAATGTGATTGTCTGAGATTAAAAAGTAAGTTTACTTTCATTTTGTAGAACAGTGCCATCCTTGTCTTTCTGCTGCGTCTGGTATTGCAGCTCAGATCTATTAATATAATAAAATACCATGGTCACCATCCGAAACTAGAGCCATCAAACTCAGAAACTGCTGCCTGTCTTCCTTATTAACTTTGGTTGGTAGGAAGCTAAGCTTACCCCTAGTTTCTTCACCAGAACCTGCTGCAATGATGGAAGGTTACATATGCAGATTATGGTGGCAGAAAACCGGTGTGAACTTGCTAGAAGCAGACCTACCAGAATGACCGGGATGCAAGTAGTAGACAAGCAAGATCAGAACTAGGACAGATGGATAGGGTCAAAACAGCAAATAATGGATTAATCCAGAATCTAGCCTCAGTCATTATACTAAGAGAATCAGTAGAAGCCATTTTAACAGATGAGAGGTTAATCCAGAAAACTAGTCATAGTCAGGGTACTAGGAGAATCAACGGGAGCCAAATTACCAGATGAGGGGTTAATCCAGAAAACAAGCCAAGGTTGGTACACATAGGTTTAACAAGCATTTCAGGAAACAGGTACAATGCACAGAGGTGCAAGCAGAGCCAGGGCACTTTACGCAATTACAGGCAGCTGGAAATAACTAAATAGCAGAATTAAATCCCATGCCTAGCTCTTGGACTGGATGCTGTATCGGCATGGCTTCCAGCCTCACTGACACGTCAACCAATTGGACTTATGAACATGGCAATCCTCCTACCACAGTCATGCGCAATATCTTTGCTGGCTAACCTTCTGACAATTTACTTGAATAGGGATAAGCTACAATACCAGACACAACCTCTAAGCAAAGTTGCATTGGTTTTGGTAAAAAAAAAAATGTTCTTATCCTAAAAAACCCTTTAAATACATTTCACTTAGTATATTTTAATTAGAATAGTGTGCTTGATTTGAAGAATGAACTGATAATCTAAGTCACTGTGACAGGTAAGGATCACTTCTATGAAATCTGCATTTTCAGAAGTTTCTATACTTTCGTTCAGGTAAATATGTATATTGTATAAATGCTAATTTATACTTTATGTTCTCTTTTTTGGCTCCTTCTTTTTTATACTTGAATGCTGGAATAGGTAAATAAAAGCGGCAAGCTCTGTAGGAGCAGGAAACTATGCATGTACCGGGAAAGAATACGCGGAGACAACATAATTAAACAATTCTTTAAAGCAGGTTGAAGCTTCACACATCACAAAGGACAAACTCATTAATTACTATTATTATTTTTGTGCAGAGTAGGCTCTGTCACGCTGTGTCAAATGTACAAAGCATAAAGCAATTAAATCATGTAAAATTTCTTATCCTTGATAAAAAAATGTCTGCAATTTATTTTGCTACAGATCTTAGATTAATCCAGTGCTGGCTTTCAGCTGCCCATAAACAGATAGCCTCTCTCTCCCTATTAAGCATGCATGTTTAGGTTGTGTTCATGTTACGTTTTAACACTAGGATTGCTCCCGGCACATATGCAGAATGTATCCCCACTGACCTTACATACGCCTACTGTCCTTACACTGGGATGTTAAGCGTTGGCATGACTTTTTTTTTTAACCACACAGACATACTGTATATGCATACCAACGGTGTAGGCACGTTTTCCAGAGCCTGGGGCAATGGTTTAGCAATGTGCATATTTTGTTTAACACCAAGCCACCCCAACCCGACCAATTCATAACTATACTTACTCAGTCCCACTTACCTAATAAAATCTATCATAGGGTACTCCACGGTATCAATACACCTTGCGATAAATGAAAGAACCAACTGGTCCTACCGCATCCAGGGTGTCGCTGGTGTGTCGGCGTGATGTCCACTGGATCTGTAACAAGGTCCCCGTGGTGATAAAGCAAAAAGAATAATTACATAAGGAAGGGATGGTGACTGCCCCTGTGAATTCCCGAGCAGGGGGCGCTGTGCTGCCGACCAAGCCATCCCGATGTATAACAGGGAAATCTAGGGCATTGCTTTCCCTTTTCTTACTATTTCTATGGGAAAGCATAACGGACCCGTCTAGGTCCCGTTATGCAAGACGGAAAACGAAGTCCTGTCCACAGGACTTTGTTTTCCGTCTTACATAACGGAACCAGACGGATCCGTTATGCTTTCCTATAGACTTGTATTATGACGGAAAGCAAACGGAATGTCTTTTAAAGGCTTCCGCTTTGCATTCGGTCATAATTGAAGTCTATGGGAAAAAGAATGGATCCGTCCTTCCGTCTTATGGATTCCGTTATGTTCCGTTATACCCACGTTATAACGGAAGGTCATAACGGAATGCATAACGCTAGTGTGAACCCACCCTTACTTCAACAAAAGGCATTTAATCATGTAGACAAAGTTAATACAAGGCACTTACTAATGTATAGTGATTATCCATATTGCTTCCTTTGCTGGCTGGATTCGTTTTTCCATCACATTATACACTGGTGTTTCCATGGTTATGACCACCCTGCAATCCAGCAGCGGTGGTCGTGCTTTCACACTATAGGAAAAAGTTCTGCGACAACTGCGGGCTCAGCCGCCAGAGAGGCCAGTGCCTTTTCCTTTAGTGTGCAAGCACGACCACTGCTGCTGGATTGCAGGGTGGTCATAACCATGGAAACAAGCAGTCTATATAGTGATGGAAAAATGAATCCAGCCAGCAAAGGAACCAATATGGATAATCACAATACATTAGTAAGTGCCTTGCCATTTGTTGAAGTGAGGCAACCCCTTTAAGTGTATACAGTTTAAACAAACTCCTACCTTTGGCATAAATTAGGTCTGCAACAAATGCTGGTATTATACCTTGTCATTGATGCACTTGGTGGTGCTTTGTCTTGGTGCAGAATGCATGGAGCTGAATGCCGTCACTGACAGCATCAAAGCCCATTACTGCTGGCAGGATTTGTCACACACTGCTCCTGCCGGAAACAGAATGAACACATGTATAGAAGAGAGGGGACCTTATAGCCTTATAACCCTTGGTGAGTGCTGCACAAGTTCTTGCCACCAAATATGAAAATGGCTGGTGTCCAATAGGGCTGGTCTTCTCTCTTTAAGGATTTCATAGCCGCTGCATGGGCTGCATCTGCGGTATGTAGGCCTTTGTTCTTCTGTAGTATGTGTTTTACTTCCGGTAATATTTGTCTTAATAGTTGTATTCCTCTAATATTCGATTGATGGTACTTCTTAAGATTTTAAAATGTAAGCTCTAGCTTTACACACATTGACAGTACATGGGAAATGAGGACTGTGCTGGAAACATGCCCTAAAATTTATAGAAGACTTAAAGGGCAACTGTCATTTTTTTTTTATTTGCTAGTTTATTAGAGCTAGGCATGTATACCTGAGTTAGTCTGCCAATGATTGTGAAATGATCTGTAATTACCCTATAATAACAGCTTTCATTAATGTCCCCTGTCCCTTTCCACTGCTCCCTTGCTAGGGCTTGTATGTCTTCCTTTTAGTGTAAACAGAAGACAGAGGGGCGGTCCTTCACGCTGCATGGCTGCATCAGGCTTCAGAGTGAGGAGGCGTGTCTCTCAGTAATCCAATCTGATTGGCTAGCAGAGAGCTGCTGGCTACAGCAAGTGTGTATGAGAAGTGAGGGGAAACAGTTTTGGCCTCAGAGAACGGGCAGAGGAGCCATCTTGAGAAGGTTCTCATATTGTAAACGTTACAGCCGTAACTAAGGGAAAAACTCCACGAAAACAGTGGTATGTGAAGACACTAAAGATTGCTTGATGCATAATGCTGCAGCAGCAGTAACATATGATGAAATAGATTTTTTTGATGAAAACATGACAGTTACTCTTTAAAGGAGTTGTCCCAAGAAAAATATTCTACAGTTTTCAAACCAGCATCTGGATCTGAATACTTTTGTAATTGCATGTAAATAAAAATGTAGCATAGCCGCTGAGTTATTCAATAAAATGTATCTGTATAGCGCCACCTGCTTCGTTTTTTTCTTCTTATTTCTCTCTCACTGAGAAGGCCGCACATGCTCAGTTTAATCCTTCAGCTGCCTCCTGAGCTGTGATAGGGAGAACATGGACACACCCCCTGAGCTGCAGCAGAAATGACACTCTCTTTGAGCTGCAGCAGAAAGGGCACTCCCCTTGAGTTGTCAACTTGATATAAATCCAGCAGAGCAATGAATGGGGAGATCTCTGGCAGCATGTGAGGTACAGGGCTGGTTCTAGCTTTGTTAGAAAGAGATTGTCATGTACTATATGATGTCTGATTTTCATTTTTTACATTAGTCATGGGATAACCCCTTTAAATAGAAGAAAGTGGAATATAACCTCCAAGAGAGTCATATTCGTTTGATTAATATCTCTGCCATAGTAAATGGTTCAATGACATTTTATAAAAAGAATTCCCACTGGAGACTGAAGTAAATATTATGTTACAAGTTAAACTATATATAGCTTTCATCTTGATGCCAGGAACAGTCTTAAACGGCTTTTGAAAATGAATGAGCTCAGGCTGCGTGAAGATAGGTTTGTGTTTGCTGAGCCGACTCTGACATGACTGTAATTCTCTACGACCACTTTGTGGAGTGCTGTTATCTCATTTTAAATTATACCTTTGTACATTGGCAGGAAATCCGAATGAATTACGTACTGCATGTTAACACATAAAAGGGCCTGAGATGCCGATACAGGGACCTGTGTAAACTTTGCAATCATATTTGGAATACCAACCATGGCCCTGATTTATCATTCCTTCACTCCAGAATTCTGGCTTCAAAAAGTCCCAAAATAGGGCTTTTGCGACTTTTGGCGCTTGCGAAAAAATGTTGCGACTTTTAGCATTTTAACACACCACTCCCTCCAGTCTTGTTATGTGGGTGGGAAAGTGGGCGTGGTGAGCTATGTTAATGAGTTTCTATCCAAATTTATCATTGAGACTTTTTTAAAAAGTCGCAGTCTGACTCCAGGAAGAGGGTGGAGTAGGAAAACCGGAGGAGCTTCTCTAGACAAAAGTGTTAGGTTTAAGACCTCTTGCACACGGCCATTGTGGTTCTGTTCCGCACGGATAACGTCCACGCAGTGGACGATCCAGACCCATTCAACTTGAATGGGTCCGTGATCTGTCCGTTCTGTTTTTTTACGGAACGGAAGCACGGATTGGAACCCCACGGAAGCACTCTGAAGTGCTTCCGTGGGGTTCTGTTCCGTGCTTCCATTCCGTACCGCATCTCCGGATTAGCGGACCCATTCAAGTGAATGGGTCCGCATCTGTGATGCAGAGTACACATGGTCAGTGCCCCGTGTATGCGGCCCGCAATACGGCCACGGGAGCACAATGGCCGTGTGCAAGAGGCCTAAGGATGAGACTAATTCATCAGACAACCTGTGACATTTGATAAATGTGGCATAAAGTACTCCAACACAAACTCCAGAAAGACTGACTTCAGATATCACCTTCATGATAAATTTCCCCCATGTGTGCAAACTTTTATGTTCCTAGGGTTACTTTCCTGTAAAACGGCTAGAGCAGCACTAAAGCGCGCTCATTAGTGCCAGTGATGTCACCGGGAACACTGCTAGGTGGAAGGCTCCGTCTAGCAGTATAAAAAAATTAACAAAAAAGCCCTTACCCTGAGAGATACAGCACAGGGCAAGGGACAGCATCGGAGCATAAAAATCCGATGCTCATGTCAGAGGGGCTGAGTAGGGGAAGGGGGGATATATCCGGGTTCAGCTCTGAACCTGGACAACCCCTTTAATCTATTGCATTATATATAAGTATACCGGAGAGCAGACACAATGAAAAGGAAATCCGACTGAGCTGCTTTACTTAGCACCTTAAACAAAGTACATTTACCATTTATGAAGCCTGAAGAAGGGCTGTGTACAGATGTGGGTGCTGCTGCTGCAGCATACGGGTAGGTTACCCGACACTGCTATATTTTAATGTGTATCTCCCTTTAAGAAAGTTAGGCCTGTAGCTGGCAATTCATATTCCAGCCAGCAGAGGGAGCCCCCAGTTTAGTATAAATAGGCCAGGGCCTAGCCTAGGGAAGTCAGTTGTTGGAAGTTTCTAGTTCAGAGTTAGTTCTGAGAGATTCAGGACTCAGTAACTAGTGCAGAAATTGCACCACTGGTGTGGAGGATCATTCCCACCCAGTTTTCCAGGTCAAGTACACCTGAGGTACTCTAAGTAACAGCCTGTCACTAGCAAGTGGGACAGAGAGTATAACCAGCAAGCCAGTCCACATATCAAGTAAGAGCCTGTCACCAGGAGAGAAGGGAACCTCTACAAAACCTTTGCTCAAGGATTATCACTGTTTTTCGGGTATCTGGACCTTGAGAGTATTGCCTACAGCCAGGAACTAAGGCAGGAGAGAAAGTAAGTGTACCCCTGCAGAGAGAATAGTTGCCTGAAGTGTATTGCTGCATTGAGAGTAAGAGGAAAGCCCTGATCCTAGGAGGCCTGTCTTGAAGATAGCTTTTGGGACTGTGATTAATAGCCTGAACCACTGCTGTGACTGTATTGTAACGTGTGGAATATTCTGGAACTGTACTTACTGACTGTTCATCTATCTTCAACTACGTTCAGTAAAGTTATCCTGTTATTCAAGTATAAGGATTCCTCAATTATTCCACCTGTCACTACACGGTGTGCCACCGTTCAATTGGCACTGGCGTCACGACATTCATCACCTGCCTGTTCCAGTGCTGACCCGATTGAAGACGACAGTCGGTCCCAGGTTAGTGGGTTGCCCTGCACTACAAAGCCCAGCATACCTAAAGCTACACTACTGACCCCTGGGACACTGCATCGCTCTTTTGGCGTCCACGAACAGGATCGCATGCTTCTGGAGTGCAGAGAAGTGTGAACTGTGTGCTTTAACTATTCCACCACCGTATTGCAAGGACTGTACCCTTTATTTCCAAGTCTGTGGATTACAAGTGAATCCTGGGAGAAATCGGAGGCGCTGTGCTGTGTTGCGCTACCCCCAGAGAGAAAATCGTGTTTGTGGATTACAATTTATTAACTTTTCAACGCCCCTGCTTGCTGTCAGGGAATGGCGACCAAGATGGCCGCCGGCCGCATGGAGTAAAGTTTCCGCGCTGCTGAGGACCTTCGTGGGCGGATCCCTTCAAAGACGCAGAGAATCCCGCCCTCTTCATCATCGCACCGCCGCGGCCCTGCTTCTTCTACGTCAGCAACGTCACCGTGTACACAGGACGTCCGGAATCTCGCGGGACTTGGCCTGCGCAACCCCGGCGATCCCGGTAAGGACTTGTAACCGGAGGGAAGGGGATTGTACCGGCCCCTTTAGTCGCCAGCGGCCACATCTTAATAAACTAACATGTCAGAGCCGGGAGTTCCCGAGCAGCCGGCCCCCGGGGAACTTACGGCTTCCAACCATCCTGTAGCTCCCAGCATGATGCCCTTTACTATGCCGTACTATTTTGGGGCCCCATGGTTTCCCGCTATAAAGGGGAGGCCCATACCGTAAGAGACTTTAAAGAGAAGTTGCTGGCATTATTCAAACTGTACCCCATAAATGCCGAACAGCAGATGGAAATCCTGCTAGCACAACTGGAGGGAGCTGCCCGCAGAGAAGTATTATCCTGGCCTGCTGCTGAGCGGGGTACTCTAGAGCAAATATTCACCCGCCTCAGGGCCACTTTTGAAACAAGGACTGCCTCAGAGATAAAGATGCACTTCTTTGGCAAAAACAGAAGTCCGGTGAGTCCCTCCGTGACTATGCCCTATCACTTCAGGAGGCTTTGGGGGCTGTAATCCAGATAGATCCCAGGGAGGCTGATAATCAGGACCAGACCCTGAGGGAGCAATTTATCACAGGGGTGTCTAGTGAGCAAATAAGGACTCAATTAAAAATGCTGTCAGCCCAGCACCCTAGCAGTACCTTTCTGGATTTTAAAGAGCTGGCTATAAGAATTCTGGGGTCAACAGTGCTCTACGGAGTTGAGCACCCCACCTGAGTCACCAGCCTGCAGGCCAAAACCGCTTATCCCTAACCAGGCTGGGGCCGCCAAGCTGTTCAAGCTTCAGCTACTGATACTATTGCCATGCTGACGGAACAGGTAAACCATCTCACTAAAAGTTTAGAGAGAGTGTGCAGAAAGATAGAGGAATGGGAAAAACCCTAATGTCAGAGGAAGAGTTCCTGTCACCTCCTAAGCCATTCCCACCTCCATACCAAGAGACTCACCCCAGGGATCCTGGGAGGCGTAATAGAGATCGTTCCAAAGACCGCAAACGGCCCGTGTGTAAATACTGTAAAAGGTGGGACACACAGAATCCACGTGCTGGCAGTTAAACGGGCTACCCTCGAGGCTGAGGACCGCCCTCGGGAGGTAGAACATTAGGTCCAAAGGATCCAAGTTGGATGCCCCGGTATGTAGGATCCCATCCTAAAATCAATATAGAGATCAACGGGGTCCCCTTTGAAGCCCTACTAGATACTGGGTCCCAGGTCACTACCATTCAGCTGCCCACATTTGAAAAATTCTGGGACACCAACCAGTTAACCCAGCCGCCTGAATCCTGGGTGGAGATTATCGCCAGCAATGGCAAACCAGTAAAGATTCATGGGTACTGGGAACCCACTCTGCAGGTGGGAGAAGCAACCTTGCCTCAACAGGGGGTGATAGTAGTACAAGCCGGCGACAGAGGAGGACATCCTGTCATTCTAGGCACCAATGTCTTCAAGAACTGTTATTCTGAAATACTTGACGCACTGCATCAGACTTTGCCCACTGCTTCCTCTGCATCCAAGAGGGTGATTCAAAAGACTATTACTGTGTTAAGTGCTCAGCAGAGGTTTGCTAATGGGAAAGGAGAAATTTGTACTGCCAGGATCCGTGATAATAAGCCTGTGACTTTGCCTCCTAATTCTCAAACTCTTTTATGGTGCCGTGCTGTCCTGGGAGTCCAAGGCCAAGATTATCCAGCCCTGGTGGAACCAATCCAGATGGAGAACTACCCTTATGTTCGAGCTGCCAAGTGCCTGGTGAACGCCTCCCAAGGTAAAGTACCTGTCCGTCTGATTAACCTGAGTGATCATCCTGTTGCGCTTACTAAGCACTCCCCTGTTGCTCAGCTTTCCCAGGTGTCCTTCCAGGACATCATTCGTCTTCCAGTGACAGAAAAGCCGCCAGCTGCAGTCAGCGGACATCTGCCGGTGAACCAGCCACAAGTGCCCTGGTGGGAAGAGCTCCATGTCGGGGACGAGGCTACCCCCAACATCAACGAGAAGGGATCCTACAGCTTGTCAAAGAGCACCACCAGGCCTTCAGTAAACATGCTACTGATTATGGAGAGGTCAGTGCCATACAACACACCATACCTACTGGCTCTCATCCTCCTATCAAGGAGAGATACAGACCCTTACCGCCGACTTCATATCAGACTGTAAAAGAAATGATCCAAGAGATGAAAGACTCTAATGTAATCCGGGACAGCCGTAGTCCGTGGGCTGCACCCCTGGTCCTTGTAAAGAAAAAGGATGGTGGTATCCGTTTCTGTGTGGATTATAGAAAAATTAACCAAATAACCCACAAAGATGCATACCCACTGCCCCGCATTGAGGAGTCACTAACTGCTCTGGGCTCCTCCGCTTATTTCTCCACATTGGACTTGACCAGTGGCTACTGGCAAGTACCCATGGCCCCGAGGATAGGGAAAAGACTGCTTTCACCACTCCCATGGGCCTGTTTGAATTCAATTGTATGCCGTTCGGGCTATGTAATGCCCCAGGGACTTTCCAGAGACTAATGGAGCGGTGTTTGGGCCACAAAAACTTTGAAACAGTGCTGCTGTATCTAGATGATGTCATTGTATACTCAAAAACATATGAGGACCATCTGAAACATTTAGCAGAAGTATTTGAAATCCTTGTCAAATATGGCTTGAAAGTAAAGCCATCCAAGTGTCACTTGCTCAAACCTGCAGTAAAATACCTGGGGCATGTGGTAAGCGCAGAGGGCGTGCAGCCTGACCCTGATAAGCTAGCGGCTGTCCGTAATTGGCCGGTCCCCACTACCGTCAAAGAGGTGAGGAGTTTCCTTAGCTTTGCAGGCTACTATAGACGTTTTATCCCCCATTTTGCTCAAATAGCTGATCCTATCCAGGAACTCCTGAGGGGGCAACCCAAGAAAAGTCCTAGAACTCCTGTGCCCATTGAGTGGAATGAGGAAAGAGAAATAGCGTTCCAATTGTTAAAAAGAAACTGACCGAGCCTCCTGTGTTAGGTTATCCAGACTACAACAAACCATTCCATCTTTATACCGATGCTAGCAAGCGAGGCCTGGGAGCTGTGTTGGCCCAGATCCAAGAGGGAAAAGAGAGGGTGATAGCTTATGCAAGCCGCTCCCTGAAAGGGGCTGAGAAAAATGATCAGAATTATAGTTCCTTCAAACTAGAGTTCCTGGCATTGGTGTGGGCAGTGACGGAGAAATTCAAAGACTATCTAGCCGCCACCCCGTTCATTGCATTCACCGACAATAACCCTCTGGCGCATCTAAATACAGCTAAATTGGGGGCCTTGGAGCAGAGATGGGCCTCCGCCTCGCCAACTATGATTTCTCTGTAAAATACCGTGCTGGGCGTACTAATGACAATGCTGATGCTTTATCCAGACTTCCCACAGAGACAGCTCCTGATGATGGGCGGGATGCTTGGGAAGATGTAGAAATGCCGGCTTTCTATAACAAATTTGCTCAACAGGATCATGCTCGAGCTACCAATGACAGAGCCGCAGCCCCTTCACCCTCCAGTAAGCCTGAGCCCAAAGAGGAAAGGTGGGTGAAATTACAGTCTGAAAGTAGAGTGCTGGGCGAGTTGTTGGATTTTATTACCAGTGGCAGAGCCCCTGAGAGAATTAGACGTAAGAGTGCAGATCCAGAGCTCACCAAACTGTGGAGACAGCGCCATCAGCTCTTCATACAAAAGGGCCTATTACTACGGAGAAGCCTAGACCCAGTATCCAATGAAAGAGTGCATCAGATTCTCATACCCCGACGAGATGCAGGTATGGTGTTGGAGATGTACCACAATCAATCCGGTCATTTTGGGGTCCAAAAGACTGAGGCTAATATCCGCCAGCGGTTTTATTGGGTGGGCATGAGAGAGGACATTGAGAGATGGTGTCGGGAGTGTATAGCCTGTGCCTTAAAACGAAGTGAGCACCACGACCAGAGGGCACCACTGCGACCCATTGTAAGTACCCGTCCTCTTGAACTTGTCGCCATTGATCATGTGAAGTTGGAGCCTAGTCGCTCAGGGTATGCTTATGCCATGACTATTATTGACCACTTCACCAAGTTTGTCGTAGCAGTGCCTGTGAGAGACCAGACGGCCAAGACTACAGCCGAACTGTTCTGGAAACACTTCCTCCTGCCCTACGGATGTCCAGAAAAGATCCTCACCGATCAAGGACCTGCTTTTGAGTCCCATCTGTTCCATGAACTGTGCCGCTTACACAACTGCAAGAAAATCCGGACAACGGCCTACCATCCTCAAGGTAACGGACTGTGTGAAAAATGAATCAGACCTTGATAGAGATGCTGAGGGCCGTGCCTCCTGAAACCAGAGGGGATTGGCCCAGTCTGTTGCCACAGCTCATGTACACGTACAACAATACCATCCATTGTTCCACTGGGTATACACCTTTTTATTTGATGTTTGGGCGCCAAGGGACATTGCCTGCTGATCACTCCTTGGACATACACGTACCTGATTGCATCAACCCGTTACCTAATACCGACTGGGTTGCTGAGCACCAAAGGCGATTGAATACGGCCAAAGCCATTGTTCAGGAACGTATGGATTATGCTAGAGACCGACAGCAGAGAGACTATGATCAAGCAGCCCATGCAGAACCCTTGACAATAGGAGATGTGGTGTGGTTGAAAAACAACCACCGTACAAGTAAACTGGACAGTAAATGGGAGCAGATTCCCTATGTTGTCACTGCAATCCCAAATGCTGGGACCCACACTTATGAGATTACCCGAGAAGGCAGGGGATCCCAAATTGTTCACAGGAACCGGTTAAAGCTCTGCCTGACGAAAGAACCCAGTGCTGAGAGTTCTAGATCTGAATCACCTGTGTCAGAGCCATCAATACAGCCCGAGGATCCTATGCAGGCTGTAAATAATCTAATGTATGACACTGAACCCATGCATTGGCTCCTGACACCATGGTTGAATTTGTTGGTGCCCGCTCCGGCACCTACTGTGCCTTCACCTCCAGAAGAGCCGGTTCAAAATGTCCCGGATCCAGTCCCCTTATAGAGGATCCTCCGGCTCCTGTTGTTCCTGTTGTTCCTGACCAGGGTCCCACTGGTGGAGACCCTCCTGTTGCTCCTCTCCCTTCTACCTCGATGCTAAGGGAGGAGGAGACTCCTGTGTTGAGAAGGTCCACCCGGATGAACAGGGGACGTCCGCCAGTCCGTTTAGGGGACTTTGATTATGCTGGTGGTGTCTCCTCCCGGGCAGTTACTACTGGAAATAGCTTGCTTGACGTTTGTGCGCAAGAATGGACTCCTCCACGTGAGCCCTTGCCTGTTATACACCCGCAGGAAACCCCTGTGTAGTTTCCTTATTATGATTTCAGCCAAGAAAAATGGACTGATGTTGAACTTTTATACTTAAAAAGAGACCTTGAAAAAAAAAAAACATTCTTGACATGTAGTTACTATGGACTAACCTGGTTCACCTTATGTCCGCTGTGCCAGGTCAGCGGCCGTGTCTAAGAAGCAAGAAGACGCCCTTTCCTTTATGTCGCCTGTTTATTAAGTTACAAATGTTATATCTTCTGTGTGAAATAATTATTTACCATATTTATATTGTAATGCTTAATTTATGTAACATTTTATGCCGGTTCAGAAAGGCATGTGTGTGAGTACGAGGCCTTCACTCACGTTAAAGCCTGGGGGTGTGCAGCATACGGGTAGGAAGTTTGTAGTTCAGAGTTAGTTCTGAGAGATTCAGGACTCAGTAACTAGTGCAGAAATTGCACCACTGGTGTGGAGGATCATTCCCACCCAGTTTTCCAGGTCAAGTACACCTGAGGTACTCTAAGTAACAGCCTGTCACTAGCAAGTGGGACAGAGAGTATAACCAGCAAGCCAGTCCACATATCAAGTAAGAGCCTGTCACCAGGAGAGAAGGGAACCTCTACAAAACCTTTGCTCAAGGATTATCACTGTTTTTCGGGTATCTGGACCTTGAGAGTATTGCCTACAGCCAGGAACTAAGGCAGTAGAGAAAGTAAGTGTACCCCTGCAGAGAGAATAGTTGCCTGAAGTGTATTGCTGCATTGAGAGTAAGAGGAAAGCCCTGATCCTAGGAGGCCTGTCTTGAAGATAGCTTTTGTGACTGTGATTAATAGCCTGAACCACTGCTGTGACTGTATTGTAACGTGTGGAATATTCTGGAACTGTACTTACTGACTGTTCATCTATCTTCAAATACGTTCAGTAAAGTTATCCTGTTATTCAAATATAAGGATTCCTCAATTATTCCACCTGTCACTACACGGTGTGCCACCGTTCAATTGGCACTGGCGTCACGACATTCATCACCTGCCTGTTCCAGTGCTGACCCGATTGAAGACGACAGTCGGTCCCAGGTTAGTGGGTTGCCCTGCACTACAAAGCCCAGCATACCTAAAGCTATACTACTGACCCCCTGGGACACTGCATCGCTCTTTTTGGTGTCACGAACAGGATCGCATGCTTCTGGAGTGCAGAGAAGTGTGAACTGTGTGCTTTAACTATTCCACCACCGTATTGCAAGGACTGTACCCTTTATTTCCAAGTATTTCTGTGGATTACAAGTGAATCCTGGGAGGAATCGGAGGCGCTGTGCTGTGTTGCGCTACCCCCAGAGAGAAAATCGTGTTTGTGGATTACAATTTATTAACTTTTCAACGCCCCTGCTTGCTGTCAGGGAAAGGCGACCAAGATGGCCGCCGGCCGCATGGAGTAAAGTTTCCCGCGCTGCTGAGGACCTTCGTGGGCGGATCCCTTCAAAGACGCAGAGAATCCCGCCCCTCTTCATCATCGCACCGCCGCGGCCCTGCTTCTTCTACGTCAGCAACGTCACCGTGTACACAGGACGTCCGGAATCTCGCGGGACTTGGCCTGCGCAACCCCGGCGATCCCGGTAAGGACTTGTAACCGGAGGGAAGGGGATTGTACTGCCCCTTTAGTCGCCAGCGCCACATCTTAATAAACTAACATGTCAGAGCCGGGAGTTCCCGAGCAGCCGGCCCCCGGGGAACTTACGGCTTCCAACCATCCTGTAGCTCCCAGCATGATGCCCTTTACTATGCCGTACTATTTTGGGGCCCCATGGTTTCCCCGCTCTAAAGGGGAGGCCCATACCGTAAGAGACTTTAAAGAGAAGTTGCTGGCATTATTCAAACTGTACCCCATAAATGCCGAACAGCAGATGGAAATCCTGCTAGCACAACTGGAGGGAGCTGCCCGCAGAGAAGTATTATCCTGGCCTGCTGCTGAGCGGAGTACTCTAGAGCAAATATTCACCCGCCTCAGGGCCACTTTTGAAACAAGGACTGCCTCAGAGATAAAGATGCAATTCTTTGTCAAAAAACAGAAGTCCGGTGAGTCCCTCCGTGACTATGCCCTATCGCTTCAGGAGGCTTTGGGGGCTGTAATCCAGATAGATCCCAGGGAGGCTGATAATCAGGACCAGGCCCTGAGGGAGCAATTTATCGCGGGGGTGTCTAGTGAGCAAATAAGGACTCAATTAAAAATGCTCTCAGCCCAGCACCCTAGCAGTACCTTTCTGGATTTTAAAGAGCTGGCTATAAGAATTCTGGGGTCAACAGTGCCTACGGAGTTGAGCACCCCACCTGAGTCACCAGCCTGCAGGCCAAAACCGCTTATCCCTAACCAGGCTGGGGCCGGCCAAGCTGTTCAAGCTTCAGCTACTGATACTATTGCCATGCTGACGGAACAGGTAAACCATCTCACTAAAAGTTTAGATAGAGTGTGCAGAAAGATAGAGGAATGGGAAAAACCCCTAATGTCAGAGGAAGAGTTTCTGTCACCTCCTAAGCCATTCCCACCTCCATACCAAGAGACTCACCCCAGGGATCCTGGGAGGCGTAATAGAGATCGTCCCAAAGACCGCAAACGGCCCGTGTGTTAATACTGTAAAAAGGTGGGACACACAGAATCCACGTGCTGGCAGTTAAACGGGCTACCCTCGAGGCTGAGGACCGCCCCTCGGGAGGTAGAACATTAGGTCCAAAGGATCCAAGTTGGATGCCCCGGTATGTAGGATCCCATCCTAAAATCTATATAGAGATCAACGGGGTCCCCTTTGAAGCCCTATTAGATACTGGTTCCCAGGTCACTACCATTCAGCTGCCCACATTTGAAAAATTCTTGGACACCAACCAGTTAACCCAGCCGCCTGAATCCTGGGTGGAGATTATCGCAAGCAATGGCAAACCAGTAAAGATTCATGGGTACTGGGAACCCACTCTGCAGGTGGGAGAAGCAACCTTGCCTCAACAGGGGGTGATAGTAGTACAAGATGGCGACAGAGGAGGACATCCTGTCATTCTAGGCACCAATGTCTTCAAGAACTGTTATTCTGAAATACTTGATGCACTGCATCAGACTTTGCCCACTGCTTCCTCTGCATCCAAGAGGGTGATTCAAAAGACTATTACTGTGTTAAGTGCTCAGCAGTGGTTTGCTAATGGGAAAGTAGAAATTTGTACTGCCAGGATCCGTGATAATAAGCCTGTGACTTTGCCTCCTAATTCTCAAACACTTTTATGGTGTCGTGCTGTCCTGGGAGTCCAAGGCCAAGATTATCCAGCCCTGGTGGAACCAATCCAGATGGAGAACTACCCTTATGTTCGAGCTGCCAAGTGCCTGGTGAACGTCTCCCAAGGTAAAGTACCTGTCCGTCTGATTAACCTGAGTGATCATCCTGTTGCCCTTACTAAGCACTCCCCTGTTGCTCAGCTTTCCCAGGTGTCCTTCCAGGACATCATTCGTCTTCCAATGACAGAAAAGCCGCCAGCTGCAGTCAGCGGACATCTGCCGGTGAACCAGCCACAAGTGCCCTGGTGGGAAGAGCTCCATGTCGGGGACGAGGCTACCCCCCAACATCAACGAGAAGGGATCCTACAGCTTGTCAAAGAGCACCACCAGGCCTTCAGTAAACATGCTGCTGATTATGGAGAGGTCAGTGCCATACAACACACCATACCTACTGGCTCTCATCCTCCTATCAAGGAGAGATACAGACCCTTACCGCCGACTTCATATCAGACTGTAAAAGAAATGATCCAAGAGATGAAAGACTCTAATGTAATCCGGGACAGCCGTAGTTCGTGGGCTGCACCCCTGGTCCTTGTAAAGAAAAAGGATGGTGGTATCCGTTTCTGTGTGGATTATAGAAAAATTAACCAAATAACCCACAAAGATGCATACCCACTGCCCCGCATTGAGGAGTCACTAACTGCTCTGGGCTCCTCCGCTTATTTCTCCACATTGGACTTGACCAGTGGCTACTGGCAAGTACCCATGGCCCCCGAGGATAGGGAAAAGACTGCTTTCACCACTCCCATGGGCCTGTTTGAATTCAATTGTATGCCGTTCGGGCTATGTAATGCCCCAGGGACTTTCCAGAGACTAATGGAGCGGTGTTTGGGCCACAAAAACTTTGAAACAGTGCTGCTGTATCTAGATGATGTCATTGTATACTCAAAAACATATGAGGACCATCTGAAACATTTAGCAGAAGTATTTGAAATCCTTGTCAAATATGGCTTGAAAGTAAAGCCATCCAAGTGTCACTTGCTCAAACCTGCAGTAAAATACCTGGGGCATGTGGTAAGCGCAGAGGGCGTGCAGCCTGACCCTGATAAGCTAGCGGCTGTCCGTAATTGGCCGGTCCCCACTACCGTCAAAGAGGTGAGGAGTTTCCTTAGCTTTGCAGGCTACTATAGACGTTTTATCCCCCATTTTGCTCAAATAGCTGATCCTATCCAGGAACTCCTGAGGGGGCAACTCAGGAAAGTCCTAGAACTCCTGTGCCCATTGAGTGGAATGAGGAAAGAGAAATGGTGTTCCAGTTGTTAAAAAAGAAACTGACCGAGCCTCCTGTGTTAGGTTATCCAGACTACAACAAACCATTCCATCTTTATACCGATGCTATCAAGCGAGGCCTGGGAGCTGTGTTGGCCCAGATCCAAGAGGGAAAAGAGAGAGTGATAGCTTATTCAAGCCGCTCCCTGAAAGGGGCTGAGAAAAATGATCAGAATTATAGTTCCTTCAAACTAGAGTTCCTGGCATTGGTGTGGGCAGTGACGGAGAAATTCAAGGACTATCTAGCCGCCACCCCGTTCATTGCATTCACCGACAATAACCCTCTGGCGCATCTAAATACAGCTAAATTGGGGGCCTTGTAGCAGAGATGGGCCTCCCGCCTCGCCAACTATGATTTCTCTGTAAAATACCGTGCTGGACGTACTAATGACAATGCTGATGCTTTATCCAGACTTCCCACAGAGACAGCTCCTGATGATGGGCGGGATGCTTGGGAAGATGTAGAAATGCCTGCTTTCTATAACAAATTTGCTCAACAGGATCATGCTCGAGCTACCAATGACAGAGCCGCAGCCCCTTCACCCTCCAGTAAGCCTGAGCCCAAAGAGGAAAGGTGGGTGAAATTACAGTCTGAAAGTAGAGTGCTGGGCGAGTTGTTGGATTTTATTACCAGTGGCAGAGCCCCTGAGAGAATTAGACGTAAGAGTGCAGATCCAGAGCTCACCAAACTGTGGAGACAGCGCCATCAGCTCTTCATACAAAAGGGCCTATTACTACGGAGAAGCCTAGACCCAGTATCCAATGAAAGAGTGCATCAGATTCTCATACCCCGACGAGATGCAGGTATGGTGTTGGAGATGTACCACAATCAATCCGGTCATTTTGGGGTCCAAAAGACTGAAGCTAATATCCGCCAGCGGTTTTATTGGGTGGGCATGAGAGAGGACATTGAGAGATGGTGTCGGAGTGTATAGCCTGTGCCTTAAAACGAAGTGAGCACCATGACCAGAGGGCACCACTGCGACCCATTGTAAGTACCCGTCCTCTTGAACTTGTCGCCATTGATCATGTGAAGTTGGAGCCTAGTCGCTCAGGGTATGCTTATGCCATGACTATTATTGACCACTTCACCAAGTTTGTCGTAGCAGTGCCTGTGAGAGACCAGACGGCCAAGACTACAGCCGAACTGTTCTGGAAACACTTCCTCCTGCCCTACAGATGTCCAGAAAAGATCCTCACCGATCAAGGACCTGCTTTTGAGTCCCATCTGTTCCATGAACTGTGCCGCTTACACAACTGCAAGAAAATCCGGACAACGGCCTACCATCCTCAAGGTAACGGACTGTGTGAAAAAATGAATCAGACCTTGATAGAGATGCTGAGGGCCGTGCCTCCTGAAACCAGAGGGGATTGGCCCAGTCTGTTGCCACAGCTCATGTACACGTACAACGATACCATCCATTGTTCCACTGGGTATACACCTTTTTATTTGATGTTTGGGCGCCAAGGGACATTGCCTGCTGATCACTCCTTGGACATACACGTACCTGATTGCATCAACCCGTTACCTAATATCGACTGGGTTGCTGAGCACCAAAGGCGATTGAATACGGCCAAAGCCATTGTTCAGGAACGTATGGATTATGCTAGAGACCGACAGCAGAGAGACTATGATCAAGCAGCCCATGCAGAACCCTTGACAATAGGAGATGTGGTGTGGTTGAAAAACAACCACCGTACAAGTAAACTGGACAATAATTGGGAGCAGATTCCCTATGTTGTCACTGCAATCCCAAATGCTGGGACCCACACTTATGAGTTAACCCGAGAAGGCAGGGGCTCCCAAGTTGTTCACAGGAACCGGTTAAAGCTCTGCCTGACGAAAGAACCCAGTGCTGAGAGTTCTAGATCTGAATCACCTGTGTCAGAGCCATCAATACAGCCCGAGGATCCTATGCTGTAAATAATCTAATGTATGACACTGAACCCATGCATTAGCTCCTGACACCATGGTTGAATTTGTTGGTGCCCGCTCCGGCACCTACTGTGTCTTCACCTCCAGAAGAGCCGGTTCAAAATGTCCCGGATCCAGTTCCCCTTATAGAGGATCCTCTAGCTCCTGTTGTTCCTGTTGTTCCTGACCAGGGTCCCACTGGTGGAGACCCTCCTGTTGCTCCTCTCCCTTCTACCTCGATGCTAAGGGAGGAGGAGACCCCTGTGTTGAGAAGGTCCACCCGGATGAACAGGGGACGTCCGCCAGTCCGTTTAGGGGACTTTTATTATGCTGGTGGTGTCTCCTCCCGGGCAGTTACTACTGGAAATAGCTTGCTTGACGTTTGTGCGCAAGAATGGACTCCTCCACGTGAGCCCTTGCCTGTTATACACCCGCAGGAAACCCCTGTGTAGTTTCCTTATTATATTTCAGCCAAGAAAAATGGACTGATGTTGAACTTTTATACTTAAAAAAAGAGACTTGAAAAAAAAAAAAAACATTCTTGACATGTGTTACTATGGACTAACCTGGTTCACCTTATGTCCGCTGTGCCAGGTCAGCGGCCGTGTCTAAGAAGCAAGAAGACGCCCCTTTCCCTTGCGTCGCCTGTTTATTAAGTTACAAATGTTATATCTTCTGTGTGAAATAATTATTTACCATATTTATATTGTAATGCTTAATTTATGTAACATTTTATGCCGGTTCAGAAAGGCATGTGTGTGAGTACGAGGCCTTACTCACGTTAAAGCCTGGGGGTGTGCAGCATACGGGTAGGAAGTTTGTAGTTCAGAGTTAGTTCTGAGAGATTCAGAACTCAGTAACTAGTGCAGAAATTGAACCACTGGTGTGGAGGATCATTCCCACCCAGTTTTCCAGGTGAAGTATACCTGAGGTACTCTAAGTAACAGCCTGTCACTAGCAAGTGGGACAGAGAGTGTAACCAGCAAGCCAGTTCACATACCAAGTATAGAGCCTGTCACCGGGAGAGAAGAAAACCTCTACAAAACCTTTGCTCAAGGGTTATCACTGTTATTTGGGTGTCTGGACCTTGAGAGTATTGCCTACAGCCAGGAACTAAAGCAGGAGAGAAAGTAAGTGTACCCCTGCAGAGAGAATAGTTGCCTGAAGTGTATTGCTGCATTGAGAGTAAGAGGAAAGCCCTGATCCTAGGAGGCCTGTCTTGAAGATAGCTTTTGAGACTGTGATTGATAACCTGAACCACTTCTGTGACTGTATTGTAACGTGTGGAATATTCTGGAACTGTACTTACTGACTGTTCATCTATCTTCAACTACGTTCAGTAAAGTTATCCTGTTATTCAAGTATATAAAGATTCCTCAATTATTCCACCTGTCACTACACGGTGTGCCACCGTTCAATTGGCACTGGCGTCACGACATTCATCACCTGCCTGTTCCAGTGCTGACCCGATTGAAGATGACAGTCGGTCCCAGGTTAGTGGGTTGCCCTGCACTACAAAGCCCAGCATACCTAAAGCTACGCTACTGACCCCCTGGGACACTGCACAGCATGCAAAGAGCACGTAGTATTGAGCGTGGTAACAACAATCAGAATGCGAGCAGTCATATTCCAGATATATGTGTCCTTCTGTCTTCTTGGAATGAGGTGGCGTTGATGGTAGGCTCGATGGGTCCTCAAGAGATGAGGTCTTCTTATTAGAAAAGTTTTTATGCGTATATAAGTATCATTTTCTCAAGCACAACAGAATACGTTATTAATATGAATGGAATTAGATTACAGGCAGGCAGGATATCAGAAAAAATGTTTTTATTTAACGTTTTTCACCCTTTTGATCAATACATTATCACACATATGCATTTCTCATTGATTTATTAGCTAACTATCTGTCCTACCTGTCTGGAAAAGGCCCCTTAGACTGCCCGTACTGCATGAAGTATACAGATAAGCTGCATAGATCATGGGATGTTAGACATCCATTCCTGGCCGCCTCATAGTAGCCATTTCATCTGAACATTCACACATCTTTATGGGGTTATTGACAGCACACACATCATAATCTACCTAAAAGGATGACGACAGCCAGCCAGAGGTGCACCCCAACACAAGGATCACCCCGGAGTAATCCCCGGTGAAATCACGCTTTTAGGGTATTGACTCTTCTTGTAGGAGTGGTGCTCAAACTGCTAGGGTGCATCTGTGGGACCCTCTTTCAGAGATGATGTCCTCCACCCAACTCTCAAAAAGCTGAGGGGTCTTCAGGAGAGGTGGGTAGTCGAGCGAGGCTATCAGACGGTCAACTCTGTAGCTGTGATGTCATCCTTCCTACAAAATGGACATACCCACACCCTCAACTAGGAATATAACATATTAATCATTTGCAGGCAATTATTGAATGTTATATCAATAGAGGAGAAGCAGGAAAGGGGAAATAGACCAGAAATGAACCAAAAGCCTGATAATGATTGTTACAAGAAATCAGGGTTAATTCTTTCCTTCCACATTTTCTCCTCCTCCTCTTTTGATCATTACATTATCACATATATGCATTTCTCATTGATTTGTTAGCTAACTGTCTGTCCCAGCTGTCTAGAAAAGGCCCCTTAGACTGCCTGTACTGCATGAAGTATACAGATAAGCTGCACAGCTCATGGGATGTTAGACATCCCTTCCTGGCCACCTCATAGTAGCCATTTCATCTGAACATTCCCGCTTCTTTATGGGGTTATTGACAGCACACACATCATTATCTACCTAAAAGGATGACGACAGCCAGCCAGAGGTGCACCCCAACACAAGGATCACCCGGAGTAATCCCCGGTGAAATCACGCTTTTAGGGTATTGACTCTTCTTGTAGGAGTGGTGCTCAAACTGCTAGGGTGCATCTGTGGGACCCTCTTTCAGAGATGATGTCCTCCACCCAACTCTCAAAAAGCTGAGGGGTCTTCAGGAGAGGTGGGTAGTCGAGCGAGGCTATCAGGCGGTCAACTCTGTAGCTGTGATGTCATCCTTCCTACAAAATGGACATACCCACGCCCTCAACTAGGAATATAACATATTAATCATTTGCAGGCAATTATTGAATGTTATATCAATAGAGGAGAAGCAGGAAAGGGGAAATAGACCAGAAATGAACCAAAAGCCTGATAATGATTGTTACAAGAAATCAGGGTTAATTCTTTCCTTCCACATTTTCTCCTCCTCCTCTTTTGATCATTACATTATCACATATATGCATTTCTCATTGATTTGTTAGCTAACTGTCTGTCCCAGCTGACTAGAAAAGGCCCCTTAGACTGCCCGTACTGCATGAAGTATACAGATAAGCTGCATAGCTCATGGGATGTTAGACATCCCTTCCTGGCCACCTCATGTAGCCATTTCATCTGAACATTCCCGCTTCTTTTTGGGGTTATTGACAGCACACACATCATTATCTACCTAAAAGGATGACGACAGCCAGCCAGAGGTGCACCCCAACACAAGGATCACCCCGGAGTAATCCCCGGTGAAATCACGCTTTTAGGGTATTGACTCTTCTTGTAGGAGTGGTGCTCAAACTGCTAGGGTGCATCTGTGGGACCTTCTTTCAGAGATGATGTCCTCCACCCAACTCTCAAAAAGCTGAGGGGTCTTCAGGAGAGGTGGGTAGTCGAGCGAGGCTATCAGACGGTCAACTCTGTAGCTGTGATGTCATCCTTCCTACAAAATGGACATACCCACGCCCTCAACTAGGAATATAACATATTAATCATTTGCAGGCAATTATTGAATTTTATATCAATAGAGGAGAAGCAGGAAAGGGGAAATAGACCAGAAATGAACCAAAAGCCTGATAATGATTGTTACAAGAAATCAGGGTTACTTCTGTCCTTTCACATTTTCTCCTCCTCCTCTTTTGATCATTACATTATCACATATATGCATTTCTCATTGATTTGTTAGCTAACTGTCTGTCCCAGCTGTCTAGAAAAGCCCCCTTAGACTGCCGGTACTGCATGAAGTATCTAGATAAGCTGCACAGCTCATGGGATGTTAGACATCCCTTCCTGGCCACCTCATGTAGCCATTTCATCTGAACATTCCCGCTTCTTTATGGGGATATTGACAGCACACACATCATTATCTACCTAAAAGGATGACGACAGCCAGCCAGAGGTGCATCCCAACACAAGGATCACCCCGGAGTAATCCCCGGTGAAATCACGCTTTTAGGGTATTGACTCTTCTTGTAGGAGTGGTGCTCAAACTGCTAGGGTGCATCTGTGGGACCCTCTTTCAGAGATGATGTCCTCCACCCAACTCTCAAAAAGCTGAGGGGTCATCAGGAGAGGTGGGTAGTCGAGCGAGGCTATCAGACGGTCATCTCTGTAGCTGTGATGTCATCCTTCCTACAAAATGGACATACCCACGCCCTCAACTAGGAATATAACATATTAATCATTTGCAGGCAATTATTGAATGTTATATCAAGAGAGGGGAAGCAGTAAAGGGGAAATAGACCAGACATGAACCAAACCCCTGATAATAATTGACACAGGAAATCAGAGGTAATTCTTTCCTTCCACATTTTCTCCTCTTTTCATCATTACATTATCATTCATATATGCATTTCTCATTTGTTAGCTAACTATGTGTCCTACCTGTCCATAAATGGCCACTTAGACTTGCCGTACTGCATGAAGTATCCAGATAAGCTGCATAGATCATGGGATGTTAGACATCCATTCCTGGTTGTCTGATAGTCGATATTTTATCTGAACATTCACAAATCTTTATTTGGTTATTGACAGCAACCCCCCCCCCCCATCATTATCTAATAGAATGATGATAACCAGCCAGAGGTGCATCCCAACACAAGGACCACCCGGAGTAACCCCCAGTGAAATCACTCAGGGCATTGACTCTTCTTGCAGGAGTGGTGCTCAAACTGCTGGGATGCATCTGTGGGACCCTCTTTCAGAGATGATGTCCTCCACTCGACTCTTAAAAAGCTGAGGGCAGAAGTGGGCAGTCGAGTGAGGTTATCAGACGGTCAACTCTGTAGCTGTGATGTCATCCTTCCTACAAAATTGACACGTGCACACCTGCAATTAAGAGTACAACATATAATCAATTTCCAGGCAATTGTGGAGGCAATAGAGGAGAAATATAAAACTTGATATAAACTAGAAATAAACCAAAACCCTGATAACAATTGATGCAAGAAATCATTTCATCTTGTAGAACAGTGGTCTCCAACCTCTGGCTCAGCAAGTGCTGCTGTAGAAATACAACTCCCATCATCCCATAATAGCCTGCAACTGTCAGAACATGTTTGGAGTTGTTTTCCACTCACCAAACATCCAAGTGGAGATTTATCAAGAGCAGGGGGATGCATTTAATTTATCATGAAGTTCATGCCTGGATATAAATTAGGTGCATCCTCTGACAGTCTATGAGCTCTGAATGAATTCTTGGCCCGCTCGCAGCTGCCATAGATTTCGGTCATCATTTACAGCAGAAAACTGGCATACATCAAGTAAATCTTCTGGGGCTGATGTCCAAGCCCACTCCTTTCAAAAATGGAGGGGGTGGCAGTAAAACGCCATTTACAAAAATTTTAAACAGAATTTGCAGCTTTTGTATATCCGTTTTCTGGTGTAGGGGAATGATAAATCTCTCCTTGTGCTCTGAACTACCAAAGGCAGTGGACATAATAATTTATCATCGCCTCTCCTGACCTCGGTGTTATCATGGTTGCTGTTGTTTGTGTGACCAGTGACCAGGAAAATAGGGGGACAGTGACCAGTAAGATAGAGCAGCATCCAGTAAGATAGGGGAGATAGTAAGCAGTAAGTTAGGGCAGAGACCAGTAAGATAGAATGAATAATAACCAGTAAGATAGGGTAATGACCAGTAAGACAGGACAGTGGAAATGTCAGACCATTAAGACCACTGATACATACGATAATGGGTGATACGATAATTAATAATGGGTAAGGTGTGAGAGTCACCCACAATAAATATCATCCATAACCCCAATTGTAGTATCAAAAAACAGATTTTACTGATTCATGACCATACCCAAAAACAGGACATTGAGATAACCCATAATTCCCAAGGTATCTTGTTTGGTGTTCTATATTATCAACCTCAGTGAAGTGAAGATAGGACAGATAGAGACCAGTAAGGTAGGGTAACAACCAGTAAGTTAGGACAGTGACCAGTAATATATGGAAGTGAATTGTAAGATAAGGCAGTGATCTGTAAATTAGGGTGGGAAGTGACCAGTAAGGTAAAGGGGGCAGTGAATAGATGAACCAAAGGCACTTTCCAAATGGTCTGAAAGCTGGAACCCTATTGTCTGCTATGAACAAGCTCATCTCGTCTTCTGCAGTGGTTTAGATGAACCTCTTCATACACATAAATCATCCCATACAGGTCCCTGGTACAATAATGGTCCCCTCCTGCAATGTCTGACTGAGAACTTACCACGATCTGAAGAGGGGTCGCAGACTTCACTACAGACACACGGATGCTTCTCTCTTGCAGACAGAGGAGGCGGGTGATGCAGCAAAGCTGGGAGACGTCTTCCTCCTTCTGCAGTCGGCAACCAGGAACGACAGTTTGTAACCACAATCATCATTCATGTTTCTGAGGGGAAGTGCTGATTGGTTGATCAGATTCAAATCCACCAATCAGCAGCTCTCTGTTCTCTGCAGCCTGGAACTGGAGGAGCACCCAACAGGCCGAGCCCTGAGTGCTGCACAACTGATGTGTGCGGCTGTGAGGTGGACTGCATTTTCTTAAATAAAGGACCAATTATTACTCCCATAGCAAAGTGTTGGGAGGGTTGATGCAAATTAAATGTCCCATTAGTGTCCATACTTTTGCTCTTTTTCCCATGAAATGTTTCAACTTTTTTTGTTTATAGCAGGGTACATATGGTTTAAAGAAAAACATTTGTTTTTTGTAATTTCACTATGCCATAAATAAGCGTTATTAGTAATCCCACTAGAGGACTTTTGTCCCGTTCCTGTTATTTTTCACCTTCCTGACAGAGCCTCTTTTTAAAAATCTATAACTTTGCAATGCTTTAATTATCCAAGCCATAAAGAGACCCTTTTCTCGTGACACATCGTACTTCAAAATATAGGTAAATCTGTGATGATTATTTATGAAAAAAATCCCAAATTGATAAAAAATAAAATAAAAAAATTAACCATTTTCTAAATTTGGATTTCTCTGCTTTTGTATTTAATTTTTTTGCGATATGTTTAATTTAATTCTGTAGTTGAGCTAAAAACCAAAAAGAAAAGAGAAAACATCCATGAGGCTCCTAAAAAATGGAGAGATCTATTGGATGAGTTGGCAAATCACAGAAGCATTCTGGCACTTCCGGTACCACAGTCCTCCATAAACCTGTGTGTGGGATCAGATGCAGCCCTGGCACCCAAATGTACACTGAGGGGGCAGTGCCATGTCATGAAAAGGACATGTGGTCCATTAGAATTGGGCATGGTCTGCAGAAAGGGGCTCTGCCTTGTGCCTGTGTATACTATGAAAAGGACGTGGCAATATATATTGATGACCTATCATCCATATAGGTCATCAATATGAGATCGGTGGGAGTCTGACACCTGGGACCCCTGTCAATCAGATGTCAGAATAGGAGGCGGCTTCCTGTTCGTTACACTGTTGTCGTCTCAGAAGTTTTGGCGGAGCAGTGTAATGACAAGTACTTGCTCCATGAATGGACCAGGTATTTGCCATTACACTGCGACACCGTTGCAAAGAAAATGACACGTAGTGTAATAAAAAGGAAGCAGCGCTAGCATGGAGCGCCACTTTCAATCCAAATGGCAGGGTGAAAGGGATTTTTAACCTTGCTATTAGATATATATTATATCAGGCACTGCCACTTGTTACAAGACAGGTCATTCCCTCAGAAGACACATCCCCCAGAGGACTCTTAATTCCTGTATGCGAGCCCACCCCAGCAGACATTGAGATTACAATACATGACACACAGTTACCAGTTGGAAATACAATGGATAGCAGGATCCTCATGTACATGAGAGCAAGCTGTAACGACTTTAACTTATTAGCATCTAGACTACCATTGTAATATGTAAAATACCCCTTCCTGTATTGTATATGGCAGATACCAGTATTGTTTACCGACTTCCCTAAATTAACCTGTCATCTGCTGAACTCAAGTTGGTATTCCCACCCCCAATGTCCTATAAATACATGTACTATGAAATAAAGACTTCAGATTGTAACTGTCTAAGATTGAGTTCTGACTGTTATTATCTCCCAGCTGGAGGAAACACTATTCACTGAAGGGGAAAATTTACCGGTGGAGGTCTGATGCCTAATTGTATGACCATCTCATAACCGCCTCAAATTGGAAAGAGCTATCACAGGGTGTCGGGTGTCGGACCTCCACTGATCAAATATTGATCACCTATCCTGATGATAGGTCATCAATATATATTGCTGCACAACTCTTTTAAGGGTCAGTTATGAAATGGCTGGAGTTTTCATTCCTGTTGCACATATTAAACCAGTATCAGACTGGGCTGCCAGGGCCGTTTTATGAGGTTCTGCAGCAGCTGAGGTGTGTTATGTTCTGCAGCAGCTGAGATGTGTATCATAATGTTCTGCAGCAGCTGAGTTGTGTATGATGCAGTTCTGCAGCAGCTGAGGTGTGTATTCTGAGGTTCTGCAGCAACTGAGGTGTGTATTATGAGCTTCTGGAGCAGCTGAGGTGTGTATTATGAGGTTCTGGAGCAGCTGAGGTGTTTATTAGGAGGTTCTGCAGCAGCTGAGGTGTGTATTATAAGGTTCTGCAGCAGCCGAGTTGTGTTATGTTCTGCAGTAGCTGAGATGTGTATGATATTTTTCTGCAGCAGCTGGGTTGTGTATGATGAAGTTCTGCAGAAGCTGATGTGTTTATTAGGAGGTTCTGCAGCAGCTGAGGTGTGTATTATGAGGTTTTGGAGCAGCTGAGGTGTGTATTATGAGATTCTGGAGCAGGTGAGGTTTGTATTAGGAAGTTCTGCAGCCGCTGAGGTGTGTATTCTGAGGTTCTGCAGCAGCTTAAGTGTGTATTATGAGGTTCTGGAGCAGCTGAGGTGTGAATTCTGAGGTTTTGCAGCAGCTGAGGTGTGTATTATGAGCTTCTGGAGCAGCTGAGGTGTGTATTATGAGGTTCTGGAGCAGCTGAGGTGTGTATTATGAGGTTCTTGAGCAGCTGAGGTGTGTATTAGGAGGTTCTGATCACCAGACAGAAAAACATCAGTTGGGGCTGGATACAATATTTTAGTATTCTGTGTCTGCAACTTGTAAAATGTTTTAAAATTAATTTTATTAGTAAGTAATGTAATTTTTAATTAGTTCTACAAAAGGGGCACCATTTGCCTAATCTGCCTGGAGCACCAAAATACCTAGTCCTGGCCCTGTACCTCTGCTAGCATGCATCACAATGTGACCTGACTGGCCAGTTCGGACCTGACCTGATCCAGCATCTCGAGTCCAGCGCTGTCAAGATCTGCCCCATGCCCTGTCTGTGCTCTGCCACAGTGACAGCCAGCTACAGCAAACAGTAAGTCAGCACTGGAGGGGAGGGGGAGTAAACAGCAGCAGGCACAGTTCATGGGGGGTATGGGCACACTATATAATAAGCAGCAGCAGGCACAGTCCATGGGGGAAGGATTGCACACTATATAAAAGGCAATGGGCACAGGTCATAAGGGTAAGGCTAGGCGCACACTTGTGGTCAGATTACGGTATTTGGTTCCAGTGTAGCCAGGGTAGGTAGCAGGAGGGGCTAGGGGTGGGTAGCAGGAGGGGCTAGGTGCGGGTAGCAGGAGGGGCTAGGGGCGGGTAGCAGGAGGGGCTAGGAGCGGGTAGTGGGAGGGGGCAGGGCATGGGGGTCCAATTCAGATTCTTCCAGTGGGACCCAATGATTTGTATGTACACCCCTACATGTACCTCTAGATTTATGAATATAAATGTTTTTCTAGCTGCTGTTTAGAACAGCTGGACATGTGGCAATCAGCTGAAGCCTCTTTATTTGAAAAATAGGTTTTCTTTTAAAGTTAAACTGGCCACAGGGCCTCCTGTATGGTACAATTGCTAAGATGAAGCTGTTACCATACCCCACTTTGTCCATTTTTGACTATTTACATCTTTTCAAACCTTGCAGACCTTTCTATAGAATGCTTGACTGACAAATCAGTTGAAAAAACTGTGGGTGTTAAATAAAATCCACAAATCATTATAAACTCCTTTCTACATTACATACTCAAAACTCCAGATTTTAACTGACTGCCCACTCACTAGTTCTGAAGAGCGAAGCAAGCCTAGGTGACAGCTGAATGTGCTAAAAATCTTTAGCTATCATTTCAGTGTACAATTCCTCGAACAGACGGTGCTAAAAACAAGCCTGGGTTGTATTCCCTTCACTGTGGAAATACAAGTGTTCTTTCTGTCCAGCTTTAGGCTCCAGCAACATTCCTGGCAGTAGTCCTGGCAGCCAAAGCTTGCTCGCTGATGATACCTCTACACTCTGCAATCCATCAGCAAGCATTTTCTATCAAGTGAGCTGTAACTATGTCCTGACACTTAGAATACTTCTACACTCAGCTTGGGTTGTTGTCTGACTGTAGCCATGAAAATAAAATGTTCATACAGTGCATATACACAACAGCCATGTGCAGCATGGACAGACAGCAGCTAGATGGGCTGGGAATTACTCAATAAGGTCCAGGTAGGTTGTCACAGGTACCTTGCAATGCATCCCACAGCTTCTGGAGTTTGCGTGGGGAGGATCCATAGAGCGAATACGACCATCGAGGTGGTCCCACAGATGCTCAACTGGGTTCAAATCTAGGGAAGTAGGGGGCCAGAGTAGAACTTGGAAGTCTTGATCACACTTTTTCAACCAATGTTGGACATTTCTAGCTGTGGGACATGTCGTATTGTCTTGCTGGAGAATCCCATCTGCCCCAAGGAAAACAATTAGCATGTGTGGATGTAGGGTACATGATCTGCAATGGATGGATGAGTGGGCCACAGAATGCCACGAAAACATTCACCAGACCATTATGCTGCCACTACCATCTTGTGTTCTTCCAGTAATGGTTGCAGGTTGTATGTATTCTGATGTTTCTTCCCTACGTCAAAGTCCATCCGTTCTATAAAGCAGAAAACGTGACTCATTGGAAAAAGCAACCCTTTGCCAATCAGTGGAGGTCAAATTTTGATATGGAACTGCAAACTGAAGCCAATGGAACTTTGTTAGCAATAGTGCAGTGACCATCTGTAGGCTTTGGTGCCCCATATGCAGGAGGGTTCGCTGAACTGTTGCTTTAGACACACGTCTGATAGCCCCCTGGTTAATTTTAGCGGTGGGCTGCTCCATTGTAATGTGTCAGTCCGCCCTCGTGAACTTCATGGCCAACTTTCACCTCTCACATCAATGACACGTGGTGTCCGCAGTTTCCACGTTGCTTATTCGCAATTTGTCCACTTATGATACACTTTGACACCAGCAGCACGAGAACAGTTTACACTGCGCAGTTTCAGAAAAGCTTCCACCCTTGGCTCAGAAGCCAATAATCATCCCTGTTTTACAACTCTGATAAATCGCCCCTTTTACCCATGATTTGACTTGGCTTTACTATACAGAAGATTTATCATGTATGTTATATAAACTGTTTTAGATTTATTGCAATTATTGCAAGGGAAAAGTGGCCAAATGAACCTCAGCAACCAAAGGCTGTTTGGTCTCATTCTCATTTTTTTTTACATAACTAGGGTCAAGGGGGAACGATGTTCCTGCACTTCTTTCACAGCAGGAATGCCGTCCCCTTTCAGGGCAAAAGGACCAGTAAGCGGTGAAGACTTTGTCTTGTACCGCTTCCTGGTTCTCGGCTGTCAGGGCTGCGCACAGGCATGAGGCGCTCTGTGACCTCACGCTGTGCGCAGCCTTCACAGCACAGCCGACAGCAGGAAGAGAGGAGCGGCGGCGTCCAGGAGCAGGAGGGGGTAAGTGGTTTTATTGTTTTATATTTTATGGGCTGGTGAGAGGCACTGACTGGGGGCTGATGGAGAGGCACTGGGGGCTAATGGAGGGGGCACTGGCGGCTGATGGAGGGGGCACTGGGGGCTAATGAGAGGCACTGGGGGCTAATGAGAGGCACTGGGGGCTAATTGAGAGGCATTGGGGCCTAATTGAGAGGCACAGGAGGCTAATGAGAGGCACTGGGGGCTGGTGAGAGGCACTGGGGGCTAATGAGAGGCACTGGGGGCTAATGAGAGGCACTGGGGGCTAATGGAGAGGCACTGGGGGCTAATGGAGAGGCACTGGGGGCTGGTGAGAGGCACTGGGGGCTAATGGAGAGGCACTGGGGGCTAATGGAGAGGCACTGGGAGCTAATGGAGAGGCACTGGGGGCTAATGAGAGGCCCTGGGGGCTGATCAGGGGGTTTACCTGTTTCTTCAGTATAGTATTGGGGAGCACAGCAGCACAATATTGGGGGTAGTAGGATGGTTTGTCCAGAAGACAACTAAGATTTTTTTGTTAAACTGCAGAGACGAGAAATGGCTGAAAAATGGCGGTCTGGTCTGAAAGGAGAAGATGAGGAAATAAAACATCTATATCAAAGGAGACGTCACTGGATGTAAGAGGTATGGGGCACTGTATTAGGGTCCATTCACACATCCGTGTGTTTTGCGGATCCACGGATCCGCAAAACACGGACACCGGCGATGTGCGTTTCGCAATTTGCGGACCGCACATCGCCGGCACTCTCATAGAAAATGCCTTTTCTTGTCCGCAATTGCGGACAAGAATAGGACATGTTCTATTTTTTTCGGGAACGCGATTGCGGACCCGGAAGTGCGGATCCGCAATTGCGGACCCGGCCGGGACATCGTCTGTCCCCATTGAAACTAATGGGTCGGCAATTCCGTTCCGCAAAATGCGGAACGGAATTGCGGACGTGTAAATGGACCCTTACCCTGTATGCTCTGTAGTGATGGGGGGTGGATATAGAATTTGGCCCACACTGTAGCAGCTCGGCCCCAGACTTCAGGTCATACTGTGCGTGTTCTGAATTCTGGAGGCTCACACCCATCTACTACATTATCTGTACTCAGAGAGTTATAACTGTTTTATCTGTGGGGTTACGTATGACTGCAGGTGATATCTAGTACATTATCTGTAAAAAAAACGCTTGGGCGCAATACTTGGTTCTTCCCGGGTGCTGGCAACCCCCCCTACGCCACTGATTTGCCCATCATGAAAATCATCTCTGAGAGGCACAGTGAAGGGTCTGGCTCACACAAGTGTCATGCTCATGTTTTACATAGGGACAGTGACTCAATCTATCTATATTTATTCAATTATATGTCAAAAAACACAACTGCAACTATATTCTAAATAGCAAGACATTTTTCATAGAGCTTGTTGGACTTTACCTAGGAGGGCTTGTGACAAACACTATCTCCACAATGTTAGCAGTTGATACAGCAACTATCGGCTCGACGCTCTTAACAATAATATGTAAGCACGTCAGTTAGCAGCCAAACACCCCGAGTAGCATTACCACACCTACGCCCTGCTTCTATCTGGGTATGAAATCTCAATGTCATTTTATACATTTATTCCAGGTCCCATATAGTGTGCATTTCCTGTTATGCATCTGTTTATGTTCAAATGTAATGTGCCTGGTTCACCAGCAGGTGGCAGCAAATATGGCAGAGCAGTATGTAGAATAGAATAGAACCTATGGAGGAGTGGGCGAGTCCTATGTCCTGCAGGAAGGGTGGGGACCAGTTAGTTTCAGTTAGTTCTAGCTCACCCCCTGCTAAGGAAGCACGTGTGCAGTGCTGTGTCCCTCCTGAACGTGTGTTGCCTACGCCAGCCAGAATACCTTCAGTTCTGCTGGAACAGAGAGACCACATCTAGAAGTCTCATTAGCCAAGAAAAAGTTGCCTTGCCATAGAGTCAGACAAAGAGAGCAGTTGCAGCAGAAAGCAAAAAGAAAAGTTCCTATTTAATCCTGTAAGCATAGCAGAGCAGAGAGGGTTTGCCTGCCATTTTCATGCTAAAGCTTGCTGGAAACCAAGAACAAGTCTGAAAACCGTTTGAAGCAACCTTTATGCAAAGTAAAGCTGCAGTTGAACTTCATACAAAGTCTGGACTCCATTTCTTCACTATACAAGTTAATTACCCCTTTTTCTGCTTCGGACGACAACGCCTGGGGTCCACGGTATTCAGGTAGGAGCACCGTGACACGTGCACAGCCACATGCTAAGGGACATTATAGGCTGCCCAACACCACTCTGGCAATCCTCCATTGGGTACCATCAAACACCACTACACTAAAAGGGGGCCGAGTGCCCTCGTTGCTGAAATGCAACTGGCGTCACGAAAAATTACATTTATCTCATCTTAAAAGGACCCTAGCCGCATTTCTGCTTTGATTGATAGCAGTTCTCAAGTGACTACCAGCCATCAATTCGCATTTGAAAAATGCCTTAACGGAGTCCAGCTGACGAAACCCCCGGAATTGTGGCTTCACATCATAGCTACCAATGGCCAACCAGTGTCGACATTAGGCTATTGGGAACCTACCCTACAGATCGAAGATACCGAACTCCTACACCAAGGGGTAGTCACGATTCAGGTTCTGGAAGATGACAATTGCCCTGTGGTCCTGGGGATGAATGTACTCGACAACACTGCAGTGCTGGAAGCCTTGAAGAAAAGCCTAGTGACCGCACCCTGTGTGTCTCAACGCGTCATAAACCAGACCATCCAGGTGCTAGCTGCCCAACAAAAATTTTGCAACCGACAGGGTGAAATCTGCTGTGTCCGCATCAAGAATGCTCAGCCTATTAGACTCCAGCCTGGAGCAGAGACCCTGATATGGTGCAGGGCTTGCATCAGTGTCCGAAGTCAGGATTACCCAGCCCTCGTGGAACCCCTGCAGCTACAAAATCATCCCCTTGTCCTAGTCGCTAGGAGCTTGGCCACTGTGTTGCGTGGAAATATACCCATAAGATTGGTCAATCTAAGTGATGAAGTTGTAGAATTAAAAAAGTACTATACAGTGGCGAGTCTATATCATGTCCGTCTGCAAGATGTCCTGCGTTCCCCTACTGCTGCTGCACAACAATCGCTTCAAACAGCGGATGCAGCCAAAGACCCGTCTGAGCAGCCCTGGTGGGCCGAGCTACATATTGGAGATGCCACAACCTCTGCCAATCAGATCAACGGTGTGCTGGACTTAGCCAAGGAACACCACCAAGTTTTCAGCAAACACCCCCTGGACTATGGTCAAACGAGTCTAATAAAGCACACTATTGTCACCGGCGCTCATCCTCTAATCAAAGAGAGATATAGGCCAGTGCCTCCAGCCCTATACCAGCAGGTGAAGAAGATGGCATTACCACACCTACGGCCTGCTTCTATATTGGTATGCAATCTCAATGTCATTTTATACATTTATTCCAGGTCCCATATATTGTGCATTTCCTGTTATGCATCTGTTTATGTTCAAATATAATGTGCCTGGTTCACCAGCAGGTGGCAGCAAATATGGCAGTGCAGTATGTAGAATAGAATGGTACCTTCCAGTCCATTCTAACCCCCCCCCCCCCCTGTGGAGGAGTGGGTGAGTCCCATGTCCTGCAGGAAGAGTGGGGACCAGTTAGTTCTAGCTCACCCCCTGCTAAGGAAGCAGGTGTGCAATGATGCATCCCTCCTGGACGTGTGTTGCCTACGCCAGCCAGAACACCTTCAGTTCTGCTGGAACAGAGAGACCACATCCAGAAGTCTCATGAGCCAAGAAAAAGTTGACAGTGCCTTGCCATAGAGTCAGACAAAGAGAGAAGTTGCAGCAGAAAGCAAAAGGAAAGGTTCCTATTTAATCCTTTAAGCATAGCAGAGCAGAGAGGGTTTGCCTGCCATTTTCATGCTAAAGCTTGCTGGAAACCAAGACCAAGTCTGGAAACCGTTTGAAGCAACCTTTATGCAAAGTAAAGCAGTGGAACTTCATACAATATAGCAATAGCAAATGACAAAACAGGTGCACACTGCGGTCTTACTAAGCCCTCAAACTGATGTTAAAATTGAGAGGTTAGTCAACATGTCCTACAGTGGAGGACATGTCTTAAGCCCGAGCACCGCTCCAAGGTCTCCCAAGTAGCTCGGGACCTAACACTCACCTACTTGTGCCATATGGGCAATACCAGGGGCCAGTGGGCAAAATTACAGGAATGTATTAGGCCGACTCACAGCAGACTCCTCGGTTACCTCCAGCATGTGACCATGCCTGCAATGGGAGGGGGGAGAGGGCTGTGAGCCCCACCCAAGACTGGCTGATATGGCTAAATGTAGCCTGCGGATGAAAAACAGGCTACATTTACATGAGAGTTTATACACCTCCAAAAAATTATATATACACAAACCAACTGAAAGGTGGCATGAAGCAGGATGTGCTCAACCCAAAAATGCAGTTGTGCATATATATACAGGGGAGCAGATCCTGCACTTGTGGCCCGTTGCTAATGGCGATCCCCAGCAAAAATTCATACGGTGGAAGATGCCCGCAGAGGGCCACCAGTACCACGTTAGACATGTGATAAATAGGGCACAGGGCACGTAGGTGAGTGTTAGGTCCCTAGCTACTTGAGAGACCTCGGTGCGGTGCTCGGGCTTAAGACATGTCCTCCACTGTAGGACATGTTGACTAACCTCTCAATTTTAACATCAGTTTGAGGGCTTAGTAAGACCGCAGTGTGCATCTGTTTTGTCATTTGTTATTGCTATATTGTTATATTATTTATTACATCCACACTATTGCCATCTTGTGTAGGATATCTATTGTGGTACTTGTGGTCCGCTGCAGGCATCCTCCACCGTATGCACCGTTTTGCTGGGGATCGCCATTAGCAACGGGCCACAAGTGCAGGATCTGCTCCCCTGTATATATATGCACAACTGCATTTTTGGGTTGAGCACATCCTGCTTCATGCCACATTTCAGTTGGTTTGTGAACTTCATACAAGGTCTGGACTCCATTTCCTTAACTATCTAAATTAATTACCCCTTTTTCTGCATCGGACGACAACGCCTGGGGTCCACTGTATCCAGGTAGGACCACTGTGACACGTGCACAGCCACGCGCTAAGGGACATTATAGGCTGACCAACACCACTCTGGTAATCCTACATTGGGTACCATCAAACACCACTACACTAAAAGGGGGCCGTGTGCCTTCATTGCTAAAATGCAACTGGAGTCATGAAAAATTACATTTATCTCATCATAAGAAGACCCTAGCCACATGTCGGACGTTTCAGATTCATATTTCAATTTTGATGTGGTATTTGCTGTAAATTACCTGCAAGATCATGACAAAACTGCATCTTGCAATGACCCTGCCACAAATGTGCACAGGACCAGCAGAAGGACCTGCTCTGATAGAGTCACATAACCATATGTATTCATGTCCTGTTACTGTTGAAGAACCTGCACATATAAGGTTACATAACCACATTTGTCCTGAATCAGAGGTCAGAGAAGGAGAGTGTGCCTCTAATTGTCTAGTGTATTTAGTGGTTCTACTTTGTGTTTTATATTTACTAAGGGTCTTGTCTATGGTTTAAATTAATTTGTCTTGCTACAAGGACTGGGATTGGCTGCAGAAGCAAGGGACCAAAGATGTATTGGCAGCAAACAGTAGTCCACAGTAGCCAGGAGAAGTCATCATGGTGGTTTGGGTCTCATCAAGAACAAAAGAGAATGGCTATAATCAGAAAACACATAACCTATCCTTGTTTGTTCCTAGTAAATACATGTATTGCACAAAATAGGAAAAGCATGTAGAGCAGAAGCAAATGAAGAGGAGGCACTCACCACGGTAAATAATGTCCAAACTTTATTCAGCACACTCAGGTGCACTTCGAAGGTGGGGGTGCAGACAGAGTAACATACACAGGAAAGAGCAGCGATAGCTATTTTGCGCACACGTGCTTCTTCAAACTGCACACACTTGTCATCCATGGATGACTTCTTTTTGAAGCGCTAGCGTCCCAGGTTGCCAAGCAACCCTGGACGCCACTCGCTCCCACACATAACAATTGCGGAATACTACCGCTATCAATAAACACAATAAAATGTACATGAGAAAGACCCCCAAAAGCATTTCATAATACATCAACCAACCCGGCTGGAACTTACAAAAAAACTGACATGTCAGCACGTTCATTGAGTCCCAACCGCCCTGTAGCCTGTGTCCGGAGGATCCACCTACTCTCACGTTGCAAAAGTAGGCGGTGTCTGTCACCTCCATTCGGCAATGGGCGGACTGTTTCCAATCCTACAAAGTGTAACGATTTGAGATCTCCAGAATGCACTTCCCGGTAATGCTCGATCACCCGTGGGCAACCCTTACCTGAGATTATAGAAGACACATGCTCTCTGACACGTTCATTCAGACATCTTATTGTCTTCCCTATATAGAAGCAGCCACAATCGCATACCAAGGCATACACGACGTGGATGCTCCTACAGTTAATGAATTCTTTTATTCTGTGGTACAAACCTGCAAAGGTCACCACTTTCTTTTGTAGGCCATACTTGCACATGTTACAGTTACCACATTTAAAATGTCCCACTGGTTTGTTCTTTGATAACCAATCTTCACCCTGTGGTGTAATGAACCTGCTGCGCACTATTTTATTTCTAATCGTGTGTGTTCTCCGAAAAGAAACAAGCGGTTTTTCTGTACTGATCTGAGCTAGCGTGGGGTCCCTTTTCAGGATATCCCAGTGATTGAGGATAACAGATCGGATCTTGGCTGCCATAGAGCTATACTTAAATGTCATCGGAAACCTATTGGGTCTACTACACCTCCCCTGTAATCTCTGTCTTCTTTGAGTCCCCTGTAGAAGCATCTGTTGGGAGAACTGTTCCTCCACTCTCATCATATCCTCCATTACTTCTTTTTCTGGGTAACCCCTGGACAGCAATCTTTCTTTTAACTCAGAGGCCTGTTGACGGTAAGTAGCTGTATCCCCATTTATCCTACGCAACCTAATAAACTGTCCGAACGACACTGACTTCTTGACACTTCTAGGATGATAACTGTCGTGGTGGAGTAAGGAGTTGGTCGCCGTGGGCTTGCGAAAGCCCCCCGTGACCAACTCGTCACCCTCCACCACGACCAGAAATTCCAATCTGGACCCCCCGAAATTGAGGGTAAAAACCATTCCCATGGAGTTATCATTCAAATAGCGAACAAATTCGCCACACTCTTCCTCAGTGCCATCCCAGACAACAAACACGTCGTCCACATATCTTATATATGTCTTAATCATCAGTGCATAAGGGTTCAGAGTGGAGAACACAAATTTGTCCTCCAGCCTTGCCAAATACATATTGGCGAACGTACACGATACGGGAGTGCCCATGGCCGCCCCTACTCGCTGTCTGAACCACTCATCACCAAATTTGAAGACATTATTTTGCAGGATGAACGACAGGGATTCCTCTACAAACTCGCAGAACACATCATCTTTTTCCATGTTGCGCAGGATGTCAGTGACAGCCTCCACCCCCGCATCATGAGGGATGCGGGTGTAGAGGCTCTCCACATCCAGGGACACTAACTTGTAATCAGACCTCCACTGAATAGCATCCAGAGCCACCAAGAAATCATTGGTGTCCTTCAAGTATGCCGGGGCACTGGGGAGTATGGTCTCAAAAGCCAGTCGATATACTTTGACAAAGGCTCGGTCACCGACCCGACCCCAGAGACAATAGGTCTCCCAGGGGGGTGGGTCAGTGATTTGTGTACCTTTGGCAAAAAATACCAACACGGTTTAGAAGGTATCTCAGGGATTAGTTTCTTTGCCATTTTTCCACTCAGGAAGCCCACATCCACAAATCTCTGGAGTAGACTTTCTAACTCTTGCTGAATTTTAGCTATAGGGTCACCCCGGATAACCTCATACGTGAGACCATCTTTCAACTGTCTATATGCTTCCGACATGTAATCTGTAACTGTCATAAGTACCACATTGCCCCCCTTGTCCGCCGGCTTAATTGTTATTTCTTTTTGCGATTGTAACCAATCGAGGGCTTTTTTCTCCTCCCACGAAATATTGTTCTGTGCTCTAGGATATACTAATGCTCGTATCTCCTTGAGCACCTGATGGTAGAAAATATCAATACAACTGCCGGCAGGCATAGGGGGGCAAAATGTGGAACGTACCCCTCCTGAAAACGGAGGAACCTGACCTGTGCTGGTCCCAACAGCATCAGCACCTGCTAGGGCTAATAAACATTCTTTTTCCTCATCACTTAAAGCATTAGAAATCCTGAAGGCTGACACATCAGGAACTAATGGGATCTCCCCTGGTAACTTCTGGGGAATAAAATTGCGGTCATCATGAAACATTTTTAATAGATACATTTTCCTAATCGCTTTAAACAAGTCGACATCAAATGATACCAGGTCGAACTGTTCTACAAGGCTGAACCCGAGTCCCCTGCTGAGGACCCTGGTGCAGCCCTCGGGCAGTTCAAGACCCGTAAGGTTAATCACTACCGATTCATCTACCACTTCATTATTCAACATCACAGTCTCAATTACTTTCTCCACGACACCTGCTTCTTTAGTCGGCTCGATTTTCTCAATTCTTTTCCGCCGCGACTTGCCTCTTACCCTTCTGGTGCGTTTCCTAAAGGGGCATTCTCATTTTTATTCTTATTTCTGCCAACCATACCCTCCTGGACCGGGTCGTCTGAACCACTGGATTCGGACTCGCTGGTCCAAAAGTCGCTTTTCTGGCGTTTACCCATTTTTCTCCTGGATGATCTTTTCCTTGCAGTCTGCCAGCCAAAAATGTGTCCTGATTCATAGTCCATTTTATCACGGATAAACTTATCTTTTTTCTTTTCTTTTACTTCCGATTGTGTTATCGACAATTTTTTATTTAACTTTTTTTCAAACATTTGTAATTGTCCTTCAGTCAAACGAGTTGTCAGTTTTCCACGAGTTTTCTCTAGGTCCTCTTTAACAATCTCATATTCTTTGATGTTTCTCTCTAGGACGCACTCCAGGATTTTTAAAGAAAAATCTGCAAACACACTTTGCCAATTTTTTACGAACTCATCATCGTTCTCAAACTGGGCCGGTTCTCTATATACCCTGAGTCCTCGAGGTACATGCTGACTCTCTTTATATGCTCTCAGTGAATTCACCGTCCAGAACAAACGGACCTCTCTGTCAGCCAATTTCGTTAATCGGATCTCCAATGCTCGGGTACTAAGGTTTTGTAATATGTCTTTCTCATTCCATAGTATGAAAAACTCGTCTGCCCCCAATTTACCTTCATTAATTGAAGAAACAGCTTCTTCCAAGGCCATTGCGGTACCGCTCCGGTAACGTTTACCTTGCCGCGCTATGTAAAGGTGCTCTGCTGTTATAGCAAAAAGTTCATAACAATTGAGTACTCAAGTCAGAAGCAACAACGGCACACTCCTCAAACGGCAATCTCAACCCCGTTAGCCTCATACACAGGAAAGAGCAGCGATAGCTATTTTGCGCACACGCGCTTCTTCAAACTGCACACACTTGTCATCCATGGATGACGTCTTTTTGAAGCGCTAGCGTCCCAGGTTGCCAAGCAACCCTGGACGCCACTCGCTCCCACACATAACAATTGCGGAATACTACCGCTATCAATAAACACAATAAAATGTACATGAGAAAGACCCCCAAAAGCATTTCATAATACATCAACCAACCTGGCTGGAACTTACAAAAAAACTGACATGCCAGCACGTTCATTGAGTCCCAACCGCCCTGTAGCCTGTGTCCGGAGGATCCACCTACTCTCACGTTGCAAAAGTAGGCGGTGTCTGTCACCTCCATTCGGCAATGGGCGGACTGTTTCCAATCCTACAAAGTGTAACGATTTGAGATCTCCAGAATGCACTTCCCGGTAATGCTCGATCACCCGTGGGCAACCCTTACCTGAGATTATAGAAGACACATGCTCTCTGACACGTTCATTCAGACATCTTATTGTCTTCCCTATATAGAAGCAGCCACAAACCCATACCAAGGCATACACGACGTGGGTGCTCCTACAGTTAATGAATTCTTTTATTCTGTGGTACAAACCTGCAAAGGATCAGATCGGATCTTGGCTGCCATAGGGCTATACTTAAATGTCATCGGAAACCTATTGGGTCTACTACACCTCCCCTGTAATCTCTGTCTTCTTTGAGTCCCCTGTAGAAGCATCTGTTGGGAGAACTGTTCCTCCACTCTCATCATATCCTCCATTACTTCTTTTTCTGGGTAACCCCTGGACAGCAATCTTTCTTTTAACTCAGAGGTCTGTTGACGGTAAGTAGCTGTATCCCCATTTATCCTACGCAACCTAATAAACTGTCCGAACGACACTGACTTCTTGACACTTCTAGGATGATAACTGTCGTGGTGGAGTAAGGAGTTGGTCGCCGTGGGCTTGCGAAAGCCCTCCGTGACCAACTCGTCACCCTCCACCACGACAGCCACGTCCAGAAATTCCAATCTGGACCCCCCGAAATTGAGGGTAAAAACCATTCCCATGGAGTTATCATTCAAATAGCGAACAAATTCGCCACACTCTTCCTCAGTGCCATCCCAGACAACAAACACGTCGTCCACATATCTTATATATGTCTTAATCATCAGTGCATAAGGGTTCAGAGTGGAGAACACAAATTTGTCCTCCAGCCTTGCCAAATACATATTGGCGAACGTACACGATACGGGAGTGCCCATGGCCGTCCCTACTCGCTGTCTGAACCACTCGTCACCAAATTTGAAGACATTATTTTGCAGGATGAACGACAGGGATTCCTCTACAAACTCGCAGAACACATCATCTTTTTCCATGTTGCGCAGGATGTCAGTGACAGCCTCCACCCCCGCATCATGAGGGATGCGGGTGTAGAGGCTCTCCACATCCAGGGACACTAACTTGTAATCAGACCTCCACTGAATAGCATCCAGAGCCACCAAGAAAAGGGACCCCACGCTAGCTCAGATCAGTACAGAAAAACCGCTTGTTTCTTTTCGGAGAACACACACGATTAGAAATAAAATAGTGCGCAGCAGGTTCATTACACCACGGGATGAAGATTGGTTATCAAAGAACAAACCAGTGGGACATTTTAAATGTGGTAACTGTAACATGTGCAAGTATGGCCTACAAAAGAAAGTGGTGACTTTTGCAGGTTTGTACCACAGAATAAAAGAATTCATTAACTGTAGGAGCACCCACGTCGTGTATGCCTTGGTATGCGATTGTGGCTGCTTCTATATAGGGAAGACAATAAGATGTCTGAATGAACGTGTCAGAGAGCATGTGTCTTCTATAACCTCAGGTAAGGGTTGCCCACGGGTGATCGAGCATTACCGGGAAGTGCATTCTGGAGATCTCAAATCGTTACACTTTGTAGGATTGGAAACAGTCCGCCCATTGCCGAATGGAGGTGACAGACACCGCCTACATTTGCAACGTGAGAGTAGGTGGATCCTCCGGACACAGGCTACAGGGCGGTTGGGACTCAATGAACGTGCTGGCATGTCAGTTTTTTTGTAAGTTCCAGCCGGGTTGGTTGATGTATTATGAAATGATTTTGGGGGTCTTTCTCATGTACATTTTATTGTGTTTACTGATAGCGGTAGTATTCCGCAATTGTTATGTGTGGGAGCGAGTGGCGTCCAGGGTTGCTTGGCAACCTGGGACGCTAGCGCTTTAAAAAGACGTCATCCATGGATGACAAGTGTATGCAGTTTGAAGAAGCGCGTGTGCGCGAAATAGCTATCGCTGCTCTTTCCTGTGTATGTTACTCTGTCTGCACCCCCACCTTCGAAGTGCACCTGAGTGTGCTGAATAAAGTTTGGACATTATTTACCGTGGTGAGTGCCTCCTCTTCATTTGCTTCTGCTCTACATGCATTATTTGGACTTTTTTTGGATTGTGCACCACCTGTACGGTTGACTATGCGGAGATCCAGCTGAGGCTAACGGGGTTGAGATTGCCGTTTGAGGAGTGTGCCGTTGTTGCTTCTGACTTGAGTACACAAAATAGGAAAAGTCTAGGCTATTTAAAAACTGTCTGTACAGCCCAGGCCTAAAAGATAACTGGGTGTTTCTTTCCCCCTTGTCAACATGATGTGTCACTACACAGCTTGATCAGCGATGGTTGGAAACAGCTAGGGCTCATGCACACGACCATAGCCTGTTTTGTGGTCAGCCAATTGCAGATCCACAAGACACGGATACCGGCCGAGAGCCTGCAGACATTTTTTTTCACTCCTTCACAAATGTCCTATCCTTGTCAGCAAAACAGACATATTCTATTTTTTTTGTGAGGCCGGGGAACGGACATACAGAGGGTACAGACCTTTGACCTATGGAATGGTAACAGACAGTCAATGGAAGCTCAGAAAGGTGCTGTTAACTATAGACAGTTTTTCAGGATGGCGGTAGTGAACAAGTTAATTCAAAAACCAATTCCATTCAGTGTTATGGTATGCTTTTTAATGTATGTATAATTTATGGGGTGCTCTATAATATAATAATATAATATAATGATCATATGCGTGACAACTTTATTCTGTGGGTCAGTACAATTACAAAGAGATTAAATTTATACAGTTATGTTTTTTTTTTACTTAGCGCAATAAAACAATTATTTGATATTCACTAGAGATGACAAAGTGTTCAAAAATTTATTTTGGCTTCGCCGAACTTCAACAAGAAAGATTTGTTACGAATCGCATTTCATTATATGGAGCGGGAGTAATGATGAGGAATGACGATCGCGCCGCCGCCTGTCAATTAATCCCTCAGATGCCATGTTTAATTTTGATATCGGCATCTGAGAGTCACATTTACACTCAGTTCACACTTTCGCGTAAAACGCCGCGTTCGAACGCGCAAAAAAACGCACAACAGTACAGGAACCATGCATTCCAATGGGGGTGGTTCACACTTGCGCGTTTTTATGCACGTTCGAACGCGCCTAAAAACGTCCGACGCATAAGCAAGTATGTTCGCGTTAATTCGGGCGTTTTTCGAGCGTTTGGTGCCAATATACTTCAATGGGAAACGCGATACGCGTGTTGTTCGGGCGTTTGTGCAGCGTAAAACGCGCCTATGGACGCGCGTTTTTCAAAGTTTGCAACATGCTGGATCAGCCACCATGGAATTTCACACCTCTAAAGCACTCAGATTGGCCAAACTATATATAGCGAGGGCTGTTTGGTCATTGGCCAACTATGCAGTCAATTACATAAACGCGCGTCAAACGCACCTACACTATTTACCAAAACGCTTGAAAAAAACGCGCGTTAACGCCCGTCTTGAACGCGCAAAAAACGCTAGGCTTCAAAACGCTCAGGTCTGAACCCAGTGTTAGCCTATCAGGAGGATAATACAAAAAAATATATACAGTGCTTTGCAAAAGTATTGATTCCCTTGACTTTTTTCGTGTTTTGTTACATTACAGCCTTAAGTTCAATGTTTTGTTAATCTGAATTTTATGTGATGGATCAGAACACAATAGTCTAAGTTGGTGAAGTGAAATGAGAAAAATATATAAATAAAACTATTGTTTAGAAATAGAAAACCGAAAATTGTCCTGTGCGTATGTATTTACCCCCCTTTGTTAACCCCTTAAGGACCGGGGGGTTTGGGATTTTTGCGTTTTTGTTTTGCGCTCCCTGCCTTCCAAAAGCCATAACATTTTTATATTTCCGCTCACATAGCCATATGACGGCTTGATTTTTGCGGGACAAGTTGTACTTTTTAACGCTACTATTTATTTTTGCATGTGATGTAGTGGGAAACGGGAAAAAAATTCCAAATGGGGTGAAATTGCAAAAAAAAAGCAATTTCACCACAGTTTTACGGGTTTTTAAATTACAACGTTCGATTTGCGATAAAACTGACTGGTTAATTTTATTCTTCAGGTCAGTACGAATCCGGCAATACCTAATATGTATAGTTTTTCTTGCGTTTTGATAGTGAAAAAAAAATTAAAAGTGGGAATTTTTTTATTTTATTTTTTTGTCGCCATGTTTTGACCCCTATAACTTTTTTGTAATTATGCGTACGGAGCAGTGTAGGGGCTCATTTGTTGCGGGGCAATCTGAACTTTTAATTGATACCATTATGGGGTGCGTATGATGTTTTGATCACTTTTTATTCATTTTTTTAGAAATGAAGCGTCCAAAAATGGCGAATTAGCCATTTGGACGCTTTTTCGTTTTTATGTTTACCGTATGGTGAATATTTTTTATATTATTATAGTATGGGCGTTTTCGCACATTTCGACACCCATTATGTGTAATTTTTTTTATTTTTTTATTTATTTTATTTTCATTTTGGGGAAAGGGGGGTGATTTGAATTTTTATATTTTTTTTATTTTTATTTTTTAAACTTTTTTTTTTTTTACCACTTTCTTATAGTTCCCACAGGGAACTATAAGATGCAATCATCAGATTGCTATTCTCATATATTCCAATGCAATAGCATTGGAATATATGAGAAAATCGCATATTTCCTATGGAGCCTATGACTGTAATACTATGTAGTAACCTAGGTTTCATTCACAGAAACCTAGGCTACTACATGCATGCTCCGGCTCCCCCTTGTGGCCATCAGGGGAGCCGGAGCACAAACCGAAAGTGAAACTTTCGGTTTTTGCGCGATCAGATGCCGTGGTCAGGATTGACCACGGCATCTGAGGGGTTAAATGTCCGCGACCGGCAGCGCGGGTGTCAGCTTGATGAATCAAGCGTTTACCCGCAGCTCATGCGCCCGCTCCGTGCGGGAGAGGGCGCCATCTTTAAAGTGCGGACGAAGGGCATGTACGCCCTTCGTCCTTAAGGGGTTAAGAAGCCCATAAAAACCTCTGGTGCAACCAATTACCTTCAGAAGTCACATAATTAGTAAAATGATGTCCGCCCTTCGTCCTTAAGGGGTTAAGAAGCCCATAAAAACCTCTGGTGCAACCAATTACCTTCAGAAGTCACATAATTAGTGAAATGATGTCCACCTGTGTGCAATCTAAGTGTCACATGATCTGTCATTACATATACACACCTTTTTTTGAAAGGCCCCAGAGGCTGCAACACCTAAGCAAGAGGCATCACTAACCAAACACTGCCATAAAGACCAAGGAACTCTCCAAACAAGTAAGGGACAATGTTGTTGAGAAGTCAGGGTTAGGTTATAAAAATATATCCAAATATTTGATAATCCCCAGGAGCACCATCAAATCTATCATAACCGAATAGAAAGAACATGGCACAACAGAAAACCTGCCAAGAGACGGCCGCCCACCAAAACTCACGGACGGGGCAAGCAGGGCATTAATCAGAGAGGCAGCACAGAGACCTAAGGTAACCCTGGAGGAGCTGCAGAGTTCCATCAGCAGCCTGTGTCAGTTCCTGCTCCGCCACCTCTATTAAGAAGATTACTCATTGAACAACTACCACTACCTTGTTCTTTGTGCTGCTGCACGCTGCATCTAATTTCTAATCAGCTTCTGGTACAACTCTGTGCTGCTGATCTCATTTCCTTTCCTGTGAAATTAGGTTCCTAGCTTGCTAAGTTTCTTGCAAAGGTGTGCTGTTTCCTGTTATCTGCCTGTGTACCGACCTTTGCCTGTTTTACCACTGTGACCTTCTGCTGCCAGCCCTCACCTCGGACCTGTTTCACAGATTCTCACAAACTCTGCCTGCTCTGACCTCTGCCTGTTATTGACTACATGTTTTGCCTGTTCCTGCATTTCAGCAGTGTCTCTGACCCCCGTAGGTATGCCCTCAACCACACCGGGTTGACTCCAGGTAGTAGCAGTCTGGTGGTTACCTGCAGCTATGTCCAGATCCCTGCATAAATAATAATAATAAATAAAAATAAATAAAGGGTCAATACTGGGGAGTAGGGATTGACTGATATAATTTTTTTTTTTAGAGCCGATAACAATAACCAGTGAACTTTCAGGCCGATAGCCGATAACTTATACTAATATTCTATGCACCTTTTTATTTTTGAAAAAAAAAAATTCCTACACAAATCTGCTGTTAAATGAACATGTTTATTGTTAACGTTTAGCTTTTTTTTTTGTAAATCTTTCTTTTTCATTGGTAAATAAATAAATACAGAAACATACCAGTCAGATTGCAGCAAAACAATGGTGATATGGGTCAAATACAAAAAATTGGACCACTTGTAAATAAATATCAGTCAAAAGGTAACAAGAACAACAATGTTCAATTGCACATAGCCAGATAGTCCATACTTAGATTAAATCTTAGTAAAATTAGCAGAAATGACATAGGCAATAATATCAAAGGGACACTACAGTATATATAAGCAGGGAATCAAAACAGCTTCATTAAGCTATGCTATTACATATATATATAGATAGGTCTTTATTGTGATATACTAGTTAGTGCCACCATGTGCCACCAGCACCATCACTCCCCCACCTCAGTGACTGAGTGAGTAACACTAACTACTCCAATAAACAACATAGTATTAGATGAAAGAAAATAAAATTACCTTTTTAGTAGACCAGAAAAAAAGGTGGCAATTTAGCAAACCGCGCAGTCCAACTGGGCTGGCACACAAGCGGTAGAGCAGACTTGGACGGCACACGGCACTGCAGCCACTCCTCCAGACAGTACTACTTCAGGGCCGGGACTTCAGCTCCTCTCCAGAAGTCCTGCAATTCATGTGCACGCCTTGTTTTGCCGAGCGGGGCCGAGAGACTTCAGGACAGATTGCGGGCACGCGCGCTGGACGCATTATCGGCAAGGTTAGATGCTGATACCGATAACTTAGAAAATCTTGAATATCGGCTGATAACATCGGTAAATCCGATAATCGTTCGATCCCTACTGGGGAGCCACCAGGATAACGTCCCCAGCAGGGACATACATAGAAATCATTGGGCCCCATAGCAAGAATCTTAATTGGGCCCCATGCCCTATCCATAGCCAATCCCACTACCTTTTCCTGGCTACTCCCTTTGCTCCATGAACTGTGCTTGCTGCTGCGTATTATATAGTGTGCCATCAGGGCCAGATGGGATTACAAAACATCCCTGGTACACAAACCCTACCAGCCACATATAATACAATAATGGTGTGCAATGCACATGCAGAGGTGAATTTCTCTTTACTTGGTCATACCCCTATGTAAACCATTAATACAAGAAAGAAAATAAAAGTGGTTAGGGACATACTTTAATCTCCCCAACAACAACACATACACAGGTCCTATAGCTTTCTGAGCCTCTGGACTGCACTGATGACAGGGACCCTAGAAGGGAGACTGTATTAAATGTACGGTAATTAGGAAGTGGGACCTTTAGTGCACCGTGGGCCCCCTCCCTCAGGGGCCCCATAACAGCTACATGGTTTGCCTTCGTTGGAGGTACACCACTGGTCCCAAAGTCGAACTGGTTGGATGACACAGTGGTTCAACACCCACTGCATTTTTGATATTACATTAAAAAAACACACATTAACCCCTTAAGGACCTGCACCGTACATGTACTGCGTAGATGTCTGTGACTTAGGGACCAGCGGCTATCAGTGACTGCTGGACCCCTGCTACGGATCGGGCGGGCGCATCTCCTGCACCCGCCCGATCCGCGGCAGGGGCCCAGCAGTCACTGATAGCCGGACCCCTGCTGCATGCATCGGCATCGGTGAAATCACTGATGCTGGCGCATTAACCTTTGGTGTGCCAGGGTCAGCGCTAACCACAGCATGTGTGATGGAAGCAGCCATGGGGTCCCCGCCCTGCTGTGACGGCAGGGAAGGCAGCCCGATGCCTTCCTTAGGCATCATGGCTGCCTTCCGTGACAGCCTGTGAGATCCAACCCCCTGGATCTCACAGGCAGGAAGCTGTAAATGTATGACATTCAGTAATACACTTACAGCCAATGCTTTACAATACAGAAGTATTGTAAAGCATTGTAAAGGGGATCAGACCCCCAAAAGTTGAAATCCCAGAGTGGGACAAAAAAAAAGTTAAAAAAAAGTTAAAAAATAAGTAAAGTTTTACAAAAAAATGAAAAGTTTCAAGGAAAAAAAAAGCATACCTTTGCCAAAATAAAGTAAAAATTTTTTGTAGAAATTAGGGAAAAAAAGAAACGTAGACGACCGTCTCTATAAAATTATCACATATCTAACCCCTCAGATGAACACCGTCAAAAAATAAAATAAAAACTGTGCTAAAAAAAAAAAATTTGTTGTCACCTTACATCACTAAAAGTGCAACACCAAGCGATCAAAAAGTCACATGCACCCCAAAATAGTGGCAATCAAACCGTCATCTCATCCCACAAAAATGATACCCTACCTAAGACAACTGCCCAGAAAATTAAAAATACTATGCGGTTAAGATTATGGAGACACTAAAATGATTGTGTAAAACTTAAATAAATGAAAAAAAGCAGACATATTAGGTATCGCCGCGTCTGTAAGAACCTGCTGTATAAAAATATCACATGACCTAACCCCTCAGGTGAACATCGTAAAAAAAAATTAAAACAAAAACTGTCAAAAAAGCCTTTTTTTGTCACCTTACATCACAAAAAGTGTAATACCAAGCGATCAAAAAGTCATATGCACCCTTAAATAGTACCAATCAAACCATCTTCTCATACTGAAAAAAATGAGCCCCTACAAAAAAAAGCTACGGCTTTCAGAATGTGAAAACACAAATAAAAAAAATCATTTTTTTTCAAAAATGCTTTATTATGTAAAACTGAAACAAACAACCAAAAATATTGGTATTGTCGCGTCCATAACAAACTGTTCTATAAAAATAGCACATGACTTTACCTGTGAGATGAACATTGTTACCTTGCCTCACAAAAAGTGTGATATATAGCAACCAAAAATCATATGTACCCTAAAATAGTACCAACAAAACTGCCACCTTATCCCGTAGTTTCCAAAATGGGTTCACTTTTTTAGAGTTTCTACTGGGGTGCATCAAGGGGGCTTCAAATGGGGACATGGTGTCAAAAAAACAGTCCAGTAAAATCTGCCTTCCAAAAACCATATGGTGTTCCTTTCCTTCTGCGCCCTGCCGTGTGCCCGTACAGCAGTTTACGAGCAGACATAGGGTGTTTCTGTAAACTACAGAATCAGGGCAATAAATTTTGAGTTTGGCTGTTAACCCTTTCTTTGTTACTGGAAAAAATGTATTAAAATGGAAAATCTGCCAAAAAAGTGAAATTCTGAATCTAAAGGGTTAATAAAGTTTGAAAAATCAGTTTTCAATACCTTGAGGGGTGTAGTTTCTAAAATGTTTTTTTTGGAGTTTCTACTCTAGGGGTGCATTAGGGGGTCTTCAAATGTGAAATGGCAACTAAAAATTATCCCATTGAAATCTGCCTTTCATAAACCATACAGCGCTCCTTTCCTTCTGCGCCCTGCCGTGTGCCCGTACAGCAGTTTACGACCAGATATGGGGTGTTTCTGTAAACTACAGAATCAGGGCAATAAATATTGAGTTTTGTTAGGCTGTTAACCCTTGCTTTGTTGCTGGAAAAAAATGTATTAAAATGGAAGATCTGCCAAAAAAGTGAAATTCTGAAATCTCATCTTCATTTTCCATTAATTCTTGCGGAACACCTAAAGGGTTTGGAATTTTTGTCAAATCAGTTTTGAATACCTTAAGGGGTGTAGTTTCTAAAATGGGGTGTTTTTTGGGTGGTTTCTACTATGTAAGCCTCATAAAGATACAGACCTGAACTGGTCCTTAAAAAGTGGGTTTTGGAAATTTTCTGAAAAATTTCAAGATTTGCTTCTAAACCTTCTAATGTCCCCAAAAAATAAAATGGCATTCACAAAATGATCCAAACATGAAGTAGACATATGGGGAATATAAAGTAATAACTATTTTTGGAGATATTACTATCTATTATAAAAGTAGAGAAATTGAAATTTTGAAATTGTTCAAAATTTTTGGTAAATTTGGTATTTTAAAAAAAAATAAGAATGTTTTTTTTTACTTAATTTTACCACCGTCATAAAGTACTATATGTGACAAGAAAACAATCTCAGAATGGCCTGGATAAGTAAAAGCGTTTTAAAGTTGTCACCACATAAATTGACACATGTCAGAATTGCAAAAAATGGCCAGGTCCTTAAGGTGAACTATGGCAGGGTCCTTAAGGAGTTAAATGGGTATTCCTTACACAGACAATGGGGGCATATCACTAGGATATGCCCCCATTGTCTGATAGGTGCCGGTCCCTTTAAATTACTTTAACTGGTAGTGGGGCATTCCGATTTTCATCTGAATGCGGCAGGGAGAGGGATGAGTGGTTGCCAAACTAAATCTTTTCCCCAAGAACAGCCTAGCTATGCCTCTGGAACATGCAGAACATAAAAATTTTCAAAACACTATAATTTTCTTATGACATTTTGTTGACAAACGTTGTTTCCTACACGTACCATTATGAGAACGAGCTGTGCATATACTGGATGAATTCTCTTTTATCAAAATATTAATTTTATATTCTCCTTTTGGTTATTAGAAGCCCTATAAACAGCCTTTGGTTACTTGGATCCAGGTCATACCATATGGTATCGTAGGATGTGCCAAAGTCCTTCATTTAAAGTAGAGCAAACATGGAAAACACTTCTTAGAGCATACCTACACATTTAGATGATTTTTCAGAATAAACTGCTAAATGCATACACATAAGACAACATATGATCATTATATTAGTTGTAGCTGACATTTTTAGGATACATCTATTCTTCTCAGGTGTCTCTGAGCTAGTAGATGGAGACTAGCTGTAATGATGTCTGCCTATAGAGTACGCACAGAGAAATGGTATTCTACCCCGCAACTCTCACTCATTCAGAAGCACTATCATTATAGAGAAGTAAGGAGCAGTATAGATGTGAACACAGCACTTGGGATAAGATATAACACTTAGGCCTCTTTCACACGGGCGGCATGTTTGATGCTCGCATAAGAGGCGGCTGCGTTGCGGGAAAATGCGCGATTTTGCCGCGCGTGTGCAAACTGTTGTAATGCGTTTGCATGCGCGTGCGAAAAATCGGTATGTTTGGTACCCAGACCCGAAGCCGGACTTCATCATTAAAGTCATGTTTCGGGTGGAGTATTCTGTATATTTTATTATTTTCCCTTATAACATAGTTATAAAGAAAAATAATAGCATTCTAAATACAGAATGCAAAGTAAAAAGGGTGATTGAGGGTTAAAAATAATAAAAAAAAATTAACTCAACTCTTCCAATTGAGCGCGTAGCTGCCGGTGTCCTGTTGTGTCTTTAGCTGGGGGGGTAAAGGACCTTCCGTGACGTCACTTGCTCCCATCACAATGATGATGGAAGTATGCGATAGAAGTGATGCAGGAAAATCACCGCTCATGTGCACAGCCCCATAGAAATTAATGGGTCCGGATTCAGTGCGGGTGCAATACGTTCACCTCACGCATTGCACCCACGCAGAAATCACCCCCGTGTGAAAGGGGCCTTACTCTTAGCTGCTGAATCTTGCCTATGGGGACATTTATCAAAATGTTTGTGATGTTAAAAAGTTGAAAATAATGGCACCTTCCATATTTATACCATAATTTGTGATTTTCTCAGCTTCTCGACACTTTTCAAAGTGTTGTGAAAAGGGGTGGGACTTAGTGAGAGGGAGTGGAGCCTATCACTGCATGCTGGATTTACTATAACTTGCGCCAGAAACCGGTATAACTGGTATAATGTAAAGCTTGTCAACGCAGCCCCTAGCTGTCATTTGAGTTTCTGGCACATGGAATGCCAGAGATGCAACTAATTTCTTAATATGGATTCGCGTCTTAATTAGGTGCATCTTACTCCAGCGCACAGAGGATCAAGACTGGTGTAAGGGAATACTAGTCATGATAAATGTCCCCCAATGTCTGTCTCATTCTGCTGCTCACTGCTCCCCCTCCCCTCTCCATAGATTTCTTTGTGCAGATGTAATCTGATCCTTCAGTTAGCCGATAGTCCGCCTTGGTCTCACAAAACAGATTTAACACAGAATTCAAGTTTCTTATATTCACCTCTACTATTGATTTATGCAAAGTTGTGTGAAAAGTTACTATTCAAGGGAGAGTTTAATAGTCCTACATAGGGTTGGATGATTAATTGAATTAATTCACCTGATCTGAGGCTGGTGATGTCACAACCGCGTGCTTTCCGCATCCGTAAGTCCGTTCCGCAGCACTGCTGGAGAATAGAACATGTCCTATTCTTGACCATTTTACAGGTACGTACAGTATGCGGAACCATTCTCTTCAATGGGGCTTGAAAAAAAATGGAAATGACTCTGTGTGCATTCCATGTCCGTTCTGCAAAAAAATAGAACTTGTCCTTTTCTTGTCCATTTTGTGGACAAGGACAGGCATTGTAACAAAAAACAAAACAAAAACGGATGCAACATGGATGTCATCCGTTGTTTTTGTGGATCCTTGTTTTGTGGACCGCAAAATACATACGGTCGTGTGCATGAGCCCCAAGAAAATGGTGTCGAAGGGTAAAAGAAAGCTACCATTAAATCTTTCAACTTGTAATAAACTGTTGTAGACAACAGAGAATCATACCGCCATACCACCTGTTAGCATGGCAGCCAGAAACTCACACTGTGGGAATGCCTTTCATCTGAAAGCATCAGCCTTGTCCTTGTTGACATTGCTGGGATTGAGCTGCACGTGGCCCACACCACACTTTTTCATGTAGGCTCCTGTGTTTTCAATTTGCTCTCTGTAACCATTGATTAGAAAGCTAATGACGACTCCAGCCATTGTGGGATATCGCAGGACGCATTTCCATTTGGTTGTCATTTGCTTGTTCCTGTTCATGCCCTCTGGTCCCTGTGATTGATTAGCAATGCTTAGGCTGGAATGGTCTCCTGTTTACAGCATCACGATCACAAATGTAGCCACTCGACTCAAAGGGAATGTATCACATTTATTTAACTAAATAAAACCAGGTGGCGATACATATCCTTTTTTTTTATATATATCAAATCTGTTTTCATTTTATTTATTGCAGATGTTATTTTCTTACTATGATTATGGGGTCAACCATCTTGCCTTGAGTATCATTAAGAGATATGCTATACAGTAGCCACATGGACTAAAGGCACAATGGATGAGTTGTGTTTTTCTCTTTTCCAACATTTGGGCCTCTTTCACACGGGCGTCATGTTTGACGCCCGGATAAGAGGGGGGTGCGTTGCGGGAATATGCGCGTTTTTCCTGCGCGGGTGCAAACTTTTGTAATGGGTTTTGCACGCGCATGAGAAAAATCGCCATGTTTGGTACCCAGACCCGAAGCCGGACTTCATCACTGAAGTCCGGTTTCGGGTCTTCTGGAGAATTTATTTTTTCCCCTTATAACATGGTTATAAGAGGAAATAATAGCATTCTTAATAAAAAATGCATAGTAAAATGAAGTGGAAGGGGTTAAAAATAATAAAAGTTAACTTACCTTAGCCACTTGATCACGTAGTTGCGATCTGTCTTCTCTTTCCCTGCATCAGCTAACAGCTAAAGGACCTGTGATGACTTCACATCACATGGTCCATCACCATGGTAAGATGGACCATGTGATGTGACGTCATCACAGGTCCTTTAGCTGATGCAGGGAAAGAGAGGACAGATCGCAACTACGCGATCAAGTGGCTAAGGTAAGTTAACTTTTATTATTTTTAACCCCTTCCACTTCATTTTACTATGCATTCTTTATTAAGAATGCTATTATTTCCCCTTATAACCATGTTATAAGGGAAAATATTAGAGATCGGGTCCCGTTGCTAAGCAACTATGCGGGAAAATCGCAATGCATCCGCACTTGCTTGCGGATGCTTGCGATTTTCCCGCAGCCCCATTCACTTCTATGGGGCCTGCGTTGCGTGAAAAACGCACAATATAGAGCATGCTGCGATTTTCACGCAACACAGAAGTGATGCGTGAAAATCACCGCTCATGTGCACAGCCCCATAGAAATGAATGGGTCCGTATTCAGTGCGGGTGCAATGCGTCCTCCTCACGCATTGCACCCGCATGGAAAACTCGCCCGTGTGAAAGGGGCCTTACAGCTGTTTTTTTTCCTCATAAACTGGATAATCCCTTTAACCTGAGGAGGGCTTTTCGTTTTTCACTCCCTGCCTTTTTTATTTTTCCGTTCACATAGCTGCATGACGGCTTGTTTTTTTGTGGGACAAATTGTACTGTGTAATAGCACCATTTAATATTGCATAAGACGTAGTGGGGAGTTGGAAAATAAAATTCCAAATGTGATGAAATAAAAAAAAAAAAAATACAATTATGGGTTTTGTTTTTGTTGCATCCCCTATGTGGAAGCAGGCGAACTGGCGCTGATCAGAAACCTATCTCCCATCCTGTGGATAGAGTCCTGTAATGGGACAACCCCTGTAATGCTCAAGGCTTGTGGATCTGCTAGATGGGTCTTGCTAGTTAGGCCTCATGCACACGACCGTATGTGTTTTGCGGTCCGCAAATTGTGGATCCGCAAAAAAAACGGATGACGGAACATATGGCATCTGTTTTTTTTTGCGGATCAATTGTAATAATGCCTATCCTTGTCCGCAAACTAGATAAAAATAGGACATGCTCTATTTTTTTGTGGAACGGAAAAACGGACATACGGAAACAAAATGCACACGGAGTACCTTCCGTTTTTTTTGCGGACCCATTGAAATGAATGGTTCCACATATGGTCCGCAAAAAAAACGGAACGGACACGGAAAGAAAATACGTTCGTGTGCATGAGGCCTTAAGATGTAACCAGTTCTTGAAATTTTGGACTATTTTCTAGATCAGTGTTTCCCAACCAGTGTGCCTCCAGCTGTTGCAAAACTACAACTCCCAGCATGCCCGGACAGCCTTTGCCTGTGCAGGCATGCTGGAAGTTGTAGTTTTGCAACAGCTGGAGGCACACTGGTTGGGAAACACTGCTCTGGATGACTAAAGTGGCGGTTCTGAGAGAATGTGTAACAGCACATTCCCTTTTACTGACTGGAGGCTGACGTCTCTCAAGCAATCTTGTCCTATTCTTGTATTTAATATATGGAAGTAATTAAACCAATGTGTGAAATTCAATGTGTAAATCTATTTTCACTACTCATAGCCATGGAATGTATCTGCTTTTAGCACTTAGTCACTCAGAATGACTGATACAAGTTTGCACTCCCCACAGATTTATGGGTGATAATCACACATAGTGGTGACTGTATGGAGATATACTGATGTTACAGGTAATATTCACACAAAGTGGTGACTGTATGGAGATATACTGGTGTTACAGGTAATAATCACACATAGTGGTGACTGTACGGAGATACACTAGTGTGTGTTACAGGTAATGATCACGTATAGTGGTGACTGTAAGCAGGCTCGGACTGGCCCACAGGGGAATCTCCCGGTGGGCCCCTGAGCAAGGTGGGCCCCTAGTCTCCCACCCCCTGCACAAGTGGCACAAAACACAGTAGACTTACTGAACTACATACACGTATTCAATGTACAGCACCTCAACCAGCCTATCTTAATATAAAAAAAACTTGTTAGATTATTTATTATACTTGAATGTATCCTTATAAAATAAATTTTACTGGTGGGTCCTAGGTACCAAAGTCCGACACTGACTGTAAGGAGATAAACTGATGTTACGGGTAACAATCACACATAGTGGCGACTGTACGGAGATATACTGGTGTTACAGTTAATAATCACACATAGTGGTGACTGTACGGAGATATACTGGTGTTACAGGTAATAATCACACATAGTGGTAAATGTATGGAGATATACTGGTTTTACAGGTAATAATCACACATAGTGATGAATGTATGGAGATATACTGTACTGGTGTTACAGGTAATAATCACACATAGTAGTGACTGTATGGAGATATACTGGTGTTACAGGTAATAATCACACATAGTGATGAATGTATGGAGATATACTGGTGTTACAGGTAATAATCACACATAGTGGTGACTGTACGGAGATATACTGGTGTTACAGGTAATAATCACACATAGTGGTGACTGTACGGAGATATACTGGTGTTACAGGTAATAATCACACATAGTGGTGAATGTACGGAGACACACTGGTGTTACAGGTAATAATCACACATAGTGGTGACTGTACGGAGATATACTGGTGTTACAGGTAATAATCACACATAGTGGTGAATTTATGGCGATATACTGGTGTTACAGGTAATAATCACACATAGTGGTAAATGTATGGAGATATACTGGTTTTACAGGTAATAATCACACATAGTGATGAATGTATGGAGATATACTGTACTGGTGTTACAGGTAATAATCACACATAGTAGTGACTGTATGGAGATATACTGGTGTTACAGGTAATAATCACACATAGTAGTGACTGTATGGAGATATACTGGTGTTACAGGTAATAATCACACATAGTGGTGAATGTACGGAGACACACTGGTGTTACAGGTAATAATCACACATAGTGGTGACTGTACGGAGATATACTGGTGTTACAGGTAATAATCACACATAGTGGTGACTGTACGGAGATATACTGGTGTTACAGGTAATAATCACACATAGTGGTGAATGTACGACACACTGGTGTTACAGGTAATAATCACACATAGTGGTGACTGTACGGAGATATACTGGTGTTACAGGTAATAATCACACATAGTGGTGAATGTATGGAGATATACTGGTTTTACAGGTAATAATCACACATAGTGATGAATGTATGGAGATATACTGGTGTTACAGGTAATAATCACACATAGTAGTGACTGTATGGAGATATACTGGTGTTACAGGTAATAATCACACATAGTAGTGACTGTATGGAGATATACTGGTGTTACAGGTAATAATCACGCATAGTGGTGACTGTACGGAGATATACTGGTGTTACAGGTAATAATCACACATAGTGGTGACTGTACGGAGATATACTGGTGTTACAGGTAATAATCACACATAGTGGTAAATGTATGGAGATATACTGGTTTTACAGGTAATAATCACGCATAGTGGTGACTGTACGGAGATATACTGGTGTTACAGGTAATAATCACACATAGTAGTGACTGTACGGAGATATACTGGTGTTACAGGTAATAATCACACATAGTAGTGACTGTATGGAGATATACTGGTGTTACAGGTAATAATCACGCATAGTGATGAATGTATGGAGATATACTGGTGTTACAGGTAATAATCACACATAGTGGTGAATGTACGGAGACACACTGGTGTTACAGGTAATAATCACACATAGTGGTGACTGTACGGAGATATACTGGTGTTACAGGTAATAATCACACATAGTAGTGACTGTATGGAGATATACTGGTGTTACAGGTAATAATCACACATAGTAGTGACTGTATGGAGATATACTGGTGTTACAGGTAATAATCACGCATAGTGATGAATGTATGGAGATATACTGGTGTTACAGGTAATAATCACACATAGTGGTGAATGTACGGAGACACACTGGTGTTACAGGTAATAATCACACATAGTGGTGACTGTACGGAGATATACTGGTGTTACAGGTAATAATCACACATAGTAGTGACTGTATGGAGATATACTGGTGTTACAGGTAATAATCACACATAGTAGTGACTGTATGGAGATATACTGGTGTTACAGGTAATAATCACGCATAGTGATGAATGTATGGAGATATACTGGTGTTACAGGTAATAATCACACATAGTAGTGACTGTATGGAGATATACTGGTGTTACAGGTAATAATCACGCATAGTGATGAATGTATGGAGATATACTGGTGTTACAGGTAATAATCACGCATAGTGGTGAATGTACGGAGACACACTGGTGTTACAGGTAATAATCACACATAGTGGTGACTGTATAGAGATATACTGGTGTTACAGGTAATAATCACACATAGTAGTGACTTTAAATTCATCCTCTATGTCGTAAAGTGGTTCTGTAAAGAAGAATAGGCTACATATCAATACGAGTATACAGTATCTCACATTTTTGTAAATATTTTATTATAATCTTTTCATGGGACAGCACTGAAGATCTGACACTTTGATACAATGTACAGTAATCAGTGTAAAGCTTGTATAACAGTGTAAATTCGGTGCCCTCAAAATAACTCAACACACAGCCATTAATGCCTAAGCCTCTGGCAACAAAAGTGAAAATGGCCAAATTGTGCCCAATTAGCCATTTTCCCTCCCCAGTGTCATGTGACTCGTTAGTATTACAAGGTCTCAGGTGTGAGTGGGCAGCAGGTGTGTTAAAGGGCTTCTGTCACCCCCCAAAAGCATATTTTTTTTTTCCCTCACTAAAAAGCTTATAGGGCGATTATTCTAAACAAATTCTTGTTAACCGTTTTAGCAGGTTAATTTTGCTATAAAACGTTATTTTATATTATGCAAATTACCTTGCTACCAGCAAGTAGGGCGTTTACTTGCTGGTAGCCGCTGCATCCCGCTTGTAAAAAAACGCCCCTCCTGTGGTTGATTGACAGGGCCAGCGGCTCTCTCCTCCAGCTGGCTCCTGTCTCTGCTTAAATCTCGCGCCTGCGCCATACCGTTCTTCAGTCGGCGCAGGCGCACTGAGAGGAGTACTTCGCCGGCCGCTCCTTCCTCAGTGCGCCTGTGTCTTCTCTTCCGGGTGCAGCTGTGACGTCATTGGCGCACTGAGGAAGGAGCGGCCGAGCGAGAGTACTCCTCTCAGTGCGCCTGCGCCGACTGAAGAACGGTATGGCGCAGGCGCGAGATTTTAAACAGAGACAGGGCCAGCTGGAGGAGGAGAGCGCTCGCTGGCCCTGTCAATCAACCACAGGAGGGGCGTTTTTTTACAAGCGGGATGCAGCGGCTACCAGCAAGGAAACGCCCTACTTGCTGGTAGCAAGGTAATTTGCATAGTATAAAATAACGTTTTATAGCAAAATTAACCTGCTAAAACGGTTAACAAGAATTTGTTTAGAATAATCGCCCTATAAGCTTTTTAGTGAGGCAAAAAAAAGGCTTTTGGGGGGTGACAGAAGCCCTTTAAATTTGGAGTTATCGCTCTGACACTCTCTCATACTGGTCACTGGAAGTTCAAGATGGCACCTCATGGCAAAGAACTCTCTGAGGATCTGAAAAAAAGAATTGTTGCTCTACATAAAATGGCATAGGCTATAGGAGGATTGCTAACACCCTGAAACTGAGCTGCAGCACGGCGGCCAAGACCATACAGCGGTTTTACAAGACAGGTTCAACTCAGAACAGGCCTCGCCACGATCGGCCAAAGGAGTTGAGTGCACGTCCTCAGCGTCATATTCAGAGGTTGTCTTTTCAAAATAGACATAGGAGTGCTACCAGCATTGCTGCAGAGGTTAAAGGGGTGGGGGGTCAGCCTGTCAGTGCTCAGACCATACGCCGCACACTGAATCAAATTGGTCTGCATGGCTGTCATCCCATAAGAAAGCCTCTACTAAAGATAATGCACAAGAAAGCCCACAAACAGTTTGCTGAAGACAAGCAGGCTAAGGACATGGATTACCGGAACCATGTCCTGTAGTCTGATGAGACCAAGATAAACTTATTTGGTTCAGATGGTGTCATGCGTGTGTGGTGGTAACTAGGTGAAGAGTACAAAGACAAGTGTGTCTTGCCTACAGTCAGGCATGGTGGTGGGAGTGTCATGGTTTAGGGCTGCATAAGTGCTGCGGCTGTGGGTAGCTACAGTTCATTGAGGGAACCATGAATGGCAACATGTACTGTGACATACTGAAGCAGAGTGCGATTCCCTCCTTTCGGAAACTGGGCCGCAACAACCTCAAACACACCTCCAAGACGACCACTGCGGTGCTAAAGAAACTAAAGACCAAAACCCTATTGAGCATCTATAGGATATCCTGAAACGGAAGGTGGAGGAGCGCAAGGTCTCTAACATCCACCAGCTCCATGATGTCGTCATGGAAGAGGATTTCAGTGGCAACCGGTGAAGCTCTAGTGAACTCCATGCCCAAGATAGTGAATGAAAATAATGGTGGCCACACAAAATATTGACACTTTGGGCATAATTTGGCCATTTTGACATAGGGATGTTCTCACTTTTGTTGCTGGCTGTTTAGACATTAAAGGGAACCTGTCATGAAAAAACAGCATGTAAATCTGTTCACAGTACCTCCTAGTGCCCTCCAAGTGTCTCCAGAGGGACCTTTCCTTCCGAATGTCACATTTTTTGTCTTTGAGAAAATGTAGTTTTATTCAGCCGCTGCCCCGTGCTTCAAGTCTTTTTTTCGCCGTACAGCGCATGCGCCCGACAGGCTGTAGCAAACGCGCCTGCGCCCGGCATCTGTGCACAGCCGACGTGATCTCCTCTGCGGCGTGCGTGCAGTGCAGGAGATCACGTCGGCTGTGCACAGATGCCGGGCGCAGGCGCGCTTGCTACAGCCTGTCGGGCGCATGCGCTGTACGGCGAAAAAGACGGCGCGGGCACGCGCGGCAGCCGGGACCGCGCTCCAGCCGCCCTTTACTGCGCATGCGGCCGTAGAGTGCGGTCCCGGCAAACGATCTGGGCTGTCACTCAAGAAAGCAGGGGGCGGGGAGAGGACCAGTAAAGACGCCTAGGCCGCTGCCCCCATGACTTCAAGCCTGACTTGAAGCACGGGGCAGCGGCTGAATAAAACTACATTTTCTCAAAGACAAAAAATGTGACATTCGGAAGAAAAGGTCCCTCTGGAGACACTTGGAGGGCACTAGGAGGTACTGTGAACAGATTTACATGCTGTTTTTTCATGACAGGTTCCCTTTAATGGCTGTGTTGAGTTATTTTGAGGGCACACCACATTTACAGTTATACAAGCTGTACACTGACTACTTTACATTGTATCAAAGTGTCAGATCTTCAGTGTTGTCCCATGAAAAGATATATAAAATATTTACAAAAATGTGAGGGGTGTACACACTTTTGTGAGATACTGTATCTGCACCAGCAGTCATTCTATCCTATAATGAGTGATCTCATCAGATCTCTCTTTTTAAAGCTTGCACTGTATTGAAAGAGGAGAGTTGTATTCACACAAACTGTGTATCCAACAGATCTGCTGCTTCTAATCCTGCTTCAGTGTTGGCTATGGCTCAGTGATGACATTTTGTAATGTGAGTAACTGACTACCTGATTTAAACTTGTAAGCTACAGCTGTAGGCCAGAGGAACATGCATTCCTGAGGATCGTAGCGGTCAAAAGTTGCTGTTAAGGGTACAACCACACGACAGTCGCGTCACGATTGTGATACTGCAGTTGAGTGCCACGTAGCCGTACGGGCAGCAGAGGCCTCTAATTTAACTAATGAGAATGCAGTGTTTAATCAGTCTGCACTGTTAATGGCGGTATGGGCCTACCTATACAATGCGCCAATGAACAATGCGGGACGACTAAACAGTGAGATGGCACTAGCTTAATTAGAGCCCCCTGCATCCGTATGGCTGCACAGTACTCAACCACAGGGCTGCTGCTTCACAACTGTGACCGTGCTGTGCGGTAGTACCCGAAGGCCCCTTTCACACGGGCGTGATTTCCGCGTGGGTGCAATGCGTGAGGAGAACGCATTGCACCCGCACGGAATCCAGACCCATTCATTTCAATGGTGCTGTGTACATTGAAATGTTGCATTGCGTGAAAATCGCAGCATGTTCTATATTCTGCGTTTTTCACACAACGCAGGCCCCATAGAATTAAATGGGGCTGCGGAAAGATCGCAAGCATCCGCAAGCAAGTGCGGATGCGGTGCGATTTTCCCTGCATGGTTGCTAGGAGACGATCGGGATGGGGACCCGATCTTTTTTTTTTCCTTTATAACATTGTTATAAAGGAAAAAAAATAGCATTCTCAATAGAGAATGCAAAGTAAAAAGGGCAATAGACGGTTAAAAATAATAAAAAAATTAACTCACCTCCTTAATTTGATCACGTAGCTGCCGGTCTCCTGTTCTGTCTTCAGCTGGGGGGGGAGGGGGGTAAAGGACCTCCAGTGACGTCACTGCTTCACATGGTCCAATCACCTGCTTCAATGGAAGCTGGTGATTGGACCATGTGACATCACTGAAGGTCCTTCACCCCCTCCTTCCCCCCCAGCTGAAGACAGAACAGGAGAACGGCAGCTACGCGATCAAATGGAGGAGGTGAGTTAATTTTTTTAGCCCCCTATTGCCCTTTTTACTTTGCATTCTCTATTGAGAATTCTATTATTTTCCTTTATAACTATGTTATAAGGGAAAATAATAAAATATACAGAATACTCAACCCGAAACCGGACTTCAGGTCTGAGTACCAAACATGCCGATTTTACACACACGCGTGCAAAACGCATTAAAACGCTTTGCACTCGCACTGAAAAATCGCGCATTTTCTCGCAACGCACCCGCCTCTTATCTGGGCGTCAAACGTGATGCCCGTGTGAAAGAGGCCTAAAAGTAAAGGCACTTAGAAATGGGATGTGGACGGACTGAAAATGAACTATAGATTTAAAGGGGTTGTCCGGGTTCAGAGCTGAACCCGGACATACCTCCATTTTCACCCAGGCAGCCTCCCTGACTTGAGCATCAGAGCAGTTCATGCTCCGATGCTCTCCTTTGCCCTGCGCTAAATCACGCAGGGCAGACATTTTCTGGAGATCCGGTGACGTATTGGGCGCTCCCCTTTGGTACGACCCCTTTAACAATTTTTACACTGGGAAATAAAGAGGGTCATCTTTGTCTTCACCTAAGCTGAAGTGCTGCCTCGTTTTTGGATTGTATATTTATATATAGCTCCATCTACAGTTATGAATGGGAGTACCATCCGAACGAGACAGGAGGTTGCCCAAATGAGGCTGCATGGCTTCAAAAATCTAGAAAAAGGTGCTGAAGATAAAGTACAAATACATTAGTAAGGTAAGTCCTATATAGTGCACATAGAGATTCACACCTATACACGTAAAACAAAGTGGACAACCCCTTTAATAATGTTTAGATGTGGTAAAAGGCCAACTACGAAAAAACGTACAAATATTTTATTTTAATGAATGCATATATGTTTTGTTTTCAGTTATAATAGCATGATGCTGAAACTTTTCCCAAAATATTAAACCTATTAAATATTTAAATTTTAATGAATACTGCGAGAAGGATATCGTTTGGGAGAACCGATATCTGCCATTGAAACAGTTAAACTGTGTGTGGTAAGCCTTGGGTGTGCTGCTGTTTGTGTTGCCCCATTCTCGCCATTTTCTCGGAATGTGGCCGGAACTGCGTTGGACCCCATAATATTTACTGAGGCCGGCGGGCATTCCGGTTGCATCTGGCAGTGCCGGATCCAGAGAATTTCAGAAGGTTATTCTCTGCCAGAATATATGTCCCAGATGTGAAAGTAGCCTAAAATGTTGACTATAGACCCTAACATTCCCCTATCACTGCCCCGCCCATGGACATAACATCACAGGAAATAAGAAAGAGCTGCATGGACACGGTCATGTGACCACAGCCCAGAATGGAAGAAAGGAGCAAAAAAGAGCAGTAAAAGAAATACATTACCAAATTACAGCTATTGTCAGATATTATTTTAAAAAAGTTGATGCAAACTAGAAAACCCCTTTAAACACCCAATGCTTTTTTAAAGCAAAAAACTTTTACAAAATAAAATGTTTAAATTCACGCTTTCTGTCTCTGTTACCATCCTGACTTTCTGTGCCGTGCATTAACGCACATCTACTAAGAAAGCAAGCAGGGAGACAAAACAGCAGACGGAGCCTGATAAAGAACATTTTTATTGGATCGAGTGAAGTTCTGAAAACCATAAAAGTTAAACATTTTCGGTTCAGGATTATAAATAAGGGAACTTGTAAAGAAAGATTTTTTTTAAATTTTATTTCCACAGCAAGAAACGTTTTACGACATTCCATTGGTAAGTACATTGGCAGACCGCTCGCTGTCCAAAACGTAGTGTACAGTATAACAACCAATTATAAATAGCATCTTATGTAAAATACAGCTGTGCACATCTTTAGAAAAATACCAACATTTTCTGTTTCAGCTTCGTTTTTATAAAAGCCTAAAAATCGTACATAGAAATGTAGCCAACATGCCGGTTAGTGGTTTATTACCCAGTATTATCTTCAAGGAGAAATAAGGGGAAAACACTTAGAACAAACAAGGTTTCAGTAAGAAATGTATAAACCCCATCAAAGAGGCTTCTGAGCTATACAGGAGGCAAAGAAGTTGTCAAATATATATATATCTACACATACAAAAGTTAAATAACAATTTAGTGTCTTATTAGTTACTCTGTAGCTAAATCTATATAGAACAATATGTTAATAAATATACATTTTTTAGTTTCTATCAGTGTTTCTCAGTACAGGCAATCACACTAAAGGGGTGAGAAAAATCTATATAAAAATATGCACCCTATGGCTGGGTTTACAGGTTTCGGCGGCCCTGCGGCTGCGGAGCAGTTTTTTCTGCGGTTTGCTGAATTTGTGGCAAAATATGCGCTCACTTGTGGAAAACTGTATCAGAAACGGCACCGCGGCCGCAACGCTTAAACCCAGACCGTCTGTATATTAAAGGAGGACTATTTTTAGCTAATGAACTTGTTATTTATATACTTTTTCAGTGTAATGTACTTTTGAGTTCAATTCTTCACTTTTTTTTTAAATCTCTGTTTGCTGTCATGCAACAGGAACATTCATTTTTTACTTCATGATCATGTGACAGACACGCAGATGCACGGCTCATTATCATTATAATGAGCCTGCGTGATAATCACATGACCAGGGGAGATTGAATGACAGCAAGCAGAGGTCTTAAGAGCTGTAAGGAATCAACACTGAAAGTACAGTATTTAATTTTCCATCACACAATAAATAAGCTTTATAAGATAAAACGACAATGTCCCTTTAACGCTGCTCCCATTCTGTTCCCGTCACACCATGCTTATATAGGACGCCTCAAAGCGGACACCAGAAATAGTCAGCTTTGCATTAAGCCATGCAGATCAACCCAAAAATCAGAAAGCAGGATACACTCTTCATGAAGATAAAACGCACTCTAAAGCAGCGATGTCCAACCTCAGGCCCTTCAGCTGCTGCAAAACTACAACTCCCAGCATGCCTTGATAGCTGAAGGCTGTCCGGGCATGATGGAAACTGTAGTTTTGCAAGAGCTGGAGGCCTGCAGGTTGCACATCCCTAGTCTAAAGTTAAAATTATTTGTTTCTGGCTTACAAAAAGGAAAAAAAAAAAAAAAAAAAAAACTTCATAAATTATAAAAATAAAAAACACCACATATTCTAGTAAACATGCTCTGAGATATAAAAATATTATATGAGCTGCGCAACCAATCGCACATTAAATCAGCAAGTGAAGCCTGGCATTAAAAACCCATTTAAGACACTAAAGAGGGCGAACTAGCAATAAAGAAAAAGAGTATGTATCTCCCAATTCAGGTCAAACTATGAGCAGGTAGATCTTACAGCAGTAAACGGGTCACTTCATTAACCTTCTGATCCATTGCTTGATCCTTCCGATCTACTGACTGCAGTCTGTATGAACCTTCACAAGGGTTCTTCCCCTTTAAGAGCCTGTCCCCCCGCAAGCGTACGATTGTCAGTACAAGGCAAGATGTCCGCTCCTCAAACGGAAGGGGGAGCTTCATCAGCAGCAGGGACAGTCCCTCGCAGGCAAAGACTGCGAAGATGAATCGATTTATACAAACTGATTCGCTCCTCTCTATGTCTGGGCAGGCAGGAGACAAAGTTGCACACTGATTTCTAGCGATCGATAGGGATCACAGTGGTCAGACCCCCAACGCTAAATCATCGATGTCTACCCTGAGACAACCCCATTAATTCAATCCTATATTTGCAAAAACTGCATTTTAAGACCACAACAAAACTACACTGTGTGAATACGTGCTAATAGTTTGCCTACTCAAGAAAAACTCCCGAACGAAACCCAAAGGAGAGACACAGACAACACGCTGAGGACTCAGGCCTCATGCGCACTGCCATGTTATAGATCCACAGTATGGTGCCCATAGCCTGCTGTGGGCTCATTCTGTACCGTATCAAACTAGAGACATGCCAGGCGGTGGCGTATCATGGCATGCTGTATTATGAGGGTATTCTTCCCTAAAGGCACCAATATTGTGCCTAATAAAGCTTAGCTGCTATATGCATGAGCAGTAACACTGGTTGGAGGATCTGCCAGAAAGTTGAAGAGGTTTTCAAGACTGAAGGATTTATCACTTATACAGCGGCTCCCCAAGATACAACGGCCCCAGGATACAATATTGTAGACTTACAATAGTCTTTCCTGGAAACTAGACTCAATATACATTGCCAACCAATCAACATGGCCGTTTCTCTTATAAAACACCTGTATCGGCTGTCTGGTAGGAATTGCTTTATCTGTCTTCATTATCTGGTTATTTTTCTTAATTTTGCCATTTTGGGGTATTGGAACTATGACTAATTTACCATAGCGTTATGGACCCAAGTTACAATGCTTTCAACATACAGTACAATGGTCATCCCGGAACCAATTAATTTTAAAACTTGAGGGACCGCTGAACGGTACACTGGATAGGTAATAAATGCTAGGTCATGAGCAGTGGCCCAACTAGAAACGACTGGGCCCCACAGCAAATTTTTGAACGGGACCCCCCTCAGCAACTTGGCGACCTCCTCCTCTTGTGCAACCCTCACTCCTACAGCCAGTCAAGATCTCTTCCTCTAACACCAGGCCTGGCAGCCGCTCCGTCTGTTTCCGACACATATATACTGTATATCATGTCGTTGTATATAATGTAATTGTATAATATTGTTGAATGGGCCCTAACTAAATCTTTTAGTCCTCTTCCTGGATGAGACCCTTCTGAGCTCAGGCGCCAAAGCAGCCGCTTCCCCTCAGCTACGCCCATGGTCATTAGGGTCTGACCACTGGGACCCCCACCGATCGCCAGACCGTGGATAGGGGGAGATTGTATTGAGGATGCACCCTGCTGTTCCATTCAAGGTCTGATGGTACCAGGTGAACGCACTTGGTCAGGTGATAAATGCTTCAATACCCCTGTAATGAAATCTAAGGCAGATTTACTGCTGTGAGATTTGCCTGAATGACTGAAACGAGAGGAACATGTAAAAAATAAAATGTCAATTACATCTGTTACTAGATCTAGCGTTAGCAATAGGAAGCGGCATGAATATAATCTATCATTTATGTTTCAGTGATGCCATTAACATTACAAGTCTATTCTAAACTGCTGACAGTTGTTGCCTGAACTAGCCAGAGATAGCCTTTTTTATAGAATTAGTATTATATAATTTATTCTTGTGCAATATGAAATCCACAAAAAAATAGCCATCATCTAATCGCAAACTAAAAATGACATATCAAGGTGTATTTTTTATTTTATTATTTTGTGCCATTCACTGAAGAACAAACTGTGCCCAAATGTATCATTGTGCCATTGGTCTTCTGATAAAACGAAATATTTGTGACCGTTGTCTAATGTGCAGAGGCCAGAAACATTTCCCCCTTTTTGCACCATGACTATATTCTTATATTGGGCACCCTGCCCTCTTCTATACAAAGAAATCCCTTTCATAAGCTAAAAGACTTTCAACTTTAATTTCAATAAAAAAATTTCTTAAAATAAAATCATCTCATGACATGAATCAGACTTACCGATCCTTGTGTGTATGAGTCCTCAAATAAATAAATGAGTGTAGGTATCCATAGAGAATTATATATATAAATATATTTTGGCGTTATAATGCAGGCTTGCACAGGTAAAGAGTAGAATATAGGAGCCAGCCTGGTTTCTCTTAAACAACAAGCATGGAAGCAAATTCATCAACCTGAATTATACATTGAGAGAAACACTGAAGTGTCAAGAGTCTGTAGCTCCAGGGATTTGTCCAGCCCTTAGTTATGTACATATTCATACATATATTGACAGTGCAAGGTACCATTACATGGGCTCAGGAAACCAACGCAAAAAAGAAAAATCAAATTAAAAAAACGTGAAAATGTAATCAAAGTAAAAAAAAAAATTAACTTCAGACACACTGTGAAGCTTTGCTGGTTGTCATTGCGCAGTGGAGGCGAATCATCTGTATCTTCAACCAAAAGCCATAAGAAAAATGTAATGGCTATGGGGAACCACGGGTCTCACCCCACCTTCTGAGAGGGTTACAGACTCATGAATACTGGTTCTGTTCGCAAAGTTGCTGCATCTTCACCGCGCAAAGACAGAAAAAGTATTATTTTATTAAATAAAATTTGTGCTCATTTTTTTTTTTTATGAAATTTTTTCTTTCAAAAACTGCAATAGATGTAAATTGGCAGAGTTATCTTTCAAACTTAAGAGGCTTTAGTCTCTGCTTCCCCGGTTACTGGGGCAATTAATTATGGCTATCCACAAGGTATACAGGATGATCGCGATTAGCCTCTATGCACAAGCAAATGAAATACTATCTTCCACAGCGCTGCAGTAGATGTTAAAAGCAGCAGGTAATGGAATAAGACTGGTGAGTGATGCTGCTAACTATTTCTTCTGAGATAGGAGAAAACTTTGGAACCGGTCCACAGCAACTGAATCCTCTGAGCACATTCCTCTGGCAGTCGTTCTTCCTATCTCCTTCTCTATAAACGTCAGGCGGCAAAATAGTAAGGCAGCTGCTAGCTTCCATCAACGAAAAGTGCTGGTCTGGTGGTGGCCGGCGGCCATCTTCACTGACTAGGCTCTCACAGCAGGTAGTGTTTTGCCTTCTGACACGTGACTGACCTACCGTCCTGTGGAATTCGAGAATGGTAAATGACTACCAAAAGATCAGATAGGCCCCACAGGCTTACACACATACACATATTTTTTAATTTTTGTATTTTTTTTTTTTTAAGTCGATCGATCTTGCTTCCAAAGGTTTCATCCTTCTCTTTCCTGCATCATGACAGGTGCCATAAGAACAGCTTGTGACACTAGTAACGGGAACTGTGTGCCAACATCTCTCATTGTCCAGATGTCTCTACAAAAACAGAAATACATGGTTCATGGTTGTACAGCAGCCTGAAGAACTTCCAGTAAGTATACGTTTACCTTTCGGCACCATTTTACATACAGAACAATTTATATAATGAGTTGAGTAACTATGAGTAACAGCGTGTCCCATTCTCATCCAGAGCTGCATTTATAATTCTGCTTCCCCCACAAACCTCCTGGTTACACAGAACACAGTTGATGGGCTATGAAAAGGACGTAAATAAGCTGAAATGAATATTGGCATGCATTTACTGCTCCTATGTGCGAAAGTACATGATGAAGAAGAAAGATGTTACCTGTACCAGCATCCAATCAGGTGAGAAAATGGACGAAAAGAATTGCCAAACCAACGTTTAGAAGCATAACCAGGGCAATCATAACCGAATTGGGCCCCTGCAAATAAAGTAATAATTATTGTATTGAAACACAGTCCATGTCAATCACGGCAAATAAAGCAATTCGAAATACATTACTGACCCAATCTGAGAGCAGAAAGGGGCAGCACATTTTACATTATCCCAGGCTGAGGCCCAGTTCACACCTGCAGTGGTCATTTCCATTGTCCTCCTCTGTGAAAGGAGCAGAACATCTAAACATCTAAATGAATTCAGTGTCAGGTCCATCACAATAGTCAATGGAGTCTGTCATTTCACCAGAAAAAATATTGCGTTTTTTGTGGAATCTGTGATGGAGGCTCCAATGCAGACGTGAATGTAGCCTTATTGCTCATGCACACGTCCGTATTTTCGGTCGACATCCAATGCACATTTTTGGCGGACCCATGAATTTCTATGGGGGAGTAAACAATGCAGACAGTATAAAGATGTCATTCACGTGCTGTCTGCAATTGTGCGCCAAATTATAGAACATGTCCTAGTCTTTTCCGTTTTGCGGACAAGAATAGGCATTTTTCCAATAGGACTGCATCCATTTACGGATCAGTGAATTGCAGATCACAAAGCAGATTTGGTTGTGTGCAGGAGGCTTCAAAATGGCCATACAAATGAGACAGACGTGGTTGATAACCGTTGAGTGAATGGTCACCTGGTGAACAATCATATTGTACACACAGTCATACACATTTAGTCCATGGACGATCAACCTTCCTTTGAATGATAGATCTTTTGTCTGCCCACAGTGCTAACTTTTCAAACATGACGTTGATGGTCTATCATCAGTCTGGTAAAATGATAGTTTTTTTTTATAAGCAACTTTAGATTAATGTGTATGGCAACCTTAAAAGGGGTTATCCAAGTTTGAGTAACCCATAGGATGCCCGGCCCCGCGACCCTCCACATACTTACCTGATCCCTGGGCTTCATCTCACCTGGTGCACATGTCGACGGATGTTGTTTTCTGTCGGCAGGGGAGATGCAGCCACTGCCGTGGAGCGATTCTGGAGGAAGCCGGCATTGGGGGCCAGGTAAGTAGGTGCAGGGCCGTGGGGCTAGGCATTCTAGAGGGGGGAATTCAAACTTGGATAACCCCTTTAATGTGTGATCTGCTTATAGCCTCTGCACCATTTTGAAGCCTGTAGACTTTCATACCTTTCATGATCAGGAATTTACCGAGATTGTGCATAAATAATTTAAAGTAAGCCAAATTCTCAGCAGTTCTTCAACCGTAAACTATTAGATAATCAGGTAAGATACTGATTAAAATACTAAAACCTTATTTCTACATACAGGGCTGCCCCTTTATAGTGTTTGCTGGAAAGGGTATCAGAGGCAGACGGCCTGGATAGCATATCCACAATTTACTCAATGACCTCCCATCCTAGGCTCCACAAACAAAACAGAAATAAACTGGTTGATGGTCCTTTGATTAGATCCCCTGAGAACTATCATTCTGAATCAACGCAGTATATAAGAGAGCCTTATAAGATAACGAGTAGTCTCCTTTAAGACGTGAATAGCAAGCAGCTTGGTAACAGTGAAGAAGCAATCACGACTCCCCGGGCTATGACTTCTGTTTTCGTACTATTTATACAATGCCTGCTAACCCTTTATGTGGGCTACAGAATGTACTGTGTCGTTTTCTGCCTTTCTGGTACCTACCAGGTAGAGACAGAGGGACCAGTCAATCATTCTGGGGACTCCGCAAACAGGGGCGCACCACCAGTGAGGCGATTAGCATTTGGGGGGGGGGGGGGGGCGCCAGTTTTCACCTCAAGCAGCAGAAAGGCTAGGTGCACCCCTGTCCGCAAAGTTCAGTCTATAGGAAACTGTGACGTCATTACTGAAAAACTACAGTCACCCCGATAATTCACAGTTACATGCTGATATGCCATTTTTTCTTTTGGCTCTTCTATGGATGGAAGTGATAGAGAGAATATATGTATGCACCACGCAGGGGAAGGCACTATTTGTATACACATTTTTTAGGGATGTAGGAGCTGGTGCTACTCACCTAGCTAACATCTTGGGTGTTGCAATGCAGTGGCCTGGGCCACTATAAGTACCGTACATATTGTTATTAAATAAAATAGCAATAATAATAATATGAAAAAAACTAAAATATTCAGGTTCATAGAATGTCACTATTTTCAACTGTTTCTCTTTAATTGTCTTTTACCAGAACTTAGTTTGTGGCAGACCAGAAGAATGTGCCGGAAGTATATGATGGTTGGCGATCTGACCACTGGGACTCGGGCTAAGGCTACTTTCACATCAGCGTTTTCCTTTCCGGTACTGAGATAAATCATAGGATCTTAAAACTGGAGGAAAACGCTCCCATTTTGTCTCCATTCATGGTCAATAGGGACAAAACTGAAAGGAACAGAGGGCATCAGAATGCGTTCCGTTCCGTTTGGTTGCGTTCCCATGCCGGACACAAAACCGATGCAAGCATGGGATCAAGACGGATCTGGCATGAAACACAATGTAAGTCAATGATGCCGGGTCCAGGTGTATTATCTCTAAAATGACCAAGACAGATCCGTTTTATTTTGTGTCCGAGAAAATGGATCTGTCTTGGTCATTTTAGAGATAATACACCTGGATCCGTTCAGAACAGATGCAGCCTGCTGTATTATCCTAACGGAAGTGCTTTTGCTGATCCCTGCCAGATCAGGCAAAATCGCAAATGTGAAAGTAGCCTAAAATGTAACGGCCTACATTGTGCCACCCCTCTTTTCTCTGCCTAGGAGACACCTGGCTGGTTTATAGACTATAATGCATTGGCATAATGTTTCCCATGTGAAGCTGACGGGAGCTGAAGACACGCATCATAAATGTATGGCCTATCATACTGATATAAAAGGTAGAGAAACCTCTATGGGTACTGTTAAGTCAAGATCTGGCTCAGCTATGAGGGTAATGAAGGCAGAAATGACAAAAACTACTATCCATTGTCTGTATTTGAGGAAAAACCCTTGGCCAACTCACTTGGTGGTCTTGCTTTTTGCAACTAGAAATTTCTGCTATTTTTACTTGAAGGCTATGGACGCCTTCAGGGCAACTATTTAATGATTGTATTTTACTCATTTTGGGCTAAAGGTTGTTTTTTTCAACTGGTCTTTATTAAAAATGGTCAGCTGTCTTTGAGAAATTACTCTGTTTGCAGACTATCACTTCTCCGTCCTGTCAGCTGATCTCCTGACCTCATTAAACACTCATTATAGCTAAACTTTTATCAAACTGATAAGAATATAGCTCAAATTAGTGTTTGTGAAGTCAGGAGATCAGAGATGAGGCTTCACAACAGCCATCAAGCTGAGGGGACTCAGAAATGATAGTCTGCAAACAGACTGATTTTTTAACCCCTGTATCTCAAAAACAACTAAACATTTTTAATAACGACCACTTGAAAAAAAATGATTTTTAGCCCAAAATTGCTCCTAAGGTTTAACAAAGCATATAATCAATGATGATATCTAAACCCGTCTATCCTCTAGTTTAACCCTTTGTGGGCATCTTATATAGGTCCTTGTTTACAGTGACTATTCCTTGCGACAGTCATGAAAGAGGAGCTACTCCATTAGGAAATCAGAAGATATGGTAACACCCATTGGCTAATAGACACCATAATTTAAGGATCTGTATCTCTTTCACGGATTCTCTCCCCGACAAACACTCAGGCCAGTCTTCTCTCCCAGTTATGGCCAGTCCTTACATGGCTCCCTGTTTCAGAGTAGCAGAAGAAATATATAGAAATGGATAACAGGCGGTGCCAACACTAGGGTGTCAATCGGATCTGAGAATCCGAGCTTTTATACAGTGTTTTCACAGACTAATTTAAATGAGCTGTTAACTATATCGGCGTGGTTTTTACAGCAAGATTCTCTACAGATTTGCATTTGCACTGGTCTTTCAGAGATGCCAACTGGAAGAATAGACACATGAAACGAACATGTACCATGGGTACAGCGGGAACCCAAAATAATTCCAACATAAATGACAAAGAGCAGCACTTCCACTTTGTGACTTACATCGGCCAGGGTATTCAATTTCCGAAAGAGAAATAATGACTAAAAAGATAGTGAATTTAAATTCTAATGTTTAAATTGTTCTTATCCCTGGCTTGATAGGGGACAACTATTATATCGGTCTGCGGGGACCCCCACCAATCATGAGAATGGGGACCCTGTACCCCCCCCCCTCAGAGCTGCCCAAAATAAATGGCTTGCATGCACCTGCCGCTCTATTAATCTCTATGGGGGCTTTGAGAAATAGCTGAGCGCTGTGCTTGGCCGTCTCCAGAACTGTTGGTTTTGTGGGGCTCGGAGGGGTACGGGTCCCTGTTCTTGTGATTGATGAGGGTCCCAGCGGTAGTAGCCCTACTGATCTAATAGCTATCCCCTGTCCTAGCCATAAATGGCTTCCTGGATTAGAGCCACTATAGTCTAAGACCGATGCCATGTCTAGCTTGGCTTTTGACTCCACATGACAACATGTGTGCTGCGAGGAAACAGGCACTGACTTACACAATATTTCCCAGAGGACATTTGAAGGATAATACTGAAGGAGGCTAGTTTCACACCACCATTAGAGACTTCCAGCAGCCTGCCGGAGATATCTGGATGAGACATAGCCGGAAATTACCGCCTGTCCCCCGGACCCCACTAACTGTATTGGGAATCAGGGGAGATCCGGCCGCTCCAGGCATATATGCTGGGATTCAGCCTGACCGAATGCTGTCAGATGTCTAACGCTCTAACAAAGGTAGACTAAGCTAAACCTAAAATTTGGCGAAAATGGACCAAATCCAATTAACAAACCATTAGGCTGGGTTTCCACAGTCTAGATTTTTGATGTAGTCTTTCAAGCTAAAATCCAGAAACCAATCACAAATGGAGGACAGCTATAAAGGAAAGAGTGCATAAACATGGAATTGGAAATTATAACTGATACCTACTGAATTAATTCCATTTCCAACAGGTGATACTGAATCATTAGTTTGATTCTTTGGTGCCACATGTCTGGACATAACTTTTGGCACAGGTGTGCTTTCTTTGGCATCTGGCTTTGATTGTGGCTTTTTAGGGCTTTGTTTCTGAGATGGTGGCACATTCACTGCTGATGGTAGCTTTTTTGGGTTGGAATCTTCTTTTACAGCTAAATGCAATGAGGGCTTCACTGTTCCATAGTAGCTATGGAAATCAGCACGAAGTTCCCCATTCCCAGTGCTGCTTGGATTATGGCCAAATGAAGCCTTTGGTGACTGTTTGACAATGGTCTCCTCCTTCACGGGAGCTTTAGCAGGCAGGGGTTTCAAGGAAGCAACAGGTAAATTCTCAGTAGAAGCACTTTTTCTTTCAAGATTTGGGGGTGCTATTGGGGCAGTGTTAGAATTTTTTCTCTTTATATCCTGTGAAGAAGACTGTGGAGGCTGCCTTCGTTTTTCCTCTGGCGTTCTTGGAGGAGTTGTTCCTTTCCTATAAAAATGAGGTGACTGTTTTGGAGAAGGTGGCTTTTTGGGTAACTTTTCCTCTGTGTTTTCTTTCACTTCAGTAACATCTTGAAACTTTTGCCTGATGTAATCTGGTCCTGAAATTATTAAATGAAAATAAAGTGAGAACCATGCATATCAGCGAACCATGTTACTTGACTAGAACTTGTGGAGAAAAGATGGTGAGGTGTCTATAAAAGACCATTGTTTCTAATCTCAGAGAACATCTTTAATACATAAGCTGTAAAGAAATGAAGACACACATTTCATCTGCAATTGTATATTGTGGATGAACTCTTGGCTACCTACAGTTATATGAGACAAGATGAAGTATATTCATTTTTAGGCAAAATATTCAACACATGACCTTAGTTCAGTAAGAATCAATGAAGTACATGATAAAAATGTGCAGAACATAGCTTATTCTTAGTATACACAAATCAAATGATGTTGCAGAGACACTTGAAAATAATGGAAGCCATCAATGCAGCAACAACAGCAAATTAATTTTTGTTCTGAACATCTATAAAATGGTTGCCTTAAATGGAATCTGTCACCTAATACTACTATATTTAACTCATGGCAATGCGATGTAGCGCTGCCTAACATAATTACAACCATAGCTTTGTTAGCATTATCCTTCTTTCTGAACTCCAGAAAATTAATTTTGATTGGTATGTTAATGAAGTCCAAAGTGTCCAGCGGGGTGTCAACAACTGTTCAAAGAGCCCAAGACAGCCTCCTCCAAAGAGCCCAAGACAGCCTCCTCCAAAGAGCCCAAGACAGCCTCCTCCAAAGAGCCCAAGACAGCCTCCTCCAAAGAGCCCAAGACAGCCTCCTCCAAAGAGCCCAAGACAGCCTCCTCCAAAGAGCCCAAGACAGCCTCCTCCAAAGAGCCCAAGACAGCCTCCTCCAAAGAGCCCAAGACAGCCTCCTCCAAAGAGCCCAAGACTGCCATCTCCAAAGAGCCCAAGACTGCCATCTCCAAAGAGCCCAAGACAGCCTCCTCCAAAGAGCCCAAGACAGCCTCCTCCAAAGAGCCCAAGACAGCCTCCTCCAAAGAGCCCAAGACAGCCTCCTCCAAAGAGCCCAAGACAGCCTCCTCCAAAGAGCCCAAGACAGCCTCCTCCAAAGAGCCCAAGACAGACTCCTCCAAAGAGCCCAAGACAGACTCCTCCAAAGAGCCCAAGACAGACTCCTCCAAAGAGCCCAAGACAGACTCCTCCAAAGAGCCCAAGACAGACTCCTCCAAAGAGCCCAAGACAGACTCCTCCAAAGAGCCCAAGACAGACTCCTCCAAAGAGCCCAAGACAGACTCCTCCAAAGAGCCCAAGACAGACTCCTCCAAAGAGCCCAAGACAGACTCCTCCAAAGAGCCCAAGACAGACTCCTCCAAAGAGCCCGAGACAGACTCCTCCAAAGAGCCTGAGACAGACTACTCCAAAGAGCCCGAGACAGACTCCTCCAAAGAGCTCAAGACAGCCTCCTCCAAAGAGCCCAAGACCGCCTCCTCCAAAGAGCCCAAGACCGCCACCTCCAAAGAGACCAAGGCCGCCTCCTCCAAGAGCCCAAGGCCGCCTCCTCCAAGTGCCCACCTCTTCAGTTGTTCCCAGTACCTCCCCTTTGAGCCTTCCAGTCCGTTCCTCTTATGTGACATAACTATTTTCATTCAATTCTGCCCGCGACACATGTGCTCTACCGATTGTGAGTCGGAGCATTAGCATCTGTCTCATTTCTCGAAGATACGGACCAGGAATCTGCCTGCGCTTGCACACTGCTTTTCCTGCAGTGGATATCAGACTAAGGATAGGTAGAGCGCATGCGTCGTGGCAGAACTGAATGAAAATAGTGACTTTGGAAGGTGCAAAGGTGAGGTACAGGGAATAACTGAGGAGGCGTCTTGGGCATTTGGGAGAAGCAGTCTTTGGCTCTTGTAGGAGGCAGTCTTGGGATCTTTTAATAGTTGTTGACGCTCTGCTGGGCACTTTGGGCATCATTAGCATACCAATCACAGTTAATTTTGTGGAGGTCAGAAATAACTAGGGATGCACAATGTCAGACTAAACCAATCCCAGTTGCCGCAATAAAATTTTAAGAGGTATAACTATCTGAGCCATTTATGGCATGTTGAAATTATATGCCATAAATGTCTAATAGGTAGGAGTCCTGGAAGTGAAACCAGCACCTATCAGGAGAATGGGGGTCCCTGTTCCCTCATTTGAACTCTAGATAGGAAGAGACCAGGTACACATGCGTCTCTCTCTATTGCAGTTTATGTGAGTTGTGGAAACAGTTGAGGTTGTCACTACTCCCATAACTACGAAGATGAATGGCCATCTCATCTACATTCTAGAGAGCCACACAGGCACCAGGAGAAATCCATTCTGCCAATACATGGGGGTTCTACAGATGGCCATACAATGCACCACTATTCCTGAGGCCGTGCTATGTGCCACCGGGAAAGCATGTGAGCAGCCAACAGACAGAGACAAGCATGCATGTGACCAGATGGTTGGGGTAGAATGGCACTGTGGGACACATGTGGCTCCCTAAGCTATAGCTTGTGCACTCCCATTTTAAAGGGAACATGTCACCTAAATATTTTTTTTAAATAAATTAAATAAATGAAACCTGGACCTAAGCTGTTGTTGACAGCATATAGAGCTTTGCTTTACATCAGCCACCTGGACCTTAGACACAACTGACAGGAGATGTTCATTGACTTCTATGGGAAAGTTTTCTAGGTATGCTCTGTGCAGAGGTCACTGTGCAGGGAGGGGGAGGAGACGAGCTGTAATATTACCTATTGTGTATGGTGTGAGCCTGTGTTATCTATACAAAGGTAATATCTAATATTGTAAAACCCACCCCAACTGAAATGTCACCACTAGGTAAAACTATACATATTAAATATCAAAATGACCAATGTAAAATGGGGAACCAATTTTAATATTTTAATTTAGTAGCATTTGAATATTTAAAGCATAAAGAGCTACAGTTTTAAAAGAATTACTTTTTTAACATTTGAACTTTTTCCCCTAAATCAAACTAAAAAGGAAAAAAAATCTCTAAAATACATATAGAAAATGGTGCAAAAATAATTTAGGTAGCCCAACAAATAAAAAAAGCCCATTAACCACTTCCCGACTGCATTACGTAAATAAACACAGCATTGGGAGGCGCAAAGACCTGGAAGTGCATGCTTCTAGGAGTGTTCCAGCTCCTCCCGGCCAGGATCAGGGGAGCCGGGGTGTGTATGCGGCAGCCCCTGTCCTCCTCAGTGACAGAAGGCTGTCGCACATCAGTTTCTATGGAGAGCATGCCTGTGGTAGGCCTCTATAGGAATTTAGTGTAATTCTAAGTCGATCCTGTCTTATCTGTTTAATTTTTTCTGTAATGAGATCATCTGTGTGAGTAGATAAGCAGATAACTGCAGTAAAGTTATCTGTACAGACCAAGAAGTGGCGCCTTACTATTAGGCTTAGTGGCCAGTGCGACAACAGCAGGATTTCATGGTTTTTGTTTAAATATAGATATTGACATGACAAATTAATTTTTCTGATTACACATTCCCTTTAATTTCTACTTGAGAAGTAACCTCACCCTTTGTCATTAAGATTTACAGCAGACCTTTGGGGCGCACAGGTTAAAGGCTCTTTCACATGACCGTGTGAGCCCTGTGCTGCGGGCCGCAATTTGCACGGGCACTGACCGTGGGGCAGCCGCAGCGGATCGCGGACGCATTCACTCAAATGGGTCCGTGATCTACACGTTCCGCAAAAAGATAGGACATGTTCTATCTTTTTGCGAGATGGAAGTACGGAACGGAACCCCACGGAAGCACTCCGTAGTGAAATGAATGGGTCCGCATCCACGATGCAGAATGGCCACAGAATGGTGCCCGTGTATTGCGGATCGCCAAATGCGGTCCGCAATATGGGCACGGGGTGCACACGTTCGTGTGCAGTAGGCCTAATTCCGTAAGAGTATGTATGCACAGCAGCAATACTACACAACAATCCAGAAGTAAAGCAGCTGGTAAAATACAGATCTCTGTGCTTGTCCCTGGAGCCACCAGCAAACCAAGCGACAGACCTCAATTTACTCTGGTCTATAATTTGCTTATGGAGTGCAGTTTACAGGATACGGTACAATAATACGTCACGCTCATTCACACAGTTCAGCATGTTGGCAAAAAAAAAAAAAGGATTGCATTCCGTTTTTTTGCTGATCCATAGACTTCAATAGGGCCATGTCTTGATTTTAGCTAAGTATAGGACGTTTCATTTTTTTTGCTGAGCCGTGCAATGGAAGAAAAGGGCCCCATGGAAGTGAAATCAGCAAAAAAAAAAAAAAAGATGCGCATTTTTACGGACAGCATATGGCCGTCTGAATGAGCCCTTAGGCTATGTTCACATCACCGGTAATCTCATCCGGCAGCCTGCTGGAGTTCACTGGATCCGGCATTGCTGGATACTGCCGTTCACCTCCGGACCCTATAAACTATAATGAGATCCGGCAGATTTCCGGTATGAGTGCTGGGTTTCGGCTAGACATAAACCATAGCAAGCAACTGATTTTGCAGAAAACCACAGGGGAAGATGTCTTAAGCACCCCAACACTGCTAGCCATTGGCTTGTGAAGATGAGGAGCAGAGATGGAGAGGCTTTGCTGGCAAGCAGGCCACAACCTCCGTGGAGTGAGATGGCGAAGCGAGTCCGGCAGTGGGCCTGCCCGGGGAATTTGTGCAAGAGGCGGGTCCAGACCACAGGGCGAGTTTAACATGACAACGACGACTCGCAGCCGCTGCTTTAACAAAGGATCACAACATTATCACCATACTGATATTGAATAAAAAACACTATACCAAAGTCAACATTACCAACAATAACTATATACGAGACAAAAAAATACTGCCAACACCATGAACACATATTACCACACAGAGACTGAATATTACACCACACTGATACTGCACATAATACAATATACAAAGACCAGTATTACCACCCTACAGGGACTTCTTCCTCATATGCTTCAGGCCTAGTTGCAGGACGGCAAAAAGAGCCATAGGTTCCCTTCAGCCCCCCTAATGGCACATGCGGCCCTGACAAGAATGAATGGTGGGACAGGAGCAGGCCTGCAATGTGGTGCCGGGGGCTACCACCCACCAGCCCCTGCCATGCTCTAAGGATAAGATTTCACAAACTGATGAGATTACAGAAAATGGGATTACTCCAAAAAGTTGGCATGGTGGAGGCTTGTTTTGGAAGCCATTATTCTGTAGATGGGAGGAGATTGGGAGATCTAAATGGGCCCAGATTTCCCAAAAGTAGGGAGAAATTTAGCTGGGGTGATCGGAGAAAGTCGGGGAGCTAAATGAGTGCAGTAGCATTGGTGGTCTCATATATGGATGAAATCTCTAATCACAGGGTTAGAAATGATGCTGATACAAGTGATGGGATCACCAAACCAAAGGCTATGAAGTAATGACGAAACTAGAAGTGTCCATTCCAGGGCAGCAGATAAAGAATTGCCTGAGTGCCTATTGCAAGTGAATAGCAGTATAGTTCTGTTCAATAACTGGCTGGTTTATGCCCCAAAGGCATTTAGGGAGTGTGCAAGACTGACAAGCTACCCAAGGACGAGTGGATTTACACTGGAATTTATTTATAATGGCTGTAACACTTTAAAAAAAAAAAAAAAAGGAGCTCGGGAGATAAATGGGTGCGGCCTGCATTAAAAAATTTTGGGAGGATAAAGGAATGTTTATTCTTTTACCGATCTATAAAAGATAATGGATTTTCATTTCAGAGAGCTGTGCAGCTATCTTTGTGAGAAGAGCGTGATGGAAAATTTGCTCTAAAGATGTTGGGTGTCATTACAGACAGTGGAAATTCAGGGAAACATACTGACATACTTGTATTACATTGTTAAAGGGGTTCTCCGGGAATTAAGAAAATGAAAACACTTAAATATTACTTCATTATAAATAAATTCTCAAAAAACTTTTATTATTTATAATGGCTTGTTTTGTCTGGGGAGCCATCATCAGGGGAAACAAAATTGCTGCTGTCCCATTAGTTCACACAAAACATGTCCTGATCACATATGAGGACAAGTTACTTTACAACACTGAGGTAAAGAGCTGCCTCCTCCTCCTCTCTGCTTGTCAGGGATTATGATCCTGGATACAGATGATAAGATCTTCAGCTGAATTTAGTTCATGAGGAGACATGAAGTAGAGAGAGGACAGACAGGACAGACTGTGGTAATGGAGACTGTAAACAAGTGCTGCTGCTCATTAGCCTCACCTCACCCTCCTGTCATGTCTCCTCATCATCTCCATTCCCACAGAGATTGACCTGTATTCAGGATCATAACCCCTGACAAGCAGAGCAGAGAGGAGGATGAGGCAGCGCTATGGCTCATTGTGGTGAAATTACTCGTCCTCCTGTGTGATTAGGACAGGTTTTGTGTGTACTAATATGATGGCGGCTATTTAATTTCTCCTAAAGACTGCTCCCTAGACAAAACAAGCCATTCTAAGTAATGAAAGGTATTTGTGAATATATTATAAAATAATATTTAAGTATTTTCATTTTTTTAATTCGTGGAGAACCCCTTTAATAAATGTGTATCCTCTACCACTCTAACCAATCCTATAGTATATTAGAATTTATTTGTATGGGGTTTTGGTTTATTGGTTTGGACTTCGGTCCTTGGATTCCACGCAAGACATGCAGTGTAAGTGACCCATATAACTATTACTACTGAACGTATCCAGTATGGATAAGTATGCCACCAATTACTTCTTGGTCCTCCAAATGGATTCCCTATAACAGCCAGGTGATTTTACTTCTGGAAAGATACTGACAACTAGACCAGAAAGTTGGATCTAGAGCAGACCTTCCAAGTGTCCCTCTTGGAGGGACAGTCCCTATTTTTTACACACGTCTTTGTCCCTCTTTGATCTGATGTGTAGGTTTGCATTAATACCTCTACAACATTGAGCTGGAAAGTGTTTAGTTTATCTCTTTATAATAGGGCCTTGTATAATATTTCATTATTTGATGTGATCTGGGTTTTAGAAATTTCTATATTCCGATCATTTGTGCGCTAGTGCAAAAGAAAAGCATTGAAGTGTATAAATATACAAGAAAAATGCATCTCTCAGATAATGAATGATAAGTGTCCCTCGTTGACTGTCCAAAAAGTTGGGAGGTATGATCTAGGGTCCTGGACTATAATGCACAAGGCCAGTTTGGGATTATGCTTCAGTGTCTAATTTATGTGTACAGTTACAGTTTTCTATTACATTGATATAATGTGTATGATATACCGCAATAGCAGAAAATACAAGCTAAGCACCGCTGATCTAGAGATGTACCACACTACAGCTAAAATAAGACTAAAACCTTTAGGGCACTTTCACACAAGTGGATGCCGTGCGTGGAATCCGCTGCGTGAAAGAGAGCCAAGCCGCGCTCTGGACAGTAGAGACACGGAGCATTAACATGATTGATAATGCTCTGTGCCTCTCTGTGATCTTTTTACTACAAAATCACGGTCACAACTTTATCTCACTGTGATTTTGTAGTAAAAATATCACCGAGAGGCACGGAGCATTATCAATCATGTTAATGCTCCGTGTCTCTGCTGTCCAGAGCGCGGCTTTGCACCCTTTCACGCAGCGGATTCCAAGCATGGCATCCACTCGTGTGAAAGAGCTCTTAGACTTTTGCCATCAAAACTGTAGCCCAAACAAAAGAGCGGAATGAAAACGGATTTTTATCCAACAAACTTCTGAAACCAAACATCTCTTAATTACTGAAATGATCTTTTATTCACGTTGGTATAATTCCCATTTATGATAATGCTTATCATTAGCATTTCTTAACATGCCAATTTATTACATCCCGCACATACTCCTCCACTTACATGTCTTAAAGATCTCCTGGTAACAATTACTATTCTGAGAACATTTCTCTTCTGTGTTCATTATGCTCAGCAGAAGAAGCAGTCACTCAGCGGGAAGCAAGTCATCTATTTGCAACATAAAGGTCTTCGAACAATGCAAGATATGGAATCATGTACTGAGCTTAAGCTGGGCAAACGCGTATCTCAGAGGGGTTGTCTGCAGGGGCGGATTGGCCATAGACCTTACAGGGAAATTTCCCGGTAGGCCGAAGCCCATGGGGCCGCCTGAGTCCTCCTCACGGCCGGCCAGTGGAAGTTTTGGGGATGTATTTTGTGATGCTGGCGGCAGTATTTTGTGATGGACTGTGGTATTTGGCTCTGTTGAGGTGGTATAATGTGCCACAATATGGTATTGCTGCCTTCCATCAACTTTGACCCGACTACAAAATGGGGCCACTTTTAGTATTTTTTCCAGGGCCACTTTAAGTTACCAATCTGCCCCTGGTTGTCTGATATCAGTAACAATCTCAGACAAGCCCTGCAAAAATCTTCCTATACTCACCCCTTACTGCAGTGCTGTTTTCAGCCAAGCTGGTCCTGCTACTGCCTGTTCACAAACTGCAGCAGCGATCTGCCGGTATACTGTATTACACCGCTGCTGTCAATCACTGTTCTCAATGGTGTACTGTTGAAGACAATGATTTGCTGCAGTGGTCATATGCCATACACCTGCATATCACCATCACTGTGATGTCACACAAGTGTATGTCACCACTGCAGTCTATCACTGTCGTCAGCTGTATACTGGCATGTTACCGCTGCAGTCTATTACTATCCTCAGCTGTATACTGAAACATCACCGCTGCAATCCATCACTGTCCTTAGCTGTATACTGGCATGTCACCGCTGCAATCCATCACTGTCCTTAGCTGTATACTGGCATGTCACCGCTGCAGTCTATCACTGTCCTCAGCTGTATACTGAAATATCACTGCTGCAATCCATCACTGTCCTTAGCTGTATACTGGCATGTCACCGCTGCAGTACATCACTGTCCTTAGCTGTATACTGGCATGTCACTGCTGCAGTACATCACTGTCCTTAGCTGTATACTGGCATGTCACCACTGCAGTCCATCACTGTCCTTAGCTGTATACTGGCATGTCACCGCTGCAGTCCATCACTGTCCTTAGCTGTATACTGACATGTCACTGCTGCAGTCCATCACTGTCCTTAGCTGTATACTGACATGTCACCACTGCAGTCTATCACTGTCCTTAGCTGTGTACTGGCATGTCACCGCTGCAGTCCATCACTGTCCTTAGTTGTATACTGACATGTCACCGCTGCAGTCCATCACTGTCCTTAGCTGTATACTGACATGTCACCGCTGCAGTCCATCACTGTCCTTAGCTGTATACTGGCATGTCACCGCTGCAGTCCATCACTGTCCTTAGCTGTATACTGGCATGTCACCACACGCCACTGCTGCAGTTTTTAAACAAGCAGCGGCAGGAGAACCGGCGTCACAGAGAACGTTGCAGAACCAAGAGGTATGTATAACATCATTTTTTAATTTTAGACCATTCAGAGAGTTGTCAGAGATTTTCAATGATCTCTGACAACCGCTTTAAAAACCAAGGTCAGATCAACATTGGTGGCGGCTCCTGGCCAAAACACTGTCAGGGTCCAGAGCTCTCCTCATTCATGGTTTTACAGGAAGCCGCATTGATCTCAACCTTAAGAGGATCATCTCTGGACATCTTCGGTCAGCTGGTCTTCTTAATGGGAATCTGTCACCACAATTCTGGACTATTATCTGCAGTAAAACATGAGAATTACTGCATATAAAGAGTCCAGATTGCCATTTTTTTTTTACATTTCCTACTGCGTAGTCCTGACAACATATTTCAGAGCGACTTTAAATGCTGACAGTGGGGGAGCAGAACGCAGTAGGAAAATAAAAAATAGCGGTCTGGACTGATTATCTGAAGTACTACTCATATATTACTGCAGATAATAGTCCAAGATCCTGCTGTCAGATTCCCTTTAAGGAGTACCAGTGCTAGCGCCTCCCCTAACCTGTGTCCACTGCATCTCACTCAGCCAGAATCTTAAGGTGAATTTAGACACCCAGATAATAGGTTAGTTTATCAGCAACTAACGTTCCTGCAAATGCTCGTTCCCGACAATCTGCCTGTGTAAAGGTGCCGTAGACCACCTGATGATTAATATTATTATTACTATTATCACTTATTATTAATATGAGGCACATGGAGGTTTTAAACTTAATAACACCAAGTGCCTCCAATTAACCCTTTAATGCATAATGTTGTACATGTGTAGCATTATGCTCAGGGAATTGTATGCAGCAGGCTGCTGCGCTGGGCCCCCTCCATACGCGGCTGTATAATACAGCAGGCACACTGCTACAATGATGGGGACCGGCGTTCACGCTGAAACTGGTCAATTAACCCCTCAGATGCCACATTCAACAGATATTGCGGCATCTATAAGGTTAGAGCCCCCTCAGTGAAGTTGCGGGCCTCCGATCGGTTACCATGACAGCCTGGATGCTGCCGAAAGTTCCCAAGCCTGCCATGGTAAGCTTCCTGCTAAGCTGTGGCACAGTTCAGCAGGGAGGCACAGTTCAGCAGGGATCATGTCAAAATGCCAATCACCCTAATAGAATCTCTAGGGTAAATGAGACAAGGATTCAAAAGATCATAAAAAAAAACTAAATACAAAAAAACAACACAAAATATATTAAAAATTTAAATCATTTCCTAATTTTACATATAAAAAATACAAAAAATGAAAAAATATATCAGGTATTACCATGTTCCAGAATGGTGTAGGCTGTAATGGAAAAAAAACTATAAAAACACGCAGTTCACCATTTTTTGTCACCTTGTCCTTCCAAAAGTTGAAAACAGTGCTCAAAAAGTTGTATGTAGCTCGCGCTTCCGGGCTTCTTGCCAGCATCCTCTGCGGCCAATAAGAATGTCTGTAGTTGACTTAAGTGCGCAGGGTCTTGCTGAAGAGACCCAGGGCATTTAAGCTGCAATTCTTGTTTTGGCCAGCAGGTGACAGGCCAACATAAGAAATGAGCAATTCTGAGCAATAAACGGATGTAAAAAAAATCCATGATAATTCAGAATTTTAAAAAAATTGGGATTTTGTAGGCTGAAATACGAGCTTCAAAATCATAACAAAAAAGTAAACAAAATACTGTTAAAAATATATATATATTAAAAAATATATAAAAGTTTAAATCAGCACCCCCCCTTTCCACGGAAAAAAGTGTCAAAATGGCCAATTTGCCATTTTTTCCATCGCTTCTCTTACCCAAAAAAATGTATTCAAAATATCAAAAACACTCCAAAATGATATTAATAAAAGCTACAGATTGTCCTGCAAAAAATGAGCCCTTACAGAGCTCAGTAGCTATAACTGTATTTTTACACTATTTTTAGACATATGTGGTATTGTTGTAATCGTACTGACCCAGAGAATGAAGGACACGGGTCAGTTTTGCTAAAAAACGGAATGCCTTGGGAACAAAACCCGTAAAATGGTGGAGGAATTGCGTTTTTTTCCAATTACACCCAATTTGGAATTTTTTCCCCGCTTCCCACTACATTGTATGCCAAATGGTGGCAATAGAAAGTATAACTTATTCCGCAAACAATAAGCCTTCATATAGCTATGTGAATGGAAAAATAAAAAAAGTTATGGCTCAAGGAGCATAGGGAAGAAAAATAAAAACGCATAAACAAAAAAGCCTATCCTAAGGGTTAAAGGAAGTTTATAATAAAACGGGAAAAAAAACATAAGAAGTTTGTAGTAAATAGATTTGTATCACCTATACATGATAGTCCATTCATATCCAACGTCATAGAAAGGCAAAGGAACTGTAAATAAAGTCCTTTGTAAAAATGGTCTACTAGAAACAGCGCCCCTTTTCTTCACTGGCTGGAGTCTGGTATTGCGGCTCATCCCCATTTAAGTAAATACCGTACACAGCCAATGGACAAGAGTTTAAGTTCTTTCTGAAAAGTGAGTTTTTAAGGCCTCTTTCACACTAGCGTTTTAGCTTTCCGAGGACGGATCTCTAGGACGGAAAGCTACTGATCAGGATGATCCCCATGCATCCTGAATGGAGATAAATCCGTTCAGGATGCATCAGGATGTCTTCCGTTCAGTATGTGAACGTTTTTTGGACGTTGACAAAAGCGCAGCATGCTGCGGATTTGTCTCCGTCCAAAAATCCGGAAGACATGCCGTAACGCCGGATCCGGAATTAATGCCCATTGAAGGGCATTAGTCCGGATCCGGCCTTTAGCTAAACGTCGTTTCCGCGCATCGCCGGATCCGACGTTTAGCTTTTTGTCAATGGTTACTATGGCAGCCAGGACGCTAACATCCTGGTTGCCATAGTAAAGAGTAGGGGGAGCGGGGGAGCGGCATACTTACCTTCCGTGCGGCTCCCGGGACGCTCCAGGATGACGTCAGGGCGCCCCAGTGCATAGATCACGTGATCGCATGGATCACGTGATCCATGCGCGCGGCGCTCTGACGTCATTCAGGAGCGCCCCGGGAGCCGCACGGAATGTAAGTATGCCGCTGCCCTGCTCCCCACTGCTACTATGGCAACCAGGACGCTAGTAGCGTCCTGGCTGCCATAGTAACACTGAAAGCATTTTGAAGACTGATCAGTCTTCAAATGCTTTCAGTTCACTTGCGTTGTGCCGGATCCGGCGTGCAATCCGGCGACGGAAGTGCACGCTGGATCTTCACAACGCAAGTGTGAAAGAGGCCTTATCTTATCATACAGATTATTTTAACAATTAGAGGCGATGAAATGAATGCTGCAATATATAGAAACACAAGTCTATATATTTACCCTATAAAATGTCGAGGGATGCTGAAACGTATCGTCCATGGATTACGGTTTCTACCACAGCTATAATACATCAGCGCTGAAATGGTCCAACTATTCCTTTTAATGTGCATTTAATGTAATTGAAGAGATCGTAAAAGTAAATTGTAGAAGACAATGGAGTGTGGGGATTATAATTAATCTGCACTTCTTGTTAATAATTACATTTTTGTAATAAAAGTAAAACAGAAAATGTGCCATTAAAGAAACATATTTAGCGGGAGTAAAGTAAACTTCCAGTGATTCAGCTAAGTTTCACACTAACCTGAATTCATCAAGCTTCTATGTCAGTTTTTCATGTACAATAGTCGGAATTTTTTTGTGCAAGAGGTATTTTTGAAATTTCCCACGGTTCACTGAACATCTTAAAATGTAGATGGAATTTAGCAGAAGTGGATGGGAGACACATTTATTATAATTTATGCTAGAAAACTGGCATTAACTATACCTGAAATCTACGCCAGCTCATTGTGTGACATGCCAGTCTGAATCCGCCCCACAGTTTTTTATATTTAATGCTTCCGTCATGTGTACATGAGGACTGACACCAGATCTGGAAATTATATGACTTGTATCCTGCATTTTCTGCCATTTTTCCCCTTTGCAGGCTCTATCTGTAGTTTTCCCTCAGACAGTGGGTGGACAGTAGCTGCTATGATGTCTCTCACACACAACACACAGAGAAAACAGGAGATTCTGCTCCCTTAGGGCTCGTGCACATGATGAGGATCCGCAAAAAATACAGATGACGTCCATGTGCATTCCATATTTTGTGGAACAGAACAACTGGCCCCTAATAGAACAGTAATACGGACAATTTTTTTTGTGGAACGGAAACGGAATGCACACGAAATAACTTTCGTTTTTTTAACGGACCCATTGAAATGAATAGTTCCGCATACGTTTTGCTCACTCAGAAGCAGCAGCACCATATAAAAGATTATAGAGAGGCGCTGAACAGTATTAATGAGAATAAAGCACTTGGGGTGAGACAGAAAAGTCACTATAACTGCAGCAGCCTCTCTGTGTTTCTCTGCTTCTCTCTCCCTCGGCTCAACCTCCCCCCCCCCCCCCCACCGTAAACTTCTATGCGCTGCATGTAATTTGACCCCTCCGTGAGCGGAAACCAAGATGGATTTATCAGAGAAATCAGACTACGTGCACAATTTAGGAGTAAAGGGTGCACGACAAAACGAACTTGATAAGTAGAGAAAGAGGCATTTTACTCTGGTAAGCTACATTATAAAGTTTCTTATATTTGCCTGTACTATTGGTTTCTCCAAAATGTGAAAGTGCAGTGAACATTTTAATATTTCATTTCTTACATAATGTTCTGGTTCTTTTTAATCCCATATTGCCCATACACTGTAATTGGCTGTTGGTCGGCTGATCGCCAAATGGGGAGCGGAGAATAACCCATTGTCAGACACCTCTGGCGGCTGCTTGTTTCCCTTGAAAACAAAAGGACTGAAAACCAACAATGTGAACCGTCTTTCCCACCAACCTGTGTTGTCAGGTGGGAGTTGTCGTAGATGGTTGGTGAACATTAATCTAATGTTAAAAGGGGTATTACGGTTGTTATCCCCTATCCACAGTACGGTATCTCCGGAATTCCCATGGAAATGATTGGAGCTGCCGCATGATTGCCCGAACGGCTGCTCCTTTCATTTCAATGGGGTTGCAGGGGGCACGGGGCCCCCATTCTCATGATCGGTGGGGATCCCAGCGGTAGGACCCCCACCAATCGTATAGTTATCCACAGAATAACTTCTAACAACTGGAATATCCCTTTAAGGCCAGGTTTACATTTATGGCCCAGTGTGTACATCAGGAATAGCTCCCAACATACATGTTCAGTGAGTCCATACAGTTATATCAATTTTTATTGCTTCTGCCAAGACAGTATATGTCAGCATACCGCGACCCCCCCCCCCCACACACAATACATGCTATGTTTTTCTACAATCATGGGACCCTAGGGCTGACATATCCCCCTGTATTTGTAGGTATATGGTCTTTTCCCAGCATATAGTCAGATGGAGGCTACTACGGTCATGTGAACAGGGTCTTACAGGGTATAGGCTGTACACAACTATGTGTCATTGGAAATGTGTCACCAAAGATTTTATTTGCCGGTTAAGGCCTCATGCACATGACCGTTGGTGTTTTGCTGCTCCGCGTTCCGTAATTTGCGTAACGGAACACCCCCCATTGTAGAAATGCCTATTCTTGTCCGCAAAACAGACAAGAATAGGACAAGCTCTATTTTTTTTGCGGGGGCATGGAACGGAGCAGCGGATGCAGACAGCACACGGAGTGCTGTCCGCAACTTTTGCAGCCCCATTGAAGTGAATGGGTCCGCGCCCGAGCCGCAAAATATGTGGCTCAGACGTGGACCACAACAACGGTCGTGTGCATGAGGCCTAATACCGGATGATAACACATCTCCTTTTTTTATCTAATCTTTATATTTTTTGTTTGCAGATTTATTTATTCTATTTCCTGGACATGATTATGGGGGCGGCCATCTTGCCTGAGCTGTTCTTAACAACATTTAGAAAGCATTAGAAAAATTCTTTACGGCATCACATGGTCCATAGACAGAATGGTCAGGAGGGGACCTCAGTGACTTCTATGGGAGAGTTTTCCAGGCATGCTCTACGCAGAGGTCATTGTACAAGGGAAGAATAGATAAGATGTGAGAATCGCCTATTGTGAACGGAGGATCCTGTCTTATCTGTCATTAATCCTGCCTGTAATTATATCACCTCTGTGTACAGATAAGCAGATAACTGCAGTAATGTGATCTGTACAGACCAAGAAGTGGCGCCTGTTATTATTATTAGTGGTGCAGAAACTGCAGGATTTTACGATTTTTGTTTAAATATCAATATTGACAAGGAAAATTAAAAATAACATCAAAAATTCTTTAAAAATATGTTGAACATAACGGCAGCCTTCAAGGTGCTATAAGAGTTACAGTATAAGTAGATTATTTTGCACAGACATATACTTTTACATACCGTCATGTCCTGATGCAAAGCTAATAACGGATATCTCAGTTTACAAGCAGCCACGTCTCAGAAGAGCAGTATTTTACAAGCCGGTTAGCCGCGCATGGATTCCTCCCGATGACCTTACAAGCTGTCACATTCTATTAACGGTTATTAATAAAATCTTCACACAATATCATATTCAATACCCTTCTGTACTCTCCAGGGCCCCGTATAGCATTAAAGCTTATTATGGTAAGCGTGGCTTGTTTCGGTGACACCTAGTACACTGGAGGCTTGTGTGTCGTGAACAAGGGCTTTATAGCCTGCGCGGACGGCAGCAATTTTCTCGATAACAGACGTAGTATCTGAATAACAAAGATGCATTGTGCAGCGATATCTCCACGACGGAGAAGAGCGCTCTGTAATCCACGTCCTAATCTGGAGGGAAATATAAAGCCGATAAACGGCATCATATTAAAGCACTTTGATTTTATCTTGGAGTCTTTTCAGATGTAATACAGAGGGTTTGTAAGGATGGTCACAGACATAGGATAATACAGGCCGATTTCTCAGATTCTGTGGCCGAATTCTCCCTGTTTTCTGGCTATAAATTTGCCTTTTCCTTTTGGGCAAACAAAAAACAACCTACAGATATTGCTGGAAACTTATCACGAGGGTCAGGTCTGGGGTCAGTTTTGCTTGAGTCTGCGTTGGAGTATTTTGTACCAAATTTCACACATCTGTTAAATTTGGTGCATTTTTGAACCCAACACTTTTGTCTAGAACAGGGGTGCAGAACCTGCGGCCCCCAGAGCACAGGGAAGGATGACAGCTCCTGGCCCTGCACTGGAGCAGGACTGGTCCCTGGCTACTGGTGAGAGTGGGGGAGCCGAGGAGAAGGCAGGCGTAGTTCATCAGCGCTTCTGCCTTCTCCTCAAGGAGCGCTCTGCAGCAGTGGCGTAGTAAGTGGGGGGCGGTCCGCCCCGGGTGCCGGATCTCAGGGGGTCATTGCAATGGTAATTGCTAAAGTGAAGGGGACACAATGGGCATTTCTACTCTGGAGGGGGCACAATGGTCATTGCTAATGTGTAGGGGGCAGAAGGCCATTTCTACTCTGGAGGGGGCACAATGGGCATTTCTTCTCTGAAGAGGGCACAGTAGGCATTGTTAACGTGAAGGGGGCACAATGGGCATTTCTACTCTGGAGGGGGCACAATGGGCATTTCTACTCTGGAGGGGGCACAGGGGGAATTGCTAATGTGAAGGGGGCACAATGGGCATTACTAATGTGAAGGGGGCACAATGGGCATTACTAATGTGAAGGGGGCACAATGGGCATTTCTACTCTGAAGCGGGCAGAATGGGCATTTCTACTCTGAAGGGGGCACAATGGGCATTACTAATGTGAAGGGGGCACAATGGGCATTTCTAATCTGAAGGGGGCACAATGGGCATTTCTACTCTGAAGGGGGCACAATGGGCATTTCTTCTCTGGAGGGGGCACAATGGGCATTTGTACTCTAGAGGGGCACAGAGAGCATTGCTAAAGTGAAGGGGACACAATGGGCATTGCGAATGTGAAGGGGGCACAATAGGCATTGCGAATGTGAAGGGGGCACAATGGGCATTACTAATGTGAAGGGGGCACAATAGGCATTGTTAATGTGGAGGGGGCACCATGGGCATTTCTACTATGGAGGGGGCACAATGGGCATTTCTACTCTGGAGGGGGCACAGGGGGAATTGCTAATGTGAAGGAGGCACAATGGGCATTGCTAATGTGAAGGGGGCACAATGGGCATTTCTACTCTGAAGGGGGCACAATGGGCATTTCTACTCTGAAGGGGGCACAATGGGCATTTCTTCTCTGGAGGGGGCACAATAGGCATTGTTAATGTGGAGGGGGCACCATGGGCATTTCTACTATGGAGGGGGCACAATGGGCATTTGTACTCTAGAGGGGCACAGAGGGCATTGCTAATGTGAAGGGGACACAATGGGCATTGCGAATGTGAAGGGGGCACAATGGGCATTGCGAATGTGAAGGGGGCACAATGGGCATTTCTACTATGGAGGGGGCACAATGGGCATTTCTACTATGGAGGGAGCACAGTGCACAGAGGGCATTACTACTATTAAGGAGGCACAATGGGGATTTCTACTATGGAGGGGACACAGAGGGCATTATTACTGTGAAGAGGGCACAATGGGCATTATTACTGGGAAGGGGGCACAATGGGCATTATTACTGTGAAGGGGGATAATGGGCATTACTACTATTAAGGGGCATTATTGCTGTGAAGGAGGCACAATGGGGATTATTACTGTGAAGGAGGCACAATGGGGATTATTACTGTGAGGGAGGAACAAGGAGGGCATTACAACTGTGAAGGGGCGCAGAGAGGACATAACTACTGTGAGATGGGCACAATGAGAGCATAACTACTGAGAGAGCAGCACAATGAAGGGATAAGTACATTAAGGGGGCACAACTGTTGGGGGCACAATGTGGGCATAACTACTGTTAGGGGGCACACATCTGTACATAACTACTATAAAGGTTGCACAATGAGGGCAATACTACTGTGAGGGGGTACTATTTCTTTAAAGGGATTCTGTTACCAGGTTATAGCCTATATAGACGCGGACATGCACAGCTAGATCGCCGCTAGCATGTCCGCACTATATCTGTGCCATAGCACTGCGCTTTTTTAATCAGTGTAAAAAATGATTTTATTGATATGTAAATCAGGGTGTTAATGTGCCCAAGGGGCGGTACGAACCATTCTTGTGCCCAGCCACGCCCCCCTGTGAAGGAGCCCAGCACCGCCTCCGTTTTAACAATCTCCTTCTTGCTCACAGTTATATCGCCGTAAATCTCGTGATGCGTGAGATTGCACATGCCCAGTTCTGAAAAGCAAAAGCAGGTGGTGGGAAAGTGGGAATGGTTCATGAGTTTCACTCTAGATTATTTTCCAAAAGTTGCTGCCGGACATTTATCAAAACTGGTGCAAAGGAAAACTGGCTTAGCTGCCCATCGCAACCAATCAGATTCCTCCTTTCATTTTCCAAAGCAGGTCTGAAAAATAAAAGGTGGAATCTGCCAGTTTTCCTTTACACTAGTTTTGATAAATATCCCCCAATTACTTTTTTGTAACTTTTTTTAAAAACAGTTTCAGTGATAAATCTGGAGTGAACACCAAAAAGTGGCAAAGGCCTATTTCATATCCCTTTGAAGCGATGGTACGATCAGCCTGTTGGATGTTTAGAAGAGGCGTGTGTTCTACATAATGCCTATGGGACTTTTTGGGTCTGTAAATGTTGGTAATATTAAGTAATAGTCCCCAGATCTACAGGAACGAAAGGGAAAATGAAATATCTGAATACCCCAGCAAGTACTGGGTGACGGGGCCACATCAACACGGAAAGTTCCAAACCTCAAAGTTCTGTGTTCAGCACTAGGGACAACACATTAAACGTGTCAAATAGCTGTACATCACAGGGAACGTTCCCGGTTGTTGTTGTTGCAACAGACGCAGTTGGTTCCTTGAGGCTGATGCCAGTACAGGGATGGAAGACTGCGCAGGCACGTACGCGAGGTGTACAGGTGCTCACATGAGATTATGCTGAGTCCTCTGAATGACGTCAGGGAGGCTAGGAGACTTTGGGATGCGGTGCGGTGCTGGGCTCCCACGGAATGGGCGCGGCTGGGCTCCACAGACCTTTGGCACAGCCCCTTGGGCTCTTTTCAAAAGTGATTGCCAGGTATATAAAAAAAACAAACTACCATAACCTATCAAGGGCTCTATAGGCATAACCTGACTGACAGAATCCCTTTAATGCCACTTGTGAACCTAGTCCAGGAGATATGACCTGTGACAAGACTAATAGATTGTGCCACACAGTAAAGAGCTGACCACACCACACAGCAAGGACCATAATGAGCGCTGCACTTTCCACACGTCTGGAGTAGGTCGACATTCCTGTCCACCAGTCCTGGACACATAACCAGTAAGTGTGACCATTATCAGCACCCTGCCATCAGTCCTACATCATCTCCAATTTCACCTCATACAGTGAATCAGCCATTAATGGAATTTTGGGGGCTTTTTTTTTTGGTTGAAAAACAACATAAAGTCTAATTAGGTGACCACACGCATGTGACTTGTCATGTGCCCATGACATTGAGATAACAATGCTTGTGTATTTAAAACAGGCATTTTTCATGTCCCACAGAAATGACTATGGGAAAAAACCCTGTATACCTAGAGCATGCTGCGTTCGAGCCTTAGGGTGGGTTCACAATGTTTTGTGCACTTTTCAGTGTTTTTTTTTTTCAGTAAATACGCCTACTCCAGATGTTAGCTGAAAGCCTATGGGAAATATGAAATGCAAGAGACACAAAAACTGCTACTGGTGCTGTTGTTTAAGTTGAAGGCCGGGCCATTTACCGTCCTTCCTGACTAGGAGTGTTTTCATGTTTTTAGTACCTGCGTCTTTGAAATTCATAACTTTTTTCCGTTCGGTTATGTAAATAACTTTTGTGCCTTTTTCCGGTGATACATGGGCTTTGTGATGGTATTTCTTTTATTATTTTTGTATTTTTTTTTTCATTTTGTCTTTATTTTTTTGTTTTACTCTTTGTGCCCCCATAATGTCAAACAAGACCTTGTGGGTAGGGATGAGCGAATGTCATATTTTGAAGTTCGTGTGCGGGTTGTGGTATTTACTGAATTGCGTTATGGATTCCGTTACCACGGACCATAACGCAATTCCATGACGGGAGGCATTCCGTTTTTCATTTCGTCATAATAGAAGCACGGTTTACGTTATGCAGGAGAGGACTCCAGCATAACGGAAATGGGACGGATCCGTTATGCAGGCCATAGACTTCTATTATGACCCAATGAATAACGGGATGCCTCTAAAGGCATTGGGTTAGGCATTCCGTCATGGAATTGCGTTATAGTCCTCGGTAACGGAATCCATAACGCAATTCAGTAAATACAACAACGAGAACTTCAAAATATGAAATTCGCTCATCCCCACTTGTGGGATATTTAATTTTTTATTTTATTTATTGCTGATTTGTTCTGTAACCAGGGCTGACAAAGTAGACGCAGTTACAGGGGGAATAGCGCCCCCCAGAGAGGTTTACCGCACTGTACAACCTTTATTGCAGAGGGTCTGCTAAGACCCATCAGCTAGTGCAGACTCTCGGCCCCCAGAGAACACATGAAAACTGGGACCAGAGCAGGAAGCTCTGTACAGAGTGATGGGTAAGGCAGGGACGGTAAAAATCTGGGGCTGCCTTCTCTACGGGGGAAGAAACCCTGCTGTCACTGACAGTGGGCTCCCACTCCCACCGCTGCACGATTAGCATGCAGCTGTGATTAGGGGTGGGCGATATGGCCTAAAATTGATATTGCGATATAATATGAAGCATGTGCGATATGCAATATATATCGCGATATATATTTTCTATATTGGGGGGGGGTTGGTGTTGTTAAACTTTTGGCTGCCATAGTAACCGATCGGAGCCCCAGCATTACACTGCTGGGGCTTCGATCACTGCCACTGCCACCAATGATCGGGGGGCAGTCGTATAGGATCTTTCATTAGTTTGAACTTTATTACTTAAGTAGCGGCACATAGGGCATATATGGGGCACTTATTATTATATCTGTGCCGGGCTCCGTTCGCTCGCTCTGGCCCCCGTTACATGGTGGGAACACCAGGGAGGAGACATCAGCCTCTCTCACTGGACGTTCCTTCTCCCTGCCTGTGACGTTCTGCGCTGTGACTGGACAGCGCTGCAGACAGGGAGAAGGAACGCCCGGGGAGAGAGGCTGATGTCTCCTCCCATCATGTAACAGGGGCCAGAGCGGGCGAACGGAGCCCCGCACAGATATAATAGTAAGTGCCCCATATAAGCCCTATGTGCCGCTACTTAAGTAATAAAGTTCAAACTAATGAATGGTACTATATGCCTGCATGTGCCGGCCATATCCCATGCTGGGCCTCTATGACTGCGTGCTGCGATCCGCCGCGATTAGAACCTGAGGGGTTAATTGCGGTGGATCGCAGTGTACAGTCATAGAGGCCGGGTATGGGATACGGTCGGCACATGCAGGCTACGTTGCTATTCCGTCATTAATTGGTGGCAGTGGCCACAGTCCCTCCCCTCCTCCGCTCTCATTGGTGGCAGTGGCCACAGTCCTTCCTCTCCTCCGCTCTCATTGGTGGCAGTGGCCACCGTCTCTCCCAGGGCTGTGGAGTCGGAGGCAATTTTGGGTACCTGGAGTCGGAGTCGGAGTCGGCAAAAAATGGACCGACTCCGACTCCTACTAGATTTAAATTGGAATTAAAAAAAATTGGAATAAAAAAAAAGCAAGTTTAAATGTCCCAATTCAGATAAAGTTATAATTAATTACTTCTCTACTGTAAGAATAAAAGCCAATGCATGCAGTGCGTCACGTTACCGCTAAACAAAGACGTTAAGTGATAGTGAAGAAGCTTTTCATATGCTTTACTATGCAGTTAAAGCAGTGTTTCTCAACTCCAGTCCTCAGGGCCCACCTACAGGTCATGATTTGAGAATATCCCACAGAATGAGTACCTGAGGTGAGTCCTGATGCACTGACACTAATTATATCACCTGCTAAATACTAAGGAAATCCTGAAAACATGACCGGCAGGTGGGCCCTGAGGACTGGAATTGAGGAACACTGAGTTAAAGGGACACTGACAGGCTGATATATCTGCTGGTATTCATCAGAGGATTAGGAATACAACTAGACGACTGTTACCCCCAGTTGAGGTTTACTTGTGTTTAAAAACATTTTAATCAATATGCAAATTCTCTACCTTTGTGCCCAAGGGGCAGGCGCACATGTAGAGTACTGGCAGCACTAGACAGGACTAGGTAGCGAGGAGGAAGAGAGAAAGCTGGCACAGCCTCAGCATAGCCAGACGAGGCTGCTGCCAGCACTCTACACGTGCGCCTGCGCAGGAATTCAGCGTTCGGCTAGCCTGAAAAAAAAGGCCAGTGCAGTGAATAATAACGAGGGGAACAGCGCTGGGAAGCTGTACTTCGGGCGCGGCTGGGCACAAAGCCGCAGGAGACGCTGCCCCATTGGGCACAAAGATAGTGAATTTGCATACAGATTAAAATGCTTTTTAAACACAAGTACAGCTTACCTGGGGGTAACATTAGTATAGTTTTATTCCTAATTCTCTGATGAATACCAGTATATATATATCTTTAGCTGGAAAATCAGCCTGTCAGTGTCCCTTTAGGAGCGGCAATACTTACACTTTCCATTGTCTTGTGGTCTGCTGTTACAGGGAACCCATGGTTATCCTCGCCTCTCACTGATAACTGATTAAGGACTGGAGACACTTGTATAAGTGAAGGGAATGGATAGTCAATAGTTCAAGACTGAAGCTGTAAACCATTTGAAAAACTGCTATCATTCAGCTAAGGCTATAAAACATGTAAACTCAGATTGTTAGCTTAAATTTTAAACATGACTATGGGATTCTACTAGGAAAATCATGTTTTAAAATAAATGCCCCTTCCCCTGCCCCTTCCTGGATCCTCCCACTGCTCTATCTTCAGCAGAAGATCAGCACACAAAGGAGAAGGCAGCAGCTTCTGCTCAACTACCTCTCTGTGCTAGAGGAGATTAGAAGAACTTGGTGGAACAGCTTCGTATTTGCATATTAAATACAGAGGAGTCGGAGTCGAGGAGTCGGAGTCGGAGGTTTCAAAATCTGAGGAGTCGGAGTCGGACAATTTATCTACCGACTCCACAGCCCTGGTCTCTCCCCTCCTCCGCTCTCATTGGTGGCAGTGGCCACAGTCCTTCCCCTCCTCCGCTCTCATTGGTGGCAGTGGCCACCGTCCCTCCCCTCCTCCGCTCTCATTGGTGGCCAGCGGCAGCCGCACGCAGTGGGGAGGGACTCCCTCCTTCTCCACTGTGCTGGCTCAGGAGAACATGCTATGCGCCGAGAGAGGCGCATACCATGTTCTACCGCAATATGGCGATATAGACTAAATCGATATCGTGTCACAAATTTATATCGCATATCGTCTATCGCCCACCCCTAGTCTATCTCTAAAAGGATGTTTATAAAGGTCAGTGCAGAGATATGTGCTGACTGCCTGGATATATATGGTTAATGGACAGTCGGCAAGCGGTTAATTAGGTGGCTTTTTTTGGAGTCTTTAGCATTTTTTTCCCCCCTTTTCTTTAAAAGTGTAGAAGCTTTTGCCATTTTTGTTAGTGTTTTGACATCTCCTTTTCAAAATGTTAAAAAAACACCAGAAATAAAAATGTGGTTCACATAGTTTTTTTGTTAGTTTTTTTTAAAAGCCACTCAAAAAACACAAAAAAGGCATGCAGTATGAAAAAAACATGAGCTGGTTCTATGGAGTTAAGTGAACACAATACGTCTTAGTAAATTTGTGTGCGTAGGGTCTTAGCGCTGCTTCACCTTTTGCTCAAGTAACGTGTTAAAATCTAAAGGGTTATGGCAAGCAGGACTAGTGCAGCCGTCCTATCGAGACGTCTTCAAGGACAAGCAGATGGCTCACTGGATATGGAGACATCTGCCCGTGTGTCATCAGTATTAGCTGACTGAGGACCCGAGGCAGTGCAGTAATGATAACATGAAGACTGCTCCTTAAAATGCATTATGGAAAGTGGAATGTAGGGGTCTGTTCACACAGTTAGCCTTCGCCAAATCCACTGTTAAATCTGAGGCAGAGAATAGAAGCTGAAGAGGCATGTGGATCCACAGGCGGACTAGCTCTATTTCTGTGCAGAATCTGCAGCAATTATATGAACATACTGTGAATTTAGAAATCTTCAGCACGGTCAGCTGGATTTTGTTTCTCTGGAAAATGTGATTGGGGCATAAAATGCGCCTTTCATTTGCTTTGATGATGGAATGTCAGGATTGCGCCTAAAACCTGACAAAATTCACAAATACATGTAAACATGGCCTAATGGGCACCGCAGAGCATGCAGCTGTATAAAAGAATGGCCAGAAGGCCTCACGCACACGGCCGTATTTTTGGTGTGGTTCGTATGAAGCCCCGTTCATTTTAACGGGGCCGCAAAAAAATGCGGACAGCTGTATGTCCATGCTGTAGTCCCGCAAAAAAGAAAATTAGAAAGTGTCCTATGTTTGTCTGTTTTGTGGGCAAGGATAGGATAGGACATTTTTATTGAAGCGAATATGAAAATGGCGGCATGCACCAGGCTGGTTTTTACATTGATGGCCTTAGGATAGGTCATCAATATCAGATCGGCGAGTGTTCAATTTCCTGCAGCCCTGCTGATCAGCTATTCCGCAGTAGCAGCTACAAAGGAAATAGACGCCAAAGCTACAAAAGCTCCCTTCACCGTGTAGTGGTCGAAGCTGGTTACTGCAGCACTGTCCCCTTTCCTTTCAGTGGGGGCAATGCTGCAGTAAGCAGCACCTACCTCTAAGCAGTGGATGGAGCTGTGTAGTTCTGTTGCTGGAGCTACTGCAGAACCACTGATCGGCAGGGGTGCTGAGAGTCAGAAAGCCGCTGATCTGATATTTGTGACCTATCATACGCATAGGCCATCAATATAAAATTCTGAGAACCCCTCTAAGAAGCTTGGCGCAGTTTGGCACCTCTTTTGGCCCTCCTAGTCTGCTTGGTCTTTTTCTTTTTCACCTGCTGTATCCAGCCCTGACATTCTTCTTCATGCTTGCCAAAGCTTTCTATTTATAAGTGATCACAATGCCCTAACTTTGGCAATCTCAATTAATAGTCTCGTTTAACTTGGAAGAGACAATTAGAACAATGAAGCCATTTATAAATGCACACCATGTAGTAAATAACAAAGAGCGCTCTGATCAGCTCCGTGCACTGGGAAGAAGGCAATATACACATCCACTGTTGAAAAGGCTAATCGGAAAGTTTTCTCATTTAGGCTAGGTTCACACGACGACATTTGTCGCGCTACAAATTTTATAATGGTAGTCTATGGTGTTGTACTGCAACATGCTGCGACTGCAACACGACAGTCGCAAAAAATCCATTCAAGATGGATGCAGCATGTTGCATGTCGCAGTGCAACACCATAGACTACCATTATAAAAATTGTAGCGCGACATTGGTGCAACAAAATGTTGCAGTGTAGTTGTGCCCTATTTGTTGCGCAACTTATTTCTATTGTCCTATTGACTTCTGCGGAGTCAGGGCTGTGCGAAAAACGCACAATATAGAACGTGCTGTGGTTTTTTCCTAAAAGTAGAGATGATGCTCAAAGAAGGACCCTCATGTGCACAGACCAACTGAAATGAATGGGTCAGGATTCACTACGTGCTTCACATCCAGACAGAAAACTCACTCACGTGAAAGGGGCCTTAGGGTTTTGCATGGGATCCACTAAATAAGGGCTCATGCACATGAACGTATCTTCGTTCCGTTTCTGTTCCGTTTTTTTTTTTTTGCGGACCGTATGCAGAACAATGCGTCCACAAAAAAAATGGAAGGTACTCCATGTGCCTTCCGTTTCCATATTTCTGTTCTGCAATATTTTGAGTCTAGTCCTATTATTGTCCGCAAATCACGTTCCGTGGCTCCAGTCAAGTCAATGGGTCTGCAAAAAATACGGAATGCATACGGAACACATCCGTATTTTGCGGATCCATGCCCACTTTGCCCATGTGTTTACTGTTTACAAACATTACAGTACATTACAAATTTTCTGTTTGCGATCTGCAAAAAACGAATTGCATACGGAAACCATATGGAGATTTTTTGCGGAAATACGCAATGGAAACACTACGGATACGAAAAACGGATCCGTGAAAAATGGACACACACATACGGTCGTGTGAACAAGCCCTAATACTTGGATCATTAGGAAGCCACCAAGCTACCCTACTGTAGCACCCACTTGGCTACCTTAAAGGGATTGTCCACATTCAGAGCTGAACACGGACATAGCCCTATTTTAGTCATCGACTCAGACGGGCGGGCTTTACGGAGGCTCATCCCTGTCACCGCCTGCCATTGGCAGTCACTGCTGTGGCCAGTGATTGGCTGCAGTAGTCCCATGACAAGCTAGCATGACATTGCTAAAGCCGAGTGATCAGAGAGGAGAAGCATCAGCATGGGAGCAGCAAGGTCACCATATTTGTTACTTTATACCAGGGATGCGGCTCTCCAGCTCTTGCAAAACTACAACTCCCAGCATGCAAAGACTGCATACAGCTATCGGCCTACAGCAGGGCATGGTGGGAATTGTAGTTTTACAACAGTTGGAGAGCCGCAGTTTGCCCATCCATGCTTTATATCAATGACAGCTGTTGGAATGGGGTTGGAGAACTTTAAAACATAAGGTATCATGGACAAGGGCCCGTGTGGGTCACATCCTGGCCCCTGATATTAAAATGACAGTAAATGAATCTGATTCACAAAAACCTAGCCCGTGGAATGAGAGGGAGTGCACTCACCAGGCTGATGGAAGCTCGGTGACAGCTCTCTCGCCACGGCCCTTGCAATGTCCGACTCCTGGCGTGCAGCGTGGCTTGCCTGGTCAGCGGCATCCCCCTTTGCACGAGCATGAGCTGTCCTACAACAGAGGAAACATTCTGTTAAAGGGGTTGATCAATGAAAAGTATTCTACAGTTTTTAAACCAGCATCTGATTACATGTAATTGCAAGTAATAAAAAATTTAGTATAGCCACGGAGTTATTCAATACCATGTATCTGTATAGCGCCACCTGCTGTTTGCTCTTTTAATAATTTGTCCACCCGCCCTCATTAAGCTGTCACTAGGTGCAGCAGAAACACTTCCCCTGAAAAAGGACACGCCCCCTGAGAAACCTCATGCCCCCAGACCTGCCAGCTTGAAATACATCTAGCAGAGCTATTTGAGCAATGATTGGGGAGATCTCTGGATCCATGTGAGGTACAGGGCTGGTTCTAGCTTTGTTAGGAAGAGCTTGTCATGTACTGTATCATGTCTGATTTTCATTTTTTACATTAATTTACATTTTTACAAGTGGCATTTATCATGTAGATAAAGTTAGTACAAGGCACTTACTAATGTATTGGGATTGTCCATATTGCTTCCTTTGCTGGCTTTAGGCTACTTTCACACTAGCGTTTTTACTAGATCCGGCAGGGATCAGCAAAAACGTTTCGGTTACCGATAATACAACTGTCTGCATCCGTTATGAACGGATCCGGTTGTATTATCTTTAATATAGCCAAGACGGATCCGGCAAGACCCCCAATGCACGTCAATGGAGGACATATCCGTTTTCTATTGTGGCAGAGAAAACAGATCCGTCCCCATTGACTTGCATTGGGGGTCACGTCTTGCTCCGCATCCCAGTATGGCAGCATGTTGCGGTTTGCTTTCCGGTCTGGGAACGCAACTGAACGGAATGCATTTTGGAGCACTCAGGTCTGTTCAGTTCTGTCCCCATTGACAATGAATGGGGACAAACGGAAGCGTTTTTTTCCGGTATTGAGCCCCTATGACTGATCTCAATACCGGAAAATATTAACACTAGTGTAAAAGTAGCCTTATTCATTTTTCCAACAGGGATGCCCAACCTGCGGCCCGCCAGCTGTTGCAAAACTACAACTCCCAGCATGCCCAGACAGCCTACAGAAAGGCATGGTGGGAGTTGTAGTTTTACAGCAGCTGGAGGGCCGCAGGTTGAGCATCCCTGCATTATACACTGCTCGAGCAGATATGAGGTGGTCGGACGAGAGCTGCTGCGCATGCGTGCCCATGTGCGCTCCCACAGTCCTGACCACCTGAGAGCCCGACGCTTTTTCCTATAGTGTACAAGCACGACCACTACTGCTGGATTACAGGGTGGTCGTAACCATGGAAATGAGCAATGTATAATGTGATGGAAAAATAAATCCAGCCAGCAAAGGAAGCAATATGGACAATCACAATATATTAGTAGGTGCCTTGTATTAATTTTCTCTACATGATAAATGCCATTTGCTGAAGTGAGACAAATCCTTTAAGATATAGCATGCGTGGCAGCCTAAGGGTTACACTGAACCTTACTCCTTTTCCTGGTTTTCGGCAGCTTTGCCAGGTGACAGAAGTAGAGAAAACAAAGGACAGATGTCACCAGTGTGACACACGAACAAACACAGCTCCACTTCACTTTGTACACATGAAGATCCCGTGCCGAGGGCCTAGCGCGTATATTTATCCCTGGACATTCTCATACAGGTCAGAAGGCTCCAAATCAGAACTCGTGATGGCCTCCTGAAGATGGTCGGAACAATACTGAGAATGAGTGAGGCAATCACCGTCCAGGGGACAAAACATCCTGTTCTCGGTGAGGAGATGTAAAATGTATGGCTGATAAGGAAGCCAGTCTGAATGACGTGCCTGATAAGTAAGTGCCGTGATCAGCATACTTTCCATGCAGAGTCCTGGCACTCACTGCCCATACCGGTGGATGAGGCCGGTCTTACACAATAGATAACTGCTTGGATGCTTGGGTTGACAATTAACATTGTGATCTAAAAGGCTTAGGTCTGCCCGCTGGTACGGCTAATCTTCCAGAGACTGGCTGTCCCCATGCTCTGCACACACAGCCGCTCTCCACTTAGGGTCTTTATGACATACAGTGCCAAATGAGCCTCCGCTGAGCAGACATATGTGGAATATTCCGTGAGCTCCCCCTGGTGGTGGCTGCGGACGGCACAATCACAACGCTATCATCTGACTAGGATTATGTCAAGAGAAGCAGGGCATTTGGAGTTTGGTAACAATCCAAAATTAAGAAAAAAGTGAAACTATAGGTACACTGCCACTTGACTTCCCTTTTACATAGTGCATTTACAATATTCTACAGTTTAAATATACATAAAATGATAATTACCTCTGTAAGTACTTTTTATATTAGGAACAGATTATAAACTTGTGAGAGGGTTAAACCAATGTCCCCAATATACGGATACCAGAATTTGGGGGGTTTTATAGCGTGCTAGGCATCCAGCTAGAAAGGACATTAAAGAGATCCTGTCAGCAGTTTTGACCATTCAAATCTACTGACAGCGCTATTTAGGAGGTGGGAAGATCAGGAAAAACATACCTTTCATTTTGTTACCAGGAGTAGTGTGAATATGGACTTTTATTCTGTCAGGCTCTGCTCAGGCAAGTGTCCAGGAGGCGGTGCTTCACTAGGAAGTGCCCTGTGCTCTGAGCCACTTCAGAACCCCTCTCCTCTGAGTGACAGCCGTGGCATCCCACCAGGAGGCCCCCACAGCTCTCACTCACAGCAGTGGGGAATGGCTGTGATGCAGGGCTGTCAGCAGTTTAGCACGGTCAAGACTACCGACGGACACACAGTATTGCAGAAAACACTCATGATCATGCCGAGCGGCTGAGATGAACAGACTGACAACCAGCAGCATTAAATACTGCACCCGAACACCCTTTCCAGTCCCTTCCGGGCACGTTCCTCTGTATCGGAGGTTTTTTCTTACCTTTCGCAGCATGTGGCTGTTTAAAAATTGCTCCTATTTGTTCCGGATCTTAATTGCATTACTGTTAAAAAGTGAAACATTTCAATGACGTAAATTGACATATTGGTTGCTTGCCTGTTTTTGCTAGAAAACAATCTGGGCTTCTTGGAATCTTCTTTGACAGTGAACAGCTGACATCTCCGCTTTTCTGATGTATAACCTGCTGGCTGACAGCACACAATGGCAAGAGTACACTCCGCCACATGCTCACTCACAACAATCAACCCCTTAATGACTAGGCCTGCAAGGGCCTTAAAGGGGATGGCCAGGATTTTCATCTGCAATCCTCAGGATGGGATGTCAGATCGGCACAGGCACCTGAGGGGTTAACTGCCAGGGATCGCAGCTACCTCTCATAGAGGTCGGGTGCCGGCTAGGTGATTCTGCAGCCAGGACCCGCCTCCTGTATTTGAATTAATGGGTTAACATCATTGGTGGCGCCCCCCCCAACCCTTCCCCCAGTATAAAAAACATTGGTGGTCCAGTGCGCCCCCAAGTATTAAAGTCATTGGTGGCAGTGGCCACAGGGTCCCCTTCCCTCTTCCTGGCCTCCCTCCTTGGTCTCCTCCCTCCATGTCCTGATTAACATGGCCAGGTAGCGCTTGCGTCTGTCTGCCAGCCCTGTCCTCAGATGAAATCTCGCGCCGTTCTGAACTCAGCGCAGGCGCGGTGAGGAAACTGGCGGCCAGCGAGCGTCTTTCCCTCACCGCGCCTGCGCTGAATTCAGAACAGCGCGAGATTTTATCTGAGCACAGGGCTGGCAGACGGACGCAAGCGCTACCTGGCCCTGTCAATCAGGACATGGAGGGAGGAGACCAAGGTGGGAGAACGAAGGCTCTAGGAGCAGTAACAATGCCCCCCCCGGCTCCTAGAGCCTCATTAGCATATTATAACAGTTTGATTTTTTGCGTAATGGGGGCACTGAGAAAAGTAAGAATAGGCTAGTTAGGTTTAGCTGACATTAGCACATCGCTAATATCAGCTAGCTTCATAGGGTTAAATCTGGTGACAGAAACCCTTTAATAAAGCTGGGTGATTAATTTCAGTCAGTATTTGAAACACACAGCATGTCCAAGTTTTGCGCATATTTGCTTCCAAATACGCACATTACAGTCTATGGGAGTGCATCAAAAATGCAGGGAGGAAAGACTAACCTGTTAAGGGTCCATCCACACATCCGTGTGTGTTTTGCGGATCCACGGATCCGCAAAACATGGACACCGGCAATGTGTGATCCGCAATTTGCAATGGCACTATAATAGAAAATGCCTTTTCTTGTCCGCAATTGCGGACAAGAATAGGACATGTTCTATTTTTTTCAGGAACGGAATTGTGGATCCTGAAAAAACGGATCTAGAAAAAACGGGTGCGGATCCCGAAAATGCGGATCTGCATCCATTTTAGCCCCATTAAAAGTGAATGGGTCCGCAAATTGCGGAACGGATGCGGACCCAAATTACGGACGTGTGAGGGGACCCTAATCCGGAAATACGGACGGATTTCAACACCCTTGTGTGAAAAAGGCCATAACGTAACATCCCCAGGGGTATGTTGGGAAGGGAGAGGAGGACATGATAGCGGCACCCCGTGGGCGCCTCTGCTCATTGCTGTAAAACAACCCGTATTTTCTATTAATTCTAATTATTCTTTGGGCAGGGAGAAATACTACATTTTACCCACCGACGGACCAATCTATTCACAGCTCATGATACATGCCACCCTAAATCCATTGTACAAGTATACACACCCTGTAATGGAGAACACAAGTAGCAGAGGGAGTATTACTTTATATTCAGCTCTCCATAGAGGAGCTGATGGCGTCATTAACGCCTAACATCTCAGGATCACATAACCCAAGTAACTAAAGTCTTAGAGGATGGAAAATTCTTCTATTTCACTTTTGCCCAGAGGGAAAAACAAAACAATCTCCAACAGATTTTTCCAATATATTTTGTTGTTTTTGTTGCAGAAAAAGGTACAGTAAAAAAAAACCTAAATAAAACCCCAAAAAACCAAAGCACTGGATTCATACCTCGTCGTCACCTGAAGAACCCTACTGTCTGTAATGAGGTCCGTCGGGTTTCTGTTCCGGTTTCGGGCCCTCTGCCAGACAAAATACTGCTGCATACAAAGGATATTTTGTTGGGCTGTGATGGAACATGCCCTGCAGATTGACCCAAACCGTGTCAGCATAGAAAAGCAGAGGGGGCTGAGGGTGCCGCAGCTCGACATGTGCCAAGTAAAAACCTCAAGGGACATCAGCTTTATAGCAATTCTCATTCACACATGGCAGAAAAAATCTGCAGCAGAAATTGGCCTGTGACTTCTTGTCGCTGAAGTCAATGATGGTGTCGCACTGCAACACTAAGGCTGGGTTCAGACTTGCGCGTATTTTATATTTAGTATTTGATACTAAAAAAATTAGGCCCCATTCAGACGTCCGTAGTGTGTTGCGGATCCGCAACACACCATGCCGGCACTCCCCATAGAGATGCCCATTCTTGTCCGCAGGCTGCGGACAAGAATAGGACATGCTCTATCTTTTGCGGAGCAGCGGCCGGATGTTTCGGGGCCGAAACCCGGAAGTTCGGGCCCCGGGGTTCCGCAAATGCGGAAGCGGAGAGCACATAGTGTGCTCTCCGCATCATGTCCGACCCCATTCACAATGAATAGGTCCGCATTCATTCCGCAGAATTGTGAATGGGGCCTAACACGGGTTTTTGCTGGCATTTTTCTGCACTTTTGCTTTGAGAAAGGGCTATTGTAGGCCGATACGTGTCAGTGTTTTCTGTATTTATTCCATACCATAAAGATCCTGCTTTTATGGAGATACAGCAGAGCTGGACAAGATTTTTCTTCTCTGTTATTAGCAGAACAAAATGCCTGCTCCAGATTTTTACCTGAAGGTCTATAGGGAATATGAAATGCAGGACACACAAGCGTTTGTTTTTGTTTCTTTTTTTGCCTTACTGGCTTCTTTACAAAAATGCAGCATGCTGGATGTCTTGACCTTTTTTCAAGAGTTTTGACAATACTTCCTCTATGGGAGGAAACCTCCTTGAAGAAAAGTGGTAAGACACACTGGGGCCCATTTATCAAGCTCACCTGTTTTTAGGCGCAAAAATTAGACAGGCGAATTTCATCTGTCTTTCTTTTGCCTAATATTTATTAAAAGTTGTAGAGCATATTTTTATTAAGGCTCATGCACGTGGCCATTCCCGTTTTTGCAATCTGCAAATTGCGGATACACAAACCACAATGTCGGCTATGTGCGTTCCCCATTTTGCAGAACGAAACGTCCTGCCTTCTGTAGAACTGTCCTATCCTTGTCCGCAGAACGGACAAGAATAGGCCATGTGCTATATTTAGCTGGGGCCCCGGAACGGATATACTGTTGCGGATAGCACAGCCCTGGAGTGGAGTAGAAATGAGACTGCTATTGCAACAAATTCAGGCACAATAAAGGCGCACCTACAGACACAGGTTGAAAAAAAAGGGACAAAAGTAAAAAAACTTCTGAATTAGTAAAAAAAAAAATGCAACTAAAATAAGACAGACTTAAAACAGGCGCAAACACTATAGTAAATGTGCCCCACTGTTTGCAAAAAAATGACAGAAAAACCTCCACAAAAATGCTTCAAAAATCGCAGGTGGGAAAAAAAAAAAGCAACAAGCAATACCAAATTAACGTGTAGCGGGTTTATTGAGCAGCATCGATGATTACGCGAGAAGTGCACCAAACAGCACGGGCTTATGCACACAAACGTATTTTTTCCCCGTGTCCCTTCCTTTTTTGTGGTCTGTATGCGGAACTATTCACTTCAATGAGGCAACAAAAAAAGATGGAAATGACTCCATGTGCATTTCATGACCATATGTTTTTTCCGTAAAAAAATAGAACATGTCCTGTTACTGTCTGCATTACGGACAAGGATCGGACTGTTCTATTAGGCACGAGCCATTACGTTTCGCAAAATTCGGAAAGCATGCGGCTGGTATCCGTGTTTTGCAGATTCGCAATTTTTGGACTGTAAAACATCCAACGGTGGTGTGCATGGGCCCGTGGTAACATGTTCTCTGCGGCGAGGAACCGCACGTCCTTGTGTGACATGACGTTTTCTGCCCATACACATCGTGCCAACTGTTGGGCGTTATAGTCTGTTTTTCCAGGTTACAGCGGAAATAAATGCTCTATAGTAATAAATAGCGCGATCTGTGTGTAATGGAAATAACACAACTTACTGAAGCCTAGAAATCGTAGCCGAATAGGTGTAATTCAAAAGCACAAAACTAGCGACACGGCTGTGACATTTGTGAACGCACCCTGCGGCTACAAATTGTCCAGTATAAAAATAGTGCGGAATGAAATCCTTCCAACAAATGGCAGTGGGTAGGACACAGAGAAAGAAGGACAGAGAACAGATGGCCGGCACAGAGAGGCCGCGGTTGTGAGAGACTGAGAAATACTAGGGATACGGCCAAAATCTAATCAGCAGCCTGAAGTGGGAAACAGCTCCACTCCGTTCCTGACAGCCATTTACAAACATGAGCCCGAGCAAATGAAAAGAGCAAGACGGCGGCCGGGAAGAGCGGGAGTCCCGTTCTGTACCGGAGGAGCCGTGCAGGGCCCCCGTGTCTGTCACGAGTAATATTCGGGAACATCCATCCACTCTAAGGGAGTGTGTACGAAAATATCTACAACAGGTGCACAATGTGGACGGCTTAGGAATTTTATCCATTTTGCTATGCTAGCTGTCTTATTTTTTTATTAAAAGGATTACGGTAACTATTTTTTGCTGTTACGTTACATAAACATGTGTATATATCCACATAAACTAGGCATGTATGGAAAAAAGAATTATCATGGCTCTGTGAAGCTGTTTTGCAGAAATTCGGCACTAATTTCCATGCATTTCCGCACCAAAAGCACAAACGTTTTTTGGTGCGGATTTGAGGTCTTGCAATGAAAAGGGTAAAATCCACACGGCAGGTCCGTTTCCTCAATTTGAAGAAAAAAAAAAAAAAAGTGTACATGACATTTGTGAAATCTCATGCACTCTTCTGGTAGTGTATTACGCTAGAATCTGCAAAGAAAAACCGCGTGGAATCCGCAACGTGTGTAGGTAACCTAAGGCCTTATGCACATGACCATAGATTGGTCCACGTCTGATCTGCATTTTTTTTTTTGCTGATTGGATACTTATCCATTCATTTCAATGGAGCCGCAAAAGATGTGCACAGCACACCGTGTACTGTCTGCATCCGAATGTCCGTTCTGCGGCCCCGCAAAAGAGATAGAGCAGGTCCTATTCTTGTCCATGAACAGACATGTGTAACATAGCGTGAGCCCTACAGAAGGGAAAATGCAGGTTGCAACACGATTTGCAGACCGCAAAAACGGATAAGATTGTATGCATGAGGCCTAATACTGATTTGTGAAAAAACCCTAACCTCAAAAAACGAAAGCTTCCTGCTATTACTTTATGAATGAAAGTACAGCTTGGTTTTACCAGTTGGGGGTGTGTCCCTGCACAGTCTGACATTGCTCAATCTGTGCTGCCAGTGTCGGACTGTGCAAGGACACCCCTTCAACTGGTAACACCCAGTTGTACTTTTAAATGATAAACCTCTAGTAGGAATAATAGAGGAATGGCACAACGTAGAGTCATAAGTTTTGTTGTCAGCTTCTCTCCCTGCTCTGATAATGTTTCGTGCACAAGCCTGACAGAGCAGATATGTGTCTGTACACCTTACTGTGCTGGCCACACCTCCCTGCTCTGCCGTCTGCCCTGTGTCATCCTCCCACTAGATACTTCAGGAAAGATTAACCCCTTCAGGAGCACAGACTCAGGGCTGAAGGCTTTACTGAGTAGCTGTAGGCAGTGAGGAGACAAATGCTGATACACTAGGAGTTCTACACAAGAACAGGTAAGGAGAAGATCCTGTGTGTATCAGCAGTGCAATTTTATAGATGGGACTTGTAGTCATACACATACTACATGCTGCTGAGTCTCCCAGCAGGCAGACATGTCACTCAGGGCAGCACTTATATTCACCCCCTCTGCAGAGCAGGGGGAGGGGCAAAGATTGTTGCTATTGAAGGTAAACAAAGGACCAGAAGAGACCCAGTGAAATGAGGAAAGATTTTTTATTTATTTTTTTTACCTAAAACTTAGCTCAGTTATATATTGCTGCCCATCAGATTTACAGTGCTATATATATTTTTTCATAACTCTGACAACCCCTTTAACACCCAGCAACCTTCAGTAGAGCTGGAGGATTGACATGTGCCCCGGGCACTGAAAACAAGAGAAGATAACTAATTACAGGGTAACAGTAAAAACAAATATACATATAATCTAGTAGTCTGTTTTATGGTAAAATTATATAATTACATAACTCACAGAAAAAAGATGCACCACATGGATAAGCAACTGACAACACTGGCTAATCCCTCACTCTGGTGTTAAAAGCTGAGAGATTCGCCAATATTTCCAATCAGGAACATATCGGAGCCCCTTTAGGCACCACTACACGGTATCTCAGCATGACATGGGGTCCTACCGCTAGACTACCTATGGTGTGTGAACAAGGACTGCTCCAGACCCCAAACACTGTGGCGTGTTTCTAACTGGGGGGGCAGTTCCTCCGCATGTGGTTCGCAGCGAACGGCTATCCCCAGCAAAAATTGCATACAATGGAGGATGCCGGCGCGAACCACAAGCACCACACAAACATCCTACACAAAATAAAACATGTTAGAAACACGCCACAGTGTTTGGGGTCTGGAGCAGTCCCACCCATTTAGGCCACGTTTATTTTTGTGATTCTTGTTTTATATGTATTGAATGTGCCATTGCATATGGCTTGTAAACATTCTGTTGCACCTGGAAGCCGGTGTCACATGGTCTGTTGTAGGTGTAGCTTGCGGCCTCATTTGTTCCCCATTGCATTGTTGGTCCTGCAGTGCAGGTGAGTGGGAGGGGGCTGTAGGCTGCTTAATACCTGTTCAGACCTTGTTCACACACCATAGGTAGTCTAGTGGTAGGACCCCATGTCATGCTGAGATACCGTGTAGTGGTGCCTAAAGGGGCTCCGATATGTTCCTGATTGGAAATATTGGCGAATCTCTCAGCTTTTAACACCAGAGTGAGGGATTAGCCAGTGTTGTCAGTTGCTTATCCATGTGGTGCATCTTTTTTCTGTGAGTTATGTGTTTATATATTTTCATCCGCACATGTTTTATTTTGTGTAGGATGTTTGTGTGGTGCTTGAGGTTCGCGCCGGTATCCTCCATTGTATGCAATTTTTGCTGGGGATAGCCGTTCGCTGCGAACCACATGCGGAGGAACTGCCCCCCCAGTTAGAAACACGCCACAGTGTTTGGGGTCTGGAGCAGTCCCACCCATTTAGGCCACGTTTATTTTTGTGATTCTAAAATTATATAATTACCAGAAACAAAAAAAAAACTTTTTTTGAAACAATACTTTTTACAATATATAGCCAAACTAAATTTTATTCTAAAACTATCTATAAATATTTAAATGATCTGTGACATGTTCAGGACTTGATAGATTCTGCACATAAAGCCTCATCAAATCACAACTAGTCACATCCAGCAGAAAAAATGTATTTATGTGTGTTTTTTAAAGGGTAACTGTCATATTTTTTTTATTTGCTAGTTTATTAGAGCTAGGCATGTATACCTGAGTTAGTCTGTCAATGATTGCCAAAAGATCTGTAATTACCTTATAATAACAGCTTTCATTAATGTCCCCTGTCCCTTTCCACTGCTTCCTTGCTAGGGCTTGTCGGTCTCTGGCTAAGAAGACGGAGGACGGAGGGGCGGTCCTTCACACTGCATGGCTGCATCAGGCTTCAGAGTGAGGAGGCGTGTCTCTCAGTAATCCAATCTTATTGGCTAGCAGGGAGCTGCTGGCTACAGCAAGTGTGTATGGGAAGTGAGGGAAAGCAGTTTTGGCCTCAGAGAACTGGCAGAGGAGCCATCTTGAGAAGGTCCTCATATTGTAAATGTTTAAACAGCCATAACTAAGGGAAAAACTCAAGGAAAACAGTGGTATGTGAAGAAACTAGAGATTGCTTTATGCATAATGCTGCTGCAGCAGTAACATATGCTAAAGTTTGATAAATTTTGATGAAAACCTGACAGTTACCCTTTAAGCAGTTTTGGTTCCCCCTACAATGTCTAATCGCAGACTTTGGTGCGGATTTGATGCGGTTTTGCCGCAGATCTCACCCATTATTGGAAAAGGTGAAATTTGCAGCTAAAAGCGCAAACATAAATTGACATGCTGTGGATTTGGAAATCTGCACAGGAAAAGCGTACATGAGATTTGTATAATCGCACACTTTGCTCGTGCTGTACTACGCTGCAGTGTTTCCCGCACAGGAGTCCAGTAGGAAAAACGTACACTTTCCACAATGTGTGCAGGCGGTCTAAGACATGCCGCATTTTCCATAGGAAACATAACCACGTGTGACCACAAGATGCGGCCAAAATCACCAATAGTGAATAAAATATAATAAAATAAAGGGTATAGCCATAAAACTAATGTATGAAAAGTGCCTAAATGACGTCTGGTCCTGAATGTCCAAAACACTCTGAACCGGGTAACCGCGCGGTTATTTTTCACGTATAAGTAGTACTGCCTGTATAATGTCAGTGGATAATGAACTGCATCAACAGTACAGAGTCCAAAATCAGTCATGCGCCAAAATAGGAGTAATGTGAACAGAGTCCTAAACAGACAGCTTACGCACCTTTTTCTGATAAGACTAGTGCAAAACTGACCACAAAAACTGACCCAATTCAGACATCACAAGGGGCGGAATGGATTCCGCTTTTTCCCTGCGTCCACCCTCATGAGCTGCATCCGGCTGGCCTGTGACTAGTGGGGCCCCTCAGCTATGAGGCGCGCTGCGGATCCAGACTCGCCTGTACGGGCGCAGCCATCGCACGCCATGCATTTACACGTATAGGAAATTTGAATAAAGATCAGGCTTTGCTCATAGCAGTTCTGGCGATGTGGAAAACCAGGTTATAGCAGATGAGATGGAAAGAAGCGTCTCCATGGCAACGAGGCAGCTCGTAAAAATAGAGGGGGAGGGGCGGCTCATCTTTTGCTAAAGGCCCCAGTAAACAATTTGATGTCAGGTTTGTAAAGCTGAAGGGGATTGCTATGACAGCACATGTAAACCGCCACATGCATGGCGGTCATATAGTACTACATGATATACTGCAGTGCTCGCCTCCACCTGTATCACACGGCATATTACCTCTGAATATACGCGCGTGCACGGAAATAGGCGCTACTCTATGAAGCAAATGTAGTAAAAAAGGTGTATGGGAACATGTGTTACAGCCTCATAATACATACACCTCTACAGCCATTGCGGTTGCTCTACCGCATTAAAAAACAAAAAAAAACAGCAGTTTTACCAATCGTCCGTTTGGTGTATACAGCTCATATGCAGAGCCAGGTGTCTTTATGGACCCTGTGCTCATGTATACCCATGTTCCCACCTATTGGGGGTCATGTGTGCGCCTGGAGTCGTATTCTACCACATTGCCTGAGTAGAGTCGTTTTTCCACATCTTTAAGCCTGAAAATGTGTAAATATGTGTGAATGTGATGCCAGTGTGAAAAAATACTGTCACATAAGCGTTTAAAAAGTAGCATAATGGGATCTTGCAACTTTCGAATAAAAAAAAAAAAACTGGCGCAGTGCTTTAAGAACACCTCCCCCTTTACACATACTGGGGGGTGTCTGACACCCAGTAAAAACTCCACTGGTAGAAGATCTGACCAGTTTATTTAGAGTTTGCCACACACTGGGACTTGCGACAAAATTTGCGACTTTTTGACGCCAGAAAACTAATGCACTGCTATAATGAATGACCCTATTTTTTCAGTATTTTTAGACTTTTTGAATGATGTTTCTACATCAGGTACAAGCCTTTCTTTAAGATACCTCCAAGGCAGAGGGAGCCACTTGGTTGTCATGGTAACCGTGACGCTTCTGAGGGCTCCCAGGCCTTCACCTCCCCAAAAAACTGGATCCATTCATTTCTATGGGTCCGCAAAAAAGAATCAGACAGCACATGGATGACATCCATGCGGCCGAGACGCAAATTATAGAACTGTTTTGCTGCTTTTTTTGGGGTCCTGCGATTTGCGGACCGCAAACTGATACGGTCATGTGCAGGAGGCCTAAAGGTGGTAACGCTGTAATCATAGTGACCCGTAGAATAAAAGTAACAGGTCAATTGCACTGCATACGAAACACTGTAAAAACTAAACCCATAAAACCGTGCCAACATTACGTCCCCCCCCAATTTCACCCCATTTGGAATTTCTTTCCAGCTTCCCACTACCTCATAGGCCATAGTAAGTGGTGCCATTAGAAAGTACAACTTGTCTCACGAGAATCAATCCCTCAGGTATATGAACTGAAAAATAAAATAAAAAAGTTAGGGCTCATGCACACGGCCCGCATCAAGGATGAGGACCCATTCACTTGAATGGGTCAGCAAACCGGAAGGTCGGTGCGGAACGGCAGGCATGGGGTTTCTCTCCGTGCCTCTACAACGCAAAAAATAAAAAAAAATTCTACTTTTTTGCGGTGCAGATGGATCACGGACCCATTTAAGTTGAATAAGTCTTGATTAGGGTTGAATGAACTTGTATTTTAAGTTCGGCGTCCAAAGTTCGGGTTAGGGTTATCTTAGAATCCTGTTATGGATTCGCTACCATGGACCATAACGGAATTTGGAATCCAAGTTTGCGCAACCGTCTTTCACTGGTCTACTTCCTTCTTTTGCTCCAACAGAGCACAGGAGCTCCGCCCCTCATGTCACATGATCATACCAGGCCCTTTACCAGCTCGTAGTACTGAGCCACGCCCCCTGCACTGATCACATGATGATGACATCACCCCAGGTCCTTAATGTTGTCCAAGGTTCGGATTCATCGAAGAATCCCCTTATGGATTCAAAATTCCATTATGGTCCGTGGTAGCAGAATGCCAAACTTAAAATACAAGTTCGCTCAAGCCTAGTCTTGATTCATCGCAGCAGCCGCACAGATGGTGCCTGTGCATTGGGGAATGCAAATTGCGGCCCCCAATGCATGGAACGGGCGAACAGCGGCCGTGCGCATAAGCCCTTATTAAGAGGTTAATCCATTGAACACAAGTTGATGCAAAGTAAGATATAGCAGACTCCTTGGTATAGCGTTTTTCTGTTGTGGGGCTCGGCCACCAATACGCTCTGCACCAATAGAGGTCTACCGGATGCAATACTCCAACATAAAGGAGCAGAAAGTGAGAGGATGATGGTCACAAAGATCCGGATCACTGTTTATCGCCGTCCTGATTACAGGACTCCGGATCAGGAGTGCAGCGAGTCGTGCGGGGCCTTTGCTTTGTTAGAGATGCTACATAACAGGCTCGACAAGTGGTGGTACTTTTCCACGGGTGCACTTGACTTGCTCTCAGGCACTATTCCCACTGCACATGGATGATATGACCTCAATTAATCGGTATTGACTAGGTGTCCTCTGCTCGGAAACGTTCTCTGTATTGCTGCAGCCTTACCAAAGAAACTTTTTCCCTTCAAGGATAGATGAATGAGCGTGTCCTCCTTCAACCTCCGAAATACAAGGCATGGGTACTTCTGTATTCTGTTAATCTCTGGGTCTTACTGTGGGAGCGACAATCAACACAAGGCGAGAGATATTGCGTCTGAAAAGTGGCGTTAAAAAGTCGTAAACTATGAGTTTCCAAGTTTTTTTTAAAAGTTCGTACCTCTTGGTTTTTACGCCACCCTCGCCCATTTCCTTAAAGGCGGCATGGCAAGAGTGGGAAGGGGGCGTATCCATCAACCCCGAAAAAAATTATCTTTATTTACGCCAGTTTTCTGGCACAAATGAAGCCAGAAATCTACAGCAGCTCTGAGCACGGGCGTGCATCTAGTCATAAATAAGGTGCATCCTCCGCTAGAGTGGGGGATATCAAAACCGGCACAAAAAGCTCTTGATAAATCACCTGACTCAAGTGGAGAAACATATCACTGGCACTCGTATTTTACCATCCAAAAATACTACTAGGTGGTGACCACGATCTCTGTAATACTGTGCATTGCCAGGGCTTACGGCCATAGCTCGGGACTTCCATGTGGGCCATTGGTTGTTTTCTAAGGTTGACAACCACTAATGCCAGATATTAGTGCTCACAAAGTTGTCACCCAGCTTCCCATAGTATTCACACAAAGTGCGTGGAAGGCATTGACACAAAAAATAAGAACACATTGGGGGGTTATCAGTAGCAAAGTAAGATCAAACTCTTATATGTGTAAGGGCTCATGCACACAACAGTATGGCCGCGGTGCCTGTACTGCGGACTGTAACTGTCTGTGTGCACTCCCTATCACAGACCCATAGACTTGAATCCTCAAGATATGGAGTGGTGCGGAGGCACGAATGGGAAGCCCATGGAACCACTATGAAGCACTTCAGTGGGATTTCGGTCTGTGCCTATTTTTTTTGCGGTGCGGACCGTCTCTTGCGGATTGTGGACCCATTCAAGTCATTCCGCAAATGGCGTGCACACGGACAGTGCCAGTGCATTGCAGACCGCTATTTGCACAGCACGGGGCACACATGCGCATGAGCCCTAAGGATAATTTTATGCCACGGACAAATCCACTGCAGAATCTTACAAGCGGACATTGATGCACATTTTCCAAGGAATTGCTGCAGACTTCCCCCTTGCAGACGGTTCACACGGTTGTATTAGAACATGGAATTCACATCAAAATCCTTTGGGTTTATGTAGCGTTCCATTTCAAGCAGTTTTGGTGCATTTTTTTATGTGGGTATTAAGATCTCCCTTTAATTTCAATAGGCATTTCCACGTGGAATCTGCACCGATCCACGAGTGTGAAAAAAACACTTTGCATTAACTACAGTAGGTTTTCACACCGAAAACAACAGAAGGCCAAGATTAGATTTGAGTTTTTTCCGCACCAAAATCCATGGGGAAGAACGTGCTTTGCGTTAGGCCTCTTTCACATGGCCGTATGGTTTTGCGGTCCCCAAAAAACGGATCCGCAAAAAAAAAAAAACAGATGACATCCATGTGCATTCCGTTTTTTTACGGAACATCTGGCCCCTAATAGAACAGTACTATCCATGTCCGTGATACGGACAAGTTCTATCTTTTAACGGAAATACGGAAACGGAATGCATACGGAGTACCTTCCGTTTTTTTTGCGGACCTGTTGAAATGAATAATTCCGTATACGCAACGCAAAAAACGGCCCATATACTCGCAAAAAAACACGCCCGTGTGAAAGAGGCTTGAAGAAAAAAGGCTGAAATCTGCAACTATTTTATGACAAATCGGCATCATCTTGTAAGACACGCGATTTTGCAGCCTATTTGTCCACGGCGAAAAACTGTGTGTCGTGTAAATTGGCTCTAATAATACATATAGGAAAGGATGTTCTGAAAAAAATGAATCCTGAAGATGACGAGGAACTGAAACAGAAGTGTACTTGAAAGATGCCGCTTTCAATTATACACTGAGCTCACCCCTTTCATCAATGATTCCAAATTTCCTTTATAAGGACTCATGCACACGGCCATTTCCGTTTTGTGGTCCGCAAAATACAGATGCCGGCCGGGTGTGTCCCCGCACTTTGCAGAATGGCACGTCCTGCCCTTTATAGTACTGTCCTATCCTTGTCCATAAAACACATAAGAATAGGACAGGTTCTTTTTTATTGCGCGGCCGTGGAACCCAAATACGGATGCGGACAGCACATGGGCGTCTTTTGCAGCCTCACTGAAGTGAATGGGTCTGCATTTGACTCACAATATATGTGGCCAAAAAATATGTTCACGTGCATGAGCCTTAAGGCTGGGGATACATGCTGATCTTGGTGTCACATGACCAAGGATTGCAGTGTAGCACTGCATCCATAGAAAAGAATGGGGTCCCAGCGTGACTCGCACGTTTCTGTGACCACAGATTTGCAAATAATACAGTGGGGTTGGATTTTGCAATTCGGGAGTCCTGCTGTGACCCCATTCACTTCTAAGGCTGCAGCACTACACTGCGATCCTTGGTCGTGCGACACCCGTCACGTAGCCCTAGCCTTAGAAGTGTTTTCCTGGAAAAAGCATTACATTTCACGGCTATTCTCCCTGTAGAACACACGGCACCTGTCCATTCAAGACTGCTAATCCTTGGCACAGGGAAGGTGTGTGAATCACGGCCTGTGTCAGCGGTTTCCTCATTCCTTAGAACACGCTGGGCCTTTTGATGTGGCTGAGGGGAGGGTAGAACACATCGTATAAGGAATAAAAGTCAGTTTTCTGCAGCTTACGGAACCTGATGATGCACTAATCACATAACCAGGGCATTGCAGAGAAAGAGGTGAAGATCCAAACCGTCTTTGGAACATTTGTCTGAAAAGGTCTCCAGGTATAGCCCACAGAGGAGAAAGGAGCTGGCGTCGCCCACACGGAGCAGAGGAAATCTGCCGAATTCTGTAATCCATTACCTTTTTATAGACTATTACAGTTGCATAGTGTCTTCTTTGGTCTGGCGGTGTGTGCACCTCTCCCATATGAGCTGTGGTATCAGTTGTAACCAATACAAAAGGACGCACTGTCAGTTTTTCATGGCCATTTTGCATCCATTTTCTGGCCATTTGTCTGTTTTTAATAGCCGCTTTGCATCCTTTTTTCATGGCCATTAAAACGATTATTATTTTATTTTAACACTCCAACCCCGGCAGTGCCCTCAGTATATATTATATACCCCCACAGTGCCCCCAATATAAATAAGTCACCATATTGCCCCCAGTATGTGCACCTCTGCAGTTTCCCCAGTGTCTATAATGCCCCTAGTACATGTAAGGCCCCCAAACAGTGTCCCCAGTATATAAAATGCCCCCTAACAGTGCTCTCCAGTATAAATATTACCCCCGATAGTGCTCTCCATTCTAATGGGTCTGAAAAAAACCTGACAGCCTCGTGTCATGGCGCTGGGAACGTCAGGTCCTGCTCCCTCCAGCACATAGTAAGTGTTCCATTGTGTTCAAGTGGATAGTTTTTTGTTTGTTTTTTTTAAAAGTTCCTTAAACGCACTTTTACCCATTTTTAACAGCCATTAGATGGGCGCACTCCTGTATAAATGACCGTTAGAAACAAGCCTGTCTGGCCGTGAAAACGGGCAAAAATAGGACATGTCCAATTTTTTGATGGCCGCTATTCACTAGCCATTAAAAAGAAACGGCCATGTGAATAAACCCATAGACTTCTACTAGTTCTGAAAAGAGCAGTCACACATCCATTTTTCCTGTTCGCGTGAATGTAGCCCAAATGTTCTACCCCTGGAACTTAAAGATATAACTGGAAAATGATCCTGTGTAGAATTTCTATTTATCAGGATCGCTATATACTTGAACCTATTTAAGGGTACCTGTTTCCCGCTGCTCTAGTCCTGCATGCTGACTCCCGTTCCTCCATCTTCTGGTTGCGCTAATATGGATATGGTCTTGTGTGCCGCTGCAGCCAATGACTGGCTTCAGTAGTGGTTATTTGGGGACATGTTACCACTGAAGCCAGTCATTTTCTGACCTGCCAGAAGAAATCAAGCAGGGGACTGGAAGAAATATGAACAGGAGCCAACACGCAGGACCAGTGCAGTAGGGGACAGCAGTAACGAGATACATAGTCCTAGAAAACCCCTTTAAGGCCGCTGCTAACTTTTGTGTTTTTTCCATGAGCAATACATTGGCAGTATGAGGACTTGTTCCTTGTAGGATGAGTTGCTCTTTTAATGGCACCATTTTGGGTTCACACAATATACTGCATAAGATCTATACACTTTTATATGACATTACCATTTATTATGCAGGACTGTACGATTACGGCCATACTTACCAAGTTTGCTTTTATGCATTACGACTACATTTTAAGATCCATAACCTTTTTCTTCTTCTGTCGACAGTCCTGAATGTGGACTTGCTGCTTGCAGGACGACTTGTAGTTTTCATAGGTATCATTTTAGGATACAAAAGGCTTCTTGAATACTTTTTATTTCTGCTTTTGGGAGGCAGCTATACCGGCAGTGCAGAAACGTGTTATTTTATAGTGCAAGTAGTTACCGATCTGGCGATGTATAGTTTCTTTTTTTCCCCCATAATAATACATTTTCTATAGAAAACATGTTTGTCATTTTCTGTTCTTAAATTTTTTTTTTTTAAATCTCTGTACCCCAGTATGGATTGACGATAAATTTTTTTTTAGTTGACAGAATCATCAATGACCTACTGTGGGGAAGAAAACGTGTAAGACTTTAGAAGCCGATAGAAAACGGAGGGGTTAACCTTCCCTATTTTATATCTGCACAGTTACGGCTTTTCTGTCATTGGAATAAAAGCCCGCTATGTAGGTCACTGGTGAGGCGATCGGGTTACGATAACATGTTTACTCTACTTGAATCCGGGCAGTTATCTAGTATGCGCCAGGATTATGCCGAGTCAAGGAAACGGTTCAGTAAGTCCTGGCGCACTGTTAGCGGATGGCTAGGAATAAAGGGTTCTTTATCTTGTACACACCTTTGGCTTCATTTTCACTTGCAAGTCCTAGATCAACTTAGAGTGGATCAATATTGGCTAAAAAATAACATTTTTTATCTTTCACAAGTGCTGAGGCCGGGAGAAGTACTTTCGTTTTTGGAGAGAATAAACCCAATTTATGGTGGTTTAGATAGTTACAGCTTAGATCGGCACTTCTTAATCTTTCTTAGATATAGACACTTCTACACCGTTAGATGAATTAATAGGGAATATAGACCCAAAAACTACGGACTAATTTTTGGGGGATTAGGTATTTACTATTTTTACACAAAGGCCTTACTAGACGAAACCTACATTATCTCCCAAAACCAAGATTAAAAAAACCTTTTTGTATTAATCGTAAACTTTATTAAATACTGAAACTAATGAGCAACACACATTAAAAACCTAGTGATGTCTCGCTTGGCTAAATTGGTCAGATATATGGGGTAACCATATGGGGGTTGTGCACTAACTCCCAAAATGGTATACTCAAGGCGTGTAGGGAGACAACCTGCTAGCGTTTTGACTATATATGGCACTGGTTTTGAGCCATTGCTGGTCAGCTCACTATGCTATATAACACCCTATTTGTTTGAGTTTTGGATCAAACACGTGTGTGCTCGAATTATTGCCTAGCCAAACTATTACGCATTGCTCCCTCACATTGCCATGTTCTTATCACAAAATTCTATTCAATTGCTATTATTTCATCAAGCGAGACCTTCACTAATAGCTTTAAAACACTAACTGCCCCCCGACATGTTTCGCCATTTACATGGCCTCTTCAGGGGAAACAGGCATCATGCTCCCCCGGTCAAAAAGCTTGGAAAGTCTATTGTCCAACAGTAAAAGGAGATGATTGGGAAATTTTTTGGGCTAATTTAAAGGGTTTCTGTCATCAGATTTAACCCTATTAAACTGTCTGACATTAGCGATGTGCTAATGTCCGCAGACCCCAACTCTCCTAATCTTATGCTTCTGGATACCCCCATTACTGCACAATTGTAACTTTTATAATATGCTAATTAGCCTCTAGGAGCAAGGGGGGGGGTGCATTGCTCCTGCTCCTAGAGGCTCCGTTCGCCCACCTCAAGTCACGCCCTGCCATCCTTGTTTGACAGGGCCAGGCAACGATAGTCTCCTCCTGCCGGCCCTGTGTGCTGGGACTGCGCATGCGGGAGATTTATCCAGCATACAGGGCCAGCCAGGGACGACGAACGCTGGCTCTGTTAATCAAGGACGGCAGGGTGTAACTCGAGGTGGGCGAACGGAGCCTCTAGGAGCAGGAGCAATGCCCCCCCCCCTGCTCCTAGAGGCTAATTAGCATATTATAAAAGTTACATTTGTGCAGTAATGGGGGTATCCAGAAGCATAAGATTAAGAGAGTTAGGGTCTGCTGACATTAGCACATCGCTAATGTCAGCCAGTTTAATAGGGTTAAATCGGGTGACAGAAACCCTTTAAAATTAGTTTCTTGTGCACATGTTTTGGTCCCGTATAGAATTATAAGGGCTCTTGCAGACGAGCGGATCTCCTGCGTGTTATCCACAGCGAGAATGAGAGCCAAGCTGCGCGGTGGACATCAGAGGCACGAAGCAGTAACATGATAGATAATGCTCCGTGTCTCTCTGTGACCCTTTCACTACAAAATAACAGTGACAACTTTATCTCACAGTGATTTTGTAGTGAAAGGGTTACAGAGAGGCACGGAGCAGTATCTATCATGTTACTGCTTGGTGCCTCTGATGTCCACCGCGCAGCTTGGCTCTCATTCTCGCTGCGGACAACACGCAGGAGATCCGCTCGTCTGCAAGAGCCCTAACAGTACTGGGGAGCAACTGATATGGTATAAAGGAAAACTTAAAACTAGCAATCCCCTTTATGTTAGAATGCTAGATACTGGGTGACCTCTCTAAGGTGAATTGGCATAAAGATAAAAACGCCCTTTTGACAAGAGTGATGTTTTTTTGGCAAGACTCTTGATTACTAGGGTCTGGTTTTCAAGGAATACACCAAATGTAGCTTTATGGTTAAATCTGGTGAATAAGATCAAGAGATATGAGAGGGTTCTTTACCAACAGAAAAATATCGGAGATAAATGAACTAGGACAGTGATGGGCAAGGTGCGGCTCGCCAGCTGTTGCAGAACTACAACTCCCAGCATGCAAAGACTGTCTACAGCTCTCAGCCTACTGCAGGGCATGCTGGGAGTTGTAGTTTTGTAACAGCTGGAGAGCCGCACTTTGCCCATCATTGGACTAGGATATGGGATATTTGGAAAAAAAAAATTCGTTTTACTTCTTAACTCCTCCTCTGGAGAGACACATCGCAATAAAGGGTGGGGAGGGTCTTAGGGTGGGCAAAAAAATGGAGAAAATTATAATTGACGTTATATAATATGTATTGAAAATTATTGTCTGATTCTCAATAAAATATATAAAAAAAAAAATAATTATCTCTGTAACCCTTTCAGTGCTTTCACAATACATTGCAATGCCTCTGTTATGCAGCTATCATGTCTGTCAGGGTTCTACTACAGGCAGGGCTGGGACAAGGTCCATCACCAATAGAGGCTGAGCTGCCCAAGTGCGCGCCCCCCCCCCCCCCCAACTTGTGGAGTCTTTACTAAATACTGTTGTAATCACACATAAATATGCACAGTTTAATGTATCAATTAATGACGCACCGTTATGGAGGATCTGTGGATGACATTGTTATGGGGGGGATCTATGGTTGACACTGTTATGGGGCGGATCTATGGATGAAACTGTTATGGGGGGGGATCTATGGATGACACTGTTATGGGGTAATCTGTGGATGACACACTGTTATAGGGGATCTGTGGATGACACTGTTATGAAGGATCTGTGGATGACAATGCTATGGGGAATCTGTGGATGACACACTTATGGGGGATCTGTGGATGACACACTGTTATGGGGGATCTGTGGACGACACTGTTATGGGAGATCTATGGATGACACTGTTATGGGGGATCTGTGGATGTCACACTGTTATTGGGGATCTGTGGATGACACACTTATGGGGGATCTGTGGACGACACTGTTATGGGAGATCTATGGATGACAGTGTTATGGGGGATCTATGGATGACAGTGTTATGGGGGGATCTATGGATGACACTGTTATGGAGGATCTGTGGATTGCACAATGTTATGGGGGTCTGTGGATTGCACTGTTATGGGGGGCGCTGTGGATGGCACTGTTATGGGGCACCTGTGAATGATACACTGTTATGAAGGATCTGTGGATGACACACTGTTATGGGGGATCTGTGGATGACGCACTGTTATGGGGGATCTGTGGATAACACACTATTATGGGGGATCTGTGAATGATACACTGTTATGGAGGATCTGTGGATGTCACACTGTTATGGAGGATCTGTGGATGTCACACTGTTATGGGTGATCTGTGGATGACACACTGTTATGGGGGATCTGTGGATGACACACTGTTATGGGGGATCTGTGGATGACACACTGTTATGGGGGATCTGTGGATAACACACTATTATGGGGGATCTGTGGATGACACACTATTATGGGGGGATCTGTGGATGGCACTGTTATGGGGGGATCTGTGGATGACACTGTTATGGGGGGATCTGTGGATGACACTGTTATGGATTGTGACTCACAATGGATATTGGGGGCCAGCAAATTACAAGGAAGGCGGGGGTGGGGGATGATTGATAACATACATATCTAAATGGCTGGGGGGGGTGAGGGCTTGACTTGAGCATCTACTGATAAGAGCATTAGAATAGCAGGAATAAATAACATCTAAATGTCTGACACACATATATACTGACATACATATGACACACACATACATACTGACATACATATGACACACACATACATACTGACATACATATGACACACACATACATACTGACATACATACAGACATACATATGACACACACATATATACTGACATACATATGACACACACATATATACAGACATACATATGACACACACATATATACAGACATACATATGACACACACATATATACAGACATACATATGACACACACATATATACAGACATACATATGACACACACATATATACAGACATACATATGACACACACATATATACAGACATACATATGACACACATATATACAGACATACATATGACACACACATATATACAGACATACATATGACACACACATATATACTGACATACATATGACACACACATATATACTGACATACATATGACACACACATATATACTGACATACATATGACACACACATATATACTGACATACATATGACACACACATATATACAGACATACATATGACACACACATATATACAGACATACATATGACACACACATATATACAGACATACATATGACACACACATATATACAGACATACATATGACACACACATATATACAGACATACATATGACACACACATATATACAGACATACATATGACACACACATATATACAGACATACATATGACACACACATATATACAGACATACATACAGACATACATATGACACACACATATATACTGACATACATATGACACACACATATATACAGACATACATATGACACACACATATATACAGACATACATATGACACACACATATATACAGACATACATATGACACACACATATATACAGACATACATATGACACACACATATATACTGACATACATATGACACACACATATATACAGACATACATATGACACACACATATATACAGACATACATATGACACACACATATATACAGACATACATACAGACATACATATGACACACACATATATACTGACATACATATGACACACACATATATACAGACATACATATGACACACACATATATACAGACATACATATGACACACACATATATACAGACATACATATGACACACACATATATACAGACATACATATGACACACACATATATACTGACATACATATGACACACACATATATACAGACATACATATGACACACACATATATACAGACATACATATGACACACACATATATACAGACATACATATGACACACACATATATACAGACATACATATGACACACACATATATACTGACATACATATGACACACACATATATACTGACATACATATGACACACACATATATACTGACATACATATGACACACACATATATACTGACATACATATGACACACACATATATACTGACATACATATGACACACACATACATACTGACATACATATGACACACACATACAGACATACATACATACAGACATACATATGACACACACATATATACAGACATACATATGACACATACATACATACTGACATACATATGACACACACATACATACTGACATACATATGACACACACATACATACTGACATACATACAGACATACATATGACACACACATATATACTGACATACATATGACACACACATATATACAGACATACATATGACACACACATATATACAGACATACATATGACACACACATATATACAGACATACATATGACACACACATATATACAGACATACATATGACACACACATATATACAGACATACATATGACACACACATATATACTGACATACATATGACACACACATATATACTGACATACATATGACACACACATATATACTGACATACATATGACACACACATATATACTGACATACATATGACACACACATATATACTGACATACATATGACACACACATACATACTGACATACATATGACACACACATACAGACATACATACATACAGACATACATATGACACACACATATATACAGACATACATATGACACATACATACTGACATACATATGACATACATATGACACACACACATACTGACATACATATGACACACATACTGACATACATATGACACACACATACATACTGACATACATATGACACACACATACATACTGACATACATATGACACACACATATATACAGACATACATATGACACACACATACATACTGACATACATATGACACACACATACATACTGACATACATATGACACACACATACATACTGACATACATATGACACACACACACACACACACATACTGACATACATATGACACACATACATACATATATACAGACATACATATGACACACACACACACACACATACTGACATACATATGACACACACACACACATACTGACATACATATGACACACACACACACATACTGACATACATATGACACACACACACATACTGACATACATATGACACACATACATATATACAGACATACATATGACACATACATAAACACACACAATATGCACATTACATTACTGCCATTCCATTCCCTTTAACCAGGGCTGTGGAGTCGGTAGATAAATTGTCCGACTCCGACTCCTCAGATTTTGAAACTTCCGACTCCGACTCCTCGACTCCGACTCCTCTGTATTTAATATGCAAATACGAAGCTGTTCCACCAAGTTCTTCTAATCTCCTCTAGCACAGAGAGGTAGTTGAGCAGAAGCTGCTGCCTTCTCCTTTGTGTGCTGATCTTCTGCTGAAGATAGAGCAGTGGGAGGATCCAGGAAGGGGCAGGGGAAGGGGCATTTATTTTAAAACATGATTTTCGTAGTAGAATCCCATAGTCATGTTTAAAATTTAAGCTAACAATCTGAGTTTACATGTTTTATAGCCTTAGCTGAATGATAGCAGTTTTTCAAATGGTTTACAGCTTCAGTCTTGAACTATTGACTATCCATTCCCTTCACTTATACAAGTGTCTCCAGTCCTTAGTCAGTTATCAGTGAGAGGCTAGGATAACCATGGGTTCCCTGTAACAGCAGACCACAAGACAATGGAAAGTGTAAGTATTGCCGCTCCTTAAAGGGACACTGACAGGCTGATTTTCCAGCTAAAGATATATATATACTGGTATTCATCAGAGAATTAGGAATAAAACTATACTAATGTTACCCCCAGTTATACTGTACTTGTGTTTAAAAAACATTTTAATCTGTATGCAAATTCACTATCTTTGTGCCCAATGGGGCAGCGTCTCCTGCGGCTTTGTGCCCAGCCGCGCCCGAAGTACAGCTTCCCAGCGCTGTTCCCCTCGTTATTATTCACTGCACTGGCCTTTTTTTTCAGGCTAGCCGAACGCTGAATTCCTGCGCAGGCGCACGTGTAGAGTGCTGGCAGCAGCCTCGTCTGGGTATGCTGAGGCTGTGCCAGCTTTCTCTCTTCCTCTTCGCTACCTAGTCCTGTCTAGTGCTGCCAGTACTCTACATGTGCGCCTGCCCCCTTGGGCACAAAGGTAGAGAATTTGCATATTGATTAAAACGTTTTTAAACACAAGTAAACCTCAACTGGGGGTAACAGTCGTCTAGTTGTATTCCTAATCCTCTGATGAATACCAGCAGATATATCAGCCTGTCAGTGTCCCTTTAACTGCATAGTAAAGCATATGAAAAGCATGCTTCTTCACGGTCACTTAACGTCTTTGTTTAGCGGTAACGTGACGCACTGCATGCATTGGCCTTTATTCTTACAGTAGAGAAGTAATTAATTATAACTTTATTTGAATTGGGACATTTAAACCTGCTTTTTTTTTATTCCAATTTTTTTTTATTCCAATTTAAATCTAGTAGGAGTCGGAGTCGGAGTCGGTCCATTTTTTGCCGACTCCAGGTACCCAAAATTGCCTCCGACTCCGACTCCTCGACTCCACAGCCCTGCCTTTAACCCCTTACATTTTCTGCACATACAGTCTCTGGTGACTTGGAGGGAGAGGCAGGATGCAGAGTATTCCTCCTCCTCCTCCTTCTCTGTCCCGACGCTGCTCTTCTCTCTGTGCTGGGGGAGGGGGTGCACACACAGGCAGGAAGTCAGAGGCTGGGGAAGGTACGGAGCTGCAGCACACTGCACTAGACTGAGGGAGGGAGGAAGAACACCACTAGGGGGCGCAGGACCGGCTGTAACAGCAGCAGAGCGCAGAAATGGATGCTCTGCTGCTAATACAGCTACACCGCAGCAGCAGGAACTTGGTGAGAGTGGCCTGTGCCTGCGCCCTGAGGCTTGAGCGCCCTGAGGCTGGAGCCTCCTCAGCCTCTGTGTCGGCCCGGCCCTGACTACAGGCAGTCCTATCTAATAAGGTCCTGTCTTAGGGTCCATTCACACGTCAGTGTGTGTTTTGCGGATTCACGGATCCGCAAAACACGGACATCGGCGATGTGCGTTCTGCAATTTGCACAACATAGAAAATGCCTTTTCTTGTCCGCAATTGCGGACAAGAATAGGACGTGTTCTATTTTTTTTCGGGAACGCGATTGCGGACCCGGGCGGGACATCGTCTGTCCCGACTAAAATTAATGGGTCCGCAATTCCGTTCCGCGAATTGTGGACGTGTGAATGGAGCCTTAAAGTGTACCCCCTGATTCCCAAGAAAAATAGTAGTTTTTCTAAATGCTTGCATTAGCGAATTCCACTGTTATCCCCCAGCATGGACCGGCCGAGAACAGTGCTGTAGGCTGCATTTAACTAGACGGCGTCCTTTTCTGCTTAACAGGCTAGCATCTTCAGTGAGCGGGCCAACGCTGTAGGATACTACTGCATCGGCTTTCGCACTGAAGGCTTAGCAGCTAGAACTGGATGCCGTCTAGTCAAGTGAAGCCCGCAGCAAACCCTCGGCCAGTCTGTGCGGCAAATGTCTGTAATACACCGATTTAGACAAATGATTTGATTATTTTGCTAGATATTTTTTTATCTGGAGGTACGCTTAATGTAATCCATAACAGATTCTGGCAAACTATCGGCAGCCCATGATCGTGGAGCCCCCCCATCTCTGAATGATCATGGCACCTGAAGAGCGTCAGCTGTATGTTACAGGAAGCAAGTCCACTACTTTCACACTAGCGTTTTGGATTCCGTTTGTGAGATCCGTTTCAGGGCTCCCACAAACGGTCCAAAACGGATCAGTTAAGCCCCAATGCATTCTGAATGGATAAGGATCCGTTCAGAATGCATCAGTTCGGCTCCGTTCTGCTTCTATTCCGTTTTGGAGGCGGACACCAAAACGCAGCTTGCAGCATTTTGGTGTCCGTCTGAAGAGGCGGAGCCTAACGGATCCGTTTTAAATTACAATGTAAGTCAATGGGGACGGATCCGTTTTCAATGACACAATATGGTGCATTTGAAAACGGATCCTTCCCCATTGACTTTCAATGTAATTTAAAACGGATCCGTTTTGGACTTTGTCATTTTTCTTTAAAACGAATGCAAACGGATCTGTTCTGAACGGATACAAACGTTGGCATTATAGGTGCGGATCCGTCTGTGCAAATAACAGACGGATCCGCACCTAACGCAGGTGTAAAAGTACCCTAAGAAACCGCTGTGTGGGAGCTACATCTGTCAGTACCGTAAAACTGTGGTAAAGCGTGGTGAACTCAATACCTTATGTTACTTAGGGCCCATGCACACGACTGTTTTTGTCCGCATCTGATCTGTGATTTTTGCAGGTCAGATGCCGACCCATTCATTTCAATAGGGGCGCAATGTCCGTGTGTCCGTTCTGCGGCACCCACAAAAAATAGAACATGTTTTACTAACAAGGATAGGACAGTTCTATAGAGGGCAGGACATTCCGTTCTGCAAGATGCGGAACACACATTGCTCCGTATTTTGTGGATCTGCAATTTGCAGACTGCAAAAACAGCAACGGCGTGAGCATGAGGCCTCATCGTGCACTGATCCCGAGTTGTGACTTGTAGTACAGTCCAGAGCTACATTAACTTTTTTTTTGCTAGCTTCAGAGCTGGATTTTTTTCACCACTATGGGCAGACTCAAAGTTTGATCAGACCTTGTCCTGGTGAGCTGCATCCCGAGAACGGCCGCCATGACACCTGGCACTGCACTGTTTGTTCATGTATTCTTGTCTTTGTCTTGGCTTGAAACAGGCCCAAAGCGGCTGAAACGTTGCCGGTCACGTTTTAAAGGTGAATAAAAAGCTAACTTTTATTGGAAACCTGGTTCCTTGGATGTTTACTATTAAATGGCCTGAAACTACCTGCCTCTCTACATTATAGGAGCTGAAGACAAACTTGCTGTAATCAGGGTCAGCACAAGATATGTAATGCAATGTATCTACAAATGTACTCAACTATTAATGTAATTATATATATATATATATACACACACACACACACACTAGCAGAAGGACCCGGCTTCGCACGGGTATATTTCATCTATTTCACTTAAAGTTTGTGTGTGTCGTTAAAAGATATCGACAGTATCCCCCATAACAGTGAACTCCACAGCCCCCCAACCCCTTAACACTGACACCCCCACAGTGCCCAGCCTTCTTAAAATGGGACCTCCACAGCAGCCCATCCCCTTAACTTTGACCTTTACAGCAGCCTGCCCCTTTAACAGTGACCTCCACAATGCGTCCCCCTTAACAGTGACCTCCACAGTGCCCGCCCCGTTAACAGTGACCTCCACCTCCATAATTTTTCGTTTTAGTTCTTAACTCCTCCTCTGGAGAGACACATCACAAAGAGGGTGGGGACAGTCTTAGGGTGGGCAAAAAATTGAGAAATTATAATTGACGTTAACAGTGACCTCCACAGTGCCCGCCCATTAACAGTGACCTCCACAGTGCCCGCCCCTTTAACAGTGACCTCCACAGCAGCTGCCCTTTCAACAGTGGCCCCTGCCCTCTTAACAGTGTCATCCACAGCGCCCTGCCCCTTTAAAGCTGACCTGCAGCAGTGAAGAAAAATGGCTGGGTTGTTATGGAAACCTGGTGTAAAACCGTGTGTATGTGGAGACTAAGGACCTGCAAGCTTCTATTGGCTGATAAGGGACATGTGACTGTGTGTATGGCAGTTGGGATATGAAGAGACAGACCTGCAGGCTTCTATTGGCTAATGTAGGTCATGTGATGTGCCATATTTGCATTTTTTGGGGAATATCTCAGGAACGGTATTTCCTAGAGAGCTGTGACCCTCACAAGATTTCCAGGTAGCAAGGGATGTGTATAACAAGTTTAGTTGAAATCGATGGCTGCGTTTTTGAGTGATCGCGAAACATACATACTTATATATACGTTATATATATATATATATATATATATTGTAAGAGGGTGCAAGGTGCCGTCATGGACGGAAGATACGTGTCACCGAGGTTCCTGGCCTCGGTGAGGTGAGAGCCGGGTTTTATGTGTCAGCAGCAGCTAGTGCTGCTTGACATTGATAGTTAGTTTGGCTGCAAAGCCAATCCGGGCCGGCTCTTACTGGGAGTAGGCAAAGAGTTGGGTGGGTGCCTACTCCCCATGGTCCAGGCCGGACTTTTTAAAGGCAGCCACATCAGCAGGTGTGGCTGTGATTGTCCTGGAGCTGCTGCTAGTGCTGTGGAGCTCTCTGGGCTGGAAGGATGAGCCCAGCAAGGAGGCGTGCAGTCGTCCTGGAAGCCTAAAGGTGGATTATCCTGCGGCTGGGCCGACCGCCAGGTGCGAACGCACACCTAAACATCTCACAGGTGATTGAACCTGGTTTTGGACTCTTTGGTTTTGCCTTTTGTGTTTGCTGAGTGTGAATTAACACCAAGAGACTGTTTATCGTTTATTTTGTGCAAGTGTGAATAAAACACTGTTTATTGCACTTTCTGGACTCCTTGTTTTGCCTCTGTACTGCACCCGCACCGCTATCTACCAGAGCGACTCCCCACAATATATATACACACACACACACACACACACACACAGGTTTATAATGTAAAATTATATATATATATATATATATATATATATATATATATATATATATATAAATAAATAAATTAATTGTTCCACTGTATCTAAAATGAAAAAATAATTTAAACCTATTCAATAATGTATTTGCTACTGCTTTGTGTGCACAGACTTGTGTGTCTGGGCATAGAAAGGAAGGAGACGGCAGGATCAGACTACACAGGGGTTGTTTGTTGTCTGTTACCATGGAGACACAGTCGGCATACTGCAGCAGTTACAGACACAAAGTGGTAGGGAATTTTTGATGAAGGTTATTCGCAGTTGCTTTATTTTTCCTCTTCGATGCACTAGATCAAATTAGAAAATGGTTGTAAACTTGCACATAGCCTTTAAAGGCATTTCCAAAAAAAATAAAAATCTCGGACATACCATCATTTTTTATTTTACCCCATTCAAAGCATTTCCAAGAAATGTAATTTTTTTGGGCCAACTCCTTTAATGAACTTCTAATTATACTGACGGTGTAAGTGAGGTCGGCTGTTCAGTCTAAACATCAGACTACCACGAAACACGCTTCTGGCTGCGTCTGAAAGCAGCAGATTACAGCACAGGCGTGTCTTTATCTATTACACCCAAACCCCAACATTTTATGCTGGATAGTGAGAAAAGATAACCTAGAAGACATGAAGCCTAAACTGCGAATACACCAACGTCCTAAAAAACATAGAATGAAGGAATTTTTTATATTTCAGCAGATGTAAATTTGGATAACCAATAATCAAACCTGCAGGATGCAATTTAGACTGAGAAATACGCACCACGGGGCACATTTATTAAGAGCGGCAATGCGCTGGATTGCTGAAGTTATGTAGAGGCGTCAACCTCTAAATAACTTTGGCGGATCTACCGCCGGTCTAAATGAGTCAGCTTCCTCGCCGTCTTACATTTAGACCGTTTTCTAAGCCTAAACCAGATACAGAAATCCGTGCCAGACATACACCACAAAAGTGGCGTATATCTGTTCATAAATGACCCCCTATATGAGAGAGAGAGGGAGAGAGAGAGAGCCAGGGAGCAAGAGAGAGAGAGAGCAAGAGAGAGAGAGAGAGCGCAAGAGAAAGAGAGCAAGAGAAAGAGAGAGCAAGAGAGAGAGAGAGCAAGAGAGAGAGAGCGCGAGAACGAGAAAATGCGAGAGAGAGAGAGAGAACGCGAGAGAGAGAACACGCGAGAGAGACTTAGGCCTAATTCACACGTCCGCAAAATGGATCCGCATCCCTTCCGCAATTTTGCGGAAGGGTTGCAGACCCATTCATTTCATAGAGGCAGGAATGGATGTGGACAGCACACTACGTGATGTCCGCATCCGTGTTTCCGCATCCGTGTTTCCGTTTCCGCAAAAAAATAGAACATGTCCTATTCTTGTCCGCAATTGCGGACAAGAAAAGGCATTCTTTCTATAGTGCCAGCAATGTGCGGTCCGCAAAATGCGGAATGCACATTGCAGCCGTCCGTGTTTTGCGGATCCGTGTTTCCGCAAAACACACTACGGACGTGTGAATAAGGCCTTAAGGTGACTCATACCAGTGACCTCCCAAACTATTTGCACAGACAGATAACTGGGGTTCAGAAATGCCGTTTGTCTTTTGTTGATCTGAGGCTACACTTCTGAGTTATCATACTTTGAATATCTGAATATGCAAATTAGATCTTTGGTGCAATGAGGGCATCCCCGTTGCTCTTGATGCACCCAAGCTCTGCACTTTTCTGTGGCCAGCTCCTCCCTCGCTGCTTTGATTGACAGGATCAGGCAGTGGTAAAGCAGCAAGAGAGGGGCTGGCCAGAGAATGGAGCAGAGTTTGGGTGTGACAAGAGCAATGGTGATGCCAGGGGTGCACCTAAACTTTCTGCTGCCTAACTGAAACCCCCCTTCCAATGCCAATTTCCTAACCTCACCCCTTTGCCACAATGAAAGCGCTCATTGCCCATGCCCCTTCCGCTGCCCCCCTCTTGCCCCTATCTGGTGCTGCCTCACCCGACCTCATTGGTGGTGCACCCCTGGGTGACGCCCTCCTTGCTCCAAAGGCCTAATTTCCATATGAAGAAAAAGTATCATAACTCGGGATCAGAGCCTCAGATCAACAAAAGAAAAAGAGTGTTTTAATCATGTGAACCACGGCTATGTGTTTGTGCAAACAGCGGGATAGGAAGGTCGCCGGTGACAGATTCCCTTTAAATAGGAAAAAGTGAGAGGCTTAATGCAAAAAAAGGAGAGAGAGAGCGACACCTTGTAACACGACATTTGCTACATGAAATATAAATTGCCAAATGAAACCCATAACATTGCGAGCGCGGCTCTAAATAAGGCGGCCAAAGGGTTTTACGGTTAAGACCTCAGAAGCTCTTGTAAGGCACTGTAATTAGCGAGCCCATTCACAAAGCACTTGAGGTTGATGTTCTGTATACAGGAGGATTTAGCATACAAATAATCAGGAAAGAAATCCGCTGCCTATAAAAAAGGATTCAGGAGACGTACAGGATAATCATGTAATGGAGATTATTAGGCAGAATCGCGGAAGTAGGGAAATTCTCTAGTAGTGACCAAAATAAAAAATGTAATTATCAATCCTGCATTTACCCTACAAAACCACCTTTTCTGGGTTCTTTTTACAAATAGCCGTTATACCAGGTAGAAAGTGGGTACACCTACCGTAGAGGTAGACCTTAAGGCCTCTGTGACCTGAGCAATACGAATTGTGTCAGAATCTGGTCAGGAAAAAAACGGACGGTTTGCACGCAAGTTCAGTCAGTTTTGTTTGTAACTGCGCTCAGTGTTTCAGTTTTTTTCCGTGCAGGTTTTTGATGCATTTTGCACGCGTGAATGACACAATCTACATCTCCCAGCAAGCATCCGGATGCAATGAGTTTTTCACGCAAGCCCCATTCACTTCTGTGGAATATGCAGCGATTTTTCCTGAACGCAGAAATGATGCGTGAAAAACATGCGCACAGATCTTTTGAAATGAATGGGTCAGGATTCGGTGCGGATGCGATGCGTTTGCTTCACGCATCGCACGCTGACAGAAAACTCGCTCGTGTGAAAGAGGCTTAAGGAGACCATTTTTGGGGGGGAATTATCGTAAGGGTGATATAACAGAGACGGGGCAAACTCCGTGTCGCGGACAGTGCGCGGTTTTCTGAGGTACATACATTGTGGGCAGCAGATCTGACAGCAGCAGCATAGTGGATGAGACTGGAACAAATCTCGGCACACACAGAGTTAAAAAAAAAAAAAAAAAACACAAATATGAAAATTGACCTGAGGATTTCCATTGTGGTTTTCGCCCTTTGCAATGCCCAGGGTGAAATGTGCAGCAAATCATCACACAAAAAAAAAAAAAAAAATCAGCAAGTAACACATGTGGATTCTGTGTTGGATTCGTCGTGGATTTTTCCGCTGCGATTTTACATCCCATGTGAACATGCCCGAACAGTATAAAGGTTTTTCCACCCGCCGGCCTTCAGATTGCATTGGCATTCGTATTGTGTCCGTGCTTGGTCCGTTTTTACACTGACCACTAATAGAAGATGCTCTGGAAATTAGCAGCGTTCGTGGACTACAGATGACACATGGAGGGCAAAAAAACAGACACATGGACCAGACACAGATCCTTCCTGGACAGTTTGACGGATGAAACACAGACTGATTTATTCATGGACATCAAACGGACATGGAAATGTGAACGAGGCCCCGGGTAAGTCCACATCTGCCCCAATGATTCCCATTCACTATAATGGGGCCTACCAGGTTTCCGGCATGCATTATGGCATACTGTATGTCTCCATCCACTGAAAGAGTCCATGTCCTCGCCATGTGCAGTGCGCAGTTCTGGGAAGTATATGAGCGTGCACTGAACGGACGAGAGCTGCCCCTCAATCATCTGCTAGCGGCCTGTGGACACGCTCAGCCCCATATGGCCTGATTCAGAGAGACATCGCTGCTGACATGACAAACCATCCGGACCTCATTCTGTTCTGAGACGGACGGATTTTCATAGTCTCCTTACATCCTTACAAGAGCAAAAAAATTTTAAAAAATCTACTCCATTCTTTTAGGCTATTATTCATATTATTTTGGGGCAGGAACCGCTACAGTTTTTGCCTCATTTTCTCAATATCAGTGCTGTGGAACTGCTTGCGGTTTAGCCCTGTCGAGCTAAACCGCGAGTAGACTCCCGTGGTGTCTGAGTGAAGAAGGGACACGTCCATAATCAGCAGCCGCATGAACGGTGGGGCGGACTCCCACTGAAAACAATGGGAAGTGGATTCAATGTGGATGTCGTGCAGTTGTTGGCATGAAATCCACAGTGAAATCTGTGGCACAAATCCACTGTGTGAACATATCGGTAGTTTGCTCTCAGTGGAGAAAAGCTTTCTCGTTTATGTCCAGAAGCTGAAAACCCACACACCGACAGTCCTATCCAGGGCGGGCAACCCTCTGTACTTCCTACTTCCATGTTCTTCCTACATCAGACACATAGGGGGTCATTTATTATACTGAAATATGCCTATATTAGGCCTCAGCGGGTCCGCAATACAAGGGCACCGGCCGTGTGCACCCTGCATCACTTGAATGGGTCCACAATCCGGGAGATGCGGTGCGGAGGCACGGATCGGAAGCCCACAGAAGCACTACGGAGTGCTTCCATGGGTTTTCTGTCTGTGCCTCCGCACCACAAAAAAGTAGTGCATGCACTACTTTTTTGTGGCGCAAACAGTCGTGAATGGGTCCATGATCCGCATGCGGCGGCCCTATGGTCAGTGCCCGTGCATTATGGACCACAATTTGCATGAGGCCGTAGTCGTATTTCAGACGCAATCTGTGATTTCTCCCCGCTCACACCAGGTCTAAAAAAGTGGACACGGCGCGGGAAGGGGACGGGCCGGCAGGCTGTTTCAGGCGTAGAAAATGGTCTAAATGTAAGACAGCTAGGGCTAGGAAGCGGTCTTATATTTAGAACTGCCGCTAGATATGCTGAAGTCTTAATAAATGACCCCCTTACTGTATACACATTCTTTATCCCAGAAGAATGCAGACAGAGCATATACCGTAACGTAAGGAAAACGACAATGATAAATGCTTTTGTGTTTTTATTGTGAAAAAAGTAGTAAAACATAAAAAAATGAAAACAAAGAAGCGATGCCGGAATCGCAGTTTTTTTTCCATTCCTTCGAGAAAGAGATGTGTGTCCCAAAATAGTGTCACTGGAAAATACAACTCATTCAAAAAAAGAAAAGCCCTCACATGTCTACACGGACAGAAAAAAAAAAGTTCTGGCTTTTGGTAATGCGAAAAAACAAAAATGGCCTTGTCACCTCTCCTGACCTGCAACTACTGTGCTTAACCCATGAAATAACAATTGTGGATGATCATTTCTTATTTCTCTCTATGCTGTGCTATTCCCCTATTACTCCTGCTAGAAATGTGTTGCCAGCAGTCCTAATAAAGGTCTAGCTGGGTGTCTGACACTATCTGCTGTGGAGTTGTGATATATTTAGGGTGGGTTCACATCATGTTCCGTTTTCTGTTGGAAGAACAGAAACAAACAAACAAAAAAAAATTTTTTTTTGGAGCATCCGTTATGCTCATTTTGAATCCATTTTAGCCGTTCCGGTCTGAGATCTGTTATTTTAGATGGAAGAAAAGGTCCTTCATGCAGGATAAAACCAGAATTGAGGCCAAAAAGTTCAATCTTAAGGCCTATTGCACACGAACGTGTGCACCCCATGCCCGTGCTGCGGGCCGCAAATTGCGGCCCGCAATGCTCGGGCACCGGCCGTGGGGCAGCCGTAGCGGATCGCGGAATGGGTCCGCGATCTGCCCGTTCCGCAAAAATATAGGACATGTTCTATCTTTTTGTTGTACGGAAGTACGGGACGGAACCCCGCGGAAGCACTCCGGAGTGCTTCCGTAGAGTTCCGTTCCGTCATTCCATTCCGCACCGTTCTGCATCTCCGGATTTGCAGACCCATTGAAATGAATGGGTCCGCATCCATGATGCGGAATGGCCACGGAATGGTGCCCGTGTATTGCGGATCCGCAAATGCGGTCCGCAATACGGGCACGGGGCGCACACGTTCGTGTGCAATAGGCCTAAGTGTCATGTTTGGCGGAAACCAGGCACAATACCATGCCTACAGTGAAGCCTCATGGTGTGGGACAGGGAGACTGGTCAGGGTTGAGGGGGCAAAGTACTGAGATATTCTTAAAGAAAACCTGATCCAGAGAGCTCTGGACCTCAGACTGAGGCCTCTTGCACACAACAGTATTTTGCGGACCGTATACTGGCAGTTTTTTCAGTTCAGTATACTGACAATATACTGAACCATTCACTTCAATAGGACCGCAAAAAATACTGAAGGGTCTCCGTATGCCTTCCGTTCCGTTTAAATATAGAACATGTCTTATTCTTGTCCGCAAATCACGTTCAGTGGCTCCATTCAAGTCAATGGGTCTGCAAAAAAAACGGAAAGCATACGGAAGTGCATCCGTATGTCTTCCGTATCCGTTTCGTTTTTTGCGTAACCATCTATTGAAAATTTTAAGACCAGCCCAATTTTTTCTGTTATTACTGTATACTGTATATGCCATACGGAAAAAGGGAATGGAAAAACAGAACCGAAACACAACGGAAGCAAACAACGGAAAAACAGATCCGAAAAAAAACGGACCGCAAAACACTGAAAAAGCCATACGTACGTGTGCAAGAGGCCTGAGGTTCACCTTTCTACAAAGCACACAGCCAAGACAACACAGGAGAGGCTTCGAGACAACTCTGTGGATGTCCTTGCCAGAGCCCCAACTTGAACCCAATCAAACATCTCTGGAGAGACCTGATAATGGCTGTCCACTAATGGTCCCCATAATACCTGACAGAGCTGGAGAGAATCTGCAGAGAAGAATGGCAGAAAACCCCACACCTTGTGGCATCATCCCCAACAAGACTGGAGGCTGTAATCTCTGCCAAAGGGGCTTCAACTAAGTCCTGAGCAAAGGGTCTGAATACTTATGTCAAGATTTTAGAGGGACATTTACTAAGCGATTTAGGCGCCGGTCTTAGTCCGTGTCCCCTGCCGCTTGCCTGCCGACTTAGGCACTTTACCGGTGGCGGGTGCGACTTGCTTAAATCTACACCAGTGTCCTTGCTGGCGTAAACTTAGTACATTATCTATGCCAAAAACAGGAGTAGAAAATGATGACTCAAATGGGCCTACCGGCCTGCCTCCTGCCCACGCCCCCTTTTCTCAGAACTGGCAAAAAAAAAAGGAGTAAGTGGCGTACATGGGGAAAAAACGTGCAGATTTTGTTGCAAAACACCTTTGCAACAAAACCCTAAATCAGGGCTTGACAAATTTCCTTGGAATCTAGGAGCCAGCTAAAAAAGTTAGGCGCCAGGCGGAGCCGCGTCATAAAGCTCCCAATAGATGCCCCCATAGTGCTCCCCCCCCCCACTTCTCTATAGAGCCCCCCAATAATGCATGCCAGTACATAGGGCCCCCAGTAGATGCCCCCATAGTGTTCCTACCCCTGTTTTCCATAGTGCCCCCCATAATGTGCGAGTATATAGGGCCCCCCATAATGCTTCCCCTTTTCAATAGGTTATAGGACACGTCAGATGCTGCCAGCGTCTAAATGATCGCCACTTGCGGCCGCCATGACATGTGGAAACCCTTACAAGGATTACAGGGTCCGGAGGGGAGGGCAGAGGGGTCCGGAGGGGAGGGCAGAGGGTCTGGAGGGAGGGCAGAGGGTCCGTCTTGTCAATCTCTTTCCCCCTTGTCATTCACTTTCTCCCCCCTTGTCATTCACTTTCTCCCTTGTCACTCTCCCCTTGTCATTCACTTTCTCCCCTTGTCATTCACTCTCCCCTTGTCATTCACTTTCTCCCCCCTTGTCATTCACTTTCTCCCCCCTTGTCATTCACTTTCTCCCCCTTGTCATTCACTTTCTCCCCCTTGTCATTCACTTTCTCCCCCTGTCATTCCTTTCTCCCCTTGTCATTCACTTTCTCCCCCCTTGTCATTCACTCTCCCCTTGTCATTCACTTTCTCCCCTTCCTCCCCTGCCTCTAGTGTAGCGTGGCCGAGCTTTGTATGGTCCCACAGGTACAGGAGCTTTAGTTTCCTGTACCCGGGCGGACTGACAGGAAGTGCACACTGTGTGCGCACTTCATGTCAGTCCGGCCGGGTACAGGAGACAGATGCTCCTGTACCGCGGACCATACAGGGCTCGGCCACGCTACAATGAGGTACTGACAGGAGGGAGCGCTGAGCGCTTCCCTCCTGTCAGTCCCTCTCTTCATGCTGTGCCCGGGCGGTGCGCCCTCATGGACGCGCCAGCCCGGGCAGTGCTGCAGCCGCCTGAGGCTCTATACAGAGCGCTCGGGCGGCTGCAGCATGAAGGGGGCCGGTGCTCCTAGTCCGCGCCGGCCCTGCGCCCGGGCACCTGACAGAAGGGGCTGACAACTACCCAGGCGCCAGGACCAAATTCCTGGTCGCCATGGCGACCTGCGCCTGGGATTTGTCGAGCCCTGCCCTAAATACGCCAGAAAGTGATGTATATTTTTAAATAAATGATTCCACTTTCTCATTATGGGGGACTGAGTGCGGAAAGATGGGGAAAAAAACTTGAATCTTTTTTAAATGGTAGCACAAGGCCGCACCATCCCCAAAAGTGAAAGGGCCTGAGGATTCTACGAATGCACTGAAATAGACCACATTCGTAGTCGTAGCAGTTATTAGACCTATATAATCTTCCAGACGGCTCAAGAGTTATCTTCATGGTCAGCTCCAGGTTTCAGCTCTGGCCTATGAGAGCATAGCAGAAGAACAAACTGTTTAGTTGAGGGTATGCCGTTAGTAACATAGTATATAAGACTGAAAAAAGACATTTGTCCATCCAGTTTGGCCTGTTTCCTACAAGTTGATCCAGAGGAAGGCAAAAAGGGGTCCTCCTATCTTGGACTTTTATGGCAGAACCACAGTCCTCTGGGATCTCGAGAACAGGGAACCTCTTGTATAGAGCGGTTGCACACGTGAGCCTCTCTCCATTCACTTCTATGAGAGTTGCTTGGCTCTTATTGTCAGAAGGTAATGAATTTTATTCACTGCATCTAACAGTGCCTTTAACACGGTGGCTGAATGCCATATATCTACATGGAAACCTCTTGAAAAACCAGCCAAAGTTGCATGGAAAAATAGCCCTCAAAGAAGAAGCCACTGTATATAACGTGGAGCATTTCCGCTATACACGATCACAGGGAACCAACAAGCAATGGTCTGAAGGTTGCTCGACTGTGACTCATCAAAAGTCTATGCAGCCCGAGCCTCAGTTGTGCCGCTCACGAGTCCTAAAATAGAGTGCTTCATTAGCACGAGTGTGAACCTGGCCCTAAAGTCATTGTAACCAGATAGTCTATCTTACAGGGCATTGTTCTAATCTTGGTTTTGGATTTGTAGACAAGGTATCATTACAGCACCAACAACAGGAACCCGAGCTCCACTTGACACGGGGTGAATTTTAGTCCAGGCCGATAAGCTTCTCTTATCAAGTAGCCATGTTTTTTTTTTTTTTTGTTGGCTCAGTCCCCAGCAGAGATTTCAGAAGAAGTCATCCATCATCCACAAGATATTATAGAACTGTCAGCTTGGTGGGGTTCTCCATGCTGGGATCCCCACAATCCCCGAATCTGAATGGTGTGCACGGCAGGCATGTGCACCACCACTCAATTTATTCTCTAGGGGACCACCAGAGATAGTCATGCGCTGTACTCGGCTTGACTTTGGCAGTGAAGAGGATGAATCGGCAGTGTAGAGAATGAATCGGGCGTCAGTGTGCGTGCTTGACCTGCCGCACCATTCAGATGGGGGAAGAGAACGCCCTTTCTCAGAACAGGTGGGGATCCCGGCAGTCAGAGCCCCACTGATCTAACAGTTATCTCAGGTCTTATCTTGTTGATAAGGGATAACGTCCTCCCTGAATACCCCTTTAATCACCACACAGAGCACCTTATCCGGGAACTTATACTGATGACCCGTCCTCTGGATAGGTGAATATCAGATCGGTGGGTGTCCGATACCTGGGACCCCCGCTAATCAGCTGCTAGAAGAGGCCAGGGCTCCGGGAGCGCCACAGCCTCTTCCTAGGCCACTGTACATTGGTCGTACTATAGAGAGGATCTGCCCACAGCTCTGAGTTTACTTTATAGAGAAAAAATACTGATTTTGTGGGGGGGAAAAAATAGAAAAAGTTTTCTTCCGATGGACATGGCTGTGACTCAAGGAATAAAAAAAGTTTTGGGAACATAGTCAGTCTGCATTAGCACCACCTAAATACCATCGCTCAATCACCTGTAATTGTCTTTATAATATTCTACAGGGAATATATTCTTAGTCATATGTGACCTTTAAATTGCTTTTTGTTATGCAGGCGAGTAGGTAGGAACCCAAGTAGAAATGAGTAAGAGGAAGAGGAGGATTCCTATCAGAGAGAACAGCTTATTACCCAGGTCTTGTAATCTGGTGGTCCCCAGAATGAACGCAGAATTATCCAATCTGTCCCCAGCCCAGACCGCAATGCATTCATCTACACGCCAGGCAGAAGTCCGGGGCTAAATGGGAACCTCAAGTTCAGGTTCGGCGTGCCGGGAGTGTATTACGGGGGCCTTTATGTGTCCAGATTCCGGACGAGCGTCCCGATTTACCTGAACCCACATCGTCATATCTGCAGTAAAGGATAGACTTCTGCACCGCTGTTGGTTCTTCTACAGAGAGCGGTAAACTCCAGCGTGATGGAGGGCACTGTATCATCAATTATGGGGCGTCTGCCAGGCATCACCCATCAGTCACTCCACCAGTGCTTTATAGCAAACACCAAAAAATGCACTTAAGGCAACCATTTATCCCCACAGAATGCTAATAACTGGCGGGCATGTCTAAAAAATGAAGACATCTGCTCCGGGGGTCCGCGTCATCACCTATAGCACAACTCATAAAGTAACGGGACGGGTGTTATTTAAAAAGGATCTCTACTTTTTACCAGCTTTCTGCCTCGGAGCTCACCGTCACAATGGCTGATGGTCTGTCGTATAGAGAAGAAGACCCTGGCTGCTGGCTGTCCACCCAAAGTGGCATTTATCAAGTTTTCTCACAAATTCAACCCATGTAATAACGCCATATCACCATACGGTGCCAAGGTATACACAAAGCCTCATTCACACGTCAGTGTTTGGTCAGTAATCCATCAGTGGTTGTGAGCCAAAACCAGGACTGGAGCCTCCACAGACATAAGGTATAGGGGAAAGATCTGCACCTGTTCTGTGTTTAGAGCCGCACCTGGTTCTGGCTCAAAATCACTGATGGAAATCACTGACCGAACACTGATGTGTGAACGAGGCATAATACCACCATACAACTGCAGTGGCGGGGTATCGGAGGAGGTGGTTAATGCTTCTTTTGATTTTTTTTAATCTTTTTTTATAATACACGCTGCACTATTTTTTCTGTCAATAAAATGGCCAACGTGGTCGACCTTGAGGCTCCAAACTGTAAGTCAATGGGGGGCAGTGGGTGCCGTGTGACGGATCCAGATGCATTGTAGTTCCTGTATACCAGATGACAGATGTAGACAGTGACGTATTTAACCCTAGAAGCACTACAGAGTATACGGTGCTATATACAACACATTAATACCGGCTGCAGTCTGATGTGTCAGCGCGAAACAATCCTCAGCGCTACATAGCCTTTAATATTTCATATCACAAAAATAACATCTGGTGTCTAAACCCAAAAATGCACATTATTCCATTTAAAAAGACAGAAAGCAGACAGCGATGACTTCTCTTGTAGAAATCTCCCATGTAACGTTTGCCGTCACACGCCATCTCATCTAGGACGACGCAGGAATCTGCGCCAACTGTTCACAACGCAGAGAAGCACTCGGGTCTAATGCAACAACTGGATGGTTTCAGTCACTGATCTGACAGATGCAGCAGAGCTGAAGAACATAGTAGTATCACAGTGTATGACGGACGCACATCTGCATATCTATTCAATGAAGACAAGTGGAGAAACGTCACCAATGCAGAACATCTGCCATACCGCAAATCCTTCCCTCCTATTTCCCAGGTCTATAACTGGTCCTGAGGGGTAACATCTGTATCTACAGATGTGCTGCATGGGTATGTATCAGGAACGACAAAGTGACCTGCTCTTCCCCCTACTGATGATCTATGATCACCGCCAATCAGCCGTTTACATAGTTACATAGTCCATCAAGTTCAACCAAGGGATCAGTGGGGACGCGAATGCCAGCTGTATGAAGAGGCCGGTGAGCGCTGCCTGCTCTTCACTGTATACATGACCGCCACTGATATGTCAGTGTATTTCCAACTGCTCCGTCCACCCACTGCACCGCCACTTCAATGAAAAGAAGGCAGCGCTCGGAGACAGCTGATCGGCGGGTGGGGGGGGGGCCGGGAGTCAGATCCCGCCAATCTGATATTGATGACCTATTCTGAGGGTAGCTCATCAAGAGCTAGAGATATAAGATAGATAGATAGATAGATGGGGATGAGACAGACAGACAGACTGATAGAGTAATTCTGATCAGTATTTTATATCTGTTAATATCCAGGAGTAGAACTTACAGAACTATAATAAAACGATTTCCAACTTTTCAATGTTTTGGCCTCATGCATAAGACAGTATCTGTTTTGTGGTCAGCAAACTACAGATCTGCAAAATACGGATACCGGCCGTGTGCGTCTCGCACATTCCGATTCCGCACGTCCTATCCTATTGTAAAAATGCTTATACTTGTCCGTTTTTTTTTTCTTGTGGGACGGACATACGACAAGGCGGATCGGACGTGTATCGACAATAAGGCCGTGTGCATGAGGCCTTACTCCTGGCTTTCGCTTAGGAATTCTGATTTAAAATACTGACAAGTCAAAGTGGCCTGAAGCTATATTCACATCTGTGAAAGTGGCCTACAATGCAGATGAGACTGAGCGCGCATTGGGCGACACCAGATTGCAGGAATAATTCATGAGCTTCTTCTCCATCAGTCACTGAGCAGCACGGACCAGCGACGGGTAATCACACTGCTTCATGTCAATCAAAGATTTGGACATTTAAGTCATTTACACGAGATTAGACGGGGCCAGTGGACACAGGGCGTCTATATACCCAAGGGTCTCAGCGTGCCACCGCGCACTCTCCTCGTGTTATCACCGTACATACAGCACAGCATAGCTGACTCATTGAAGAACAAGGAATATGACGACCCTGTAAGAGGCCATCCCTATATGATCACCATGACAGCAGCGAGAAACGTTCCAGAATGTGTGCCTCATTGTAAAGGACGCTCCTTATACGGGGATCCCAGCGGCGCGCCTGCACCAGGCATTATAGGGAATCCTATGGAGGATTAGTTCAGCCCTCCTCTGGGGCCCGTCACATCTGTCCCCTAAACATGGTCTAGGTTTTCACCTTCCTAAGCAGATGATTGAAAGAAGAGCTTTTCCATGAGGACGCAGAAATATGTGGTTTTTCCATAGAAGCATTTTCTTTAGACATTTCCTATTTAAGAAAATAAATGCTGCAAAACCATGGGAATCTATGGCCCGGCTTTACCATAGTTTTCTGCTAATATGTCGGAAAGCCAGACTCTGCACGCTGTGTGCAACTAATCCTCCTGCCTCCCTGCGAGAAGAACGACTGTCACACCGCCTGTTGTTACACGGTCTCCCGGGCATGTAAAAGTAATCTCCGAGGAATGTCTGCAGAGAGGAAGAAGAGAACCAAAGCGCACGCATCTATTCTGTAAGATAGCCGCCTGATTGCAAGCTGCTGACACAAGCAGAGACTGATCTCCTTCTCAGAAGCCACAGGTCAATAGAGGGGCTACGAGTAAGGGCTCTGTGCCCGTGCTGCGGACCACAAATAGTGGTCCGCGATGCACGGGCACCCGCCATGTGACTCCCGTATTGCGGTGCGGACCCACTGACTTGAATCGGTCTGAAATTTGAAAGGTACGGCAAAAGACAGGACATGTCCTATCTTTTGCGGTGCGGAGGAACAGACCCAAAAGCCCATGGGAGGGCTTCCAATCTGTGCCTCCGCTCTGCAAAAGATAGGACATGTCCTGTCTTTTTCCATTTCTTGCGGATCACGGACCCATTCAAGTCAATGAATGGCAGGCAGCCAGTGCCCGCATCCTGCGCACCAGCTGTTTGAGGTCCACAATACGGGCACAAAGCCCTTACGTTCGGGTGAACGAGCCCTAAGAACGTGTCACACATAGTTTGAAATGCGTAAACATCTTTTCTTTTTTTTTTTTTTTCCATTTCCAAGCTTTATTTTATCCGGTTATGAGTAAGGGCCCAGCTCGGGCCAGAAACGTGTCAACCGATGTGATTTTTGCATTCTGGCCCTCGCGGTGTTTCGCTGAATTGCTTTTAAACTGATAAAGTAAAGCTTGGACTTTTATCTCACGGTGCTGGATTCCCCTCTCGTGTTTGTTGGATATCTTTGATATCACCTATCTAGTCGGGGGCCAATAAATTGATATTCATGCCATGTTGATAAAGATATCGTTCACTACCATTAAAGGGGTTGTGCCACAAAACATATTCTTCATTTTTCAAACCAGCACCTGGATCTGAATACTTTAATTGCCTATAATTAAAAATGTATTATAGCCACCGAGTTATTGAATAAAATGTATATGTATAGCGCCACCTGCTGTTTTTGCTCTTTTCCTGATTTCTTGTCCACCTCACTGAGATGGTCGCACGCGCTCCGTTTAAATCTTCACCTGCCACAAGCCATATCTTCTGTTGGAAGCTGTGGCAGTTACAGGGAAAGAGCTACAGCAGAAAGGACACTCCTCCTGAGAAACGACACACACCCCTGAGCTCCCAGGCTGAAGAGAATCTAGCAGGACAACTGGAGCAATGATTGGGAGATCTGTGGATCCATGTGAGGTACAGGGCTGGTTCTAGCTTTGTTACAGAGAGATTGTCATGTACTACATGATGGCTGATTTTTTCTTTTTTTACATTAGTCATGGGATAACCCCTTTAATGTGTATAAACCTAATATAACATGCGAGTAAAAAACGAGGCACAAATTGCACGATGTGGCCGGGGCGGTCCGTACTCACTTCCGTTAGAGTGACTGTCGTATTACTGAGGACGTTACACTAAGCCCAGCCCTGATAACTATCCTATTCTCAGAGCGGCTGCAGGTTCGTGTTGTATAGCATATAGACTAATGTATAGCGTCCCTAACTCTAACGTACTTGCTCGGTTTGGTACTGGGCATTATGCCCTTAAGGGTCCATTCACACGTCCGTAAGTGTTTTGCGGACCGCACATCGCCGACACTATAATAGCAAATGCCTAATCTTGTACGCAATTGCGGACAAGAATAGGACATGTTCTATTTTTTTGCGGAAACGGAAGTGCGGATCCGGAAATGCCGATGCAGACAGCACATAGTGTTCTGTCCGCATCCATTCCGGCCCTGTTAAAAATGAATTGGTCCGCACCAGTTCCGCAAAATTGCGGAACGGATGCAGACCCATTTTGCGGACGTGTGAATGGACCCTTAGTCAAAGCATAAAGAATATCACAGCAATGTGCTCAGCACTTACCAAACAGAACAGGGTTACACAGGAATAATAAGCAAATTAAAATATATTAAAGGGGTTATCCCGTGATTGATGTAAAAAATGAAAATCAGACATCATATATCTTTCTAACAAAGCTAGAACCAGCCCTGTATCTCACATGGATCCAGAGATCTTCTCATTCATTGCTCTGCTAGATTTATATCAAGCTGACAGCTCAAGGGGGGCGTGTCGATTCTCAGTGGAAGGATGAAACTGAGCATGTGCGGCCATCTCAGTCTGCTGGACAAAGAAATCAAAAAAAGAACAACCAGCAGGTGGCGCTGTACAGATACTTTTCATTGAATAAGTGGCTATACAAAATGTTTAGTTACATTCAGATCCAGGTGCTGGTTTGAAAACTGTAGAACATTTTTCGCAGGACAACCCCTTTAACTAAAAACTGGTGAATGGCGAAGGTGTTAAAATAATAAAAGAAGTTATACTTACTCGTTCAAACCCCCTCCAGTCCTCTTGGCCAGGCTTTCATGGCATGGCTGCTGCGGTAACGTGCCCATATACCGCATATAACTGCTGCAGCCAATCACTAGTCCCTGTGGTCTTGTGCCAAATCCCACTGAGGCCTGTGCCTGACTGCAGTGATCATGAGCTGTATATGGGCAAGTCCCTGCTGCAGCCAAGAACATGACGTCCTGGCTACAGTAACGGGGAGATTGGAGTGCATGGCTGGAGCAGAGGGGTTTGGAGTTTGACCAGTGAGGAGTTCACACAGCCGACGCATGTTTTGCAGACCCGCTGTTTGCAACACATGTACAGCGGCCATATGGTCGTCTGAATGGGGCCTAACTGTAAAGGAGCCATTTGGCTGAGGTGATACACAAATTGCAAGGTCTGCTGATTTTTGCTGTTTTTGGACACGCCATACGATAAGTTTGGAAGCCTGCTGCCATCAGGATGTATCAGCCAATAAAAGGGAAATTCCCGCAGGAAGAAATCAGCCGCTTAATAGAAATTTTCACAAGCTACCTACCTGGAGGCTGCTATCTCCACCTTCGTCCGTGCCACAGCTGCTGCTCTCTGCGCTCCTTCGACTGCGCGGTCTACCTTCTCCTTCGTTTTGGTGTTCTTTATGGGTATAAGTTGCTTTCTTGTTCCACGGACCAAAACATTATTTTTGTACTTTCCTTCTTCTTTCGTGCCATCCGGAAATATGGTACATCCATATCCATGCCTTCTGTTGTTCATCCATTCTCCCTCATATTTCATCCCGTTTGAGCGCTCACTTACTCCAAACCCGGTGCGCTTATCATTCTTCCATTCTCCCATGTAGCTTTCGGTGGTGGTGGCATCAACGTGATCTTCTGCAGGACAATAATCAGAGTCCAGGTCCCCAAAGCTAATTGTAGAGTTGGCGTCACTGGAGCTTATGCGACTCATGGCTGCGTCGCTTCTCACAGAGCTGCGCTTGCTAGATATGGAGATCTTGGACTCCGATTTTCTCAGCTTAATGCTGCCCAGTAGGGATCCTCTTCTGAACAAGCCTTTCTTCTTGCTCGACATAAGCTCAGAGTCACTGTGAAAATTCAACACAAAACCTCCACGAGTCCCAGCAGGACTGTCGGCCCCTAGGTCGTGAAGGACGGTGCCATTGCTCTGTTCACTACGTAGGGAGGAGAGAGACGTTCGGAGCGGTGAACGGATCACTGTAGCCATGCCATAGGGAACACTCTGGCGGACGCCGTATCCGTGCCTCATTCCTCCCATCCATTGTCCTTGGTAGGTACCTGCACGAAAACAGAGCGTTAGGAATAAGATAGGATGGACTTCCAAGCATCAAATCATGCACCTTCGCACAAAGTACAACGGTACCCGATTTTCTGGGCTGACATAGACATGAACACTATAGTCACTGATGTTTATGGCATTATTATTATATGGCGCATAATATTTGCATGGTTGTTATGTTCTTTGTGGACTGGTATGACTACTAGTTTCGGCATCAATGCTTTTATCACATTGGGGGAGATTAAATTGGTTTTATGAGACTTTTATACTATCCTCCGGATAGGTCATCAGTATTTGATTGGTGGGGGTCCGACATCTGGGACCCCCCTGATCGGCTGTTTGAGAAGGCACTGCTTCTGGTGCTAACCAAGCACAGCGCCGTACATAGTATAGTGGCTGTGCATGGTATCGTAGCTCAGCCCCATTCACTTCAATGGCCCTGAGGCCATGTTGGCTGATAAATATGATGTCACATGGCCTAAGACAAGGATGGGCAAACTGCGGCCCTCCAGCTGTTGTAAAACTACAATTCCCACCATGCTCTGATGTAGGCTGATAGCTGTAAGCAGTCTTTGCATGCTGGGAGTTGTAATTTTGCAACAGCTGAAGAACTGCAGTTTGCCCATCACTGGCCCAGGATACGCACGCGAGAAGTCTGCGACGCTACAGCGAGCACTGGTGCCTTCTCAAACAGCTGCTCAGCGGAGGTCCCGGGTGTCCGACCCCCACTGACCAATATAAAAGTCTCGGAAAACCCCTTTAATAGATTGTATTTTGCTCCGGAATATTATGCCTCTGCCATTTTTGTTTGGGCCATATTTCTGAGCAGTGTTTGTTACATGTATCATACAATGTGAATGATGTGTAAAAGGTGTTAAACGAGCCCAAGGTTGTGAAGATCTGAGGTCTTTAGGGAAGAAGCGACAAAATGCGCCATGTGACAGTGTAAGTGGCGACACAATGTGCAGCAGGTCTTTCTACTTGCTTTAACAGTATTTTACACCATTTTTGTACCACCTTGGAGCAAGTATGATTTTAGACAACCAGATGGGACATAGCTTAGACTAGGACAAGACAAGGTGCAAATTAGCTTCAGACAAAAAGGTGTAACCCTTTTAGGCTTGGTGTGTTAATATATAGCATGCAAGGGATGTGCCGCAGAAACACTGGAGCAATGACTGCTGGATTCGATCTGCAAGTACTGTCAAATATCTGCCTCATTGGCTTAAGCATTCAATAATAGTTTGCAAAAGCAAAAAATGCCCCATGTAGCAGCACGGAGGCTCAGTGATTAGCTCTGGTGCCTTGCAGAGCTGGGGTCCTAGGTTCAAATCCGACCAAGGACAACATCTGCATGGAGTTTGTATGTTCTCCCCCGGTTTCCTCCCGCAGACATACTGATAGGGACCTTAGATTGACACTACCTGGCCAAGAGCAGGAAGGTAGGTACGCTTCACAACCCACCCAAATGATCTCACTTCTGGGGTTCACAGACTGGGCGCACTTGCTCACCACTCACTTTTAGCCATTTCTTACATGCTTGTTGTTACACTGTGCTGGTTTTCTATAGTAGCAGCAGATACCGCTTACTGGGATGACGTTCTTAAACTGACATTTTCCAGAGCCATTAGGTATTCTGGATTGGGAGCAAATAGGGCTGTGACCACGACTTAGTCCCATTTACAGCACGTGCTGAGATGGAACAGACTTGTAGCAACCAGGGCTGTGGAGTCGGTAGATAAATTTTCCGACTCCGACTCCTCAGATTTTGAAACTTCCGACTCCGACTCCTCGACTCCGACTCCTCTGTATTTAATATGCAAATACGAAGCTGTTCCACCAAGTTCTTCTAATCTCCTCTAGCACAGAGAGGTAGTTGAGCAGAAGCTGCTGCCTTCTCCTTTGTGTGCTGATCTTCTGCTGAAGATAGAGCAGTGGGAGGATCCAGGAAGGGGCAGGGGAAGGGGCATTTATTTTAAAACATGATTTTCCTAGTAGAATCCCATAGTCATGTTTAAAATTTAAGCTAACAATCTGAGTTTACATGTTTTATAGCCTTAGCTGAATGATAGCAGCTTTTCAAATGGTTTACAGCTTCAGTCTTGAACTATTGACTATCCATTCCCTTCACTTATACAAGTGTCTCCAGTCCTTAATCAGTTATCAGTGAGAGGCGAGGATAACCATGGGTTCCCTGTAACAGCAGACCACAAGACAATGGAAAGTGTAAGTATTGCCGCTCCTTAAAGGGACACTGACAGGCTGATTTTCCAGCTAAAGATATATATATACTGGTATTCATCAGAGAATTAGGAATAAAACTATACTAATGTTACCCCCAGGTAAGCTGTACTTGTGTTTAAAAACATTTTAATCTGTATGCAAATTCACTATCTTTGTGCCCAATGGGGCAGCGTCTCCTGCGGCTTTGTGCCCAGCCGCGCCCGAGTACAGCTTCCCAGCGCTGTTCCCTCGTTATTATTCACTTCACTGGCCTTTTTTTCAGGCTAGCCGAACGCTGAATTCCTGCGCAGGCGCACGTGTAGAGTGCTGGCAGCAGCCTCGTCTGGCTATGCTGAGGCTGTGCCAGCTTTCTCTCTTCCTCCTCGCTACCTAGTCCTGTCTAGTGCTGCCAGTACTCTACATGTGCGCCTGCCCCCTTGGGCACAAAGGTAGAGAGTTTGCATATTGATTAAAACGTTTTTAAACACAAGTAAACCTCAACTGGGGGTAACAGTCGTCTAGTTGTATTCCTAATCCTCTGATGAATACCAGCAGATATATCAGCCTGTCAGTGTCCCTTTAACTGCATAGTAAAGCATATGAAAAGCGTGCTTCTTCACGGTCACTTAACGTCTTTGTTTAGCGGTAACGTGACGCACTGCATGCATTGGCTTTTATTCTTACAGTAGAGAAGTAATTAATTATAACTTTATCTGAATTGGGACATTTAAACTTGCTTTTTTTTTATTCCAATTTAAATCTAGTAGGAGTCGGAGTCGGTCCATTTTTTGCCGACTCCGACTCCAGGTACCCAAAATTGCCTCCGACTCCTCGACTCCGACTCCACAGCCCTGGTAGCAACACATGCGTAAAAATGATGTCTTAAAGGGGTTCAAATGTTTGTAAAAGGAGACAGAGTAACAATCGAGTAACATAATGTGTGCACAATCAGAGGAACAGAGAAAGTGAAAAATGGCTCCGTCTTAACGCCTATAGTGTGAATGGGCCATTTTGAGCATAAGTTCTGCTCACTTTGTGTCCGTTCTGTTAGATTTCCTTGACTTTTGACGGGAGAATAAAGTGCTGTCTGCTGTGCTTTCATTTCAGCAACAAATAATGGAAACTTGATGGAATCGACCTTTCCATCTTTTTAACATCAAAGTCAATGGCGGATAACAGAGCTGTTTGTATCCGTCATTCAATCCATTTTGCATATCATTTTTTTTTTTGCATTTTACTGGTCCTTTGGCAGAAAAGAAATATGGAAGACACAACACTTATGGGAACAAGCCCTAATATGCTCTGGATTCATTGTGGTCCCAGAGGACTGATCTCAGGAACAGAGACTGAAATGTAGGTCTTATGCACGCGGCCATTTTTCATGAATTGCATGTGGACCCATTCAATTCAACGAAAAAAGAAAAAAAAAAAAGAAAAGAAAATCATGTCCTATTAGCGTCTGTTTTGCGGACAAGAATAGACAATTGTAACGTAGCGCGGGATCAGCGGAAGGGAAAAGGAGGGAAGTACATGGCCGGTATCCGTGTTTTGTCGTATGCAGGAGGCCTACAACGATTTATTTACCTCCTTGCTCTATGAGTAAAATATGTTCTCATCTCCCCAGTGATACCCCATACATGACATAGGTTCACCCAGTCACCCACGGACCACAGGGTACATCACTGTGACTGAGTGCTACCTCTGCCACCTTATTTTGAGTTCAGGAAACTTTAGAAATGAAGATAGATTACATTTTCAAGGCCTCCTTGCGTGATTGTAGATATAGAGGTAAAGAAGTCAGGCATCCTTATGCCGGGAGGACAGCGGACGGCAAATCCTATCACCAGAACACAAAGTTTATGGCTCAGTGTAAAAGAATTGCTCTCTTTTCAGGCTCGGCCATTGTAGGCATAGGCCCCCTCCTTTCTGTATGTGAATTAGCTATAATCTCCACTACCACAATGCTCTGTGGAAAGCATTGGACGGATGCTAATTCAGTTTTCTGGAATTGAAATAAAGGGAAGATCCCGGAAAAGGGAGTTTCCACTGTAATTATTAATTAGCGAGCCTCTCACACTACTTAATGAGTCATTTTTTTGCTGTGCCGTTTGTTGCTGGCCGCTGCTCACTAACAAAGGTTTATTGCTTACACTTCTCATGTTCAATACGCTTTTATTGGTTTCTCATCTTTGTAGGCCAAAATCAGATCATAGGCGGCAAACATTTATGCACAGCGGGCTTTCTTCAAGAAACCTAATTGCCCAGACAGTGAGACATGAGGAAAGTGCGGCGAAGCAGTCACTGTGATAAGCATGTGCTAGCGATATTAAAGGGGTTGTCTCACCTCAAACATTGGTGGCATATCGCTAGGATATGCCACCAATGTCAGATAGGTGAGGGTCTCACCTCTGGGATCAGCACCTGTCTCTAGAACAGGGCCCCCAAAATGAATAAGAGCACACCACGCATGCGCAGCTGTACTCCATTCATTTCTATGGGTGTGCTGAAAATAGACAAACCGGTTCGCCTATTTCCAGCAGCTCCATAAAGGTGAATAGAACGGTGGCTGCACTTGCATGCTGCGCTTTCCATTAATTTCTATGGGACCTCTTGGTTATTACTGATTTCTTAACAAGAATATATTGTACATATTGAAATCAGTAAAAAGTATTAGCTTTCTAAGCATAGAAAGCCACTATTCTTAAAATGACAGGGCTATAATCTGGAGATAAGCCTTTTACCTTCCATATGGAGGGTCTCAGATTCAAATCCCAAGAGACTTGCAAATTTTTTCTTCAGTTACTTTTTCTCATTTAACCCATAACAAAAGTTGATAAAAAGTTACAATTAAAATCTTATGTGTATGGCAAAATAGCCTGATGAAAGTACTGCTATACTTGCTAGTAAGTAGTGTATAGAATCTCATGCTATTATATCATACAGACAAAAGAACAGTATAATTTTAATCAGCATGATCAACCCTACCGGCTAGCATGCTTGGTTTAATAGGATTGATCATGTCGACAGAGGCTCTTTAACGACTTCCTGACCAGAGCTGTACTAGTACAGCGCTTGCTGGGTCTTTAAAGCTGGCGCCCGCTCCTAAGCGGAGCGGGCGCCATAGCTGCAGGGTGTTTGCTGTATTACACAGCAGACACCCGTGGCTAATGTTGTAGGTTGCGGAAATTTTACATTTCAGATGCAGTGTTTAATCCTGACCACGGCATCGGAGCGCGAAATACCGGAAGCAGGTATTTCAGAATAACACAAAGAAAATGGTATAATTTCCTTCCTGACTCCATTCCCACGTCACAGCTCCATCCTTTCCTTTAGCCTTTGTTGTCCGGACTGCAGCAGTGACATGCCTGTATAACATATGTGACTGCTGCAGTCAATCACTACCCTCATGCCGTATACTACCGAGGCCGGCTACAGCTGTCAAGTCAATACGAAACACCATCATTGGTGTGGCGGGGACAAGAGGAGACGATGGGACTGAGGAAGTACAGGAAGGTAAGTATACCATTTTTTAGTTATCTGTATATCTGGGACAACTTCTGTAATGCCAAAAGACATAATACAGGTTGTTATACTTGGCATCTTGTATTCTCCAGCAAAATTTGAAAGGCAGAGCTCCAGCTTCATGCTATGTCCTATTATAGAGTGAACTTACCAAATTATATATAAATGAAGACAAATATGGACATACGTCAGGCACTCAATCAGTGGCGTTCCTTGTACAGGTAGTGCACAGGCCTGGTGGGCCTTAGAGGTTCTTCTGCCACAGAAGAAGACACCACTATTATAAATGGCACATGGTAGGTTGAAGACCTTGTAAAAGATTTAGCACTGGAGGGACGAGGCGTTGCCTCTGTATATCCAGCATATTATTGGTCACACCGATGGGACTTTTTGGAACATTTTAAAAGTGAATGCTCCTTTACTATTATGCTACCCACTTCAAAATTGAATATTATTCATTCAAAGGCCAATTGTAAAAGACAATTGTACGTAATACGGGAAACTCCACCACTTACATTCATCTTCACAGCCAAATATCATGACTACACATGCTTTCAGATCTTCCCTTCGAGCGTGCAGCTGCCCCTCACATCCTGGAGAGCAGGTCTATCCCTAGTTATTTTCCTGTTTATCTTGCAATTCATCTTATCCTTCTTGTCTTATCATATATAAGCTAAACTTCCTTTCTTGAGGTGCTGACCCCTCTGAAGAGTTTTACATGTGTTTTTCCACATGTGCTGAAATATCCGGACAAGTAATGCTACTACTTACAGCGCGACTACTTCATCTAAGCTTCTTATACAAATTGGCCTGATGTACAAAAGCCGCATATGCCAAAGGAAAGATACCTTTGGCTAGCCAAAAAGAGGGGCCCGTCGTCCCAAGGCTGCAGCTTAGGGAGAGGTGCTGCAGCATGCATGGCTCTCTCCATCCACTTTGATGGTATTTCTGAAAATAGAGGTGTAAGCGTGCTCGGCAGTTTTTGGAACTCTTATAAGGGTGAATGTAGAGAGCCACCCATGCACGGCCACCTCTCTGTTCACAGCGGCCACACGAATGGAGCAAAAAAAAAACGTAACGGAACCAAAACACGTTCGTGTGAATGTAGCCTAAAGTGGTTGTCCGAGTTATTGTTTATTACTATTATTTATTTTTATGCGTGATTAAAGGGGTTGTTAATCTAGGCCATCAAAATAGAAATCCTGGAAACCTCCTTTAAAGGGGTTGTGCCAAGCTTGCAAGTTATCTACTATCCACAGGGGATAATAGGGGAACATGAACTGATCGCTGGAGTTCCGACCACTGGGAAGCCCCACTGTTTCCAAGAACGGGAGCCCCGATCTGATGGCGTGGCAGGCCGGGCATATGCCCTGCAGCTCCATTTATTCTCTATGGGACTCGGTCCCGTAGAGAATGTGGATAGGGGATCATTTGCAACCTTGGCAAAACCCCTTTAATTTCAAGTGGCTACAGTCTTCCTTTCCATGTTATTAGATCGCCAGATATCAGATACCTGGATTATCCCACACAAATACGTCCATCAATACTGACATCAGGGGGAAAGGATGATCAGAGTGGAAGATTCTGGGAATTATATCATGCTGAACAAAATCCGCTGCAGACCAACATGTGGGTGCAAGCAAGATGAAGGAAATACTTTCACATGTAAACTCAGCAGCACTTTGTTGTGCAAAATACCGTAACAGTGAAATATTTACTTTTCCCGCGCTTGTAGCGTCATCCAACCATATGTAAACTCATTCCGGGACCTAATGAGCAGTGGTGTAATAAACCTGATCCCTCACATCTCCAGATTCTTCAACACAAGTGTGAAAGTACTAAGGCTCCTTTCACATCTGCGTCGTAAGTTAAGTCTGGGGCTTCCGTCACAAAAATGGTCAAAAATAGAGGAAAGAAACGTCCTGAAAGCAGTCCCAGATAAAAAAATGTTCTCCTGAACCGAATGGATCCCATTATAGTCAAAGGTTCTGCTTGTGTCGGTTATGTGACTAAATAAACAGCGCTTATGTGAAAGCAGCATTAGGTCTCGTTCACATCTCCGTGTCCGTTTGACGTCCATGAAAAAAATCTGTCCGTGTTTCATCCATGAAGTATCCGCATTTGGTCTGTGTGCCATCCATATTCCATGGGCACTGCTAGGCTGAGCTGAGCATCCTATCAGTGGTCAGTAAACAATGGACCAAATATGCATGTCATCCGTGCTGTGTCCGTAATTTTCACTTACCCATAGACTTCAATGGTTGCATCACTGACAACAGTAGCGCACATGTTAGTGAAAAACGGAAATGTGAACATGGCCTTAGCTATAGTTCTTGACAAAGCCTATAGACAAACATGGCACTGTTCCTTCAGGTAGAAAGCAATTTCATGGCTCCTAGGCTATCTTCAATACAGCGCAGTCTTCCTTACATGTCCCTGCAGCCGGTATATCTGCGCGGTACTCAGCCGCTGAATGGCCACATCGCAACTGTGATATGCGTTACAATGGCGTTACGTGGTTGTGCCCTTACTTTTCCAGCATCAACTATAAATATCAATAAAAAGTCATAGTGAATGCAGGCCCACCTCTCCACCGGGACCCAGGGTGCAGGGTCAGCTGTGGCCCCGCACCGTTTACGCTTTCGCAGCACATCCCAGCACTTCGTCTAGTGTCTCAGAGAAAGAAAGCGGCAGCCCCTCAGTGCTAAAATACGTATGAGGTTTTTGGCTGTGATTTTCTGAAATCTTGGAAAAAGCACTGAGGGATATTTATCAAAACTGGTGTAAAGTAGAACTGGCTTAGTTGCCCATAGCAACCAATCAGAGTCCACTTTTCATTTTTCAGAGCTTTGGAAAATGAAAGGGTGGAATCTGATTGGTTGCTATGGGCAACTAAGCCAGTTCTACTTTACACCAGTTTTTGAGAAATCTCCCCATATGTGTTTTTTTTTTTTTTTACAAATTTCAGAAACTTGGGGCAAAAACCATGAAATGCCCTCAAGATCTAGATAACCCCAAACTAGGCAAGTGCTTTTACGGGCAGAAAGGTATAAAGCGGGTGAGCAGATGTCATTAAGGGCTCATGCACACAAACTTATTATTTTTTTCGCATCTGTTACGTTTTTTTTTTGCAGCCTGTATGCAGAACCATTCACTTCAATGGGGCTGCAGAAAAAGTAAATTTTTCCGTGTGCATTCCGTTTTCATGTTATGTCGCCAATCCGCCAAACAATAGAACATGTCCTATTATTGTCCGCATTACGGACAAGGATAGTACTGCTCTATAAGGGAAGTTCCTTTTTTCTCAAAATACGGAATGCACACGGACGGTATCCGTGTTTTGTGGATCTGCAGTTTACGGACTGCAAAATATCCAACGGTCGTGTGCAAGAGCCCTAAGACTGGATTTACGGACATTATGCATTTTTTGTCACTTTTTAATGCTCTTTTCACTCAAAAACTCTGTAGGCACAGCAGCGAGGTCCCTTTGTTCTAGCGTCGCCAATCGGTGGGGGTTATGGGCACACGGGACATGGCGGTCTCATGTACGCTTACACTAAATATTTTACGTGAAGGTAATTGTTATGTCTCTGGTCTGTAAAGCAATGATTCCTTTATGGAAGAGCGGGGAACAAGCATATCCAAATATTAGGATTTAGTGAAATCTGGAATCCTGCTGCTAGAATTTCATACTGAATTTGCTGCTGGTTACTTAGATTTACGGTACTTAAACTGTTCTGCATTTCTTATACCTTTGAATGAACTTTTGTTTGTCATCAAGGGAACCTGTCCCCACAGGTGACACCAGCTCCTGCTCTATAGCATGCTACAGACTGCACTGCCTTTTGTGGTAACAGGTTCCCTTTAAGTTTGGGAAATATATTTTTGTAAATTTGGCACTTTGCCATAAATAAGTGGGTTTTGAGTCGCAGTTTGGGCACTTGGTCTCTAAAAGGTTCGCCATCACTAGCCTATAGGCTTTGTAGGGAATTGTAGCATTGTCTCCCCATAGGCTTCTCTGTAATTTGGAAAATGCCATAAAAAAGGGCACGTTTTAAAAGCAAAAACATAAAAACTCACCAAAAACGCATGTAAAAAAAAATCTATGAGGAACTCTTAAATATCAGGATAGAATATATTACCATATTTTTCGCTCCATGAGACACTTTTTTGGCAGTGCACCTTCTGGTTTGAATACTAGTGAAATCACTAGTCCAGAGTATGATCAGGAGCGGTGAATACAGCACTCAGGCTGCTGGTTGTACTTACCACTCCCTGATCTTCTCGAGGCGCTGCACTGTCCTGACTGCGTACAGCGCCAGGACCTACTGCGCACACTATGACCTGATGCTGTGGGGGCTTGCAGAATACCAGAGAGCGGCGAGTGCAGGAGAGACCGCCGGATCTGCACAGTGGTGGCACAGTCTGGAGCTGGAGTGGTAAGTTCATTTACTTATTGGGGGTTTAATCTGAGGTATAACGAAGAATGGGGGGGTCTGATCTGAGGTCTAGTAATCAATGGGGGTCTGATCTGAGGCCTGATCTAAGGTCTAATGAGGAATGGGGGTCTGATCTAGGGGTCAGATCTGAGGTCTGATGAAAATTGAGGGTCCGATTTGAGGGTCTGATGTGAGGTCTGATGAGGATTTGGATTCTGATTTGAGCATCTAATGAAAAATACTTTTTTCCTAGTTTATTAGTCTAAATACTAAGTGTGTCTTATGGTCCATTGCGTCTTATGGAGTGAAATAATACGGACATTTTTAAATGCTATGAAAATAATCAAAATGCACAGTATATAAATAAGCATTGGGCATTTATAAGCACAGTTTAACATGAGGAGCAGATATAAGGGCGGACAGATGCATCCAGTGCCTTCATTATACAACAGATGCCAGTTAATTCTAAAAATTTTACATTTTACAAATGACACTTGAAGACTCTTCATATGTTTGGATTTTTACCAAATGAGGAAAAAGCTATTCCCATAGAAACCTTTCTCCACGATCCGAAGGATAGCAATGCAGCAATCAGCCCACACACATCAATCTTATCCAAGAACGGGAGTGTGCGCTCATAGCAAATATGTTCAATGAAAAACAGGTTTCCGGCATGAGTGGCAGGAGACAAATGCCCAGGCTTACCAGCCTGTATAGCAGGTGCCCGCCATATATATAGTGCTAAGGCTCCCACTCCATTATCTACACAATAGTTCTTCTATGATCATATGTCGTATTTCAAGGCTCATTAAATTCAGCACCAAAAGTTCATTAAAGGGGTTGTGTCACCTCAAGCATTGGCGGTGTATTGATAGGAATGGCCACCAGTGCCTGACAGCTGCGGATCCCACCGCTGGGACCCGCATCTATCTCTAGAACCGAGCCTGCAAAGTGGAGGAGAACGGACCGTGCTCCATTCATTTCAATAGGAGCACCGGCAGAATTGTCAGAAGTCCCAAAGAAATGAATGAGAAGGGCACTGAGCAAGCGCAGCAAGCGCTCCATTTACCTCTATAGGACTGATGGAAATAACCTATCCAGCGCTCGGTACTATGTAAAAGAATGGCGGGCGGCCGCACATGCCTGGTCCATTCTCCTTCACTTTGTGGGCTCCGTTCTAGAGATAGGCGAGGGTCCCAGAGGTCCCAATGTATGAGGTGAGACAACCCTTTTAAGTCTTCCTGGGGCTCAGTCCCAGAATACGGGTCTTGGGCACTGCTACATATGTACCAGTCCTATATAGCCCACTCTGATCCACGGAGGTCCAACTCCTGGCACCCACACCGATTAGCTGTTTGAAGGGCAGCCTTTCCATGGTCACATCAGGGGAGCGTTATAAAAACAAGTGCATGGGAAAAGTGATCGACCTGTCAGTGACAAAAAAACATCAGATTTTTTCCTTTTATTTATTTTTTTTATAGATCACCCCAAACACGTTCCTACAGATCTCTCTGATGTCTTGTCCTATATAAGTGAATGGGATAAAGCTGCAATGGACGCTTCCGCAATGGAGTGGGGGTCATGCTGTACTCGGCTTCTCTACGGCAGTACCATAGAGTAGAACGGTGCAGCGGCTGTAACCTAACTGTGCAAAAACATCAGGAAGTAATTCATAATAATACTGTCTAAAATGGGCGTCAAACACCCCAACTCCTCTAACAAATGAATTCTTCTATTGTCCTAGGGTGTGACCCGCATGGCCCAGGGGGTGAGGCATATGACATACTGTACGTGTTCACCTCCCATCAGTACCAGGCTTTACTGCACAACGTACCCAACTGTTGGGGGATTTGCTGCGAACCACTTAGACTGGCGACAATTTCATCAGATATTATGATAATTCACCATAAGATCAATTGTATGAACTTGTAGTGTATATACACTGATATATATATAAAACACAGCAGCAGTGTCAATATATAGAAGAGTGGGTGCAATCCCTCCAAGACTACTTAGATGCTGCAGTCACTATTAACCATGGCATCTAAGAGGTTAAACGGTCCCGATTGGTGCTTCTGCCGATCCGGGCCATGACGGCAGAAACCTCTCATATGAGAGCTGCGCTCCTGCTCTCCGCTGCGGGGGTTAATCTTAAGCTATATGTACACGACCGTTGCCTGCCTCTGCGTCTGCTCCTCCTGCAAATTTTGCGTCCGTCAAAAAAAACGGATGACGGACCGTTTTTTTTTGACGGATCCGATTTTTATGGCAGATACATTGTAAAAATGCCTATCCTTGTCCGCAAACGTGAAAAAAATAGGACATGCACTATTTTTTTGACGGAATGAAAACACGGACCACGGATGCGGAACAAAAACGGTTGACCATCCGCATTTTTTGACGGACCCATTGAAATGAATGGGAAAGCATCCTATCCGTGAAGAAAAACAGAACGGACGCGGAAACAAACAACGGTCGTGTGCATGAGGCCTTAGGCTGCTGTAAAAAAAATTTATGCCCAGTATTGACCCCCATAAAAACAGGTATAGGCGGTCAATAATGGGTTAATCATTATCGGATGTGATTTCTAAGGCTAGTTTCACACTAGCACTAGAGATCCAGGGGGCTCTTCTCTGCATGCCGGCATTGCTGGAAGCTTTAACGTTTCCATCCGTCCGCACTGTAATGGGGACCGGCCGTGATCCGGCAAATAGGCTGAGAATCAGCCGGAAGAAAACCGTTGTGTGCAGTTAAAGGGGTTTTCCAAGACTTTTAGGCCTTATTCACACATCCGCAAGTGTTTTGCGGATCCACGGAGCCGCGGATCCGCAAAACACGGACACACCGGCAATGTGCATTCCGCATTTTTGCGGACCGCACATTGCCCGAACTCCATAGAAAATGCCTCTTCTTGGACAAGAATAGGACATGCTCTATTTTTTTGCGGAGCCGCGGACCGGAAGATCGGCGGCGCGCTCCGCAAAATTGGATGTGGAGAGCACAGTGTGTGCTCTCCGCATCGTTCCCGGCCCCATTCACAGTCAATGGGTCCGCATGTATTCCGCAAAATTGCGGAATACATGCGGACTACATTGCGGATGTGTGAATAGGGCCTAATACTAGGTCGTCAGTATCTGATTGGTTAGATTCCGACACCTGGGACCCCCGCCGATCAGCTGTTTGAGAAGGAAGCGGTGCTTGCAGTAGTGCAGCGGTCTTTTCGCAGTAGTGCAGTGGTCTTCTCGCAGTAGTGCAGCGGTCTTCTCGAGGTACAGCGGTCTTCTCCGATCAGACACTTAGGCCTCTTGCACACGAACATTGTGCATCCGTTCTGTGCATTGGGGACCGCAATTTGCGGAGGCACGGCCAGAAACACAGCTTCCGTGGGGTTGCGATCCGCGCTTCCGTTCTGCATCTCCATGATTGCGGACCCATTCAAGTGAATGGGTCTGCATCATTGATTGCGGAGTGCACACAGGCCGGTGCCGGTTCGTGTGCAAGAGACCTTAAAGTCTCGGAAAACCCCCTTAGTGTGGGAATGCAGAGATCCAGCTGCTCCTAGTGTGAAGCTATCCTGAGAGACGTGAAACTGTATGTGCCCGTATGGCCGCGCTAACAGTCACATACCGCACCGATGAACGCTCCGTGTAAATGGATCTAAATGAGCGGCGATACACTTACTGCATCATCGATTGGTGACCCTTAACCCTGAGAAGATTAGGTCCGGATGAGTTGCGGTTCAGTGAAAACTGCGCGATTTCGCAAACAAAGTCATTCAGTTTTGTTTGCGATTGCGTTCAGTTGTTGTTTTTATTGCGCAGGTGCAATGCGATTTACTGCGTTTTGCACGCACGTGTGAAAACATCTCTTAGCAACCATCCGTGAAAATCACATTGCATCCGCACTTGCTTGCGGATGCTATGCGATTTTTACGCAGTCCAATTCACTTCTATGGGGCCAGAGCTGCGTGAAAAATCGCAGAATATAGAACATGGTGCGATTTTCACACAACGCACAAGTGATGCGTGAAAACCAACGCTCATTTATACAGACCCACTGAAGTAAATGGGTCCGGATTCAGTGCGGGCGCAACGCATTCGCATCACTCATTGCACTTGCATGGAAAAGTCGCCCGTGTGAAAGGGCCTTATGCACACGGCCGTATCCGTTTTTGCAGTCTGCAAAAAGCAGCTTCCAGCCCTGTGCATCCCGCATTTCCCCTTTCCTGTATGTTTCTAATTTCTATTGGATGCGGACAGAGGCTACGGTCACGTGACTAAAAAGCATCAAAAGCTTGATATTCATCTCCATTGTTTTCAATGGGAAAACGGCTTGTTCATTTACATGGTGCGTTTGTTTTTCCGCTCAAGGTTTTTAAAAAACGCTGCATGGAAAGAAGACACGACATGTCCGTTCCTGAGGCGGATTTCGCATCCGCATTTCCCATTGGAATAGACAGGGTCAAAAACCACGTCGGAATAAAAACTGCTGCTAAAAAAAAAAAAAAAAAAACATGTGGAATGCGGACGCAGAATTCTTGTCTGTTTTTCTCAGGACAGAAAAAGCTCAGTGTGAACATGCCCTAACACGACCTTGTGGGGACAGGCTGCGAGCAGATAGCATCACTGGTGACACATATAACGTGGGCTATATTCCCAGCGATCACCACTGACCCAAATCTGCCCGTACATCTTCTGCGAGACGTTCGCAGAAGCAGCAAGAGCTGCGCTCAGCCGAGTCTACAGAAACATGATCGCTGGCCACCTGCTTCCCCGAAAAAAGTCCACAAAGAATCCAAGTGTACTCTGGAAATTAACCTCCTCACTGCCAGCAGGACGCAATCCGCTCATAGGCTGGAGGACATCAGCCCAGTACTGTTCATAGGCGATTGCTGTACGTACTGCATGCAGAGGCACGCTGGGACTTGTAGTCCCACAACAGCTGGCAAGGTTCTGGATCAGCATGGCCATGACAGGTGGCAGCTTTACGTGGAAGCCTGATCTGCTGGCATTCGCCTGGGCACAAGTATCTGTCCTGTCCCTGGAATCAATTGCAGCTTTGTTGCGAGCTCCGCTTTTTTTTCTCTGGCAGGCTTACACCAGATACAGGAGGCATGCTGGAACTTGTAGTTCTACAAAGCGGAAGCATATACAAGGGCAGCTAGAAATAAACTCCACGGCAGGGGGCAGCTTTTTGGGCAGACTGTTGGCAATTTTCATTCAGCACCATCCAACTATGCGGCACATTTATGAAACGCGTCAGGCAAAGGGACGTAATAAGACATGTGCCGGGTACGTGAAAGTGGGAGATTGGAAAAGAAAAAAAAAACTGCAATGTCCATGTCAACTGTGAGGGTACGTTCACACAGGGCAGATGGGCGCAGGAATTTCAGGGCCTCATTTCTCTGGAGGGGCCTGCAGATATCCAGCCAGGTGCGTGCCGCCAAAACAACCCAATTCAGGTGAAAGGAACAGAAAACTGCCGAGTGTGAATTCAGCCTTACATGGACTGGCACATGCGGTGCCATTAGCAAAAGAAGCTGCCCCAGTCCTCTCCAGCCAGTGTAAAGTACCAGTCAATGAGGTTACTGGCACAAGTGACCCTGTAAGTGCCCAGTGGAGCCTGTCCGTTATTACAGTCACTATCCTGAAAGGGGAAGAAGTTTAACGGTAGCAAGTTCTAGGTACTGTTCACACTGCGCTGCAGTATCCGCTTCCCACTTCAACTGAGCAAAAAAATAGGAGCATAAATTCGGCATAAATGCGGCTGCCAATACGGGCGAAACCCACATGTATTATTATGCCAGACCACCCTGGTACACGTGCCCACACATGCCAATCTCTCACCCCACCCCCTTTCTATCATTTATGGATGTGACCGCTGTCTAGTGGTACCCGGGGACGTCACTTGTTCATGTTACCATCACCAGGTATGCCCGTCTTATGAAGTAGGGCATGCTTAGATTTATAGTTCGATGACAGATGAGTGACTGGCAAACTGCCCGTCCATGTCCAGCTGGAACAGAAGAAAACTACATGGCCGGTGGCACCGACTGGGTGCTGGCATGTCTGGTCTCCAAGAAGGACTGGTGCAGGCACAGTGAGGGGCACACCATAACATGGCGCAGGTACCATGTGCTGCACTTAGAGATATGTTATGCCATACCTGTGCCACAGGGGATGGGTAGTATGAGGTGTTCAGCACAGTGGTACGCTAAAAGTGGCACCCAGGAGCAATGCGCTACACCCGGCATACAGTACGCCTGGCATATAGTACACCTGGCATATAGTACACCTGGCATATAGTACACCTGGCATACAGTACACCTGGCATATAGTACACCCAAACTACACCTGGCACATAGTATACCTGGGGTACACCTGGCATACAGTACACCCGGGCTATGCCTGGCATATAGTACACCTGGCATACAGTAGTCAAAAAGCATTTTTTCCAGAGCCACATGTCTGGGAATACACACTGGCAATGAAGGCTGTGGAGGTGCCACCCTAGGTGCCCACCTGACTCTGGAGCACTGTACACATGAGCCATTCCGGAGACTAGACGCTAACATTGAGGAGTAGAACTTGCAGAGGACACAGCAGGTGGGGGGCACAGCGGGTGTGGGGCACAGGGGGCACAGCAGGTGAGGGGCACAGCGGGTGAGGGTCTCAGGGGGTACAGCGGGTGAGGGGCACAGGGGGCACAGCGGGTGAGGGTCTCAGGGGGTACAGCGGGTGAGGGTCTCAGGGGGTACAGCGGGTGAGGGTCTCAGGGGGCACAGCGGGTGAGGGGCACAGGGGGCACACACAGCTGGTCACTCACCTCCGTCTCCATAGGTCTCTATGCCGTACCCGTCCTGCAGCCCGTTACTCCACGTGCCCTCGTACCTGGCCGGGGTGCACAAACTCTGGCGGACCCCATAGCGCCCCTTGAAGCCATGGGACCACTCCCCCCGGTACATCCACCTGCCCTTGGTCTCCACGCCCAGCCCGTGCCTCTTGCCCTGAGCCCAGTAGCCCAGGTAGGTGTTGCCGCTGGGCCAGGTGTACACCCCGACTACCTCAAAGCCGTGGGACCAGGAGCCCGCGAACTCCCCCTGACCCTTGGGCCCCGTGCAGATGCCGTGCCCGTGCGCCTTGCCATCCTCCCAGCCGCCACAGTAAGTGCCGCCATCGTCGAAGTCAAAACGTCCGCCCGTCATTCAGGGGAGCTGAGAGGAGCGGGGAGCTAGTGACTGTGTCCCGGCGGCGGCATGCACCCTCGTCCGGGCGCGGCATGTACACCCCCTACATCCCACTCACAGCTGCCAACACCCGGCCAATCCCCGGCCGAGCCCGCCAGCATCATCTGCCGCTTACCACGCCTCCACCCCCCGCACTCCTCCTCGTTATCATCACCGTCATCCTACTGTAATGTCCGAAACCGGGATGGAGGCTCCGCGCGAGGAGAAGCGCCCTCTGCCGGCAGGGGGGAGGACGACACCGCCGCACCGCGAACTCCAGTCTCCTCATAGCTCCATCAGTCCTGGTGCCAGCCTCCACACCCTCATACCCACACTGTACCCATGACAGGATCAGCCTCAGCACCCTCATACCCACACTGTACCCATGACAGGATCAGCCTCAGCACCCTCATACCCACACTGTACCCATGACAGGATCAGCCTCCACACCCTCATACCCACACTGTACCCATGACAGGATCAGCCTCAGCACCCTTATACCCACACTGTACCCATGGCAGGATCAGCCTCCACACCCTCATACCCACACTGTACCCATTACAGGATCAGCCTCTGTGCCCTCATACCCACACTGTACCCATGACAGGATCAGCCTCTGTGCCCTCATACCCACACTGTACCCATTACAGGATCAGCCTCTGCACCCTCATACCCACACTGTACCCATGACAGGATCAGCCTCCGCACCCTCGTACCCACACTGTATCCATGACAGAATCAGCCTCCGCACCCTCATACCCACACTGTACCCATGACAGGATCAGCCTCCGCACCCTCATACCCACACTGTACCCATGACAGGATCAGCCTCCGCCCCCTCATACCCACACTGTACCCATGACAGGATCAGCCTCAGCACCCTCATACCCACACTGTACCCATGGCAGGATCAGCCTCAGCACCCTCATACCCACACTGTACCCATGACAGGATCAGCCTCTGTGCCCTCATACCCACACTGTACCCATGACAGGATCAGCCTCTGTGCCCTCATACCCACACTGTACCCATGACAGGATCAGCCTCTGTGCCCTCATACCCACACTGTACCCATTACAGGATCAGCCTCTGCACCCTCATACCCACACTGTACCCATGACAGGATCAGCCTCCGCACCCTCGTACCCACACTGTATCCATGACAGAATCAGCCTCCGCACCCTCATACCCACACTGTACCCATGACAGGATCAGCCTCCGCACCCTCATACCCACACTGTACCCATGACAGGATCAGCCTCCGCCCCCTCATACCCACACTGTACCCATGACAGGATCAGCCTCAGCACCCTCATACCCACACTGTACCCATGGCAGGATCAGCCTCAGCACCCTCATACCCACACTGTACCCATGACAGGATCAGCCTCTGTGCCCTCATACCCACACTGTACCCATGACAGGATCAGCCTCTGTGCCCTCATACCCACACTGTACCCATGACAGGATCAGCCTCTGTGCCCTCATACCCACACTGTACCCATGACAGGATCAGCCTCCGCCCTCATACCCACACTGTACCCATGACAGGATCAGCCTCCACACCCTCATACCCACACTGTACCCATGACAGGATCAGCCTCAGCACCCTTATACCCACACTGTACCCATGACAGGATCAGCCTCTGTGCCCTCATACCCACACTGTACCCATGACAGGATAAGCCTCCGCCCTCATACCCACACTGTACCCATGACAGGATCAGCCTCTGTGCCCTCATACCCACACGGTACCCATGACAGGATCAGCCTCCACGCCCTCATACCCACACTGTACCCATGACAGGATCAGCCTCCGCAATCTCATACCCACACTGTACCCATGACTGGATCAGCCTCCGCACCCTCGTACCCACACTGTATCCATGACAGAATCAGCCTCCGCACCCTCATACCCACACTGTACCCATGACAGGATCAGCCTCCGCACCCTCATACCCACACTGTACCCATGACAGGATCAGCCTCCGCCCCTCATATCCACACTGTACCCATGACAGGATCAGCCTCAGCACCCTCATACCCACACTGTACCCATGGCAGGATCAGCCTCAGCACCCTCATACCCACACTGTACCCATGACAGGATCAGCCTCTGTGCCCTCATACCCACACTGTACCCATGACAGGATCAGCCTCTGTGCCCTCATACCCACACTGTACCCATGACAGGATCAGCCTCTGTGCCCTCATACCCACACTGTACCCATGACAGGATCAGCCTCCGCCCTCATACCCACACTGTACCCATGACAGGATCAGCCTCCACACCCTCATACCCACACTGTACCCATGACAGGATCAGCCTCAGCACCCTCATACCCACACTGTACCCATGACAGGATCAGCCTCTGTGCCCTCATACCCACACTGTACCCATGACAGGATAAGCCTCCGCCCTCATACCCACACTGTACCCATGACAGGATCAGCCTCTGTGCCCTCATACCCACACGGTACCCATGACAGGATCAGCCTCCACGCCCTCATACCCACACTGTACCCATGACAGGATCAGCCTCCGCAATCTCATACCCACACTGTACCCATGACTGGATCAGCCTCCGCACCCTCGTACCCACACTGTATCCATGACAGAATCAGCCTCCGCACCCTCATACCCACACTGTACCCATGACAGGATCAGCCTCCGCACCCTCATACCCACACTGTACCCATGACAGGATCAGCCTCCGCCCCTCATACCCACACTGTACCCATGACAGGATCAGCCTCCGCCCCTCATATCCACACTGTACCCATGACAGGATCAGCCTCAGCACCCTCATACCCACACTGTACCCATGGCAGGATCAGCCTCAGCACCCTCATACCCACACTGTACCCATGACAGGATCAGCCTCTGTGCCCTCATACCCACACTGTACCCATGACAGGATCAGCCTCTGTGCCCTCATACCCACACTGTACCCATGACAGGATCAGCCTCCGCCCTCATACCCACACTGTACCCATGACAGGATCAGCCTCCACACCCTCATACCCACACTGTACCCATGACAGGATCAGCCTCAGCACCCTCATACCCACACTGTACCCATGACAGGATCAGCCTCTGTGCCCTCATACCCACACTGTACCCATGACAGGATAAGCCTCCGCCCTCATACCCCAACTGTACCCATGACATGATCAGCCTCTGTGCCCTCATACCCACACGGTACCCATGACAGGATCAGCCTCCACGCCCTCATACCCACACTGTACCCATGACAGGATCAGCCTCCGCAATCTCATACCCACACTGTACCCATGACTGGATCAGCCTCCGCACCCTCATTCCCACACTGTACCCATGACAGGATCAGCTTCCGCACCCTCATACCCACACTGTACCCATGACAGGATCAGCCTCTGTGCCCTCATACCCACACTGTACCCATGACAGGATCAGCCTCTGTGCCCTCATACCCACACTGTACCCATGACAGGATCAGCCTCCGCACCCTCATACCCACACTGTACCCACGACAGGATAAGCCTCTGTCCTCATACCCACACTGTACCCATGACAGGATCAGCCTCTGTGCCCTCATACCCACACTGTACCCATGACAGGATCAGCCTCCGCACCCTCATACCCACACTGTACCCATGACAGGATCAGCCTCCACGCCCTAATACCCACACGGTACCCATGACAGGATCAGCCTCCACGCCCTCGTACTCACACTGTACCCATGACAGGATCAGCCTCCGCAATCTCATACCCACACTGTACCCATGACAGGATCAGCCTACGCACCCTCATTCCCACACTGTACCCATGACAGGATCAGCCTCCGCACCGTCATACCCACACTGTACTCATGACAGGATCAGCCTCCGCACCCTCATACCCACACTGTACCCATGACAGGATCAGCCTCAGCACCCTCATTCCCACACTGTACCCATGACAGGATCAGCCTCCGCACCCTCATACCCACACTGCACCCATGACAGGATCAGCCTCAGCACCCTCATACCCACACTGTACCCATGACAGGATCAGCCTCTGTGCCCTCATACCCGCACTGTACCCATGACAGGATCAGCCTCTGTGCCCTCATACCCACACTGTACCCATGACAGGATCAGCCTCCGCCCTCGTACCCACACTGTACCCATGACAAGATCAGCCTCCGCCCTCATACCCACACTGTACCCATGACAGGATCAGCCTCGCGCCCTCATACCCACACTGTACCCATGACAGGATCAGCCTCCGCACCCTTATACCTACACTGTACCCATGACAGGATCAGCCTTCGCGCCCTCATACCCACACTGTACCCATGACAGGATCAGCCTCCGCACCCTCATACCCACACTGTACCCATGACAGGATCAGCCTCAGCACCCTCATACCCACACTGTACCCATGACAGGATCAGCCTCCGCACCCTCATACCCACACTGTACCCATGACAGAATCAGCCTCAGCACCCTCATACCCACACTGTACCCATGACAGGATCAGCCTCCGCACCCTCATACCCACACTATACCCATGACAGAATCAGCCTCTGTGCCCTCATACCCACACTGTACCCATGACAGGATCAGCCTCCACACCCTTATACCCACACTGTACCCATGACAGGATCAGCCTCAGCACCCTCATACCCACACTGTACCCATGACAGGATCAGCCTCAGCAGCCTCATACCCACACTGTACCCATGGCAGGATCAGCCTCCACACCCTCATACCCACACTGTACCCATGACAGGATCAGCCTCAGCACCCTCATACCCACACTGTACCCATGACAGGATCAGCCTCCGCACCCTCATACCCATACTGTACCCATGACAGGATAAGCCTCCGCCCTCATACCCACACTGTACCCATGACAGGATCAGCCTCAGCACCCTCATACCCACACTGTACCCATGGCAGGATCAGCCTCTGTGCCCTCATACCCACACTGTACCCATGACTGGATCAGCCTCCGCCCTTATACCCACACTGTACCCATGACAGGATCAGCCTCCACACCCTCATACCCACACTGTACCCATGACAGGATCAGCCTCCGCACCCTCATACCCACACTGTACCCATAACAGGATCAGCCTCTGCACCCTCATACCCACATTTTACACTACCCATGACAGGATCAACCTCTGCACCCTCATACCCACACTGTACCCATGACAGGATAAGCCTCAGCACCCTCATACCCACACTGTACCCATGACAGGATCAGCCTCCGCAATCTCATACCCACACTGTACCCATGACAGGATCAGCCTCAGCACCCTCATACCCACACTGTACCCATGGCAGGATCAGCCTCTGTGCCCTCATACCCACACTGTACCCATGACTGGATCAGCCTCCGCCCTTATACCCACACTGGTACCCATGACAGGATCAGCCTCCACACCCTCATACCCACACTGTACCCATGACAGGATCAGCCTCCGCACCCTCATACCCACACTGTACCCATAACAGGATCAGCCTCTGCACCCTCATACCCACATTTTACACTACCCATGACAGGATCAACCTCTGCACCCTCATACCCACACTGTACCCATGACAGGATAAGCCTCAGCACCCTCATACCCACACTGTACCCATGACAGGATCAGCCTCCGCAATCTCATACCCACACTGTACCCATGACAGGATCAGCCTCAGCACCCTCATACCCACACTATACCCATGACAGGATCAGCCTCTGTGCCCTCATACCCACACTGTACCCATGACAGGATCAGCCGCCACACCCTTATACCCACACTGTACCCATGACAGGATCAGCCTCAGCACCCTCATACCCACACTGTACCCATGACAGGATCAGCCTCCACACCCTCATACCCACACTGTACCCATGACAGGATCAGCATCAGCACCCTCATACCCACACTGTACCCATGACAGGATCAGCCTCCACACCCTCATACCCACACTGTACCCATGACAGGATAAGCCTCCGCCCTCATACCCACACTGTACCCATGACAGGATCAGCCTCAGCACCCTCATACCCACACTGTACCCATGGCAGGATCAGCCTCTGTGCCCTCATACCCACACTGTACCCATGACTGGATCAGCCTCCGCCCTTATACCCACACTGTACCCATGACAGGATCAGCCTCCACACCCTCATACCCACACTGTACCCATGACAGGATCAGCCTCAGCACCCTCATTCCCACACTGTACCCATGACAGGATCAGCCTCCACACCCTCATACCCACACTGTACACTACCCATGACAGGATCAGCCTCCGCACCCTCATACCCACACTGTACACTACCCATGACAGGATCAGCCTCCGCACCCTCATACCCACACTGTACCCATGACAGGATCAGCCTCCGCACCCTAATAGCCACACTGTACCCATGACAGGATCAGCCTCCACGCCCTCATACCCACACTGTACCCATGACAGGATTAGCCTCTGCACCCTCATACCCACACTGTACCCATGACAGGATCAGCCTCCGCAATCTCATACCCACACTGTACCCATGACTGGATCAGCCTCCGCACCCTCATTCCCACACTGTACCCATGACAGGATCAGCCTCCGCACCCTCATACCCACACTGTACCCATGACAGGATCAGCCTCCGCACCCTCATACCCACACTGTACCCATGACAGGATCAGCCTCCGCACCCCATACCCACACTGTACCCATGACAGGATCAGCCTCTGTGCCCTCATACCCACACTGTACCCATGACAGGATCAGCCTCTCTGCCCTAATACCCACACTGTACCCATGACAGGATCAGCCTCCACACCCTTATACCCACACTGTACCCATGACAGGATCAGCCTCAGCACCCTCATACCCACACTGTACCCATGACAGGATCAGCCTCAGCACCCTCATACCCACACTGTACCCATGACAGGATCAGCCTCTGTGCCCTCATACCCACACTGTACCCATGACTGGATCAGCCTCCGCCCTCATACCCACATTGTACCCATGACAGGATCAGCCTCCACACCCTCATACCCACACTGTACCCATGACAGGATCAGCCTCAGCACCCTCATACCCACACTGTACCTATGACAGGATCAGCCTCCGCAATCTCATACCCACACTGTACCCATGACTGGATCAGCCTCCGTGCCCTCATACCCACACTGTACCCATTACAGGATCAGCCTCTGTGCCCTCATACCCACACTGTACCCATGACAGGATCAGCCTCCGCGCCCTCATACCCACACTGTACTCATGACAGGATCAGCCTCTGTGCCCTCATACCCACACTGTACCCATGACAGTATCAGCCTCTGTGCCCTCATACCCACACTGTACCCATGACAGGATCAGCCTCCGCGCCCTCATACCCACACTGTACCCATGACAGGATCAGCCTCCGCACCCTCATACCCACATTGTACCCATGACAGGATCAGCCTCAGCACCCTCATACCCAAACTGTACACTACCCATGACAGGATCAGCCTCCGCACCATCATACCCACACTGTACCCATTACAGGATCAGCCTCCGCGCCCTCATACCCACACTGTACCCATGACAGGATGAGCCTCCGCACCCTCATACCCACACTGTACCCATAACAGGATCAGCCTCTGCACCCTCATACCCACATTTTACACTACCCATGACAGGATCAACCTCTGCACCCTTATACCCACACTGTACCCATGACAGGATAAGCCTCAACACCCTCATACCCACACTGTACCCATGACAGGATCAGCCTCCGCAATCTCATACCCACACTGTACCCATGACAGGATCAGCCTCAGCACCCTCATACCCACACTATACCCATGACAGGATCAGCCTCCGCACCCTTATACCCACACTGTACCCATGACAGGATCAGCCTCCGCACCCTCATACCCACACTGTACCCATGACAGGATCAGCCTCCGCACCCTAATATCCACTCTTTACCCATGACAGGATCAGCCTCCACGCCCTCATACCCACACTGTACCCATGTCAGGATCAGCCTCCGCAATCTCATACCCACACTGTACCCATGACTGGATCAGCCTCCGCACCCTCATTCCCACACTGTACCCATGACAGGATCAACCTCCGTGCCCTCATACCCACACTGTACCCATTACAGGATCAGCCTCTGTGCCCTCATACCCACAATGTACCCAAGACAGGATCAGCCTCCACACCCTCATACCCACACTGTACCCATGACAGGATCAGCCTCCGCGCCCTCATACCCACACTGTACTCATGACAGGATCAGCCCTTTGTGCCCTCATACCCACACTGTACCCATGACAGTATCAGCCTCTGTGCCCTCATACCCACACTGTACCCATGACAGGATCAGCCTCCGCGCCCTCATACCCACACTGTACCCATGACAGGATCAGCCTCCGCACCCTCATACCCACACTGTACCCATGACAGGATCAGCCTCAGCACCCTCATACCCAAACTGTACACTACCCATGACAGGATCAGCCTCCGCACCATCATACCCACACTGTACCCATTACAGGATCAGCCTCCGCGCCCTCATACCCACACTGTACCCATGACAGGATCAGCCTCCGCACCCTCATACCCACACTGTACCCATGACAGGATCAGCCTCTGTGCCCTCATACCCACACTGTACACATGACAGGATCAGCCTCAGAACCCTCATACCCACACTGTACCCATGACAGGATCAGCCTCAGCACCCTCATACCCACACTGTACCCATGACAGGATCAGCCTCTGTGCCCTCATACCCACACTGTACCCATGACAGGATCAGCCTCTGTGCAGTCATACCCACACTGTACCCATGACAGGATCAGCCTCTGTGCCCTCATACCCACACTGTACCCATGTCAGGATCAGCCTCCCCCTCATACCCACACTGTACCCATGACAGGGTCAGCCTCCGTGCCCTCATCCCCACACTGTACCCATGACAGAATTAGCCGTTGCGCCAGTCTATGTGCCCTCATACCCACACTGCACCCGTGACAGGATCAGCCCTGGTGCCAGCCTCAATACCCTTATACCCACACTGTACCCATGGCAGGATCAGCCTCTGCGTCCTTATACTCATACTGTACCCATGACAGGATCAGCCTCTGTGCCCTCATACCCACATTGTACCCATGGCAGGATCAGCCTCCGCACCCTCATACCTACACTGTACCCATGACAGGATCAGCCTCCATGTCCTTATACCCACACCGTACCCATGAAAGGATCAGCCTCCGCACCCTCATACCCACACTGTACCCATGACAGGATCAGCCTCTGTGCCCTCATACCCACACTGTACCCATGACAGGATCAGCCTCCGCACCCTCATACCCACACTGTACCCATGACAGGATCAGCCTCCGCCCCCTCATACCCACACTGTACCCATGACAGGATCAGCCTCAGCACCCTCATACCCACACTGTACCCATGGCAGGATCAGCCTCAGCACCCTCATACCCACACTGTACCCATGACAGGATCAGCCTCTGTGCCCTCATACCCACACTGTACCCATGACAGGATCAGCCTCTGTGCCCTCATACCCACACTGTACCCATGACAGGATCAGCCTCTGTGCCCTCATACCCACACTGTACCCATTACAGGATCAGCCTCTGCACCCTCATACCCACACTGTACCCATGACAGGATCAGCCTCCGCACCCTCGTACCCACACTGTATCCATGACAGAATCAGCCTCCGCACCCTCATACCCACACTGTACCCATGACAGGATCAGCCTCCGCACCCTCATACCCACACTGTACCCATGACAGGATCAGCCTCCGCCCCCTCATACCCACACTGTACCCATGACAGGATCAGCCTCAGCACCCTCATACCCACACTGTACCCATGGCAGGATCAGCCTCAGCACCCTCATACCCACACTGTACCCATGACAGGATCAGCCTCTGTGCCCTCATACCCACACTGTACCCATGACAGGATCAGCCTCTGTGCCCTCATACCCACACTGTACCCATGACAGGATCAGCCTCTGTGCCCTCATACCCACACTGTACCCATGACAGGATCAGCCTCCGCCCTCATACCCACACTGTACCCATGACAGGATCAGCCTCCACACCCTCATACCCACACTGTACCCATGACAGGATCAGCCTCAGCACCCTTATACCCACACTGTACCCATGACAGGATCAGCCTCTGTGCCCTCATACCCACACTGTACCCATGACAGGATAAGCCTCCGCCCTCATACCCACACTGTACCCATGACAGGATCAGCCTCTGTGCCCTCATACCCACACGGTACCCATGACAGGATCAGCCTCCACGCCCTCATACCCACACTGTACCCATGACAGGATCAGCCTCCGCAATCTCATACCCACACTGTACCCATGACTGGATCAGCCTCCGCACCCTCGTACCCACACTGTATCCATGACAGAATCAGCCTCCGCACCCTCATACCCACACTGTACCCATGACAGGATCAGCCTCCGCACCCTCATACCCACACTGTACCCATGACAGGATCAGCCTCCGCCCCTCATATCCACACTGTACCCATGACAGGATCAGCCTCAGCACCCTCATACCCACACTGTACCCATGGCAGGATCAGCCTCAGCACCCTCATACCCACACTGTACCCATGACAGGATCAGCCTCTGTGCCCTCATACCCACACTGTACCCATGACAGGATCAGCCTCTGTGCCCTCATACCCACACTGTACCCATGACAGGATCAGCCTCTGTGCCCTCATACCCACACTGTACCCATGACAGGATCAGCCTCCGCCCTCATACCCACACTGTACCCATGACAGGATCAGCCTCCACACCCTCATACCCACACTGTACCCATGACAGGATCAGCCTCAGCACCCTCATACCCACACTGTACCCATGACAGGATCAGCCTCTGTGCCCTCATACCCACACTGTACCCATGACAGGATAAGCCTCCGCCCTCATACCCACACTGTACCCATGACAGGATCAGCCTCTGTGCCCTCATACCCACACGGTACCCATGACAGGATCAGCCTCCACGCCCTCATACCCACACTGTACCCATGACAGGATCAGCCTCCGCAATCTCATACCCACACTGTACCCATGACTGGATCAGCCTCCGCACCCTCGTACCCACACTGTATCCATGACAGAATCAGCCTCCGCACCCTCATACCCACACTGTACCCATGACAGGATCAGCCTCCGCACCCTCATACCCACACTGTACCCATGACAGGATCAGCCTCCGCCCCTCATACCCACACTGTACCCATGACAGGATCAGCCTCCGCCCCTCATATCCACACTGTACCCATGACAGGATCAGCCTCAGCACCCTCATACCCACACTGTACCCATGGCAGGATCAGCCTCAGCACCCTCATACCCACACTGTACCCATGACAGGATCAGCCTCTGTGCCCTCATACCCACACTGTACCCATGACAGGATCAGCCTCTGTGCCCTCATACCCACACTGTACCCATGACAGGATCAGCTTCCGCCCTCATACCCACACTGTACCCATGACAGGATCAGCCTCCACACCCTCATACCCACACTGTACCCATGACAGGATCAGCCTCAGCACCCTCATACCCACACTGTACCCATGACAGGATCAGCCTCTGTGCCCTCATACCCACACTGTACCCATGACAGGATAAGCCTCCGCCCTCATACCCCAACTGTACCCATGACATGATCAGCCTCTGTGCCCTCATACCCACACGGTACCCATGACAGGATCAGCCTCCACGCCCTCATACCCACACTGTACCCATGACAGGATCAGCCTCCGCAATCTCATACCCACACTGTACCCATGACTGGATCAGCCTCCGCACCCTCATTCCCACACTGTACCCATGACAGGATCAGCTTCCGCACCCTCATACCCACACTGTACCCATGACAGGATCAGCCTCTGTGCCCTCATACCCACACTGTACCCATGACAGGATCAGCCTCTGTGCCCTCATACCCACACTGTACCCATGACAGGATCAGCCTCCGCACCCTCATACCCACACTGTACCCACGACAGGATAAGCCTCTGTCCTCCATACCCACACTGTACCCATGACAGGATCAGCCTCTGTGCCCTCATACCCACACTGTACCCATGACAGGATCAGCCTCCGCACCCTCATACCCACACTGTACCCATGACAGGATCAGCCTCCACGCCCTAATACCCACACGGTACCCATGACAGGATCAGCCTCCACGCCCTCGTACTCACACTGTACCCATGACAGGATCAGCCTCCGCAATCTCATACCCACACTGTACCCATGACAGGATCAGCCTACGCACCCTCATTCCCACACTGTACCCATGACAGGATCAGCCTCCGCACCCTCATACCCACACTGTACTCATGACAGGATCAGCCTCCGCACCCTCATACCCACACTGTACCCATGACAGGATCAGCCTCAGCACCCTCATTCCCACACTGTACCCATGACAGGATCAGCCTCCGCACCCTCATACCCACACTGCACCCATGACAGGATCAGCCTCAGCACCCTCATACCCACACTGTACCCATGACAGGATCAGCCTCTGTGCCCTCATACCCGCACTGTACCCATGACAGGATCAGCCTCTGTGCCCTCATACCCACACTGTACCCATGACAGGATCAGCCTCCGCCCTCGTACCCACACTGTACCCATGACAAGATCAGCCTCCGCCCTCATACCCACACTGTACCCATGACAGGATCAGCCTTCGCGCCCTCATACCCACACTGTACCCATGACAGGATCAGCCTCCGCACCCTTATACCTACACTGTACCCATGACAGGATCAGCCTTCGCGCCCTCATACCCACACTGTACCCATGACAGGATCAGCCTCCGCACCCTCATACCCACACTGTACCCATGACAGGATCAGCCTCAGCACCCTCATACCCACACTGTACCCATGACAGGATCAGCCTCCGCACCCTCATACCCACACTGTACCCATGACAGAATCAGCCTCAGCACCCTCATACCCACACTGTACCCATGACAGGATCAGCCTCCGCACCCTCATACCCACACTATACCCATGACAGAATCAGCCTCTGTGCCCTCATACCCACACTGTACCCATGACAGGATCAGCCTCCACACCCTTATACCCACACTGTACCCATGACAGGATCAGCCTCAGCACCCTCATACCCACACTGTACCCATGACAGGATCAGCCTCAGCAGCCTCATACCCACACTGTACCCATGGCAGGATCAGCCTCCACACCCTCATACCCACACTGTACCCATGACAGGATCAGCCTCAGCACCCTCATACCCACACTGTACCCATGACAGGATCAGCCTCCGCACCCTCATACCCATACTGTACCCATGACAGGATAAGCCTCCGCCCTCATACCCACACTGTACCCATGACAGGATCAGCCTCAGCACCCTCATACCCACACTGTACCCATGGCAGGATCAGCCTCTGTGCCCTCATACCCACACTGTACCCATGACTGGATCAGCCTCCGCCCTTATACCCACACTGTACCCATGACAGGATCAGCCTCCACACCCTCATACCCACACTGTACCCATGACAGGATCAGCCTCCGCACCCTCATACCCACACTGTACCCATAACAGGATCAGCCTCTGCACCCTCATACCCACATTTTACACTACCCATGACAGGATCAACCTCTGCACCCTCATACCCACACTGTACCCATGACAGGATAAGCCTCAGCACCCTCATACCCACACTGTACCCATGACAGGATCAGCCTCCGCAATCTCATACCCACACTGTACCCATGACAGGATCAGCCTCAGCACCCTCATACCCACACTGTACCCATGGCAGGATCAGCCTCTGTGCCCTCATACCCACACTGTACCCATGACTGGATCAGCCTCCGCCCTTATACCCACACGGTACCCATGACAGGATCAGCCTCCACACCCTCATACCCACACTGTACCCATGACAGGATCAGCCTCCGCACCCTCATACCCACACTGTACCCATAACAGGATCAGCCTCTGCACCCTCATACCCACATTTTACACTACCCATGACAGGATCAACCTCTGCACCCTCATACCCACACTGTACCCATGACAGGATAAGCCTCAGCACCCTCATACCCACACTGTACCCATGACAGGATCAGCCTCCGCAATCTCATACCCACACTGTACCCATGACAGGATCAGCCTCAGCACCCTCATACCCACACTATACCCATGACAGGATCAGCCTCTGTGCCCTCATACCCACACTGTACCCATGACAGGATCAGCCGCCACACCCTTATACCCACACTGTACCCATGACAGGATCAGCCTCAGCACCCTCATACCCACACTGTACCCATGACAGGATCAGCCTCCACACCCTCATACCCACACTGTACCCATGACAGGATCAGCATCAGCACCCTCATACCCACACTGTACCCATGACAGGATCAGCCTCCACACCCTCATACCCACACTGTACCCATGACAGGATAAGCCTCCGCCCTCATACCCACACTGTACCCATGACAGGATCAGCCTCAGCACCCTCATACCCACACTGTACCCATGGCAGGATCAGCCTCTGTGCCCTCATACCCACACTGTACCCATGACTGGATCAGCCTCCGCCCTTATACCCACACTGTACCCATGACAGGATCAGCCTCCACACCCTCATACCCACACTGTACCCATGACAGGATCAGCCTCAGCACCCTCATTCCCACACTGTACCCATGACAGGATCAGCCTCCACACCCTCATACCCACACTGTACACTACCCATGACAGGATCAGCCTCCGCACCCTCATACCCACACTGTACACTACCCATGACAGGATCAGCCTCCGCACCCTCATACCCACACTGTACCCATGACAGGATCAGCCTCCGCACCCTAATAGCCACACTGTACCCATGACAGGATCAGCCTCCACGCCCTCATACCCACACTGTACCCATGACAGGATTAGCCTCTGCACCCTCATACCCACACTGTACCCATGACAGGATCAGCCTCCGCAATCTCATACCCACACTGTACCCATGACTGGATCAGCCTCCGCACCCTCATTCCCACACTGTACCCATGACAGGATCAGCCTCCGCACCCTCATACCCACACTGTACCCATGACAGGATCAGCCTCCGCACCCTCATACCCACACTGTACCCATGACAGGATCAGCCTCCGCACCCCATACCCACACTGTACCCATGACAGGATCAGCCTCTGTGCCCTCATACCCACACTGTACCCATGACAGGATCAGCCTCTCTGCCCTAATACCCACACTGTACCCATGACAGGATCAGCCTCCACACCCTTATACCCACACTGTACCCATGACAGGATCAGCCTCAGCACCCTCATACCCACACTGTACCCATGACAGGATCAGCCTCAGCACCCTCATACCCACACTGTACCCATGGCAGGATCAGCCTCTGTGCCCTCATACCCACACTGTACCCATGACTGGATCAGCCTCCGCCCTCATACCCACATTGTACCCATGACAGGATCAGCCTCCACACCCTCATACCCACACTGTACCCATGACAGGATCAGCCTCAGCACCCTCATACCCACACTGTACCTATGACAGGATCAGCCTCCGTAATCTCATACCCACACTGTACCCATGACTGGATCAGCCTCCGTGCCCTCATACCCACACTGTACCCATTACAGGATCAGCCTCTGTGCCCTCATACCCACAATGTACCCATGACAGGATCAGCCTCCGCGCCTCATACCCACACTGTACTCATGACAGGATCAGCCTCTGTGCCCTCATACCCACACTGTACCCATGACAGTATCAGCCTCTGTGCCCTCATACCCACACTGTACCCATGACAGGATCAGCCTCCGCGCCCTCATACCCACACTGTACCCATGACAGGATCAGCCTCCGCACCCTCATACCCACATTGTACCCATGACAGGATCAGCCTCAGCACCCTCATACCCAAACTGTACACTACCCATGACAGGATCAGCCTCCGCACCATCATACCCACACTGTACCCATTACAGGATCAGCCTCCGCGCCCTCATACCCACACTGTACCCATGACAGGATGAGCCTCCGCACCCTCATACCCACACTGTACCCATAACAGGATCAGCCTCTGCACCCTCATACCCACATTTTACACTACCCATGACAGGATCAACCTCTGCACCCTTATACCCACACTGTACCCATGACAGGATAAGCCTCAACACCCTCATACCCACACTGTACCCATGACAGGATCAGCCTCCGCAATCTCATACCCACACTGTACCCATGACAGGATCAGCCTCAGCACCCTCATACCCACACTATACCCATGACAGGATCAGCCTCCGCACCCTTATACCCACACTGTACCCATGACAGGATCAGCCTCCGCACCCTCATACCCACACTGTACCCATGACAGGATCAGCCTCCGCACCCTAATATCCACTCTTTACCCATGACAGGATCAGCCTCCACGCCCTCATACCCACACTGTACCCATGTCAGGATCAGCCTCCGCAATCTCATACCCACACTGTACCCATGACTGGATCAGCCTCCGCACCCTCATTCCCACACTGTACCCATGACAGGATCAACCTCCGTGCCCTCATACCCACACTGTACCCATTACAGGATCAGCCTCTGTGCCCTCATACCCACAATGTACCCAAGACAGGATCAGCCTCCACACCCTCATACCCACACTGTACCCATGACAGGATCAGCCTCCGCGCCCTCATACCCACACTGTACCCATGACAGGATCAGCCTCCGCACCCTCATACCCACACTGTACCCATGACAGGATCAGCCTCTGTGCCCTCATACCCACACTGTACACATGACAGGATCAGCCTCAGAACCCTCATACCCACACTGTACCCATGACAGGATCAGCCTCAGCACCCTCATACCCACACTGTACCCATGACAGGATCAGCCTCTGTGCCCTCATACCCACACTGTACCCATGACAGGATCAGCCTCTGTGCAGTCATACCCACACTGTACCCATGACAGGATCAGCCTCTGTGCCCTCATACCCACACTGTACCCATGTCAGGATCAGCCTCCCCCTCATACCCACACTGTACCCATGACAGGGTCAGCCTCCGTGCCCTCATCCCCACACTGTACCCATGACAGAATTAGCCGTTGCGCCAGTCTATGTGCCCTCATACCCACACTGCACCCGTGACAGGATCAGCCCTGGTGCCAGCCTCAATACCCTTATACCCACACTGTACCCATGGCAGGATCAGCCTCTGCGTCCTTATACTCATACTGTACCCATGACAGGATCAGCCTCTGTGCCCTCATACCCACATTGTACCCATGGCAGGATCAGCCTCCGCACCCTCATACCTACACTGTACCCATGACAGGATCAGCCTCCATGTCCTTATACCCACACCGTACCCATGAAAGGATCAGCCTCCGCACCCTCATACCCACACTGTACCCATGACAGGATCAGCCTCTGTGCCCTCATACCCACACTGTACCCATGACAGGATCAGCCTCCACACCCTTATACCCACACTGTACCCATGACAGGATCAGCCTCAGCACCCTCATACCCACACTGTACCCATGACAGGATCAGCCTCAGCACCCTCATACCCACACTGTACCCATGGCAGGATCAGCCTCTGTGCCCTCATAACCACACTGTACCCATGACAGGATCAGCCTCTGTGCCCTCATACCCACACTGTACCCATGACAGGATCAGCCTCCGCGTCTCCATACCTACACTGTACCCATGACAGGATCAGCCTCCGCACCCTCATACCCACACTGTACCCATGACAGGATCAGCCTCTGCACCCTCATACCCACACTGTACCCATGACAGGATCAGCCTCCGCCCTCATACCCACACTGTACCATGACAGGATCAGCCTCCGCACCCTCATAACCACACTGTACCCATGACAGGATCAGCCTCTGTGCCCTCATACCCACACTATACAGATGACAGGATCAGCCTCTGTGCCCTCATTCCCACATTGTACCCACGGCAGGATCAGCCTCCGCACTCTATGACAGCATCAACCCTGGGGCCAGCCTCCATGCCCTTATACCCGCACTGTACCCGGGTACGAGCTGTCCTCACATGCCGGGATCTACAAGCTTCAGTCATAATTGACCAGAGACATTGATATTGCCCAGTAAAATACAAGCTAAATGCCCCCATAAATGCCAGCCATAGTGCCTACCTATATGACTACCACATCGTTCCTAGACAACTGCATGCATTTCCTCCACAGCTTTCAGACACATTTCTCTCACAAGTGCCAGCTGCATTGCCCGCATAAAGTGCCAGTTAAAATTTCCAACATAACAGCCTTCTACATTGGCAGCCAAATTGTCATCATACATTTTAGCCCAGTGCCCCTCAGGGGCCGGTACATCACGCATGATCAGTTATTGTCATATTTGCTGCCACTTTTGCATACCAAGCAACTTTTAAAAAGGCCAAAGAGGGACATTGGCAGCGGTACAGCTGCACATTTTTTTACAATAACCCTTGCCTCTAACTCTGCCAAATACCTACCTACCAAAATGTGCCCAATCTCACCCAATCCCCTTTTTGCACCCACACAGTAGTGATGCCCCCTTAGTGCCCCACACAGTAGTGATGCCCCCTTAGTGCCCCACACAGTAGTGATGCCCCCTTAGTGCCCCACACAGTAGTGATGCCCCCTTAGTGCCCCACACAGTAGTGATGCCCCCTTAGTGCCCAACACAGTAGTGTTGCCCCCTTAATGCCCCACACAGTAGTGATGCCCCCTTAGTGCCCCACACAGTCGGGATGCCCCCTTAATGCCCCACACAGTAGTGATGTTCTCTTAGTGCCCCACATAGTAGTAATACCCCCTTAGTGTCCCACACAGTAGTGATGCCCCCTTAATGCCTCCACACAGTACTGATACCCCCTTAATGCCTCCACACAGTAGTGATGCCCCCTTAGTGCCCCACACAGTACTGATACCCCCTTTGTGCGCCACACAGTAGTAATGCCCCCTTAATGCCTCCACACAGTAGTGATGCCCCCTTAGTGCCCCCCACAGTAGAAGTGCCCCTGGACCACAGGACAGCCAATTAAATCTGGCACCGCCCCGCCGTATCCGGAACGTTTGGGAGGTTTGCTTTTGTGTGGTAATTTGCTCCACATTAATAGCGTCTGCCTCATTTGCCGTTGATTTGCATCATATTATTTTCAGTTTCCTGCTAGTACGGAGCTTTAGACCAGTGTTTCCCAACCAGTGTGCCTCCAGCTGTTGCAAAACTACAACCCCCAGCATGCCCAGACAGCCTTTGCTGTGCGGGCATGCTGGGAGTTGTAATTTTGCAACAGCTGGAGGCACACTGGTTGGGAAACACTGCTTTAGATGATGTGTGGGGCATGACTTACAATAAATTTACAAATGCATTTTTTTTTAGAATGGGCACAAAGACTCGCAACTGAGAAAAGCTGGCGTTCGTACGGTGACATACATTTCACCAGTGTGAATGGCAGTGATGGATTTTGTGACAGAAGGAAGCGGATGCAGTCGTCCATTCACTGCCCCTATGTCAATATATTAGCTGAGCTTTAACTAATGGCTCTGATGCCACTGATGGTTTAGCGCTTTCAGCCGTGATGCGGTGACATCATTGTGCCCACTGCACTTAACTACCGGGCAGACCGGAGCAGATCTGTATTTGGAGATCTGCTCCTGTCTGTCTGGCGGGTAGGCACAATGACATCACTGCATCACGCCTGAAAGTGCTAGACCAGGCATCCTCAAACTGTGGCCCTCCAGCTGTTGCAAAACTACAACTCCCAGCATGCCCGAACAGCCTACAGGTATCAGCCTACAGTAGGGCATTGTGGGAGTTGTAGTTTTACAACAGCTGGAGGGCCACAGTTTGAGGATGCCTGTGCTAGACCATCGGTCTAAAAGTGACTAGTGGGGCAGGGAGGTGTAGTCAGCCTTGTGAAACGTGGACTTTGGGGGCACATAATGGGGCATTATACTGCACAGGAAACTCATTGGTGGGGCATTACCCTGTGTAAGGGACACATAATAGGGCATCACACTTTGTGGGGGCAGATAAAGGGGCATTATAGTGCCCGTTATGGGAAATGGCATAATAAAGCATAGGAAGACTGAGCTCACACTTCATTTATTTGGTCAGTGATTTCCATCAGTTAGGGCTCATGCACACGACAGCATGTATTTTGCCGCCTGCAAAACACGGATCTGCTAAAAATACGGATGACGTCTGTGTGCATTCTGTATTTTGCGGAACGGAACCGCTGGCCTCTAATAGAGCAGTCCTATCCTTGTCCGTAATGCGAACAATAATAAGACATGTTCTATTTTTTTGCGGACTGGACATATGAAAACGGATTGCACACGGAGTACCTTCTGTTTTTTTGTGGACCCATTGGAATGAATGTTTTTTGCATACTGCCCGCAAAACAAAAAAGCACAATGGACACGGAAAGAAAATACGATCATGTGCAAGAGCTCTTATTGTGAGCCAAAACCAGGTGCGGGTCAAAAAAACACAATATAGGTGCAACTCAAATCCGTGTCAGCATCACGTGAAAAAAAGCGTACGTGTTTTATCTGTTAAGATGTCCGTGAAGGATCCGTGGTTCGTCCGTAATTCACGGAAGTTGCTCAGCTGAAAATTAATTTCCAAAGTATCTCCTATTAGTCTTCAGTGCAAAACGAATGCAACATGACCACAACACGCATGCCATCCATGTTGTGTCAGTGATTTTCACGGACCCATAGGCTTCAATAGGCGTGCTTGGTACGCATCACAAATCAAAGTAGTGCATGTCCCCATGATATTTTTACTGACCCACAGACACATTTAAATCAATGGGTACGCGTGCTGGCCGCAGAAAATGCGGACAGCACACGTCAGTGAAAAAACGGAAATGTCAATGAGGCCTAACTGATGGAAGTAACTGACCAAATAACTGAAGTGTGAACTCGTACCTAAAAGTTGTGTGTAAATGTAGTCTAAGGGTGAGGCTATGTTGGCAGATGAAGTCTGGCACTTGTGTAGGTGAGAATCAGCATGTGGTGAGTGAAGGTGTTTAACAGGTTTTTCCTGCTGTGGTTTTCGCACACAGTTTGGTCAGACCTCAACTGCACAAAAGTACTCGGTCACCTACACATTCCACCTACATCTAAATCCATAGGTAGTTGTACAGAGTTTGTCTCCCCTGTCAGTTTCTGCTATTCTGGGAAGGTTTTCTACAGGATTTTGGAGGGTGTCTGTGGGAACTTTTCCCATTCTTCCAGAAGTTCATTTGTGAGGTCAGCCATTGATGTTAGATGAGAAGACCTGGCTCTCAATCTCAATTCTAGATCATCCCAAAGTTGTTTGATGGGACTGAAGCCAGTCATGTTCTTCCACACCAGTCTCACCCAACCACACCTTAATGGACCTTGCTGTGTGCACTACGGCACAGTCATCATAAGATCAGTGGGGTTCCGACTCCCAGCACCATCACTGATCAGCTATTTGAAGAGAACGCACTGCTTCGTGAGCACTTAGGCCTCCTCGTAGGCCAGTGACATCATTTTCATCGATTAGAAGACGTAGGCCCAGTTCAGTCTCATTCAAGTGAATGGAGCTGAGTTGTAATACCAAGCACAGCCACTATGCAATGGATGGTGCTGTGCTAAGTAAGCTGTGTGCGACGCTCAACAGAGCTTCGGTGAGCACCGCAGCTTCCTCAAAGAGCTGATCAGCGGGGGTGCCAGTAGTTGGACCCCCAACAACTTTATATTGATGACCTAACCAGAGGATAGGCCGTCAATATAAAAATAATGGTAACCCCTTTAACACATTCCTTCACTAGAACTAATAGCCTAGACCTGTGATGGCAACCTCCGACACTCCAGCTGTGGTAAAACTACAACTCCCAAGATGTACACTTGCTTGGCTGTTCTCAGAACTCCATAGAAATAAATGGAGCATGCTGGGAGTCGTAGTTTCACCATAGCTTGATTGCAATAGGTTAGCCATCACTGGCCTAGGTCAACCCTTGAAAAACAACCCCATAGTATTTTACACCACTCCATCCACCACTTGTCAGCCCGGCTCCAGACCATTACATGGTCTGCCACTTCGTGGCTGAGTTCCTGTGGTTTCTAAATGCTTCCACCTTGCAATAATACTACTCACATTTGATGGTGGAATATCTAGGAGGAAAGAAATGTCACAAACTAACTTATTACAACAGTGGCATCTTGTTACACTACTAGGCTAACATTCAGTGAGCTCTTTAGAACAACTTCAGCATCCCAGTGAGGAACTGCAAAGGCACTGGCGTAGCTATAGGGGTAGCAGCGGTCGCATTTGCGACCGGACCCCTTGGTCAGGGGGGCCCACGGGGCCCCCAAGGAGAGACGGAGTAAACCCTGACTCATGGAGGGCTCTGACGGGGCCCGGCATGAAGTACAGTGATAATGCCGGGCCCTCCGTCAGAGCGATTTTCAATCTCATGTAATGTATAATATGAGGGGGGGGGGGGGAGGTTGGCGCAGAGGCAAGGGGGAACGTGCGCACTTACACAACCGGCAGCTCTTCTCACTGCCGGCTGTCTCCAGAATGAAGCAGGAGCTGCAGCACTTCCCCTGCTGGCCGCACATCTGCAGTGTCCCAGGGGGTAAGACAGGCCTCCTAGGATCAGGGCTTTCTCTTACTCTCAATGCAGCAATACACTTCAGGCAACTATTCTCTCTGCAGGGGTACACTTACTTCCTCTCCTGCCTTAGTTCCTGGCTGTAGGCAATACTCTCAAGGTCCAGACACCCGAATCACAGTGATAACCCTTGAGCAAAGGTTTTGTAGAGGTTTTCTTCTCTCCTGGTGACAGGCTCTATACTTGATATGCGAACTGGCTTGCTGGTTAAACTCTCTGTCCCACTTGCTAGTGACAGGCTCTTACTTGGAGTACCTCAGGTATACTTGACCTGGAAGACTGGATGGGAATGATCCTCTCTCAGAACTAACTCTGAACTGGAACTTCCAACTGACTCTCCTAGGCTAGGCTCTGGCCTATTTATACTAAACTGGGGGCTCCCTCTGCTGGCTGGAATATGAATTGCCTGATACAGGCCTACCTTTCTTAAAGGGAGATACACATTAAAATATAGCAGTGTCGGGTAACCTACCCGTATGCTGCACACCCCCAGGCTTTAACGTGAGTAAGGCCTCGTACTCACACACATGCCTTTCTGAACCGGCATAAAATGTTACATAAATTAAGCATTACAATATAAATATGGTAAATAATTATTTCACACAGAAGATATAACATTTGTAACTTAATAACCAGGCGACGCAAGGGAAAGGGGCGTCTTCTTGCTTCTTAGACACGGCCGCTGACCTGGCACAGCGGACTTAAGGTGAACCAGGTTAGTCCATAGTAATACATGTCAAGAATAAGTTTTTTTTTCAAAGTCTCTGTAAGTGCAAAAATATGTTAGAGAATGCAAAGATATATCACTTTTTCAAGTATAAAAAGTTCAACATCAGTCCATTTTTCTTGGCTGAAGTATAATAAGGGAACTACACAGGGGTTTCCTGCGGGTGTATAACAGGCAAGGGCTCACGTGGAGGAGTCCATTCTTGCGCACAAACGTCAAGCAAGCTATTTCCAGTAGTAACTGCCCGGGAGGAGACACCACCAGCATAATCAAAGTCCCCTAAACGGACTGGTGGACGTCCCCTGTTCATCCGGGTGGACCTTCTCAACACAGGAGTTTCCTCCTCCCTTAGCATCGAGGTAGAAGGGAGAGGAGCAACAGGAGGGTCTCCACCAGTGGGACCCTGGTCAGGAAAAACAGAAACAACAGGAACCGGAGGATCCTCTATAAGGGGGACTGGATCCGGGACATTTTGAACCGGCTCTTCTGGAGGTGAAGGCACAGTAGGTGCCGGAGCGGGCACCAACAAATTCAACCATGGTGTCAGGAGCCAATGCATGGGTTCAGTGTCATACATTAGATTATTTACAGCCTGCATAGGATCCTCGGGCTGTATTGATGGCTCTGACACAGGTGATTCAGATCTAGAACTCTCAGCACTGGGTTCTTTCGTCAGGCAGAGCTTTAACCGGTTCCTGTGAACAATTTGGGATCCCCTGCCCTCTCGGGTAATCTCATAAGTGTGGGTCCCAGCATTTGGGATTGCAGTGACAACATAGGGAATCTGCTCCCATTTACTGTCCAGTTTACTTGTACGGTGGTTGTTTTTCAACCACACCACATCTCCTATTGTCGAGGGTTCTGCATGGGCTGCCTGATCATAGTCTCTCTGCTGTCGGTCTCTAGCATAATCCATACGTTCCTGAACAATGGCTTTGGCCGTATTCAATCGCCTTTGGTGCTCAGCAGGTAACGGTAATGGGTTAATGCAATCAGGTACGTGTATGTCCAAGGAGTGATCGGCAGGCAATGTCCCTTGGCGCCCAAACATCAAATAAAAAGGTGTATACCCAGTGGAACAATGGATGATATTGTTGTACGTGTACATGAGCTGTGGCAACAGATTGGGCCAATCCCCTCTGGTTTCAGGAGGCACGGCCCTCAGCATCTCTATCAAGGTCTGATTTATTTTTTCACACAGTCCGTTACCTTGAGGATGGTAGGCCGTTGTCCGGATTTTCTTGCAGTTGTGTAAGCGGCACAGTTCATGGAACAGATGGGACTCGAAAGCAGGTCCTTGATCGGTAAGGATCTTTTCTGGACATCCGTAGGGCAGGAGGAAGTGTTTCCAGAACAGTTCGGCTGTAGTCTTGGCCGTCTGGTCTCTCACAGGCACTGCTACGACAAACTTGGTGAAGTCATCAATAATAGTCATGACATAAGCATACCCTGAGCGACTAGGCTCCAACTTCACATGATCAATGGCGACAAGTTCAAGAGGACGGGTACTTACAATGGGTCGCAGTGGTGCCCTCTGGTCATGGTGCTCACTTAGTTTCTAAGGCACAGGCTATACACTCCTGACACCATCTCTCAATGTCCTCTCTCATGCCAACCCAATAAAACCGCTGGCGGATATTAGCCTCAGTCTTTTGGACCCCAAAATGACCGGATTGATTGTGGTACATCTCCAACACCATACCTGCATCTCGTCGGGGTATGAGAATCTGATGCACTCTTTCATTGGATACTGGGTCTAGGCTTCTCTGTAGTAATAGGCCCTTTTGTATGAAGAGCTGATGGCGCTGTCTCCACAGTTTGGTGAGCTCTGGATCTGAAATCTTACGTCTAATTCTCTCGGGGGCTCTGCCACTGGTAATAAAATCCAACAACTCGCCCAGCACTCTACTTTCAGACTGTAATTTCACCCACCTTTCCTCTTTGGGCTCAGGCTTACTGGAGGGTGAAGGGGCTGCGGCTCTGTCATTGGTAGCTTGAGCATGATCCTGTTGAGCAAATTTGTTATAGAAAGCCGGCATTTCTACATCTTCCCAAGCATCCCGTCCATCATCAGGAGCTGTCTCTATGGGAAGTCTGGATAAAGCATCAGCATTGTCATTAGTACATCCAGCACGGTATTTTACAGAGAAATCATAGTTGGCGAGGCGGGAGGCCCATCTCTGCTCCAAGGCCCCCAATTTAGCTGTATTTAGATGCGCCAGAGGGTTATTGTCGGTGAATGCAATGAACGGGGTGGCGGCTAGATAGTCTTTGAATTTCTCCGTCACTGCCCACACCAATGCCAGGAACTCTAGTTTGAAGGAACTATAATTCTGATCATTTTTCTCAGCCCCTTTCAGGGAGCGGCTTGCATAAGCTATCACCCTCTCTTTTCCCTCTTGGATCTGGGCCAACACAGCTCCCAGGCCTCGCTTGCTAGCATCGGTATAAAGATGGAATGGTTTGTTGTAGTCTGGATAACCTAACACAGGAGGCTCGGTCAGTTTCTTTTTAACAATTGGAACGCTATTTCTCTTTCCTCATTCCACTCAATGGGCACAGGAGTTCTAGGACTTTTCTTGGGTTGCCCCTCAGGAGTTCCTGGATAGGATCAGCTATTTGAGCAAAATGGGGGATAAAACGTCTATAGTAGCCTGCAAAGCTAAGGAAACTCCTCACCTCTTTGACGGTAGTGGGGACCGGCCAATTACGGACAGCCGCTAGCTTATCAGGGTCAGGCTGCACGCCCTCTGCGCTACCACATGCCCCAGGTATTTTACTGCAGGTTTGAGCAAGTGACACTTGGATGGCTTTACTTTCAAGCCATATTTGACAAGGATTTCAAATACTTCTGCTAAATGTTTCAGATGGTCCTCATATGTTTTTGAGTATACAATGACATCATCTAGATACAGCAGCACTGTTTCAAAGTTTTTGTGGCCCAAACACCGCTTCATTAGTCTCTGGAAAGTCCCTGGGGCATTACATAGTCCGAACGGCATACAATTGAATTCAAACAGGCCCATGGGAGTGGTGAAAGCAGTCTTTTCCCTATCCTCGGGGGCCATAGGTACTTGCCAGTAGCCACTGGTCAAGTCCAATGTGGAGAAGTAAGCGGAGGAGCCCAGAGCAGTTAGTGACTCCTCAATGCGGGGCAGTGGGTATGCATCTTTGTGGGTTATTTGGTAAATTTTTCTATAATCCACACAGAAGCGGATACCACCATCCTTTTTCTTTACAAGGACCAGGGGTGCAGCCCACGCACTACGGCTGTCCCGGATTACATTAGAGTCTTTCATCTCTTGGATCATTTCTTTTACAGTCTGATATGAAGTCGGCGGTAGGGGTCTGTATCTCTCCTTGATAGGAGGATGAGAGCCAGTAGGTATGGTGTGTTGTATGGCACTGACCTCTCCATAATCAGTAGCATGTTTACTGAAGGCCTGGTGGTGCTCTTTGACAAGCTGTAGGATCCCTTCTCGTTGATGTTGGGGGGTAGCCTCGTCCCCGACATGGAGTTCCTCCCACCAGGGCACTTGTGAGTCGCTCACAGGAAGATGTCCTCGAGCGGCAGTTGGCGGCTTCTCGGTGACAGGCAGGCGGATAACATCCTGGAAGAATACCTGGGAAAGCTGGGCAACAGAGCAGTGCTTAGGAAGCGCAACAGGATGATCACTGAGGTTAATCAGACGGACAGGTACTTTTCCTTGGGAGACGGTCACCAGGCACTTGGCAGCTCGAACATAAGGGTAGTTCTCCATCTGGATGGGTTCCACCAGGGCTGAATAATCTTGGCCTTGGACTCCCAGGACAGCACGGCACCATAAAAGAGTTTGAGAATTAGGAGGCAAAGTCACAGGCTTTCAATACAGGAAATTAGGACGAGCACTCCTTACATTGGTCCATATGGAGAACAAAAATCGATATATTTAAAAAAAAAATTAAAAATTAATACACTTTATTATAACCCCATATTTATACAACAATAAATTAAAAAATATACAATAATTAAAAGATACCAACTGGTAATTATTGTATATTTTTTAATTATTGTAAATTATTGTATATTTTTTAATTTATTGTTGTATAAATATGGGGTTATAATAAAGTGTATTAATTTTTAATTTTTTTAAAAATATATCGATTTTTGTTCTCCATATGGACCAATGTAAGGAGTGCTCGTCCTAATTTCCTGTATTGAATACCTATTTTCTAAAAGGGTTGGGTGAGACCCAATAGGACTAGTAGCACTCGTCATTAATTCACCCTAAGTGAGCCAACCAAATACAAGCATAAAGTCACAGGCTTATTATCACGGATCCTGGCAGTACAAATTTCTCCTTTCTCATTAGCAAACCTCTGCTGAGCACTTAACACAGTAATAGTCTTTTGGATCACTTTCTTGGATGCAGAGGAAGCAGTGGGCAAAGTCTGATGCAGTGCGTCAAGTATTTCAGAATAACAGTTCTTGAAGACATTGGTGCCTAGAATGACAGGATGTCCTCCTCTGTCGCCGGCTTGTACTACTATCACCCCCTGTTGAGGCAAGGTTGCTTCTCCCACTTGCAGAGTGGGTTCCCAGTACCCATGAACCTTTACTGGTTTGCCATTGCTTGCGATAATCTCCACCCAGGATTCAGGCGGCTGGGTTAACTGGTTGGTGTCCCAGAATTTTTCAAATGTGGGCAGCTGAATGGTAGTGACCTGGGACCCAGTATCTAATAGGGCTTCAAAGGGGACCCCGTTGATCTCTATATTAATTTTAGGACGGGATCCTACATACCGGGGCATCCAACTTGGATCCTTTGGACCTAATGTTCTACCTCCCGAGGGGCAGTCCTCAGCCTCGAGGGTAGCCCGTTTAACTGCGAGCACGTGAATTCTGTGTGTCCCACCTTTTTACCGTATTTACACACGGGCCGTTTGCGGTCTTTGGAACGATCTCTATTACGCCTCCCAGGATCCCTGGGGTGAGTCTCTTGGTATGGAGGTGGGAATGGCTTAGGAGGTGACAGGAACTCTTCCTCTGACATTAGGGGTTTTTCCCATTCCTCTATCTTTCTGCACACTCTCTCTAAACTTTTAGTGAGATGGTTTACCTGTTCCGTCAGCATTGCAATAGTATCAGTAGCTGAAGCTTGAGCAGCTTGGCTGGCCCCAGCCTGGTTAGGGATAGGCGGCTTTGGCCTGCAGGCTGGTGACTCAGGTGGGGCGCTCAACTCCGTAGACACTGCTGACCCCAGAATTTTTATAGCCAGCTCTTTAAAATCCAGAAAGGTACTGCTAGGGTGCTGGGCTGAGAGCATTTTTAATTGAGTCCTTATTTGCTCACTAGACACCCCCGCGATAAATTGCTCCCTCAGGGTCTGGTCCTGATTATCAGGCTCCCTGGGATCTATCTGGATTACAGCCCCCAAAGCCTCCTGAAGCGATAGGGCATAGTCACGGAGGGACTCACCAGACTTCTGTTTTTTGCCAAAGAAGTGCATCTTTATCTCTGAGGCCTTGTTTCAAAAGTGGCCCTGAGGCGGGTGAATATTTGCTCTAGAGTACTCCGCTCAGCAGCAGGCCAGGATAATACCTCTCTGCGGGCAGCTCCCTCCAGTTGTGCTAGCAGGATTTCCATCTGCTGTTCGGCATTTATGGTGTACAGTTTGAATAATGCCAGCAACTTCTCTTTAAAGTCTCTTAAGGTATGGGCCTCCCCTTTATAGCGGGGAAACCATGGGGCCCCAAAATAGTACGGCATAGTAAAGGGCATCATGCTGGGGGCTATAGGATGGTTGGAAGCCGCAAGTTCCCCTGGGGCCGGCTGCTCGGGAACTCCCGGCTCTGTCATGATAGCTTATTGAGATGTGGCCGCTGGCGACTAAAGGGGCCGGTACAATCCCCTTCCCTCCGGTGACAAGTCTTTACCGGTATCGCAGGGGTTGCGCAGGCCAAGTCCCGCGAGACTCCGGACGTCGTGTGTACGCGGCGACGTTGCTGACGTAGAAGAAGCAGGGCCGCGGCAGTGCGTGCGATGACGAAGAGGGGCGGGATTTTCCACGTCTTTGTAGGGATCCGCCCACGAAGGTCCTCAGCAGCGCGGGAAACTTTACTCCATGCGGCCGGCGGCCATCTTGGTCGCCATTCCCTGACAGCAAGCAGGGGCGTTGAAAAGTTAATAAATTGTAATCCACAAGCACGATTTTCTCTCTGGGGGTAGCGCAACACAGCACAGCGCCTCCGATTCCTCCCAGGCACAATTGTAATCCACAGGCTTGGAAATAAAGGGTATAGTCCTTGCAGTACGGTGGTGGAATAGTTAAAGCACACAGTTCACACTCCTCTGCACTCCAGAAGCATGCGATCCTGTTCGTGACGCCAAAAAGAGCGATGCAGTGTCCCAGGGGGTCAGTAGTGCAGCTTTAGGTATGCTGGGCTTTGTAGTGCAGGGCAACCCACTAACCTGGGACTGACTGTCGTCTTCAATCGGGTCAGCACTGGAACAGGCAGGTGATGAATGTCGTGACGCCAGTGCCAATTGAACGGTGGCACACCGTGTAGTGACAGGTGGAATAATTGAGGAATCCTTATATTTGAATAACAGGATAACTTTACTGAACGTAGTTGAAGATAGGTGAACAGTCAGTAAGCACAGTTCCAGAATATTCCACACGTTACAATACAGTCACAGCAGTGGTTCAGGCTATTAATCACAGTCGCAAAAGCTATCTTCAAGACAGGCCTCCTAGGATCAGGGCTTTCCTCTTACTCTGAATGCAGCAATACACTTCAGGCAACTATTCTCTCTGCAGGGGTACACTTACTTCCTCTCCTGCCTTAGTTCCTGGCTGTAGGCAATACTTTCAAGGTCCAGACACCCGAATCACAGTGATAACCCTTGAGCAAAGGTTTTGTAGAGGTTTTCTTCTCTCCTGGTGACAGGCTCTATACTTGATATGCGAACTGGCTTGCTGGTTAAACTCTCTGTCCCACTTGCTAGCGACAGGCTCTTACTTGGAGTACCTCAGGTATACTTGACCTGGAAGACTGGATGGGAATGATCCTCCACACCAGTGGTGCAATCTCTCAGAACTAACTCTGAACTGGAACTTCCAACTGACTCTCCTAGGCTAGGCCCTGGCCTATTTATACTAAACTGGGGGCTCCCTCTGCTGGCTGGAATATGAATTGCCTGATACAGGCCTACCTTTCTTAAAGGGAGATACACATTAAAATATAGCAGTGTCGGGTAACCTACCCGTACCTGGCTGTGGGAGGAGCTCTGAAAGACCGGGAAAGAGTCTGAGAGCATGTCATGGAAGAAGGTAAGTATGTGTTTGTTTGTTTTTTCCCTAAAGCTGCAGACTGGGGGAGGGGGGAATTAATGATGATGATGCCCCCTGTGCAGTGTGTGACTCCCTGGCACTGATGATGATAAAGGTGCCCCCTGTGCAGTGTGTGACTCCCTGGCACTGATGATGGTGCCCCCTGTGCAGTGTGTGGCTCCCTGGCACTGATGATGGTGCCCCCTGTGCAATGTGTGGCTCCCTGGCACTGATGATGGTGCCACCTGTGCAGTGTGTGACTCCCTGGCACTGATGATGGTGCCCCCTGTGCAGTGTGTGACTCCCTGGCACTGATGATGGTGCCCCCTGTGCAGTGTGTGGCTCCCTGGCACTGATGATGGTGCCCCCTGTGCAGTGTGTGACTCCCTGGCACTGATGATGGTGCCCCCTGTGCAGTGTGTGGCTCCCTGGCACTGATGATGGTGCCCCCTGTGCAGTGTGTGACTCCCTGGCACTGATGATGGTGCCCCTTGTGCAGTGCGTGACTCCCTGGCACTGATAATGGTGCCACCTGTGCAGTGTGTGACTTCCTGGCACTGATGATGGTGCCCCCTGTGCATTGTGTGGTTCCTTTCCTGGCACTAATGATGATGATGGTGGGCATCTCTACTGAGGGGGCACCTAATCTGCCACAACTACTGTAAGGGGGCACATATCTGGCATAACCACTACTGCGAGGGGGCACATATCTGATATAACTACTGCGAGGCGGCACATATCTGGGCATAACTACTGTGAGGGGGCACATATGTGGCATAACCACTGTGGAAGGGGCACATATCTGGCTATAACTACTGTGAGGGGGCACATATCTGGCTATAACTACTGTGTGGGGGCACATATCTGGACATAACTACTGTGAGGGGGCATATATCTGATATAACTACTGTGAGGGGGCACATATCTGGATAAAACTACTGTGAGGGGGCACATATCTGGATATAACTACTATGAGGGGGCACATATCTGATATAACTACTGTGAGGGAGCACATATCTGATATAACTACTGTGAGTGGGCACATATGTGGGCATAACTAATGTGACAGGAACAAAGGTGGGCATAACTGCTATGAGGGACCACAAGAAGGACATAACTATTGTGAAGGGGCCACAAGGTGGGCTTCATTACTGTGCATTAGTACTGTGTGGTATCACTTAGGGCATATGTCCTAGATTACCCTGCTATACATTGGCATGGCTCAGTCTTACAGGCCAGCACAGCGCCCCCTGCTGGTAGTTTCACAGGGGCAGTCACCATCCCTTCCTTATATGATTATTCTTTTTTTTCTCCATCACCACAGGGACCTTGTTCTGGATCCAGTGGACATCACGCCGACGCCAGAGACACCCTGGATGAGGTATGACCAGATTTTATTAGGACTGGGTGAGTGTAGCCGTGCATTGAGCTTAGTGTAAAAATAAATTGCCGCCTCTTTATAAAAATGGGGGGTGGGGGGGGGGCCCAATCCAAGGTTTGCACTGGGGCCCATAACAGTCTAGTTACACCCCTGTGCAAAGGGTTAACTAGTGTAACTCAATGTTTGCTGAGTTAAATGCCCTGATGTATTGTTTGTATTGTATTGTATTTCTATGCACTGTGTACATTCATAGGAAAGTATGGGAAACATAGAGTTAACTTTGGCAGAATACTTAAGTTACTAGGGTGATGGACTTGGTCCGCCCTCTGGTTAATAAATGTGAGTCTAGTAGAGGAAGGAAGAATAGCTACATGTACAAGTTCCTGAGAGCTAGGACATGTCCAGAGAACCTCTGTCCCTGAGACCATAGCTGCCAGAGAAGTTGCTCTATCACCTGAGGACCCCTGAGAGGAATTGTCCAGTCATCTTAGAGGGTCCAGAAACCTCCAGGCCACGTAAACTTCAGACAGCAAGGTATTTGCTCGTTTATGGCAGAATGGCTTTGCTGCTGTGGAAAGGATTATTGCCTTTGGCACCTACCACACTTTGAGGCGGAATGGCCATCTGTGTCTAAAGTTTCTGCACCGCTCAGCCCAGGAACTGCAGAAGGAGGTAATAAGGATGGTAAAGCTTGTGGTTATCTTGGGAAGATAACAAAGTGTTTGAAGTCAGACTCAGGGAGTACTACTACTATCATCTTTGCTGCCTCTGAACTGCTATTGAGAGAAGATATAACTTTGATATACTTTGGAACTTTGCCTTTGTGCAATGTGAACTACTACTACTCCTATCATCAATTCACTAAAGAGACTGTAAAGTAACTTTCACACTCCCATTTTGTGCGGATCCGTCATGGATCTGCAAAAACGGATCCGTTACAATAATACAACCGCATGCATTCGTCATGAACGGATCCGTTTGTATTATCTGTAACATAGCCAAGATCCGTTTTTTTATTGTGCCAGATTGTGTCAGAGAAAACTGATCCGTCCCCATTGACTTACATTGTGTTTGGCTCAGTTTCGTAAAGCGGACAGCAAAACGCTGCAGGCAGTGTTTTGTTGTCCGCCTCCAGAGCGGTATGGAGACTGTTCGGAGGCAAACTGATGCATTCTGAGCGGATCCTTTTCCATTCAAAATTTTTTTGACTCCATTTTACCACTATCATGAAGTACAATATGTGACGAAAAAACTATCTCAGAATGGCCAGGATAAGTAAAAGCGTTTTAAAGTTATCACCACATAAAGTGACACTGGTCAGATTTTCAAAAGATGGCCTGGTCCTTAAGGTGAAATAGGGCCGTGTCCTTAAGGGGTTAATACTCTTATTCTGAAGACGTTTTTTAACTTCAATATAACTACGTCTCTTGTCTTGTATATCCTTTGAAAAATCTGGAAAAAAGGACAATTTATTTCCACTATGTAGAATAGGAAACAACTCCCTTGCCCTTCTCAGAATCGTATCGCGGTCTCCTGAAGCCAATACTTTAGCAAGGAGTATACATGGCTGCCTTCCAGGTATTGGTTTACCCCCTGGGATCTGATGGGCTCTTTCCACCAAGAATAATGGAGAAAAGTGCTCTCTTCCAAACTTCTCCACAATTAAGTCCTGTATCATAGCTGCGGGATTATCTCCCTCCATACCCTCAGGCAGTCTGAGAATTCTCACATTGGAGCGTCTTGATCTATCTTCCAATTCTACCACTGCTTTTTTACCCTAAGTTCACACCTGAGCGTTTTACAGCGCGTTCAAACGCGCTGTAAAACGCTCAACACATGAAAACCAATGCTTTCCTATGGCCCTGGTTCTCACTTGAGCGTTTTACAGCGCATTTGAATGCGCTTGTAAAACGCCCGACGCATAAGCAAGTACTTGAGCTTTTTTTGGGGCGTTTGTCGCACGTTTTGTGATTGACACCACAGTAGTCAATCACAAGAACGCGCGTTTCCTATTTGCAAAAACGCGCTGAAATACGCACGTTTTTAGAACGCTCAGGTCTGAACCCAGGGTTAGGGCATTGGACTCAGATCTCAAAATAGGAATTCCAGACTTGAGTTTTTTCATCTCTGTCTCTATAGCCTCCACATTTTTTTCTATAGTCGTGACTCTGTCTCTTATCTTCTTGATGTCGTCCCTTATCAAAACTACATCCGGCTGTATTGCTTCAAGCTGAAATGAGATGTCCTGTATTAAGGCCCCATTATTTTTAACAGTCATCAATATTTCATTCTTTCCCGCCCCTTCTACCACCAGTTACTCCTTTTTCGATGTCTTGTTACAGCAAGGTAGTAGCGGGGGGGACGGCGGACAGCGTCCGACATTTCTAGAGACCAATCCAGCAAGTCAGCCAGTTCAAAATACACAGTGTCTGGTCTCATATGTACAAGGGGAGGAACGTTTCTGCTGTAACAAAGTTGTAAAAAAGCTGCACACAAAAATAAAAAAACAAGCTTTGCCCACTAATAACAACAGACATATGGTGCAGAGGGGAACAGAAAACAACAAGATGGGAGAGAAGGGAGGAGGGAGGACAGGACAACACGACGGCACAAGGCAGAGGCACTGAAATACTTCCAAAGTGCGTCAAAGGTGGACAAATTCAAACCTGTAGCCCGATATTACCGGGATTAGCGATCATCTGTGCTGAAGGAGCTGTGCTATGCTGAAGGAGCAAGAAGAAAAAGCTGCAGGCGTCAAGAGGCTAGTGAGTCCAGCGAAGACAAGAGGCGTCAAGCGAAAAGTGTCCAGAGGATGTGGTGAGGCGGAGGGACAAGTGTAAGAGCAGATTTATCTGAGCCAGCGTGTCAGGAGTCGACGTGTCCAGGAGACAGGGTCAGGGACACACATGTTTCCCCCGGACCCGGCAGAGCGGCCGAGGACATAACTATTGTGAAGGGGCTACAAGGTGGGCTTCATTACTGTGAGGAGTTACAATGTGAGCATAAGTACTGTGTGGTAGCACTTAGGGTAAATGTCCTAGATTACCTTGCTATACTTTGGCATGGCTCAGTCTTACAGGCCAGCACAGCGCCCCCTGCTGGTGATTACACATGGGCAGTCACCCTCCCTTCCTTAGGTTATTATTCTTTTTTTCTCTATCACCACAGGGACCTTGTTCTGGATCCAGTGGACGTCACGCCAACGCCAGCGACACCCTGGATGAGGTATGACCATTATTTATTAGGACTGGGTGAGTGTAGCCATGCATTATGCCTTGTTTAAAAAAAAAACACTGGCTGACCTGTTGCTCCTAGAGGCTTATTTGCATATATTAAAACATCATTTTTCTCAGTAATGCCGGCACATATGAACATGAGACCAACACAGGTGTCTTCAGCTGCCAAGCGCACATGTAACAGGTTAGCCAGTGTCATAGATACAAATCTACAGATAGTTGCCCTTTGAACTCTGCTGCCTTCTGCTGTTTCTGCATTAGCGCCTATGTACACGAGTGAGGTTGATGTGACATTCGTGTTTAAAATGGACAGCACCCACAGTGAAAAGTGAGTGACCCATACGTTGAGCTACCTTTTACGTGCAAGACTTGGGTCAGTGAAAAAAACTGAACCACACTGATTGACTGTCCATATGTCACTCACTCATAGTTACTAGGACATGCATTGTGCTATTCTTCAGCCTTTTTTCACATGCATGAAAATTGATGATATCTGGTCAGAAAAAAATACAAAAAAACGCTAAATAAAAACTGATAGACAATGTACGCTGTTTTTTTTATCGCTTGTGTGGTTGAGTACTTATTCCTCCTGGAAATGTATAAATAAAGTGACAACTGGGAGTTACCATTCCCCTTTACAATAGACTGACACACCAGCACACTTCCCAACCTTTGAAATTCACATAGAGTAATAATATGTGCAGTGCGCACCACAGCAATTTTTTCCATACTAAGCCATGCCTCTAACTCTGCCCAATGCATAACTATACACACCCAGTACCCTCAATGCCCCCCACATAGTAATTATTCCCCTTTGTGCCAGGACACAGTAGTAATGCTCACATGTGCCCCCTTCACAGTAGTTATGCCCACATTGTGCCCCTTCACAATAGTAATGCTCACATGTGCCCCTCACTGTAGTTATGCCCATATGTGTCCCCTTCACAGTAGTTATGATCCTCACAGTAGTTATGATCCTCACAGTAGTTATGACCAGAGGTGGCACTCACAGTAGTTATGCCCATATGTGTCCTAGGGTGGGCAAACGTCCGGTTTTAGGCCGGACAGTCCGTTTTTTTGGCTCCCTGTCCTCCATCCGGCACAGGGGCTGGACGGACGCAGGGATGTCCTCCTTTTCAGTAGCTCACGCTCAGGCAGCAGCATTGCTCTGTCTGAGTGTGAGCTGCAGCAATATATTAACTGACTGAGGCTTCTCTCACCCCAAATCAGTCACTAGAGCCCACAGACATAGTTTCCTGTGGCTGACTGAGGGGGAGAGAAGCACCCTGACCACCCCCAGCTTAACTTCCGGTCTGAAAGTTCTCCCCCTCCCCCCCCCCCCCACACCTTTTTTTTTGCCGGCGATGGGGACGTGGCTTAATGGAGTGTGGGCATGGCTTAACGAAGCTGGGGGGGGCGTAGTTTAGCAGTTTGGGGGTGTAGTTGGTGAGGTCTGGCTTTCTGGGGGGAAGCCAGCGGCCACCCTTATGTGCCCCCTTCACAGTAGTAATGCTCACATGTGCCCCCTTCACAGTAGGTATACCCAGACATGGCCCTTTTAAAGTTGCTATGCCCAGATATTCCCCCTCACAGTAGTTATGCCCAGATATGTGACCCTTCACAGTAGCTATGCCCAGATGTGCCCCTTCACAGTAGTTATGCCCAAATATGTGCCCCTTCACAGTAGGTAAAAAAAGACAAAACAGTAAATACTCACCTAGTTCCTCCGATGATCACAGCTCAGCTATCGACACTCCCCAGCAGCAGCAGGCAGAGTACTGTCACACATGCTGTTTAGGAGGAGGAGTACAAAGGCTGATTCCCAGGCTGCACCGGTCCTCCTACGCAACCCAGCAGTGCTATATATGAGGGCATCGTGCTGCTGCTGAATGGTGAAGCATGGAGCATATGGCTCCAAGCTTCACCATTACAGACAACTGTCTCTATAGATGAGAGTGGGACATACCTCAGTCGTTCTGGGACCGCGGGACAGCCACTGAAATCCAGGACTGTCCTGCCAGATCTGGTGTGGCTGGAAGGTATGCATCAGGAGAGCTGACAGGTCCCCTTTAAGGTATACATGTATAGGCATACACTACAGAAAAAAACATATGCCTCAGCTTTATGTACCATATGTAACATGGAGAGAGCCTTAATAACATTTCCAAATTTAGCTGGAATTGAAATTGTGAGCTTGGGAGGAAAATTATGAATTTATATGACATGAATAATTTATGTAGCTGGATGAAATCCTGAACTTTACATTGCGTTAGGTAGTACTAATGAGGATACATGATCTAATGCAGAAAATATACCTTTACTTAGAACTTCCATCTTTTCTGCAGGTATTCATCATATATTATTAAACTCATTGCATTAACTCTCCATAGGTTTTGTAAGAAGCTTCGACATAGAGTCAGTATATGCGTTTACTCATCAAAAGCTCTGCAAATACTGAACATACTCAAGTAACAATTACTTCAAAACACGCTTTATTGGATTCTGCTAGAAACATCAAATTTCAGAGTATTCCTTCACTTGTGTTAACTGCAAAGGCGCCCCTTTGGATGGACAGTGTATGGAGTTGACCACGTCCTGCACCGAGTACATATTCTCCATCTCTGCACTGAAACTGTGACCTAGAAAAGGCTGTGTGCACGTAGACTACAGTGAAAATGTGTGCTGTCTAGTGATCAGCAAATTTCTTGAAATCCGATTTGGAATCAATTACTCAAAACAAGTCGGAGAATCAACTCGGCCTCAGTAATTTCGATCCAAGTGCTCCGCTTCCCCTGAAAACTATTACATTCTGTATGTTACTCATTCAAGCTACATATTTAACAGCACGCCAGCCAAGAAACTGCACTACAGGATTTTTTTTTAGGTAATACTATGATTTTAATAATATATGGTAAATACTTACAGAAAAAAATGAAAGTTCTAAGTTATATTTTAACTAAAAAAAAATGCACAAAAAATGTACCACACCTTCTGGGCTCACATGATCTTCCTTCTTCATCTTCCCTGTCTTCTGATCTGAGAATTCACCTGAGTCGCCAAAAATTCAGGTCGAATTCAATTAGTTTAGACGCTCTCATCTCTAGTGCTGTCATATTTCTAAATACTTGGAGATAGTTAAACGTTTTAAGGCACATATATCGTTTAGGATTGTGGTCGGGGACCCCTGACGATCAGCTGTTTGAAAAGACACTGATGTTCCTGTGAGCGCTGCTGCCTTCTTGCAGCTTACCAAGCAAAGTGCCGTACATTGTATAGTGGCTGTGCTCGGTATTGCAGCTCAGCCCCATTCATGGGGCTGAGCTGCGCCTATGCCATGTGACCACTTTCCTCCCAAGTGACTGGCAGGGTGTGACTAAATTTAAAGGTTACTGGAGCCCAAGCACGCCTCTTGCAAGTGCCCAAGCCCGCCTCCATGAACAAGCTACACAAGTTCCAAGTGCCGCCCCTTGCCCCTTCATGGCTGCCCCCTCCTCTGCGACATCAGAAGCTAACCCAAACTCTGACCACATGCCCATCCTGCATTTTGCCAAAATCTTCCAGTCAACTGCGAGTCCTAAGGATAGGTCATCATTAGTAAAAAGCAGACAACCCCTTTAAGCTGTTGTGTGTTTATACATGAGTGATAACAGTATACTTGACCACTAGATGACTTGTATCCAACACTTTTAAACAGTTTTCTCCTTTGCAGGCTGCATGTCTAATACTCAGTTGTCTTTAACCTGGTGGATGGAGACTAGCTGCTCGTCATATCTACCAATAGAATACACATGAAGATAGAAGATTTTTGCTCCCTAAGTCTCTCTTACTCAGAATCAGTCAGAAGCAGCATACAGGAAATTACAGAGTACCGAGTAGTATAGATGTCAATAAATCTGTTGGGGTAAATTACTATTAGCTACTGAATCATTTTTGTGTTGTCTGATCTCTGTACCCTTCCTCCTCCTCCTCCTTCTCTTTCCTTCCCCAAAGACTTCAATGGAAAGGTGTATTCTGATCCTTCAGTGAGCAGGCAGCCCATCTTAATCTCACAAGACAGATTTCTCATAAATTTTAGAGACAAAATTAGTTTAGAAAAGAGGGGACAGAAACAGATGGTAACTCTAAAATAAGGCATTTTTCTCTGATAAGATACACTGCCTGTCCAAATAAAAAGTCGCCACCAAAAAAAAAAAAGGTCACACATTCTAATATTTCGCTGGACCGCCTTTAGCTTTGATTACGACATGCATGCGCTGTGGCATTGGTTTCTGCAATGTCACAAGATTTATTTCCATACAGTGTTGTTTTGTTTTTACCAAGCTCTTGCATTGATGATGGTAGAGTCTGACCGCTGCGCAAAGCCTTCTACAGCACATCCCAAAGATTCTTAGTGGGGTTAAGGTCTGGGCACTGTGGAGGACAATCCATGAAATGAAAATTATGTCTCATGCTCCCTGAACCACTCTTTCACAATTTGAGCCCAAATAATCCTGGCATTGTCATCTTGGAATATGCCAGTGCCATCAGGGAAGAAAAAATCCATTGATGGAATAACCTGGTCATTCAGTATGTTGTAGGTAGTCGCTGGCCTCATTCTTGGAGCACATACTGTTGCTGAACCTAGACCTGACCAACTGCAGCAACCCCAGATCCTAGCACTGCCCCCACAGGCTTGTACAGTAGGCACTAGGCATGATGGGTGCATCACTTCATCTGCCTTTTTTCTTACCCTGATGCGCCCATCACTCTGGAACAGGGTAAATCTGGACTCATCAGACAACATGACCTTCTTCCATTGCTCCAGAGTCCAATCTTTATGCTCCCTAGCAAATTGAAGCCTTTGTTTTCTGGTTTGCCTCATGGATTAGTGGTTTTCTTACGGCTACACAGCTGTTCAGTCCCAATCCCTTGAGTTCCCTTCGCATTGTACATGTAGAAATGCTCTTACTTTCACTATTAAACATAGCCCTAAGTTCCACTGTTTTTCTTCTTTGATTTCACCAAACGTTTAAGTGATCGCCAATCATTCTTAACCCAATTTTCGTAGTTTCTGCAATCTCCTTAGATGTTTTCTCTGCTTGATGCATGCCAATGATTTGACCCTTCTCAAACAGACTAACATCTTTTCCACGACCACGAGATGTGTATTTCGACATTGTTGTTTAAGAAATGAGAAGCAACTCATCGCACCAGTTGGGGTTAAATAACTTGTTGCCAGCTGAAAGATAATCGCCCATGCAGTAATTATCCAATAGAAGGCTCATACCTATTTGCTTAGTTAAATCTAGGTGGCGACTTTTTTTTTGGACAGGCAGTGTATATTACAAATTTTCTTATATTCACATGAACTATTGATTTATGCAAAGTTGTCTGAAAGTACAAAGCCCATTTAATGTATTGCATAGCCTTATTGTGCTGGTGCTCTCATGTTTTGTTCATGCAGAATTTTTTTATGCTAAAAACTGGGAGAGATTAACGATACAAACTATCATGTGTCAATTTTATATTACCAGTCCATTGCTTTTTAAGACAAGTTGTTGGATTTTGTCTATTCTATGAAAAATATTTCACAAAATTTTTCTGCACAAAAATAGTTTATTACATATCCTTGTTACTACTTCTATGTTTGTCAGTGTAAACCATTACAACTATTCCTTGTATTAAGAACTTATATTAGTGCTACAAGGACATAGAGGAGAAAGGGGACATATAGCGGAAAAACATGCACCATTTCCAGTCACACAATTTAGATTTATCTTTCATCATTCTGTTTGGTCAATGTGCAGTTATCTTTATGATCACCTTAAATCATTGAAGTAGTAACAAGTGTGCTTCTTAACAGCTGCTATATTTCTAAAGGTGACTCTCATAAATATCAATCATTATTGTGCCCATAGCCTGAATTGCATATAAATCTGTACTTATACAAAGTAATTAACCACATTTTTTGCATGGCATTTTTTTGGGTGGAGGTAGCAGGGCTAAAGTGCAAGAGGCCAGATATTTATTGGAAGCCTACAGCAAAATATGAAGATGTCTACAGATACAGGGACAGATATACTAAGACTGGCGCTGGTATAAAGTCCATTGGTGTAAAATGCACCACATTTATGAAGCACAGGCCTCTTTATAAATTCACTTCTACGTCAGCTAAGAACTGGTGCAGATCATAAGAGTAATTGACACCAGTTTCTGGCATAAAGTTTAGTAAATCTGTTAGACCTCAGGAAACTACACCCCTCCTGCTAAGCGCTGCCCACTCTTCAACACTTTAAAAAAAGCGTAAAGAAAAGTTATGTGTTGCAAGTATGGTGTGTGCCATAATTTGCAACTATTTTTACGCCATGAAAGTGGAGTTAAAAGTTTGATATATTTTTACACCATTATAGCTTCTGATGTTTTATTGGCATTTTTGGTGACACAAACTTTCATCAAAACATGGGAATTTTTTGAGAGTTTTTCTGCTGTGCTAAAAGACACTAAAAAATGCCACAGAAAACGCATGTAAAAAGTAAAAAAATTCCACTAACTTTAGGTGTTCCTTACAATGCTACAAAGTAACCACTTGTGAACCCACCCTATGTGTCACAGTAAATTTGGCCATTTGACAGTGGCATTGCTAGCACTGAGAATCTGGGGTCCACTCATAGGTATGGAAAATGTGTAGGCTGGATACCGCAGCGGTGCCGGCACCGCCGCGGTATCCAGCCTACACATAGCCTGATGAAGGGCCTTCTTGGAGCCCGAAACGTTGCTTGATATGAATTTTCCGCCAATAAAAACCTAAAAGCTTTCAATTGGTGTGCTGTTAACTTGAATGTGAATAGTGAGTCTTCCTGGAGTGGAGACGGGAAGAAAACCTTAACGTGCACCCATCTAAGAAATCCAGTGCTAGTGGAGTGCTGTGACCCTCTGGATTTACTGATAGGTATGGAAAATGCCAGTCAGAAGTTTGGACACCCCTTTTCTTTCCATGGCTTTTCTTTTTTCTTTTTTTCTACATTGTAGATTCTTATCGAAGACATGAAAACAATGAAGGAACATATCGAATTAAGAAGTAAACAAAAAAGTCTTAAATTAACCAGAATTTGTTTTTATTTTATTTTAGATTCTTTTTTTATTTTAGATTCTTCAGCCCCCTTTTTGCTTTGATGACAGCTTTGTACACTCTTGGGGTTCTCTCAATCAGCTTCATGAGGCGGTCGCCTGGCAGGGTTTTCAGTTAACCTTGTCAAGTGTGAGTTTGCAGAGTTTCTTGCCTTCATAATGTGTCTGATACCATAAGTTATGTTGTGTAGAGGTAGGATTGGTACATACTTCTATACAGTGTTTAGCCCTATTCTACCACAGGCCAGAACCACTCATGTAAAGAGAAATGACAGTCCATCATTACTTTAAGATACGAAGGTCAGTCAATCCAGAAAATTTCCAGAACTTAGAAGGAATCCTCAGGCCCAGTCATGAAAACCATCAAACGATTTGATGAAACTGGCTCTCATGAGGACCACCCCTAGAAAGGAAGACCAGGAGTTATCTCTGCTGCAGAGCACAAGTTTATTAGTTACCAGCCTCAGAAACTGCAAATTAACAGCACCTCAAATTAGAGCCTACATAAATGCTTTACAGAGATCAAGTACCTGACACATCTCAAAAGCAACTGCTCAGAGAAGACTACGAGAATCAGGCCTTATTGTCAAATTGCTGCAAAGAAGCCACTACTGAGGAACAAGAAAAAGATAATTGCTTAGGCCAACAAACACAACGAATGAACATTGGTCCTTAGTTGCTTTGACGGTGACATTATTGGTGAGTTGTTCAAAATTCAAGGCACACGTTACGAGCATGGCTACGACAGCATTCTGCAGTGATATGATATCTCATCTGGTTTGCTCTTAATAGAACCATCATTTGTTTTCCAACAGGACAATGACCCCAAAGACACCTCCAAGCTATATATTTGGCCAAGAAGGAGACACAGATGATGCAGATGACATAGCCTCCACAATCACCCACCCTCAATCTAATTGAGATTGTTTGAGATAAGTGGGACCACAGCGTGAAGGAGAGGCAGCACCTCTGGGAACTCCTTCAAGAGTGTTGGAAAACCATTCCAGGCAACAACCACATGACTGAGAGATGACATGAAGATGACTTAGAAAATGCCAAGAGTGTGCAAAGCTGTCATCAAAACAAATTGAATAACCTGCACGGACGTGCTATGCCAGGTTTAGCAAAGTGGAGCGGGCACAGGCAGAAGCAACTATGTGTGGTCAGTATAGTGCTCATCATGGCCCCTATGCCTGTAGTACAGTGGAATCTGTACATTGCACACATGTCAGCGGTGGACTGGTGTATGGATTCTAAAGCACTATAGCCATCCTAAACTTTGGGTGCCCATTTCATCAGTAAAATTATTTTAAAAAATAAATAAAGTATAGCACAAAAAATAATTATAGGGCATATAGAATAGTTTTTATGAAAGTGGTTAGAAAGGTTAGTTACCCTTTAAGATCATATACTATAAATATATTTCCAGTAGATGGTAAAGTGTAATGGCAGTCTTTAAACACAGAACAAGACTATTTATGTCTATGTAAAAAGCATAACACATAAAACACACAAGAACTGAAAGAAGACAAGTCATAACAGTGGAAGACGTCCTAGGTAACAATGTGGCTGCTCAGTATTATAGCGTCTGAAGTGTGGAGGTGGCAGGACACCAAGTGCAGCGTGTAGGCACAGCATGCAGAAAGTTTCTATTGGGAGAAGCTGCTTCAACTGAGATACCTGTGGCTGTGGGGGCATGCTGGGAGTTGTAGTTATGCAACACCTGGAGATTAGAGAACATTGGATTTGTCTTTGCCAATGATCTGGCTAAACTAACAGCTGACAAGCCCTGTGACCAGCAATAAATACAAATCGCAGGCAGCATCCACGGTGAACTTCCTTTATTCAGGATCGCAATCCCAAAAATTTGTGCACGTACAAAAGCAGCTACGTTTCGGCTATATGCTAGCCTTTAAGAGCTTGATAAAGGCTAGCATATAGCCGAAACGTAGCTGCTTTTGTACATGCACAAATTTTTGGGATTGCGATCCTGAATAAAGGAAATTCACCGTGGATGCTGCCTGCGATTTGTATTTATTGCTGGATCTGAGTCCGAATGAGTCTAGGACGGAAGGCGGGCTGATGCATCAGGTGTGACCGAGTGATCCGGAGTGCTGCTTAAAATATGGATTGTAAGCCCTGTGACCAGAAACTCCAGCCTTTGCTAATTTATGGGTGACATTACATACTTTTTTGGTATGTACAGCAAAACAGCAAAGTGGAACAAGTGGCAAGTGGGGATTTTCTAAATCCAGCCTGACCTAAAGTGCAGCTTGAGACTGCTGCCTTATTCTGGATATATCTACATAGAAGAGGATTCTTTACGGTAAGAGCAGTGAGACTATAGAACTCCCTGCCAAAGGAGGGGGTGATGATGAACTCACTAAAAGAGTTCAAGAGGGGCCTGGATGTATCTCTGGAGTGTAATAATATTACAGGTTATAGTTATTAGATTCCTGAGGAGATGAAGGGAGTTATTCTGATTGGAATGGGTAAGGAATTTTTTCTTCCCTAAAATGAGGAAAATTGTTTTCTACCTCTTGCTCTGGATCACCGTGCAGGATAACAACCTGAACTAGATGGACAGATGTCTTTTTTTCATCCTTACAAACTATGTTACCTTACATAGACATGAAAGTAGATGGCCGCTGAGGAAGATATGGATGCTGTGCTCTTCTCCTGTATTTCTGATTTAGCTATTTTTGCTCAAGGTAAAAAGTGCACTTCAACCTAAAATAAAAAAAAATAACATAAGTACAGGTGGCTGAGTTGGCCTCTGTGAGCAACTACCATTTTTTTCTGAGAAACCATAACCAATAAGTGGAGACTGGCAACAGAGACTTGTTTTATCCCTTGTCTACGACAACTTTAATATGTAATATGAATAATAAATAAGAAATGTGCTATCGTTGTAAAGGTTTTTGACGACTGACGCCGCTGCAGAACCTCAAGGGACCACATTCTTAGTCCGTAGGTCATTCATAGATCCAATACTACATTGTACCTTCTTTTTATGAACACATACACATTTTTGACATATCACTTGAGGCTCCCCTTAACTTTTTTGAGTTAGACTACTTTCACACATGCGGTAAAGCTATCTGGCAGGCTATTACGGCAAAGGGACAGCCTACCGGAATTCACTGCACCCGTCACAGCTGGATCGGGCCATGCACCGCCGGAGTCTGTTGACTATAGTGTGATCCTGCTGGAATTCGGACAGTTATCGGCATGAGCAATAGGTTTCGGTGTGCTGTTCATTTCTCCAGCCAAAACCCAGCGCTCATGCCAGAAAATGGCCGAATAGTTAATGGGGTCTGGCGGTGAATGGCAAAATCTGGCTAGGCTAGACCTGGTGAACTCCGGCAGACTGTTCTTCTGCTGGAACATCTTGCGGGATAGCTTTACCACAGGTGTGTAACTAACCTTAGAATATATGTGCACATTCATATGACTCATTTTATGCAGTGGGGGTCACCCAGGCCACATATAAAGATTGTGGCTATAGATCATCCTGTACATGGCTTCCCCAACTTCCCCTATATTGTACAAAAAATATCTCATTGAATAGAACTGAATCTATTTTTGTAGAGAGACAGTTCTATTAATATAAATCTGTTTTCACACTTTGCCTTCCTGTATATGCCAGGAGAACTCCAAGTGCATATGTCAATGGTATCCATAGGCCTTTCATCACAAGGAGGCCAAAAGAGTCATTAAATGCCTATACAGTGGCATCTGTCAGAGGTATATGTTGGGAAAGTCCTCCTGATGCACCTCTGAAGAACACTGCAATATGCAAAGTGAAAGCAACATTAGAGGTTACGTGGTATCTGTCGTGGCAGAGCTGGCACAGTATAATGTATGAATAAACGGTAGAGACACGTACAAGCTGGACTTAACATTTAGATTTGGAATACAAATGCATAAGAAAGTTAACAATCGTTTAATAATATGAATAGAAGTCTTTTTTTTGCCCAATATTGTGAACCTGATGTCATTGGAAGAATGAAAATTTCTGAAATGTGGTGTACTATAAAAGCCCTTTAATTAAAGGCAAACAGGAGTCTGTAAATCTGGGTGAACATTTTATGGATTCCAATAATTTAAGGACAGTGCTCTGACAATATTTTAAGGAATCTCAAGTTATGCCTTCAGCCCCTGGGTCTCTGTGATGGTCCTTGTGCAGTCCTGCCAGCCGCTCATTTACTGGGTATTTAGCAATCAGATATAAATAAAGGTAAATGACAGAACGGAGGGGGAGGAAAGGGAAAGGGAGGTTATATGTGCTTGCCATGACTCATAAAGTCAGCTCTAATTACTATATCCTACAATCTATTAAGCCAAATAGCAAAACACAAACTAACAAATTATAGAAAACATTAAGATCATTACATTAAGATCATTACCGTTAAGCATTGCCTTTGACTAGCATTGGTTATGTAACTTTCTAACTTTTATTTTAGTAGATTTCTTTGCAAATTAGCAAATAAATGCTAAAATAATCGTATTTGACCAAAGTTTTTCCATGCCGGGCTGGATGTTGCATGTGATTATGTATTTGCCACCAAAAAACAAAAATATTTCGGACCATTAAATAAAAAAATCCTACATTGAGGTATGTTTTTAAAGACCCTTTTTCTTACCACTGGCAGCCATGAGATTACCCATAGCCATATATGTTGCTGTCACTGTAAGATTACTAATGCTGGCTTGGTGTTAACGAGCTTGAAATGAGTTGCGTACGGTCATAGGAGACCTCAGATTGTAATCTACAAGTTTTCAGGGCAACCAGAGTACTTTTGATTCAGATCGAATTTATTCAAACCCAAATCGGATCTACTGACCGATTTGGCCGAATCAAATTTCAAGAAATTTGCTGATCACTAGACAGCACACATTTTTACTGTAGTCTACATGCACACAGCTTTTTCTAGGTCACAGTTTCAGTGCAGAGATGGAGAATATGTACTCGGTGCAGGAAGTGGTCAACTCCGTACACTGTCCATCCAAAGTGGAGAACCGTCACACTTAACACAAGCAGGAAGCAGGATAATTAGAGCTTTTCGTCCCATTCTCGTGACTGGGAGAGGGAGTGTAATTACCCAGCACCACCGTTACAATGTACACAGAAGGCAAGTAAGCACCGAAGACAATGAAGCACTCGCACAAGCGTCCCGGCCATTTCAAACAGCTGATCATCAAAGGTGCTGAGAGTCAGACCCCCACTGTTTTGATATTGGTGATCTACTCTGAGGATAGGTCATTAATATCACAAAACCAGAATACCTCTTCAAAAAGTATCAACTGATATGGCCGCCCTTCCTGTTATGAGTTTAGCAAAAATGGCTGCTACAGTTTGGGTGAAAATCTTCTTTAAAGACCGATCACAAAAAAAAGACATTTTTTAATTGATATGTTTTCTTCATGTGAACAGAGTTATCATTCTAAATTATATATTTGGCAGAATTTTATATCTTGTTTTCATCCACTGGTCAGTCAATTTGTGCCCAGAATTCTGGTACATTTACCATATTAAATCTGCCCCAATCTGTTTATTTTCTAAGACATTTTTATTTTATGTAATATATTTCTTTAACCCCTTAGGCCTCTTTCGCACGGGCGTCATGTTTGACGCCCGGATAAGAGGCGGGTGCGTTGCGGGAATCGCCGCGATTTTTCCGCGCGTGTGCTAACGTTTGTAGTGCGTTTAGCACGCGCGTGAAAAAATCCGCATGCTTGGTACCCAGACCCGAAGTCAGACTTCATCACTGAAGTCTGGTTTTGGGATGAGTATTCTGTATATGTAATTATTTTCCTTTATAACATAGTTATAAGGGAAAATAATCGCATTCTAATTACAGAATGCAATGTTCCCCGGGCTATAGAGGGTTAAAAATAATAAAGAGTTAACTTACCTTCTCCCATTGTACGCGCAGAGCCCCAGAACGTCTTCTCTCTTGATGGTTTGGATGCTTGAGGACCTGTGGTGACGTCACAGGGTCACATGGTCCAATCATAGAAGCATTTGAGTGGACCATGTGACCCATGTGATCCTGTGACATCACGGCAGGTCCTTCATCCAACATCTGTAGATAATAACGATCGGGTCCCCATCCCGATCGTATCCTAGCAACCATGCGGAAAATCGCAACGCATCCGCACATGATTGCGGATGCTTGCGATTTTCCCGCATCCCCATTCACTTCTATGGGGCCTGCGTTGCGTGAAAATCGCAGAATATAGAACATGCTGCGATTTTCACGCAACGCAAAAGTGATGCGTGAAAATCACCGCTCATGTGCACAGCACCATAGAAGTGAATGGGTCAGGATTCAGTGCGGGTGCAATGCGTCCTCCTCACGCATTGCACCCGCGCGGAAAACTCGCCCGTGTGAAAGGGGCCTTAGAGTACGTTCACACGACGACATTTGTCGAGCGACAATAAGTCGCACTATTGTCGCATGGCAATTTTTATAATGGGAGTCTATGGTGTCGCATTGTGACATGCGACAATCTGCGACGCGACAGTCGCAGAAAAAAACATTCAAGATGGATTTTTCTGCGACTGTCGCTTGCAGTCACAGCATGTCGCTTGTCGCAATGCGACACCATAGACTCCCATTATAAAAATTGTCGCACGACATTGGTGCGACAAAATGTCACGCGACTAATGTTGTCGTGTGATCGTACCCTTAAGGACAAATATGACCAGTGTCACTTTATGTGGTAATAACTTTTAAACGCTTTTACTTATGCAGGCCATTCTGAGATTGTTTTTTTGTCACATATTGTAGTTCATGACAGTGGTTAAATGGAGTCGAAATCTTTTTTGAAAAAATAAAAAATGTACCAAAATTTTTTAAAAATTTGCAATTTTCCAAGTTTCAATTTATCTACTTCTATAATACATAATAATACCGCTAAAAAAGTTATTGATTTACATTCCCCATATGTCTACTTCATGTATCGATCATTTTGGGAATGCCATTTCATTTTTTGGGGACGTTACAAGGCTTAGAAGTTTAGAAGCAAATCTTGAAATTTTTCAGAAATTTTCAAAAACCCACTTTTTAGGGACCAGTTCAGGTCTGAAGTCACTTTGTGAGGCTTACATAATAGAAACCACCCAAAACCACCCCATTCTAGAAACTACACCCCTCAAGGTATTTAAAACTGATTTTACAAACGTCGTTAACCCTTTAGGTGTTCCACAAGCGTTAATGGCAAATGGAGATAAAATTTCTGAATTTCGATTTTTTGGGAAAATTTTCCATTTTAATCCATTTTTTCCAGTAACAAAGCAAGGGTTAACAGCCAAACAAAACTTAATATTTATTGCCCTGATTCTGTAGTTTACAGAAACACCCCATGTGTGGTCCTAAACTGCTGTATGGTCAAACGGCAGGGCACAGAATGAAGGGAACGCCATATGGTTTTTGGAAGCCGGATTTTGCTGAACTGTTTTTTTGACCCCATGTCCCATTTGAAGCCCTCCCCCCGATGCACCCCTAGAGTAGAAACTCTATAAAAGTGACGCCATCTGAAACTACACCCCTCAAGGTATTCAAAACCGATTTTACAAACTTTGTTAACCCTTTAGGTGTTCCACAAGATTGATTGGCAAATGGAGATGAAGTTTCAGAATTTCTATTTTTTGTTACCTTGCCTCAAAAAAAGTGTAAGGGTACTTTCACACTAGCGTTTTGGATTCCGTTTGTGAGATCCGTTTCAGGGCTCTCACAAACGGTCCAAAACGGATCAGTTAAGCCCCAATGCATTCTGAATGGATAAGGATCCGTTCAGAATGCATCAGTTAGGCTCCGTTCCGCCTCTATTCCGTTTTGGAGGCGGACACCAAAACGCAGCATGCAGCATTTTGGTGTCCGTCTGAAGAGGCGGAGCCTAACGGATCCGTTTTTTTTTACAATGTAAGTCAATGGGGACGGATCCGTTGTCAGTGACACAATATGGTGCATTTGAAAACGGATCCGTTCCCCATTGACTTTCAATGTAAGTCAAAACGGATCCGTTTTGGACTTTGTCATTTTTCTTTAAAGCTAATGCAAACGGATCCGTTCTGAACGGATACAAACGTTTGCATTAGAGGTGCGGATCCGTCTGTACAAATAAACAGACGGATCCGCACCAACGCTAGTGTGAAAGTACCCTTATATAGAGCAACCAAAAATCATAGTTACCCTAAAATAGTACAAACAAAACTGCCATCTTATCCCGTAGTTTCCAAAATGGGATGACTTTTTTGGAGTTTCTACTGTAGAGGTGCATCAGGGAGACTTCAAATGGGACATGGTGTCAAAAAACCAGTCCAGCAAAATCTGCCTTCCAAAAACCATATGGCGTTCCCTTCCTTCTGCGCCCTACCGTTTGGCCACACAGCAGTTTACGACCATATATGGGGTGTTTCTGCAAACTACAGAATCAGGGAAATAAATATTGAGTTTTGTTTGGCTGTTAACCCTTGCTTTGTTACTGGAAAAATGGATTAAAATGGAAAATTTGCAAAAAAAATTGCTGTTTTGGGACCGTTTTTATTTTTTGTTATTTACATAATTGATCTGACAGGTTAGATTGTGTGCTATTTCTATAGAGCAGGTTGTTACGAACGCGACAATACCAAATATGACTACTTTTATTTTATTTATTTCACTTTAACACAATAACAGCATTTTTGTTTCAGTTTTTCATAAAGCATTTTTGAAAAAAATTATTTTTTATTGTCTCTACATTCTGAAAGCCATATTTTTAATTTTTATTTTTTGGGCGACTGTCTTATGTAGGGGCTCATTTTTTGCAGGAAGAGATGACGGTTTGTTTGGCACTATCTTGGGGTGCATATGACATTTTGGTTGCTTGCTATTAAATTTTTTGTGATGTAAGGTGACAAAAATGACTTTTGACACGGTATTTATATTATTATTTTTTCTGTGTTCACCTGAGGGGCTAGGTCATGTGTTATTTTTATAGAGCATGTTGTTTTGGAGGCGGCAATACATAATATGTATACTTTTTATTTATTTATTTAAGTTTTACACAATAATATCATTTTTGAAACAAAAAAAATCATATTTTAATGTCTCCATAGTCTGAGAACCATATTCTTTGGGGCGGTTGTCCTATGTGGGGTATCATTTTTTGCATTATGAGATGACAGTTTGATTGGCACTATTTTTGGGTGCATATAACTTTTTGATCGCTTGCTATTACAGTTTTTGAAATGTGAGGTGACAAAAATGTTTTTTTTTTACATTGTTTTTATTTTTATTTTTTTACAGTATTTACCTGAGAGGTTAGATCATGTGATATTTTTATAGAGCAGGTTTTTACGGATATGTATACTTTTTTTAAATTTATTTTACTTTAACACGATAACAGCATTTTAGAAAAAAATAATAATGTTTTAGTATCGCCATAGTCTGAGAGCCATATTTTTTTATTTTTTTGGGCGATTGTCCTATGTAGAGGCTCATTTTTGGCGGGATGAGATGGCAGTTTTATTGGTACTATTTTTTGATCACTTGGTATTACACTTTTTGTGATGTAAGGTGACAAAAAATAGTTTTTTTTTTTTTTTACGGTATTTGCGTGAGGGGTTAGGTCATGTGATATTTTTATAGAGCAGATTTTTACGGATGCGGCGACACCTAATATGTGTAGTGTATTTTTATTTATTTTTTATTCAGTGATATGCGATTTTTTTATTTTTACATTTTTTTCACTTTTTTAATATTTTTTTTGACCCAGACCCACTTGGTACTTGAAGATCCAGTGGGTCTGATGTCAGTATAATACAGTACAGTACACTATATAGTGTACTGTACTGTATTTTTTACTTTACATAGACTGATCAGACTTCTGCCTTTAGCAGAAGTCTGATTAGAATTACATCACCATGGCAAGCAGGACGCCTCTAAAGGCGTCCTGCTGCCATGTTAACCATCACCCGCTGCCAGAACAGATCAGCAGGTGATGGGGAGGGAGGGGGGCTCCCTCCCTCTGCGATCCCATGAAGAATCGGGAGCTGCAAGGGCACAGCAGCCCCCGATGGGAGAGGGAGCTCCCTCCCTATTAACCCCTTCTATACAGCGGTCCGTACAGACCGCGGTATGGAAGGGGTTAAACTGCTGACATCTGTACGGCACAGATGTCAGCAGTTTATAGCAGAGGGTCAGAAAGGAGGCAGGTGGTGCGGCAGGCGGGCACTGCCTGCAATCCCCCCCCCCTGCACTGCCCGCGGGGACAGTAATATTGCGGGGTGCAGGGGGGGTTAAAAATGATAGATTTGGGGCATTTTTTAAGTCTCGGATCTCCGTGATCAGAGACTAAAGAAAGCGCTGCAAACCACAGGTTTGAATTGACCTGCGGTTTGCTGCGATCGCCAACGTGGGGGGGGTCACAGGACCCCCCTGCGCATTGTGCCAAGGTGCCTGCTAAATGATTTTAGCAGGCACCTTGTTCCGATCACCGCCATCTGTGCAGCGGTGATCGGAAATTCTCAGGGCGTACAGGTACACCCTGAGTCCTTAAGTACCAGGACCCCAGGGCGTAGCTGTACTTAATTAATAATAAGTTAATAAGTGCCATTTTGCGAAATATATTCAGGAACTGTATAAACAATATAATTCAGTATAATACAATATTGTAACTTTTCTACTAGGATTCACATGTATATCCAAGAGCATGAACTTGTACAGATGTGTCAGCAGCGGGCACAGACAGCTGAGAGTCCCTGTGCAAAAACGGACCCAGTGCATACCAACAGCTCATCATAAAGCACCCGCCTTATGTCTCTCTCTAACAGTCCACCAGTGATTGTCCCAGTGTGCCAATTCATTTCTGCTACATATGTACTATGATAAGTAGGACTCCCAGAGCAAGATATATATATATATACATATTTCAGGATGAACCTAAAATGCACTCTAAGTTGAACAATGTGACCTTCTCTAAACTTCGCTAAACTTTTGAATACACGTGTCCAACTGTTCAATGTTTCAGTACTTCTTGCACAACTTGCTAAGGGAGCTTAACTGCAAAATTCACAACAGGTGTTTGATCCATGAATGGCCCAATAAATTTCCTGGTCCAATTAGAATTGGTATTTAAACAGTCCTCCTCATTATGCTGTTCACATTTTGACATCATGAGACCAAGACGACAAAAGTGGCCACTCAGCTTAGAGTGTCACAGAGTGTCATCAGTAGGTTAGAACAGAGAAACCAAGAGACTGGAAGAGTCACAGAAAGGCATAAAAGTGGACGTCCTTTGGCCACATCCCACACTGATGACCGCTTCTTTGTGAACAGCGCTCTGCGGAACCGGATTTAAGGGAGGTGAGAGGCATCCAAGTGTCACTTCAGACCATTTGAAACCGTTTACATCTGTGTGGTCTGCATGCTAGATGACCTGCAAGGGTACCTGACTACACCACCAGGCACAGGCATCATTGTTTTGCATGGGCCAGGGAGCATCTATACTGGACAAGGTGCCAGTGGGTCTCAGTGCTGTTCACTGATTAAAGCAGAAATGATGGCCACCAACGATGTTGGAGACATCAAGGAGAGCGCTATGCATCAGCCACTGTTTTCACCAGATGAGCTTTTGGTGGTGGTGTTATGGTGTGGGCAGGCGTGTCTAGGCAATACGAAACTGCCCTACACTTTGTGAATAGTACAGTGACAAGCCCTTGAATAACATCATTAATCCAGTCATGAACAACACATGCTGTCATGGATGACAATGCGCCAGCTCATCGAGGTCGCATCATTAGGGAACGGCTGCTGGAGACTTGGGTACCTCAAATGGAGTGGCCTGCATTTTCTCCAGACCTGAATACCATTGAAATCGGATCAGCTGAGTCGCTGTGTAGAGGCTCGTAACTTTGTACCCCAAAACGTCAATTACCTGAGGGCTGCCCTTCAAGAAGAGTGAGATGCCATTCCTCAGCAGACAATAAGTCGACTTGTGATCAGCATGAGATGTCGTTGTCAAGCTGTAATTGGCTCAAGGCCACATGACAAGTTATTGAGACATTGACATTTGTGTGGGGGTATACCCAGCACTGGTGTTGGCTTTTGTTTCAATAAATAGTTGGAGATGGGAAAATTACCATTGCTGCTTCTACTTAAATGTCCTACTTTCATGATATAATATCACTGTAGGATGAACTTTTGACATTTTCCATACATTTCACCTGAAAGCCAAATATCCCCAACTTTTTGTGAGTACTGTATATATATATATATATATATATATATTTATATAAAATGTTGGTGACATTTTCATAAAACTAAATTGTGGCATGAATGACGCTAATATACCAGATGACTACTGTCATATATGATAGAATGACTTTATTGATTTCACATTGGCTCAGTGGTTTGTCCAGATGCCTTCAACATTGGCCTCTGAGTTTGAACCCAAAGTGGGTCGCATCTGTATGGAGCTTGAATGCTCTGCCTGTGCTGATAATGCTTTTCCCTGTTCTCCTGTTTCCTGACACAGATCCAAATCCTGGGACAGGGATAATAAAAGACGAGTTACCAGTAGGGACTGGGACTGATTCAGGACTGTAGAAACAATTTGTTACAATTTTTTACATAATGGGAAAATAATGAATATCCAGTTTATAACATCACTACTGTCCAATCTAAGTTATGGCCTGGATATGCTCTTCATGTAAGGATATATATTCCAAGGGATTGTAATATAATAAAGTATAGGATTGATGGGGGAGTATTAAGCCAGCAGTAAAATGAGCATAATCCTCTCTAGAGCAGAGAGACAGTTAAGAAGTGAGGAATTTCAGGGAGAGGAGGGGGCAGCCTGTGATTGTGCTGAAGAGGGAATGCTCTGTGCTGGGCACATCCCAAGAATAGACACTAGTGAATATGGCCATGTTCCTCCAGCACATATCACATTCACTCAGTGCTCTTCAAACACCAGCGCTCACCCGGAGACACCCAGAGCCTTCCATTAAATATTTATACAATCAGTAATCCCATGTTATTCTGGAGAATATCTGGCTTCATGTATTACGTGTTTGTTACGCAGAGAGATGCCACACACACAGACATACCATGTATGTGTATAGCTATAAATATGTGCTGAAAGGAGGATCCCTCTGCTATACCGGGCACCAGGAGGATTATTTATAATCAGCGTACCTGGAGGCTCACTCCAAAATCCAGGAAACCTGGAGGCTCATTCTACTATCCAAAGTACCAGCAGGCTCCTTCTAAAGTCAACTGTGCTTATCTTCTGTCCAACATACCTGGAGGCTCATTCTACTAAGGGTACATTCACCCGGCCATATGTGTTTTGCCGTTCGCAAATTGCAGATCCGCAAAACACAGATATAGGCCATGTGTGTTCCGCATTTTGTGGAACGCACTGGCCAGCCCTATGATAGAAATACAAGAATAGGACCTGCTCTATCTATGGAAAGCACACGGTGTCTCAAATTTTGTGCGGCCCCATTAAAATGAATGGGTCCGCACCCGGTCCGAACAATTGAGGAATGGATGCGGACCCATTCATATGGCCGTCTGAATGAGCCCTAACCATGGTATCTGCAGGCACTCTGTAGTGCTTCCATGGGGTTCTGTGCCTCCATTCCGCACCGGACTTTCCGGATTCACTTGAATTGTCCAAATCTGTGATGCAGGGTTCAGACGGCCGGTGCCCATGTATTGCAGACCTGCTGTTTGTGGGTCACAATATGGGCACAGCCGAGCAATGGCAACTGGGTAACCAGTTTTATACTATCTTTGCTGTTGATCTGATAACTATGTACAGTATATGTTGGAGTTATATATTCAGAAAATGGTCCAGCATTTGTTTGGCTGCTATAAAACACATTTATAGCCATTCCTCAGAAATAAAGAACCTTATGTTGCATCTGTTGCCTCCTCAGACTTGCAGTAACAGCTTTATATGTCATGCCCCAATTCTGACTCTTGTGCCTAGTCAGTGCATTAGCCGAATTCTCATGGATATCAGTTTGACCCATGAATTGTCCGTCTCCACTTCAAGTTGGTAACAGGTGCACTGTAATACCAGCCATGAGCAAGACTGCAGAAAACGGCAAGGAACAGAAAATAATAGCACAAAAAACTGTAGACATATGGGCTTTTCAGTATTATTCACACAATCTTGTCATTGCAATTTTATGGTGAGAAAAACCATAAAATTAAGACCATAAAGCAAGCAATTTATTGTGACGATTAAAAAGGTTGTTTGGTTTAAACATACTCTGCTAGGGTATAGTCAGCTAATAGAAGGGGTTCTGCGATCGGCCCACTACTTCAAATTTATTTTTTGAGAGTATGTGCAAACTGTGAGAAGCACACTCAGCAGACGGGATCACACAGGAGCAAGTGATAAAATAGAAGTGTAACTTTAATGTAATAAAATACGATAAAATAACTGCTACTAGCAAATACAGTCCAGCCGTGTTGGTAATAGGTAATAAAGACACAGATAGAGGCACAGATAAATGCAGCCTCCCTAATAAAGTCTCACTAATGATGTCCCACATATAATGTCCAAAATGAGTCTTATGACTCTATAAAGTCCTAATTTGGGCTTATAGTGGTCCATGATAAAGTTCCCATAGAAGTAGATACCATACACATATCTTCTCTACTCACAGTCCGGTGCCCAGTACGAAGCTTATCTCTAAATGCAATGCAAGGACCTTCCAATGTTGAGCTGATAACAGCTACCGTATTGTAACAACTTTCTTCCCGGACTAAAGCAGTTCTATCCCGGACTTGGCATACAGTCAGGCACCTTATCTCAAAGCCCTGGTGTTCCCATGCAGAGTGGCCGCACTGGATGCCTCCTTACACCACCGGCGTCCCACGTGGTGTTCGGGCCTAAGCGCGGCATCCCACGTGACCCTAGGAGGAAGCGGAGCGCTCTGGGAAGAAGAGGCAGGCTGGGTCCTAGTGTCCGGATGTGTTTTGCTTTCTGATAGCGTCTGGATTTTCTTGTCTGCTTGTTAATGGACAAGAAAAGGCCTTTAATCTTCTATCATTTACAATATGTTCATGACCGTGCTCACTATTGACTATCCCAAGCGCGTTTCGGGGGACAACCCCCTTCTTCAGTTGACCACTGAATTTACCTGAATTTCATAATAGTTCCCCAGTGGCTGATCACAAAGTCTCCCAAGCTCTCTTGGTGCCCACGGCGTTGGTTTCAGAATATGCCCCGCCACCTTTAGCCTGTATGATAGCTGTCAAAAGAACATTTCTTTATTTATCTTTAAAGGACATCTGTATTTGTACCCATGACACTGGCTGACCTGTTACATGTGCACTTGGCAGCTGAAGGCATCTGTATAGGTTCCATGTTCATATGTTCCTGCATTTATGAGGAAAATATCATTAATATATTCAAATGAGCCCCTAGGCGCAACGGAGGTGTTGCTGTTACTCCTAGAGGCTCAGCTCTCTCGCAACGTCCTTGCACTTTGATTGACTTTAGGAGAAGTCAGGGCCAGGCATTATGATGTTTACACCGCCTGGCCCTGTCAATCAAAGTGCCTGCACAGGTGCCTTCACCAGAGTCCTCCAGAATGCTCCTCTTTGTTGGTACCTAAAGTATAGGTCCATCTTTGCTGAACTTGTGGGCAATGCGGTTCTCTAGTATAGCATTATCCACTGTCTCGGCTTCACAGATGGAGGCTTTTAATCACTTTAAATTACAAGTTTCAGCATGATAGGGAATCCCACTGGTTTAAAGGGTTTGTCCCATTTAAAATATTCTACATTTTTCCAACCAGCACCTGGATTTGAATACTTTTGCAATTGCATGTAATTAACCATTTTGTCTACTCAATACAATGTATGTGGAGCTTCACCTGATGTTGGTTCTTTTCTTTATATTCTTTTCTGTCCATCTAAGTAACATCACTGAGGTGGACGCACATGCTCAGTTTCACCCTTGAACTGCCACCAGCTATGTCTACTGTTAGAAACTACGACAGGGACAAGGAGAGAACTTCAGGAGAAAGGACACAACCCCTGAGGAGTGACTCTCCCCTGAGCAGCCAGCCTAATGTAAATCTAGCAAAGCCATTGAAGCAGTGAATGGGTTGATCTATGCGAGGTACAGGGCTGGTGCTAAAGATATTATAATCTCCTATATAATGTCTGATTTTAATATTTTTACATTAATCATGGAGTAATCCCTTTAGATATTGGGGTGCACAGATTATATATCAATATCTGTCCTTGTAATTTCTCATAGATTTCTTTTTCAAAGTTCTGTTTCTTTTCTATTGTTCTGGGTTTTCTACCATATGCTGTTTAGTAGCTTAATAATTTACTAAAGGTAGATCTAGAGCTAGAATTGCTCATAGGCGTCAACCATATGCCATGTGTTGCATCGTACTGGAACACTTCCCCTTTGGATTGACAGCACTAGACATATAGTTACTATATATTCAGATGGAGTGTAGACATGGAGGCAGTGACGTGCAGCAGTGTCTTCTGTTGTATAGGACGCAGTATAAAGAGGCATATAAAGATAGCGAGTGAGTCTGTCCCAGAATAGGGGTAAAGTCCAAGACTCTGAACAGCTGTTTCCCTTTGAAGCACAGCCATTGATGTGTATTTAAAGTCCTTCCTTTCCATAAAATCATTCATTAGATCTGCTCTAAAACACGGCAGATGACATAGAGTTCAATGTAATACATTGTAATGGCCAGAAAAGGGACTATTATTCTCTTTTTGTTACAGAGAGACAATCATGTCATACGGTAATCCTCAGATACAATAAGTGGGAGTGGGATGGGGGATTTAGGTAATTAGAGGGATTCTGTGGGATTAATAGTGTTCATCTCGCTAAACATTCAATGCTCAACAAGCCATTCACAATCTTTAAAAGTTCACTCCCTGAGCTCAGATTTTGGGGACTGGTACTTTATGGGAAGCTATGCACACAATGCCTGGCCTTATTTTCCTGGGTAATAATCTGATGTTTTATCATAATAATGCTGCAGATTACTATTTTAGTGGCACCCATTGCAGTCTCTTTTAGTTCTTTTACTATCTAAACGTCCTAGTGATCATCCGACAAACGCCTGCTTGTTGGCAGATCACACCTCTTATGTTACCATTACAATAATTGTTTGTCGCCCGCATATGCCTGCGTATAAATGAGTTGTGCTGCCGACAATATGCAAACTCTAAGAGGGGAGGGGGCAAATGATCTTAACTAATGATCGTAGTTTGCATAGGACCATGTACAAGGCCCTTGAAACGAGTACTTTTTGACTTGGCCCATGTAAAAGGAATTAGACCAGCAGATGAAGCTGACGATTGTGAGAAAGGAAGCTTTTCTTCCCGACAATTGCCTGCTCGTCATTGGTTGAGACCGCTGCTATTACATGCAGCAATCTCCTCCACAGTATGGGGAGAAGTGATCGCTAATGCCATAGCTTGTTCCCATTATTACGTCACAATCTGTTGGCAAACTATGATTTTCCAGCCTTCTTTAAAAAATACAATTGCCTGACAAATGATCGTTTGCTCGTTTATCAGGTAATCGCTGCACTTTTACACAGGCAGATCATCGCTAACGTTGCTACGAATGCTTGATCGTGATGATCTGCCCTACTATCTGTAGGTCTAATACAGGCCTTTGAAGCATAAATAGCAATCTAGCCAGTTTACAATGAAATTGTGTTTTTACATCAAGAGCCACTCCTTACAATCCAGTCTTTTGAGTTTCTGAAAGCCACTGTGGCCACATGAAAAGGAACCTTGTTGGTTATCTTCCTTCTATTCATTGTTGGTTAATCATTTACTGACAAGGTTGCTATTCTAACTTTACTGATACTTTATGATTCTCATACCTGTGGGAATGAAAAAGTTTTATAAAAAATAATAGCGCATCTACATGCCTCCCAAGTGTCCCTCTTTTGGAGGGACAGTCCCTCTTTTTGATCCAAGTCCCTCTGTCCCTCTTTGATCCATAAATGTTCCTCTTTTTGACCTGGGGAATGAATGCATACATGGGCATTAATACATTTACTAAATTGCTCCTTACTAAACTATATGTATGGTTTCTACCTGTATATTAGACCATAACTTCATTATTTGATGCAATATGGACCTTAAAATATCTATAATACAATGATTTATATGCTAATATTTAAAAGGAAATTGAAGCACAAGACAAAAATTGTTCCAAGGGCTCTGTATACTGTAAAAAAATATAAAGGAACTTATACTCACCTAACCAACCCCCAGCTGCTGCAGTTGTGACGGAGCCAGTAATTATGCTTTGGTCGGAGTTAGAGACGTGGACTAGTATAAAAAAAATTGCACAAAAAGCCGCACATATTGTCCCTCTTTGCGATTTTGAAAAGTTGGGAGGTTTGCCTCTATCATGCCCTGTGTATTTTCAGAACCTCTGACCAGCATTGTACCAGAGAGTCCAGAATTCTAATTCTTCTGTCACTCTACGCACAGGACATATGATCAATAAACTGTAATAGGATATTCATATAAACCAGTTTATAAAAAGCATCCCGTAGGGGAAAACGATTGGCTCAAAAGTCGTCTTCAAGTGAGATTGTCTTCTGCTAGACCTCTGTGACCCTGTTATTGTGTGGGGACAGTTTTTGTGTTTGACCCTGGGCTCACTAAAAATTCTTATGTAGAAATAGATATCTAATATGTGATCATTACTTATCAAGCTCATAGGTAAAATACTAATGTTTTTTATTTTCCCCTTTTTTCCTTGTAACTGATGGAAAAATAAAACTTTAGGAATGTGGAAACAAAAAAATAGGGTTGTTCATCCTAGGAGCCAACATGTAGCCAATTAAGAAAAAAATACTCACCTGTCCACAGCAGCAGTTCCCATGCTGTGGCCTTGTTCCCGACTGCTTCGAGTCCCCACCTTGAGGTGACTTGGCTGTGTGACCACAGTGGTCTCAGCGGTCACATCTCGTAAAAAGGCCATGTTGCTAGTACATGTGACCGATGATGCCATGGGATCAAGCCACCTCTGATCTGGTAAGGATCTGAAGTGGCGGGAAGCAGGGCAGCAGGACTGTGATAAATAAAAAAAAGAAATAAAAAATAAAATCTGACATCTTATAGTACATGACAATCTCTTTGTAACAAAACTAGAACCAGTCCTGTACCGCACATGGTTCCAGAATTTTCCCCATTCATTGCTCTACTAGATGTATTTTAAGCTGGCATCTTAGGAGTGTGTCCTTTCTCAGGGAATTTGTCCTTTCTGCTTTAGCTCTCTTCTTGTAACTATAACTACTGTAGGTAGGGACAGACAAGGACAGTGAGCCCGAAGGCTAAAACCCAGCCCACTTTTCCTACCGACTTGCAGTAGAAGCCTTAGATAGCTAGACCGCAACTGGTCGGAGGTCCCTATGCAGACATAGACAAACAACAAAGACAGACAAACACAATATCATAATATAGTTGTACGTAAATGGGTCAGAACCAGGCAAGCTATGCAGTACCAAATGAGAGACAGAGAGTGGTAAGAAGACAAGTTGAGATCCAAACCAGATGGACAACGCAATGTCAAACAAGAGACAGAGAGTGGTTAGAAGACAAGCCGGGGTCATAGGAACAAGCAGTCTAATAAGCACAGGATTAAGGAACCAGGAACACAGCTAGTGAGTCATGGACTATCACTGGCACTGATGTATGGCCAGAAAGGGGTTTAAATAGAGCACTGAGTTCCAGGATCAGAACTTGATAGGTCATGACTCGGCCCTCCATTAGTCAGAACACTAGCACATAGGAATAGAGCAGCTGAACAATAAACTCACTGCTAATCTCCTCCAGCACACGCCCACTGTGTGGCGAAACAGACCATTGGATCATGTTGTAAGGATGCTGTTGCGTCACCAGGGGGCATGGTGTAGCAGCACGTCTATCCAGGTGCTGCCGTGCAGAGGCTAAGGATCACACTGCTGGACCCCGGACAGGTATGTAGATAGATCCAGCTAATTGCAGCTGAAGAATGAAACTGAGCATGTGTGACCATCTCAGCAAGGTGGTCAGAGAAATAAGGAAACGGACAAACAGCAGGTGGCACCATACAAAATACATTTTATGGACTATACTAAAGTTTAAATTACATGCAATTACAAACGTATAAAGATTCTGATCTGAAAAATGTAGAATATTTTTTGAGGGACAGCATTTTTAAGGCCCAAACTAGGGCATGTCCTTATGGTGTTAAAATGGTCTTGCTTGCAGAATGTCATCTTTATGTTCTTTCCCCTGTTTATATCACATTGTACAGCACCACAGAGGATGTTCGTTCTGTATAAATACATTTATAGTCTTTATAGAGGTGAAAGTTAAATGTCTGCCAGACCCCTCTGAAGCCCGGTGTTCTGCCAGATCTCTATAGATTGCCGAAAGTCTATAGCGGAAGTCACGTGGTTCGCTGGGCAAGCGCACAAGCGCGCTTCCACAAATCATCCCTGCAGCCTCCACTGAAGTACTTCGCCCACCGCGCGTGCGCACAAGAGACCTCTTAAAGTGACAGTCATCTCCAGTAAAATACAGCATCTACATTTATTTGTACCCTCGCTGCGCTCGGCAGTTAGTCAAACTAACTCTGTGCCGCCATTAATAGTAAAGAAGGAAATGGATGGTAAAGAAATTCTTTACCATCTATTTCCTTCTTTACTATCAATGGCGGCATAGAGTTAGTTTTACTAAATGCCGGCGCTAGCTGGCCGAGGCCGAGCCCGATGCGTGGCGAGCGAAGCGAGCCCGCGAGGGTACAAATGAATGTAGATTAATGAGTGCTGGGGGGGGGGGGGCGGAGCTGTATTTTAATGGGGATTACTGTCACTTTAAGAAGCCTCTATACCCTTAAGTTTGCGCACGCGCGGTGCGCGGACTACTGCAATGGAGCCAGCAGGAGTGATTCGCGGAAGTACGCTTGTGCGCTTGCGCAGCGCGCCACGTGACTTCCGCTATAGACTTTCGGCAAACTATAGAGATCTGGCAGAACACCGGCAACGCATTGTTCAAGACAATCAGACTTGCACTATGATATATAGGAATCAGGTAGAAGAACTCTAAAACCTGAAGTCATAATGGTGACAAATAAATAGAAAGCTTAAATTTTTCTATACTGTATGTTTGATGTTACCTGGCATAGGCTGCCTAGTGTAAAGTGTAATACATGAAGCACAGGTTTAATAAAAGTAGTAAAAGTAGCCAGATACAAGAATAAAATTATAAATGGTGGCTCGAGGCTACAATAATATGGTGCATGTGCTTGTGCCATTTTTAGTTTTTTTTCAACAACATAAAAGTCACTCTTCAGTCCTTGTCTTGAGGCCTCCTTGCCTGCTGTCCTGCTCTTCTGCTCCGCATCAGTGGCTCCATTCCCAGCAACCTACTCACTGGTCACTGTTACTGGTGTCCTCCTCCCCACTATTACTCTCTTAAGTGCCTCCCACATGCAAGTGCTCTAACTTCAAGGGCCAGTGTGCACCAATCCATCTTTTCTCCAGTCAATTCCCAATTGTCACAAGATTGGACCCTTCCTCCAATCTTTCTGTGCCTGAGCAATAAGGTTCTTTAGATACCAGTTAGCTGTAGGTGTCCACCTGTCCAGTTTGCCTGTCTTAGCACGCTTACTGCCTGCAGCTGTGACATAAGATAGTAACTTTTATCCTTGAAAGGTTATTCTGGTAAGTACAAGTAGCGGATAACTGTTCGATTGATGGGGGTCCGACTGCTGTAACGCCCATAATCACAAAAACGTGGGTCGCATGTCCCCATCTAAATGGTGAGACGTTCCAGTATATTCACCACCACTCCATTTAAAGTCTATGGCAGTAGCAGTGTTTGGTCGGCACTCTGTATCTCACAGTCATGGTGTATGTGGAAGGGAAGTCCCACGTAAATAGCAATCAAGAAATCCTGCCACTCGCAAGAATGCTCTTTAGGGTTCACACAGGACGTGTTTCGGCCCCTCCATTGCCTTTGTCAACCACCACTCAGAATCTATGGAACTGCCGGATATATTGGAGCGCTGTACTTGCCCATCTCCATTAGTCTTTTAGAGATGGATGGAGTGACAGTGCACATGCGTCACTTGCTGCTTCAATGGAATGGGGGCACGTGATGAGTCAGGGTCCTAGTGGTTTGTTCCCCACCGATCTAACAGTTATCTCTTATCCAGTGTATATAACTTATTCCAACCAGGAAACCCCTTTAAGTCAGCTGCTTCTAATGGGGATAACTTCTCATGGGGTTCTAGGGCGAAGAACTCACAATCCCTTAGACAACACTCTTTAGCCCAAAGCCAAATCTGTAGCAACCCAGTGGATCCACATCCTCTTCAGTTAGTCTTGTGAGAACTGATGGCTCTGCCGCTAGTAGTTACTGCTGATAATAATTTGTGCCAATGTGTTTAGGAGCGTTCTTAGTTTCCTACACGAGATACCAATATCTTACATTTTCCACTGCCATCAAGACAGAGGTCATTTATTGGGGATCCATGTGTGGAGGCCCACCAATTGCTAGAACGATGTAACTGTGGCATCCGTTAGTAGGGATCTTGGCTGATAATCTCCCATTCATAACACCTTCTAACAAACCTCATGCAGAACACATTTAGTCAGCACCTCCTAACACAGCAAAATAAACGGACAGGTGCAAATCTGCTGTATCTGCATACACAGGGTAGTGCAGTGTTCGCTTCTGACACATCTCAGTGTTAAGGGTATAAATACCCTAAAGCTATGTGTTGATGCAATCTTACTATATTAGAGGCCATCTATATATTTTTTTATTATCTTGTGGAAAGTTTATCAAGCGCATTATCTATTTTTATCAGCATCTGGGAACATAGGAAAGCTTCCTTGGCTTGGTACAGTATCTAAATGTACTGTGTGAACAGTGACATCTAGTGGTAGAAGATATATCACAGATCATTCAGTAATTTTTCTGCTGTAAATAATAACATAAAATGCACACTGTACTTGGCCTAATATATCGCTATTGTAGTCTTTCAGCTGTGAAGGAACATTGTGTGAACTGGCTCTTAGAATATGTTTCTAGAATTGATTTTATAGATAACTGTTTCTTTAACACTTTATTTATGATTTTAAGCAGCAATATAAAACGATGTATGATCATTCTCAAAAGTGAGAGGAAAAAAAAAAATGACAATACATACTGCACAAGTCACATAGGACATAGATCCAATGAATGAACAAAAGAAGAACATGAAACACCCCCCTCCTCGCCCAACATGTGCGCCATCATACAATAAACATATGCCGTTGGGTACGCCTGACTAAGTATTCTCTACAGATAAAGGCATGCGTCCGTTGAGAATTTCATACAAATACCATGTAGTATTTTCAAAGTGTGAAATAAGCTTTGTTTTAACAGAAGGTGACAAAGTCTGCATGAATAAAGCCCATTTTTCAAAAAAATTTCTTGGTCAGTTTTTCTTTCTCAGATAGAGCGAAAATCCAGTCCATCTGGAAAAGAAAGTGTATCTTGGTCAATATAAAAGGGATTGTAGGGACGTTTGGGTCTAGCCATTGATGCAGTATACTTTTCCTAGTTGCAGCAGCCCAAGTATGTTAAATGGCCTTCTTCCCTCTAGATAACCCACAATCCTCCTCCGCCAACATGTTAAAAATAGCCCACTGAGGAGTCGCGGTAAAAGAGATCCCATAAGTAGAGGAGATATGAGATTGCACTTGATCCCATAGTGCCCTAATATTAGTGCAGTCCCAGAGATGGTGGAACAGATCAGTGTTTGGCATACTACATTTGGAACAGGAGAATACACCGTCTCCCGTCATCTTGTTTTTGATATAAGGGGTAATATAAGCCCTGTGGAAAATTAAAAGTGCCATATCAGTGTAGCTACTGACTGGGGAGTGTTTATGAATTTTAAGTGTAGCTTCTAGTAACGTTTTGACATCCAAATCAGGAAAAGATAACTGTTTCTTAACTATGTGTGGGCCACTATAAATAGAGATGAGTGAAGGTCTCAAAACTTCAATTCGGCTGCTTCACCAAACTTCACAAAGAAATTTGCTTCGTGATGAAGCGCATTTCTTTGTGAGTAGTGGGCCCCCTATCATTCAACCCACCCCCCATCATTGAACCCCTCAGATGCTGCGTTCATCATTGATTGCAGCATCTGAGATGACTATTGAGGGCTGTCAGGGGTTAATCTCTTAAAAAAAATTAAAAATACCATATCCATTTGAGCACAACTAGCTCACTGCGGCCATTTTGCTTGAAGATCCGTTGCGAAATTTCATATGTCACAGCACGCGAGATTTCGCGAGGGATCTTCGTGATGAAATGGATATGGTATTTTTACATTTTTTTTATAGATTAACCCCTGACAGCCCTCAATGGTCATCTCAGATGCGGCGATCTGCGATGGATGCCGCATCTGAGGGGTTTAATGACAAATGTATGAGTTGAGTGGAAATGGAAGAGGTGAGTATGAATTTTTTTTAATTTTACCATCATTTTAGAGAAAGTTGATTTGTTACCACAAAGCACAAGGAAATTCAAATCAAATTTTCCCTGAAATTCGGATTGAAGCCCACTTTGTGAGCTTCGATTCGCTAAACTCTAGCTATAAAATCAATGAATCCTGTGAGTGAATTCTAAGTATAAGCTGGAGAGTAACCCGGCGCTACTTCACTATATATGTGTCTTTATGATCCACATAGAACAACGCACACAGGACGAGGCGGCGTACGCTTGGCTGAACAGGATCCAGAGTCTGTTCCTCAGACCAACCTCCAGGAGAATATTTTTCTGCGCAGTCCGTACATACAAAACTAAAAGGGGTTGTCTGGGTGTTTAACCCCTTCAGTACCAAGCCACTTTTTTCCCAGGCTGATTTTTTGGAAATCTGACATGTACTTTTTTGTGGTATTAACTCTGGAATGCTTTCACTTATCCAAGCCATTCTGAGAATGTTTTCTTGTGGCACACTGTACTTCATGTTAGTGGTAAATCTGAGTCGATATAATTCACCCTTTTTTTTATAAAAAAAGTCCAAAATTTACAGAAAATTTGCAATTTTTGAAATTTGAATTTCTTCTTTTAAGGCTACATGCACACGACAGTTGTTTTTTGCTGTCCGCAAATCGCGGATCCGTCTTCCTTTTTTTTCACATCCGTTCTGTGTGTCCGCAAATTTTGTAGGTTGTGTTTCTGTGTGTCTTCCGTTCTTTTTGCGGATCCGCAAAAAAAACGGAAGGCTTGAACCAGTTTCTTAAAGTACCTGTACACAAGTGCCCTGGTTTCCAAGCAACCACCCGCAAAAAAAAAAAAACGGATGCGGAAGAATAGGACATGCCATATTTTTTTTGCGGAAGTGAAATGCGGACAGCGGACATAGACAGGCAATGGAAGAGGCATCCGCATTTTTAACGGATCTATAGAAATGAATGGGAAACCATCGGATCCGCAAAAAAACTGAATGGAGGCCGCAAAAAACCACTGCCGTGTGCATGTAGGCTAAGGCAGATAGTGATACTTTATAAAATAGTTATTACTTAACATTCCGCATATGTCTATTTTATGTTTGCATTATTTTGTAAATATCATTTTATTTTTTAGGACGTTAGAAGGCTTAGAATTTGAAAAGCAATTCTTAAAATTTGTAAGAAAATTTGTAAAAGCTACTTTTTTAAGGACCAGGTCAGTTAAAAGTGAAGTTACTTTGTGGGGCTTACATGGTAGAAACCACCAAGACCCCATTTTAGAAACTACAGCCCTCAAGTTATTTAAAACTGATTTTACAAAATTTGTTAACTCTTTGGATGTTCCACAAGAATGAAAGAAAAATTACTTTTTTTATTTGCATTTTTTTGCTGTAACACAGCAAGGGATAACAGCCAAACAAAACTAAATATCTATTACCCTAATTCTGTAGTTTACAGAAACACCTCAAATGTGTCTGTAAACTGCTGTACGGGCGCATGGCAGGGTGCAGAAGGAAAGGAGCGCCGTATGGTTTTTGGAGGGCAGATTTCACTGGGATAATTTTAAGTTACCATGTGGCATTTGAAAACCCCTGATGCACCCCTACAGTAGAAACTCCCAAAAAGTAACCTCATTTTGGAAACTACAGGATAAGGTGACAGTTTAATTGGTACTATTTTTGGGTACATATGATTTTTGATCGCTCAATATTATGCTTTTTGTGAGGCATGGTAACCAAAAAATGGCTGTTCTGGCACAGTTTTTATTTTTTTTACGGTATTCACTTGTCAGGATAGATCATCATGTGTTATTTTTATTAGGGATGTCCCGATACCATTTTTTTAAGACCGAGTACGAGTACCGATACTTTTATGTAAGTACTCGCCGATACCAATTACCGATACCTCGTATAAACAGCCCCGCAGTTACTGATAGCAATGAAAAAAAATTAAAGCTGGAATTTGGTTGCTATGAATAACTGCTTTTCTTTTCCTTTGTACAAGTGTTAATAAATTAATAAATGGTAATATAATAGCGTTTTCAAACCAATGTGCCTCCAGGGGGATCTGTTTTTGGGGGATCTGTGGAGGACACACTGTTGTGGAGGATCTGTGGATGTCACCATTATGGGGGGGATCTGTGGATGACGCACTGTTATGGGGGATCTGTGGATGACGCACTGTTATGGGGATCTGCGGATGACACACTGTTATGGGGGATCTGTGGATGACGCACTGTTATGGGGGATCTGTGGATAACACAGTGTTATGGGGGGATCTGTGGATGACGCACTGTTATGGGGGATCTGTGGATGGCACCGTTATGGGGATCTGTGGATGGCACCGTTATGGGGGGACCTGTGGACGTCACCGTTATGGGGGGGACCTGTGGACGTCACCGTTATGGGGGGACCTGTGGACGTCACCGTTATGGGGGGACCTGTGGGCGTCACCGTTATGGGGGGACCTGTGGACATCACCGTTATGGGGGACCTGTGGACGTCACCGCTATGGGGGACCTGTGGACATCACCGTTATGGGGGACCTGTGGACATCACCGTTATGGGGGAGGGGGACCTGTGGACATCACTGTTATGGGGGAGCCTGTGGACATTACTGTTATGGGGGGGGAACCTGTGGACATTACTGTTATGGGGGGGGGGGGAACCTGTGGACATCACTGTTATGGGGGGGGGGGACCTGTGGACATCACTGTTATGGGGGGGGGGGACCTGTGGACATCACTGTTATGGGGGGGGGGGATCTGTGGATGAGGCTGTAATGGGGGGGGGGGGATCTGTGGATGAGGCTGTAATGGGGGGGGGGATCTGTGGATGACACTGTTAGGGGGCTATGTGGATGACACATATATAGCATCTTATGCTATATACATGTCATCCACAGATCCCCCCCATTAGTGTAGCTTGACTCATACACCGGCCCCGCAGCTGCTATATTGTGTTTCATTAACCCTAACTTACTGTGCCCGTGATTACTAACTATTAATGCGCAGTCCCTCCATGCTCCTGCCCCGCGCGCCTTCTGTAATCATAAAGTGGGCGGAGCGGGCAGGCGGGACATGAGGCACATGGAGGAACTGAGAGCTCAAGCTGCCCGATTCCTCCATGCGCTTCATGTCCTGCCTGCCCGCTCCGCCCACTTTATGATTACAGAAGGCGCGGGCAGGAGCATGGAGGACTGCGACATAGTTAGTAATCACGGGCACAGTAAGTTAGGGTTAATGAAACAGAATATAGCCGCTGCCGAACCGGAACTTCCGGTATCGGCAGTGGTATCGGCGGCATTTTTACGAGTACAAGTACTCGTGAAAATGCCGGTATCGGTCCCGATACCGATACTAGTATCGGTATCGGGACATCCCTAATTTTTATAGAGTAGGTTGTTACATAAGCCATAATACCGAACATGTAAATTTTTTATTTTTTTTGTTTCAGTCTTACATAATAAAGCATTAAAAGAAAATTATGTTTTTCTGCTGCCATTTCCTGAAAACCAGATTTTTTATTTTTGGGGCATTTGTCTTATGTTGGGGCTCATGTTTTGCAGGATAAGGTACCATTTCGGGTACATATGACTTTTTGATCACTTGGTATTACAGTTTTTGTGAGGCAAGCTGACCAAAAGATGGTTGTTTTTATTAATTTATTTTTTTACTGCATTCACCGGACGAGGTGGATCATGTAATATTTTTATAGAGTCAGTCGTTACAGACTCGGTGATACCTAATATGTCTGTTTTTCTTTTTTTTCTATATCTTACACTGTTATATGTCTTTATCGATTTTTTTACTTGAAACTTGTTTTTTATTATGAAAAACACTTTTTTAAACTTTTTATTTTTGTCCCACTGTGTGCATGTAACTTTTTGTGGTCTGATCCTTTCTACAATGCATTACAATACAGGCCTGGGGCCTGGATCTCATAGGCTTTTGTAGAAGGCAAGTCCCGATGTCTGTATAAGGCCTCCTACACACGAAAGTGTACGCCCCTTTGCTGTATTGGGGACCACATATGCGGATCTGCAATACACGGGCACCGTTCCGTGTGCTTTTCGCATCACGGATGCGGACCCACTTCAATGGGTCCGCAAATCCGGAGATGCGGAATGGTGCGGAACAGGCTCACAGAACGGAACGCTACGGAGTGCTTTCGTGGGGTTTCGTCCCGTACTTCCGTTCCGCAAAAAGATAGAACATGTCCTATCTTTTTGCGGAACGGGCGGATTGTGGACCAATTCAAGTGAATGGGTTCGCGATCCGCTGCGGCTGCCCCATGGTCGATGTTCGTGCGGGCCGCAGCACGGCCACGGGGCGCACACGCTCGTGTGCAGAAGGCCTAAGGCTACGTTCACACTAGCGTTTTTTGCGGATCCGTCATGGGTCTGCAAAAACGCTTCCGTTACAATAATACAACCGCATGCATCCGCCATGAACGGATCCGGTTGTATTATGTCTTCTACAGCCATGACAGATCCGTCTTGAACACCACTGAAAGTCAATGGGGGACGGATCCGTTCTCTATTGAGCCAGAGAAAACGCATCCGTCCTGGCACACAATGTAAGTCAATGGGGACGGATCCGTTTTCTCTGGCACAATAGAGAACGGATCCGTCCCCCATTGACTTTCACCCATTCACCGTTTGGCTCCGCTTCGTCAGGCGGACAGCACAACGCTGCAGGCAGCGTTTTGGTGTGCGCCTCCAGAGCAGAATGGTGACTGAACGGAGGCAAACTGATACATTCTGAGCAGATCCTTTTCCATTCAGAATGCATTAGCGCAAAACTGATCCGTTTTGGACCGCTTTTGAGAGCCCTGAACGGATCTCACAAATGGAAAGCCAAAACGCTAGTGTGAAGTAGCCTAAGACATTGGGCTGCCATCCCAGCGTGGGGATCTGATGGGGTGGTGGTGCATGTTGTGGTCAGCGCTAGGGCATGGGACTTGCGGAGTGGTTAACAAGGAGTTAATACGCTGGAATCTGTGTATTCATCGATGCTGGTGTATACAGCAGGGGTATCTAAGTAACACCCTGCAGCGCCGTACATATATGGTGCTGGTATCCTACTGGTTAATATTGCTGACCTATTCTCAGGATAGGTGAAAAATATCCGATTGATAGGGGTCAGCCTCCCACCACCCCGGTTGATCAGCTCTTTGAAGAAACTATGGTGGCCTTGAGCACCGCGGCCCTCTTCATAAGCCAGTGATATAACATTCATTGGTCACATGGCCTATGTGAAGCTGAATTCCATTTCCAAGTAAATGGGGCTGAGCTACAATACTAAGCACAGCCACTATCTAATGGAGGGCATTGTGCTTGGCCAACTGAGAGGAGGCCACAAGCATCTGATCGGCGGGCGTGCCAAGAGTCAGACCACCACCGTGCAAGTATTGATGACCTATCCTGAGGATAGCTCATCAATATTAAACACCAGGAAAACCCTTATGATTATTGTGGAAACAGTATCAGTTGGATAATTTGGATTAATTCTCTCCTCCCTGCTACAGGAGTATTTAAAATGGACCTCTTCTTGGCTGCAAAGGTCTCCAACCCACCAGGTGACTTCCCACTGGTCTGAGCCTTCACTGTTCCCAATGTGGTGCCCTCAGTTCCAGTAACAGCTTATTCACACAGGACTTGTCAACTAATTTTGCCATCATCTTGGTGAGAAGACCTTCCCTTCATATATCTATGATCTCCAGCCCCTGTGACTGATGTATCATACAGACATCCCTGCGCCCTGACCCCTGTGGGGTAGTGGCTGCGGAGTTCCGCACCAATCAAGGTGTCTGGGGCTGTTCTTCCAAGCGCCAGGTTGTCTTCTCGATCTTTTCTTTTCTCTGGACTACTTATTCAAAAATGGCAGACAGCCAACATTTTTTATGGACACAATAAAATCCATAATGGATAGAAAGATTAAAGGTGACACGTCCGCAGAAAAAAAGATTGATATTTGGGTGATTAGTTATGAAGCTGGAGAAGCTGTGCTTCCAATCTTCATCATTTTACAGCTTTCAGTGAATAATGTCTTCATATCTGGATTGGTTGCTAGGGGCAACTAGGCCAGTTCTACTTTACACCAGTTTTATAAATATGCCTCAATGATTTTTAAGAAAACTGAAAATTATGAAACAAATGTATATTTTACCTTTCTTATCATTTTTTTCCCTAAGTGTTACAAAAGATTTCAAGACAAAACATTTCTAAAACCATTACCGTATTTCTGTACTCTGAAAATAGATGCTATTTGTGTAATTTACCTACAGGCTGGGCCCGCCACATAACTATAAATGGACGGGTGCACATTTTGGAGGCCTAGTTCTCTTTGTAAATTTTACACAAAACTCCACCGCTATACGAAAAACAGTTAGAAGCCTATTTTTTTTATGAAACTAAAAAGGAAATGAAAGGTGTGTATATTTTATACACACAAAGTCCACTATACTCTTGCTAAAACTAAGAAACATATATATTTTTATTTTATGTACGAAAAACGATAAAAAAAGTGTGTATATGTGTGTACGTAGTCTGCTATAGTATACTATAACTAGTAACTATAGTTATAACTTTTTTATTTTTTTATTTTCTTTATTTCACTTTTCATTCAATTTTTATAAATTTTTTTAACTTTTAATTAGTTTTCTTTTAATGAAAAAAGTGAATTACCTCTTCCTGCCACACTCAGGGAAGGAAGGGATTCATTCATTGACTGCAGTTTCATAATTAATTTTACAGCCAGCAGGGGGCACACTCATCAAGAAGTGAGCCCCACTGCCATTTTGTTTTAAAATCACACTGTGATAGATCAATTTACACAGAGATGCCACGCAGGGAGACCACTTTGCATGGTCTCCGGGATACTTACTGTGACCACAGCTGTCTAATGACAGAGTGGTCAGAGACCGCATGTATCTATCATCTGTTTATCTATCCATCTATCTATGCTTCTCATATCTATCTGTGTCTGTCTAATCTATCTATCTATCTATCTATCTATCTATCTATCTATCCAAACAAATAGTAAGCAGGGTGACAGCTATGAGATCTTGAATCCACAGCCCATGAATATTCACAAATGAAGTAATTCACAGCACTCCAAAAAGATCTAATAAAAAGGTAATTTATTCTCCCATGTACAAAAACCAGCAACGTCTCAGGGTACTTTCACACTAGCGTTTTGGATTCCGTTTGTGAGATCCGTTTCAGGGATCTCACAAATGGTCCAAAACGGATCAGTTCAGCCCCAATGCATTCTGAATGGATAAGGATCCGTTCAGAATGCATCAGTTCGGCTCCGTTCCGCTTCTATTCCGTTTTGGAGGCGGACACCAAAACGCAGCATGTAGCATTTTGGTGTCCGTCTGAAGAGGCGAAGTCTAACGGATTCGTTTTTAATTACAATATAAGTCAATGGGGACGGATTCGTTTTCAGTGACACAATATGGTGCATTTGAAAACGGATCCGTTCCCAATTGACTTTCAATGTAATTCAAAACGGATCAGTTTTGGACTTTGTAATTTTTTTTTTTAAACTAATGCAAATAAACAGACGGATCTGCACCAACGCAAGTGTGAAAGTACCCTTAGTCCTATCACAGGACGTTTCCCAAGCAGAATGTATATGCACCACAGTGTGACTCCTAATTAGTGTTTATTAAGGCTACGTTCACACTAGCGTTATTCTTTTCCGGTATTGAGTTCCGTCCTAGGGGCTCAATACCGGAACAAAACTCTTAGTTTTTTTCCTAATGCATTCTGAATGGAGAGCAATCCGTTCAGTATGCATCAGGATGTCTTCAGTTCAGTCCCTCTACAGTATCTGGCCGAAGAAAATACCGCAGCATGCTGGATAAAATTCCGGAACACTTGCCGGATCTGGCATTAATTTCCATTAAGATGTATTAATGCCGGATCCGGTACCAAGTGTTCCTGGAAAAACAGATCCGGTTTTCCGGCTGACACCGGAGAGACAGATACGGTATTGCAATGCATTTGTTAGACGGATCCGGAAACGAATGGTATCTGTTTGCACACGGATTTCCGGATCCGGCAGGCAGTTCCGGCAACTGAACTGCCTGCTGGAATCCTCTAACGCTAGTGTGAAAGTACCCTAGGAATAAACAGTTCTTTAAAAATCATCACATATAAATTATAGAACAAGAATACATCGGCATCCATCTATGATTAAAATCCCCAATATTGTGTAGGTGTTGAACGGGTTGTCTCACCTCAAACCTCGCTAGGATATGCCGCCAATGCCAGATAGGTGCCCAAAGTGAACAATAGCGTACCACACATGTACCAACACCCTCCATCTATTTCTTTGGTTAAATTGAAAATAGATGAGCGGCGCGCTCGGCTGTTTTTGGAAATCCCATAGAGATGAATGGAAAGCACACCGCGCATGCGCAGCTACCGCTCCATTGACGTCTATGGAACTGCCGGAAATAGCTAAGCCAGCTCTTGCCGATATTCGGTACTCCCATAGAACGGTGACCTCGTATGTGCAAGATAGGTCCAGGTCCCAGAGGTGGAGCCCCCCACCCATCTGACATTAGCGACATATCCAAGTGATACGCCACCATTGTTGGAGGTGACAGAACCCCTCTAACTAAAATCACCGTGAAATTCACATAGATCAAAATCTATCTCATATCTACTGGATCTAATATCTATCTATCTATCTATCTAATATCTACTGGATCTAATATCTATCTATAATTATCTTCTATCTCATATCTATCTATTTATCTATCTATCTATCTATCTATCTAATATCTATCTATATCATATCTATCTATAATTATCTTTCTTTCTATCTATGTACCTATCTATCTATCCATTCTATCTATCTATCTATCTATCTATCTATCTATCTATCTATCTATCTATCTATCTATCTATCTATCTAATCTTACCTATCCATCATTTATATATTATCCATCATTTATATATTATCTAATCTAATCTAATCCATCCATCTACCATCCGTATTACAGTGCAGATGATCAGTGAGATCCCGGTGGATTCCCGGCAGTCCGGTCCTGTCGCACGATGTACCGCCGCCCTGCCCGTCCTCCCCGGCTGGAGGTGACCGCTCTCCCACAATGCTTTGCTCCCGCCGCCGCTGATACACACGGAGCACAGACGCCCCGCACCTCCCGGCAGAGATGAGCGATCAGCCCGGGCTGCTGCGGCCGGACACCGGGGAGAAGCTGATCCTCTACCACTGGACGCACTCGTTCACATCGCAGAAGGTGAGGGCGGCGGCCGGGGATCAGGACCGGACAGCGCAGGGCGGGCGTGGCGCTGACACCGGGGCCTGGCTCTAGATACCGGCACAGTGTGTACAGGTCCTCATCACAGCGCGATCCCACTGCTGCTTCCATCCGGCTGGCGCTACATGGGAGTGCAATTTATAGACCTGTGACTGCCCGGGGGTCTTCTGGTGTCACCTCTATGCTGAGTTTTATACATAGGTGGAGTGACATAACATATAGTCATGGGGATATCTAGGAATACACAAATACGGTTCAGAGGAGAGAAGGCATAGCACTGCACTGATTCCAGACCCATTCATTTCAATGGGGCTGTGTACATGCGTTTTCTTTTTTCACGCATCAGTTCTGCGCTGTGTGAGAATGGCAGCATGTTCTATATTCTGCGTTTTTCAGGCAGCCCTGGCCCCATAGAAGTGAATGGGCTTCAGTGAAAAATGCATCGCCATATCTCCCAACTTTGTAAACGAATAAGGAGGCACACATTGTGCTCCCAGTAATATATTCGCATTGTGCGGCGTGCAAGGCGAGTCACAGCTAATTATTTTCGCACTAGGCCACGCCTCTAACCCTGTCTAAAACACAACTATACACCTAATCCCACCCAGTCCCCTTAATGCCCCGCATAGTAATTATTCCCCCTTCATGCGACCGCACAGTATTTATACCCACATTGTGCCTCCTTCACAGTATTATGCCCACATTGTGCCCCCAGTAATATGCCCAGTTAGTAATTACATTGAAAAATTGGGCCGGTCAGAAAATTTTCAATAGATGGTTCTGCAAAAAACGGAATGGATATGGAAGACATACAGATGCATTCCGTATCCATTCCGTTTTTTTTACAGCCCCATTGACTTGAATGGAGCCACAGAACGTGATTTGCGGGCAATAATATGACATGTTTTATCTTTGAACGGAACGGAATAACAAAAATACAGAGACGGAATGCATACGGAGTACATTCCGTTTTTTTTGTGGACCTATTGATATGAATGGTTCCGTATACGAACCGTATATGGACCGCAAAAAACAGACCGTAAACTGTAAACTGAAAAAAAAAAACGTTTGTGTGCAAGAGGCCTAAGGGTACTTTCACACTAGCGTTTTTCTTCAAAGGGGCTCAATACTGGAAAAGAACTGATCAGTTATATCCTAATGCATTCTGAATAGAGAGAAATCCGTTCAGGATGCATCAGGATGTCTTCAGTTCAGTCACTGAACGGCGTTTTGGACGTAGATAATACTGCAGCATGCTGCGGTATTATCTCCATCCAAAATGCTGGATCAGTTGCTGGAATGCCGGATCCGAGATTAATTTACATTGAAAGGTATCAGTGCCGGATTCGGCATTAGAAATAACTGAAGGACGCATGCGCAGACCTTTAAAACTGTAAAAAAAAATACAAGATGGATCCGTCTATCCGCTTGACAAGCGGAGAGACGGATCCGTTTTTACAATGTATTTGTGAGACAGATCCGCATCCGGATCCGTCTACAAAAGCATTCAGTTTACATCCAGATCGTCGGATCCGGCAGGCAGTTCCGACGACGGAACTGCTTGCAGGATCACTCTGCCGCAAGTGGGAAAGTAGCCTTACACTGGTTAAACAAGATAGACCAAATCGCCAGGTTTGAAGAAATCTCTCACTGGGAATCAAGGTCTTATCAAGCTTTCTCCCGTATATTATGGATTTTCTTAGTCATGTTTGTATGTCTTCGCTGAATACTGTTAGGGCTCATTCACACGAGCGTGTGTGTCCTGTGCCCATGCTGCAGACCGCAAATAGCAATCCGCAATGTGCAATGCACGGGTACCGGCCGAGTGCACGCCATTTGCGGATGTGGACCCATTCACTTAAATGGTTCCATGATCTGCAAGATACATTCCGCATGTTCTATTTTTTGGCGGTGCAGAGGCATGGACCGAAATCCAATGGAAGTGCTGTGTAGTGCTTCCGTGGGCTTCCAATCCATGCCTCCGTTCCATATCTTGTGGATTGCGGACCCATTCAAGTCAATGGGTACGCATCCAGGATATGGAGTGCACAGGGCTGGTGCCCGTATATTGCTGGGCATGGAGCACACACGCTCGTGTGCATGAGCCCTTATAGGAAATCCTAATATCAGAATATGTGGCATAACCTATCATTACCCCTGTATTGTAGGAAGTGGCACCATGTAAGGTACAGGGGCATACTCAGATATCATGGGGCCCATAGCAAAACTTAGTAAGGGCCCTTCAGTGACATTTCTGACAAATTGACAAGGATTTTTTTTTAATATAGGTGGTCTATTCTCAGGATAGGTCATCAATATCTGGTTGGTGGGGGTCTGAATCCTGACACTCCCCCGCAGTTACTTGTTTGAAGAGGCCACAGCACTCTGGTGAGCTCTGTGGTCTGTTCCTAGACCCGTGATGTCATGTTCATGGGTCACATGACTTAGGCACAGCACAACTCCCATTACTATAAAAGAGAAACAATAAAGACACAGACACTATTTGCGGATAAAATTGGCCGCGATGTTTATTTAGGGTTAAATAATTGATAAATAAAAAACATAATAAAATATATATCATTTAATAAATAACTAGTTAAAACCAACATACCATCCTGCAGTCATAAAACAAGTCCAACCAGTAAAAGCTGGGCGACAACACCCACAAGCCATGACTTAACGAGTCATGGCCCCCCCAAAACATTGCAACCAATACTCTACTATGTTCTGCAAACCCAAGATAGAAATATCTAGACCCACATCAGAGAGGTGCACAGAATCCTTTCTATAAAGACTACCGCACCCTCCAGGTCAACATGTCTGTAACTAAACCCTCCCAAAGAAGGTAAGAATTTCTGAATGGGCAGATTAATACGCCTGCTTATCTTATCCATAAAAAATAAGTCTCTCTGATACCAGATTAACCGAGGAACCATTTCTGAAAACCCGATTACTGTGGTAGGAAACAAAGATTAGAGAGAAGCCAGATATCGCTTCATTTCCCAAACTAAATCCAACATTCTGATTTTACCCACATCATACCTGCCACATGCAAAATTAATAAATGAGGAACAGGCCACAAAACAGATAATCTTTGAACTTCAGAAACTACATTACGCCACTTCATGCCTCTTGCTCCTCACCATAGAACTAGAAAGTCATTGTGATTAAAATAACGATTTTCAGAGTAAGTGCGGAGAGCAGCCCTCTTCTGAGCCCAGTGGATGAAAGAATAGCCCATAATCCACACGACTAACTGTGCACCTAAATGAAGAAATAGAAAAAATAATTAAATAACAGACAATTCAGTACAAATATATAGCGATCGGAAACCCACCGCCCAACTTTCCTAATAATTCCTAATCCCATTGCAGCAGCTTCAGTAGCAGCCTCAATCCAAAAAGAATGGGAAGAGAATCTCTTGCCTTCCAGACCCAAACAAGACAAACACTTTTTCAGAACCGCATTAGATTGATACGCTGTTAAAGGACACATATCCTTATGAATAAACAACAAACCGGCCACAACTGGACGAATTGCGAGCCACTGAGTTATATTCCTAACAGGACAGATAACCGCATTAGGTAGGGAATTCAGACGAATCCAAGAACCCTTACCTAACTGATCCGTCTTGAAACGCCGTAAGAAAATGTTAAGGGTTGAACGAAATTTCCAACACTACATCAGATTTCAGCAAACCACCAGACCCTTTCTTAGAGGACGCCACTAACTCTCCTATCCTGAATGCTGCAAAGAAGGCAAGATCAAAGGAAGCTCTAAACAAACAACTCAAAACTATCAGAACAATCTCTCTCTAACTCAACCCATAACTGACTTAATAGAAGAGGAGAAATTGGTCGCCTATTATCCACACCAGAAAAATTCTTCTTGTAACTCTTCAACATCTGCTTAATCGGGAGATAAACTAAAAACTGAGGTTTACCTGAAAGCTTAAAGAAAAAGGAAACACCTGCTAACATTCAATTAATAGAAGAATAAGACAAACGTTTTAACATTAAATTACTAACAAACAACATTAACACATTAACTTCTTCAATAAAATAATCAGTTTTTTAAATAAATCACAAAAGAGTGTCCACTCCTTCGATGAGTAACTGGCCCATGTTTTAGGAGAGAGAGACATCCGAATGCTATCTGATATTAGTCCAAAATCAGGTTCCATAAATGCGATGGACAAGGATTGTCCTCCGGCGCTGCCTCTGGAGCCAATTCTCTGAACCTTTCCCACTGGCAACGCGAAAGAAAACATTCTTTGGACCTTCAAGATATCTAGCTTTTAACCAAATATTCAACTTAAAGGGAACCTGTCATTAACTTTATGCTGACCTCACTAAGGGCAGCATAAAATAGTGACAGAAATGCTGATCTCAGCGATGTGTCACTCATGAGCTAAAAGTAAGCGATTGCTGATAACCAGCTTCATAATCATTGCAGCCAAATCTACCTGAGAAGAGTCCTGGTTATTCATCATCTCCTGCTCTCCCGCCCATCTGCTGATGATTGGCAGTTCTCTTCTAGGGAGAAAGGGAGACATCTAGGTAGAAGCCTGTCAGTCATCAGCAGGTGGGCGGGAGAGCAGGAATTCATCAATAACCAGGACTCTTATCAGGTGGCCGTGACTCTTTTCCGGGCCCAGTCTGCAATGATTGTGATGTTGGTATTCGGCAACCACTTACTTTTAACTTTTAAATGACAGACCGCTGAAATCAACTCACCTGTCTCTACTTTATGCTGCCGTTAGTATGGGTAGCATAAAGTTGATGACAGGTTCCCTTTAAGATAACATAACACTAAATGCCTTAGTAACTTAGCTACCAAGAGACATTTTGAAGACAATGTATTTACTGCAAACATCACTGCTTTATTGTCTGTATGTAACAAGATTCTCATGTTCCTAAACTGACTTCCCCATATAACAATAGCAACCACTACTGGAAACAACTCCAATAAAATAATTTTCTTATGAAATCTTCTATCTATTCACGACTGCGGCCATAATTGAGCAGGCCATTGACCTTTAAAAAATGCGCCATAACCCATGCTACCCACTGCATCCTGAAAAAGACTTGTAGGCCCCTTTCACACGGGCGAGTTTTCTGCGCGGGTGCAATGCATGAGGGGAACGCATTGCACCCGCACTGAATCCGGACCCATTCATTTCTATGGGGCTGTGCACATGAGCGGTGATTTTCACGCATCACTTCTGCGTTGCGTGAAAATCGCAGCATGCTCTATCTTCTGCGTTTTCCACGCAACGCAGGCCCCATAGAATGGGGCTGCGGGAAAATCGCAAGCATCCGCAAGCAAGTGCGGATGCAGTGCGATTTTCCCGCATGGTTGCTTAGCAACGGGACCAGATCTTTATTATTTTCCCTTATAACATGGTTATAAGGGGAAATAATAGCATTCTTAATAAAGAATGCTGTGTAAAATGAAGAGGAAGGGGTTAAAAATAATAAAACTTAACTTATCTTAGCCACTTGATCGCGTAGTTGCGATCTGTCTTCTCGCTTCAAGCTTCAGCTAACAGCTAAAGGACCTGTGATGACGTCACACTCACGTCACATGGTCCAATCACATGGTCCATCTTACCATGGTGATGGACCATGTGATTTGACGTCATCACAGGTCCTTTATCTGTTAGCTGAAGCTTGAAGCGAGAAGACAGATCGCAACTACGCGATCAAGTGGCTAAGATAAGTTTTAAGTTTTATTATTTTTAACCCCTTCCTCTTCATTTTACTAAGCATTCTGTATTGAGAATGCTATTATTTCCCCTTATAACCATGTTATAAGGGAAAATAATAAATTCTCCAGAATACTCTACCCGAAACCAGACTTCAGTGATGAAGTCCAGCTTCGGGTCTGGGTACCAAACATGGCGATTTTTCACATGCAAAACGCATTACAAATGTTTGCACCCGCGCGGAAAAATCGTGCATATTCCCGCAACGCAACCGCCTCTTATCCGGGCGTCAAACATGACGCCCGTGTGAAAGAGGCCTTAGAGTCACTTTCCTTTTCTGCAACATGTTAACAAGTAGAATTTTTAACTTGTCCAATTTTGCCTGCGGTAAACTAAATTCCATGCGCTCCAAGTCAATAATAATGCCCAAAAACTCAAGACAGCTTCATGGCCTAACCGTTTTTTCATTTGCAAATGGGATACGAAATAAATCATCTACTTTAAAAAATGCAATCACAAGTCATCTCTCTCGCCACTACCCAATGAACAAAACTAGCAAAGGCCGCAAAATAACAAGATAACGAAAAACCCATAGGTCAAAACTTATCATAAAAATAAAAACCATCAAATTCAAAACCTAACGAATTATAACCAACAGGGTTAACCGGAAGCAACCTAAAAGCAGATTTAATATCCATCTTAGCCAGTTTAGCACCAACACCAAATCTCTGAAACAAAGAAACCGCCTGGTCAAATGATGCATAAAGTGGTACCTTGGAACCGAACCCAAGTTCAGTAAATGGTTTTTAACAGTATAAATCAATTTTTGAAGTTATTATGCGAAGTCTCGTGAGACTTTTTGAAGTAATAACTTTGGCTCATCTGAGCCAATTCATTCTAATACTATACAGAGCGCTCGCTCCGTACAGTATTGAAACAAAGTTTTATGCGAATCGACTTCGGATGTTTTATCCGAAGTCAATTCGTTTATTCCTAGTGATAACCTAAAATTTGCGAAAAAAGGAGAAGAAAATGGGCCAGCAATCCTATCACTATGCAATTCCTTAAGCAATTTCTCTCTAACGACTTCCTTATACAAAGCGACAGACTTAAAGCTTAGTGTTGAGCGAACCCGGACCTGAACCCGAACTTTGCCGGAAAAGTTTGGGTTCGAGTTCGTTGTTCAGGCTTTTAATAAAGCTTTTGAAAGGCTGCAGGGCAACCAATCAACAAGCTTTTAAGCTGTGGGTACTTAGAAGCCATCACAGCCATGTCTAGTAATGGCATGGCTGTGATTGGCCGGTGCATCATGTAACCCAGCCTCTATACAAGCTGGATCACGTGTAGCACCGCCCATCAGCTCTGTGTAGTGCAGGTAGAGGAAGCAGGCAGCTGAAGCGAGGGAGATTGTTAGGAATCTGGCTATTTGTTGTGTGGGTGCCCTATAATGATTTTTTGTGAGTGCAATACACCAGCTTTGTACCCCTGACACAGAAATATAATAATTAATCTGGCTGTTAATTCTGTGGGTGACATATAGTGATTTTTTATGGGTGCAATGCACTATTTTTATACCCCTGACACAAAAATATGTGAAATACACGTGCACTTAATATGTGACAGGGAAATTAATATATTTAATCTGACTGTTAGTTCGGCCGGTGACATATACCCATTTCTGGTGTGAGATACACGTGCACTGCATATGTGAGTGGGAAATTAATATAGTTAATCCGTCTGTTAGTTCAGTGGGTGACATATTCCTATTTTTGGTGTGAGGTACACCTGCAGTGCATACATGACAGGGAAATTTACCGTATTTTTCGCCATATAAGACGCACTTTTTTTCCCCCAAAAGTGGGGGGAAAATGGCAGTGCGTCTTATATGGCGAATACTACCATTTTCCTATAGCTGAAGCCGATACATCGCACAGCCTGCGATGTATCAGCATGGAAGGAGGAGGGGGCGGAGCCTGGCAACACGCGGCGGGCGGCCCGCCGTTCACAGCGTGACTGCTTGTATAAAATTTAAAATCTTTAATCATGCCCCCTTATTTCCTAAAAGCCCAGGACAGTAGCGCTCTGCTAACCTGCTATAACGATCCTCTAGCAGGCAGAGCGGTGCGGTGGCAGGCTGGTGTGTAACGTCCTCACTGACGTCATCTGCCTGCTCCTCCTGCTTCATTCATAAAGTGAAAGGAGCAGGCAGATGACGTCAGTGAGGACGTTACACAGCACCGCTCTGCCTGCTAGAGGATCGGTATAGCAGGTTAGCAGAGCGCCACTGTCCTAGGCTTTAGGAAATAAGGGGACATAATTAAAGATTTTAAATGTTATACAAGCAGTCACGCTGTTAGCGGAGGGCCGCCCGCCATATGTTGCCAGGCTCCGCCCCTAAGCAGCCATGGGCCAGATAGTTTTAGAAAGGGGGCATCTGTGGATGACACTGTATTGGGGTGATCTGTGGATGACACATATAGCATAAGATGCTATATATGTGTCATCCACAGATCCAATCCATTACAGTGTCATTCATAAATGCCCCCATCACAGTGCTATCCACAGATCCCCCCATCACAGTGCTATCCACAGATCCCCCATCACAGTGCTATCCACAGATCCCCCATCACAGTGCTATCCACAGATCCCCCATCACAGTGCTATCCACAGATCCCCCCATCACAGTGCTATCCACAGATCCCCCCATCACAGTGCCATCCACATCTCCCCCACATAACAGTGCCATCCACAGATCCCCCCCATAATACTGTCATGCACAGACCACCATTACTTCAAAAGCACACCTTTTGGTTAAAAAATTTTTTTTTCTTATTTTTCTCCTCAAAAACCCAGGTGCGTCTTATAGGCCGGTGCGTCTTATAGGGCGAAAAATACGGTATATAGTTAATCTGACTGTTAGTTCGGTGGGTGACATATACCCATTTTTGGTGTGAGATACACATGCACTTTATACGTGACAAGGAAATTAATATAGTTAATCTGACTGTTAGTTCAGCCGGTGACATATACCCATTTTTGGTGTGAGATACAAGTGCACTGCATATGTGACAAGGAAATTAATATAGTTAATCTGTCTGTTAGTTCGGTGGGTGACATATTCCCATTTTGGTCTGTGATACACGTGCACTTTATATGTGACAGGGAAATTAATATAGTTAATCTGACTGTTAGTTCGGCCGGTAACATATACCCATTTTTAGTGTGAGATACACATTTTTTTTCAGTGATTTATGTGAGATACACATGCACTGCATATGTGACAGGGAAATTAATATAGTTAATCTGACTGTAAGTTCGGCCGGTGACATATACCCATTCTTGGTGTGAGATACACGTGCACTGCATATGTGAACGGGAAATTAATATAGTTAATCCGTCTGTTAGTTCAGTGGGTGACATATTCCTATTTTTGGTGTGAGGTACACCTGCACTGCATAGGTGACAGGGAAATTAATATAGTTAATCCATCTGTTAGGCCCCATTCACACGTCCGCAATTTTGTCCGCATCCATTCCACAATTCTGCGGAATGGATGCGGACTCATTCATTGTGAATGAGACCGGACGTGATGCGGAGAGCACACTCCGCAGTTGCTCCGGAAAAGATAGAGCATGTCCTATTCTTGTCTGCAGCCTGTGGACAAGAATAGGCATCTTTATGGGGAGTGTAGGCATGGTGTGTTGCGGATCCGCAACACACTACGGATGTCTGAATGGGGCCTTAGTTCGGTGGGTGACATATGAGGTATACCTGCACGGCATACTTGACAGGGAAATTAAGATGGTTAATCCGTCTGTTAGTTCGGTGGGTGCCATATACCCATTTTTGGTGTTAGATACACGTGCACTGCATATGTGACAGGGAAATTAATATAGTTAATTCGTCTGTTAGTTCGGTGGGTGACATATTCCTATTTTTGGTGTGTGATACACGTGCACTTTATATGTGACAGGGAAATTAATATAGTTAATCTGAGTGTTAGTTCGGCCGGTAGCATATACCTATTTTTAGTGTGAGATACACTTTTTTTTCAGTGATTTATGTGAGATACACGTGCACTGCATAAGTGACAGGGAAATTAATATAGTTAATCTGTCTTTTAGTTCGGTGGGTGCCATATTCCCATTTTTGGTGTTAGGTACACCTGCACTGCATACTTGACAAGGAAATTAATATAGTTAATCCGTCTGTTAGTTTGATGGGTGACATATGCCCATTTTTGGTGTGAGATACACCTGCACTGCATATGTGACAAGGGAAATTAATATAGTTAATTTGTCTGTTAGTTCGGTGGGTGACATATTCCTATTTCTGTTGTGAGGTACACCTGCACTGCATACGTGACTTGGAGATTAATATAGTTAATCTGTCTGTTAGTTCGGTGAGTGACCACAAACAATGAGAAGAGCATCAAATAAGGGACGTGGCCCTGGTCGTGGTGCTGCTGGTGCTGGTAGAGCTCCTGTTGCAGGGAGAGGACGTGGTCGATCTGTGCCAGCTACACGACCAAATGAAACACCTTCCTCAGGTGCACGTAGACGACAGGACGTTCAGCGTTATTCTGTAGGCCCGAATACCGGTGTATGAATAGTGAGGCCAGAACAAGTAGAGGTGGTAGTAGATTGGATGGCTGACAGTGCCTCCAGTTCCTTCACGTTGTCTCCCACCTGGTCCCCTGCTGAAACCGCAGAGTTGGCACCTGCAGTCCATGGGCATCTGTCTTTTACCTCACCCCTTTGCAAATCAGCCAAGCAGTCTGAGCCCCAAGTCAATCAGCAGTCTCTTATGCTTTTTGATGACTCTGCTGGCGGGTATTCCGTGGGCCATCCACCTAGCCCTGCCCCAAAAGTGGTAGAGATTGAGTGTACTGATTCCCAACCACTTGTTTCAGGATGTGGACATGGGTGGACCAGCGCAGTACGTCTCTGATGATGATAGGTGCCAACTGCTGCGGATTTCTGCCATGTGCAGATTGGCAAGGAGGGCCGGGGTGAAGAGTGGGTGGAAGATGATGTGGAGGATGATGAGGTCCTAGACCCCACATGGATCAAGGTCATTTGATTGACGTGTGCAGTTCGGAGGAAGAGGTGGTGGTCACACAGCGTCAGCCGCATAGCAAAAGAAGCAGCAGGGTGCATAAGCAGAGTGGCCGTCCCCTAGCCAGTATGCCTGCTACTGCCCACCGCACCCAGGGACTGAGCATACCAAAGCCAACTTCAAGGAGTTCCCTGGCGTGGCAGTTCTTCAGACAATGTGCTGATGACAAGACGTGAGTGGTTTGCACGCTGTGCCATCAGAGCCTGAAGCGGGGCATTAACGTTCTAAACCTGAGCAGCACCTGCATGACCAGGCATCTAAATGCAAAGCACAAGCTGCAGTGGAGTAAACACCTGAAAAACCACAAAAGATCTCAGGCTCCTCTTGCTCCCTCTTCTGCTGTGGTCTCGGCCTCATCTCCCCCTTTGGAGTGACAGTGGCACCTGTCATCCCGCAAACAGAGGATGTGGCAGCAACACCACCACCGTCACCCAGCATGTCCACACTGTCCCATGGAAGCGTTCGGCTGTCCCCCAAACATTGGAGAGAAAGAGGAAGTACCCCCCTACCCACCCGCTATCCCTTGCCCTGAATGCCAGCATTTTAAAATCCCTGGCCTTTGAAATGCTGTCATTCCGGAGACAGAGACTTTTAAAAACTTTATGGCGGTGGCTGTCCCACAGTACGTGGTTCCCAGCCGCCACTACTTTTCCAGGCGACCCATCCCTGCCAAGTGGTGAACAAAATCAGGTGTGCACTGCACAACGCCATCTGTGGCAAGGTCTACATAACTACCAATACGTGGACCAGTAAGCACGTGCAGGGACGTTATATCTCCCTAACTGCACACTGGGTAAATGCAGTGGCGGCTGGGCTTGAGGCGGATAGCAGTTTGGTGCATGTCCGACCACCACCGAGGATTGCAGGACATTTCTCGTTGCCTTCTGTTGCTTCACCCTCCTCTGCTTTCTCCTCTACCGGCTCCTCATCCGGTCAGCGTAGATTAATTCAAACCAAGATGCATAGTCTCATAGTCAGATAACAATAAATATAAAAAAGTGCTCAGAGTGCAGACTCCGGACGCTCAACAGGGATCTCCCTGTGAGATAACAGTGTAGCCAATGTCCGGGACCTACTTCACCGTGCTCGATATTAACATCCCCATATACTTATCTTCCCAGTGGGGTTGACATCAGGGTTATCTAACCGCGGGGTATCGCGTGGCCTCCTGCGTGTGGCGATTATGAGACTATGCATCTTGGTTTGAATTAATCCCATACTTTGAAAATACCCTAAAAACCTAGGGGCAGTGCTGTGGTCTATTGATAAGCACTGTCATGAGACTGTTTGATAGACCTTGATTTATCCTTATTGTCCCCTGAGGAGTCGGTTGGGACCGACGAAACGCGTTGGGACGCTTGGGACAGCTGTTGGAATAGAGACATATTGTCTGATTAATATCAGTTGATTTCCTCTTATCGATTCAGTATAGTCAGAACCTAACCAGTTTTTGACTATTGTTGGTTTCATTTTAACCAAAGAGATACCAAAGCAATTAAACTTTGGATGTACACCTTAAAGTGCTATGATTAACTCCACTGTCCAGTTCATGTACCCCACTCATTCCTTTAATATTGACGAAGCTGGGCAGTCGGATAGGAGGGAGGGATAATTAGGGTTATTTGGTGTTATTTGGATGAGGGACAATTAGGGTCAGTGACCCAGCACTGTGTCATCTCACCTGTCCTTTCAACCTATTATAAAATTACCGCTATTCCTTTAGGGGTTCTCCATGTAGGAAGTGGATTTTGTTGACGTATCGCGACAGAGCAGTTCTATATTTTATTAATAATTTGGGCTATTTTAATGTATTGATTATTAAAGGTTAAATTTTAGATACCCTAATATTGTGATTTGTTGAAGAGATATGTTGAACCTTTGGAGCTGTCTTCTTTGCCAACCGCTCCAGTCAAGCTGTTTAGCTAAAACCCCCTTTGTTTATGTCAGTAAAAAGGTGCATTAGTGGTCATTAAGGGGTTAATAAACGTTTCTTAACTGACGTCAACAATTACATCAATTCCACAAACTTTAGATGCCAAACCCGAACTTTGGCCTGAAGTTTGGCCGAACCCGGCTATCCCGAACATCCATGGGTCCGCTTAACCCATATTCAAGTTCCCAACAACCTCACAGCCCACCCCTTTGAATTGTGGAACCATAAAACCAGATGAAAACCCATATACAGCAGCTGAGCCATTGTGTCTGGATAAAGAGCAATCCAGGGGATCATTCTTTGCAGCCTCACTGGAGTCCATACTTTTGGACAACAGGTCCTTTGAACCAAGCTGCTGAGCTCCAGACTGATTTGCTCTTTTGAAACATTTACAGATAAGATGGGTGCCCTCACCGAAGGAGCACTCATGCCTGTAGCGACAGTTATTTAACCATTCACATGAACCTTCATTAAAAGCAAAGCACACCCCTTTACGGAGAGAGCTTTGACCAACAATTTTTTGTCTGCTGAATGAAGAGCGCTGTGGCAACATGAGGTTAAGCCACAAGCCTACATCTTTAACACCCCATATAAGCGATGGGTAAACTACCAGTTTTTGACAGAAACATTCGTCATACCCAAACCAAGCCATACTGCCAAAATGGCGGTAGGCTTCCAAAACAATGTCAACATGCTGAAATAACCCGCAGCATTTTATCAGGGAATCTGCGTAAATAGAAAAAGGCCTGAAGCCAATTATTAAACGACCTAGGAGGACCTCTTTTCCTATCATCCTCAACCTTGTCATCTTTTTTCTCTTAACTTATGTTCCTTAACTGACGGCAACAATGACATCAAGTCCACAAACTCTAAACGCCAAATGCGCTCTTTAGTCTGTGCACTTAGATGACAACCTAAAGGGGTTAACTCACAAGGAATAGCTTCTTTAACACACGTCTGTGAAACACCTAGACCCTTATCCAATAAAGGTACCTCAGACCCTTGTGACTTAACCCCTTTAGGCATAAACACTGAAGAATTAACAGATTTAAGTACAGGCTGCACATTGGCAGGACCACCACTAGGTGGCACCCACACATTAGCAATAGAGTTAGACACAGGATGAGAATGAAACTTAGACAGCAGAGAGAAAAGCTGATCAAAGAAATTAGAGGGACAAGAAAGGTTAGGGACAGATGGAGGCACATGGATGGTTTCACCACTGGGCTCTCCATCCTGAAGAGTGGCTGCAGGTGCAGAACCTCGCTCCTCCATCAATCCAGGCACAGAAGATCGTTGCAGCTGCTCAGAACCATGAACCAGCTGATGGGCACTGCAATCTTCACCTGTGACCACTAGGGGGCTCCGGATTCCTTCAGAAGCAACCCGTGGCTACTGGTCTTCATCCTCCCTTTTTCTAGGCAGCTGACCGCCGGTGCTCCGCTCCCGTACTTGATGAGGAGCGCACATAGCCTCTGCCGGCTTCTCCTTACACGCTTGGCAGGGACTTCAGGCAGGGCCGCTTCTCCAGTCTCCAATGCCGCTGCATCTTCAATCCTGGCCACTTCAGCTGACACCGCTGCTGTAGAATAAGCCGAGGATCCCAGTACAGATGCTGATGATTCCGCCGCAGACTCATCCAGAAGACAGCACTGAAGCCACTGTCTGCCAACTCCGCTCTTCTTATCAACTGATGTATAAATCTTCCATATTCGGGTGAGAGATATTAAAGGCAAGGTATTATTACTCTTCTGTGCCCCACCTGACACGAAACACCAGATAACCGGGTTTAAATAGAGGAATCTTTCCCGCCATTGGAGATGACAACAAATCACAGCTGTCAGATTTTCCCGCCCTGGTTCAAACATCCAATAAAAACCCCTAGCAACCAGGGGCAGATTAGAACAACCGGCTCGAACTTCAGTACTGCTGACCTCAAGTTGACCCCTTCTCCTCAGGTTACCTGCAATAAATGACTCCACATACATATATGAGAATGGGGATGAGGGGGGAGGAGAAATAGCGAGAAACCCGGAAAATGTACAACCATATACAAATAATTCAGAAACCACAAAAAATAGTTTATAGGGAGTGTGCCTCCATGTGTCCCCTTGAGCAAAAGCTCTGAGGGGGCCCTGACATTCAAGTGAATGAACCCAAAGGTTTTAATTTTTTTTTCAGTATTAAAACGCAAGAAAAATTATACAACTGTGGTATCGCTGTAACCATACTGTTCTGGAGAATGAAGATACAGGTCAATTTTACCGCACAGTGTAAAAAAAATTAAAACCTTCATCAGAATTGGGTTTTTTCCCAATTCTACCCCATTTGGAATTGTTTTCCTACTACATGTATTCAACTGTAAAAGGTGCCATTAGAAAGTACAACTTGTCCCGCAAAAAACAAGCCCTCATAAGGCTATGTGAATGGAAAAATAAAAAAGTTAGGGCTATGGGAAGGCGGGGAGTGAAAAACAAAAATGCAAAAAAGGAAACTCTCAGGGTCCTGAAGGGGTTAAAATCCTGGAGAAGCCCTTTAGTTAAATAAGTCACTTATTTGGCCACTTTAACCAACTTCTATGTATGAGAAAGTGGAACAGGTGCTTTATAAATAAGGAGCACAGTCCATACTGGCGCTCAGGCACCTAGCATAAATCTATTGATAAATCTCCGCCAAGCAGCCCTAAACCCTCTGCTTCTCTCACTCAATACGTTATATAACTGTCTGTCTGTGATGGATTTCAGGACATTTATAGAGTTACCATTGAACTGAATGGAAGCTGTAAAAATCCCTGTGCACTGAGCTCCCCCTAGTGGCGGCTGTAGGAAAATGCCATTTTATGGTGGCAAGCAGAAGGAGTTCAGAACAGTAATGTGATCTGCTTCCATGGTAAGGGCTCATTCACACGGCCGTTGCCCGTACTGTGGCTCTCAAACAGCGGGTCCACAATATGTGGGCACCAGCCATGTGCACCCCTCATCACAGATCCAGGAGCTGCGGTGTGGAACGGCGGCACGGAACCCCGCAGAAGCACTACGGAGTGGTTTTGTGGGGTTTCTCTCAGTGCCTTAGCCCCGCAAACAATTAGAACAAGTTGAATGGGTCTGGTTCCATCTGCGGAATCCGCACGGATAGTGCCCGGGCATTTGCGGTCCCCAATGCACGGAACGGCCGGTCAATGGCTGTGTGCATGAGCCATTAGTATGGGGATGTTCTAGCATGTGTCTGGATACCTTACCATATAAAATAATTACTATGATGTGAATAAAAAATCGGTAGGTATTTTGTAGTACTGGGAATAAGTTGGTGCTGATTTTCAAAGCAGGTAGATATACGGTAAGTACCGTACCTATATGAAGAAAGAGGGGTGTCTATTTGGTTTTTTCATATGTTGATTTTTAGTTCTTGCAGGCGCCTGACATTTTCTATCCAACAGTTGATACTGCGTTACCTGGTGATGCAGTAATAAGACGCTTGGGGCACATTTGCTGTGTTGAGGCATGTTCACACACACAGCTTGGGGCAGGATCAATAGACCTGTGCGCCGCTGTGCCCAATGTCATCTACCTGTCTGTTCACATTATCAGGTGAGGCTCGTCATAGCAGAAAAGTCTTTGAAGTGTGAAGAGCACGATGTCAGCCTTCCACTCAGCGAGCACAATGAGCCCTGGTTTATGCGGCTCAATCCCTCCGGAGAAGTTCCAGTTCTGGTTCGTGGAGAAAATATCATCTGTGAAGCTACACAGATTATCGATTATCTGGAACAGACATTTACTGACGGTAAGTATATTCATATGGACCGTATACAGACGTTCTCAGATGAAAGAGTAGATGGCCTTCTGAACTGATTCATCGAAATGTGATCACTTGGCTCTGTTAAAGGGGTTCTCCCACGATTCACGGAAAAGTGAAAATCAGACATCATATAATAAGGCCTTATTCACACGTCCGTAGTGTTTTGCCGATCCGCAAGTTCCGCAAAACACCTTGCCACCAGCCCTATAGAGGTGCAAATTTGCGGAACGGGTGCGGATGTAGATTGCGGACGTGTGAATAAGGCCTTAGGGATGAGTGAACTTTTGTTTTCAAGTTCGGCATACAACGTTCGGGTTACCTAAGAATTCCGTTATGGATTTCGCTGCTACGGATCATAACTTATGGTCTGTGGTAGCGGAATCCATAACAGAATCCATAGATAACCCGAACCTTGTACGTCGAACTTGAAAACACAAGTTCGTTCATCCCTACATATAATACATCATGACAATCCCTCTGTAACAAAGCTAGACCCAACCCTGCACCTCACATGGACCCAGAGATCTCCTCATTCATTGCTTCAATTGCTCTTCTAGATTCTCTTCAGACTGGCAGCTCAGGGGGTGTGTCCTTTCTGTAGACGATCAGGGGGCATACCCTTTTGCCTTAGGCTTCATGCACACGACCGTATGTGTTTTGTGGTCCGCAAATAGCAGATCTGCAAAAAAAACTGATGACGTTTGGTATGGCATCCATTTTTTTGGCGGATCCATTGTAATAATGCCTATCCTTGTCCGCAAAACGGACAAGAATAGGACATGCTCTATTTTTTTTGCGGGGCTACGGAACGGACATACGGATTCGGATAGTACACGGTGTGCTGTCAGCATCCTATCCGCAAAAAAAACAAAAACGAACAGACACGGAAACAAAATACTTTCGTGTGCATGAGGCCTTATTCACACGTCAGTGTTTTGGTCATTGATTTTTATCAGTGATTTTGAGCCAAAACCAGGTGAGTAGGTGAAGATCTTTCCCTTAGGCCTCTTGCACACAAACGTTTTTTTTCCGCTTCCGTTCCGTTTTTGCAGATTCTGTCCGTATGCGATGCGAAACCATTCATTTCAATGGTTCCGCAAAAGAAACGGAATATACTCCGTATGCATTCCGTTTCTGTATTTACGTATATCAGTTCCGTTGTAAGATAGAACTTGTCCTATTATTACCTGCAAATAACAATCCGTGGCTCCCTTCAAGTCAATGGGTCCGCAAAAAATACGGAATACATACGGAACACATCCGTATGTCATCCGTTTTTTGCAGATCCATGCCCACTTTGCCCTGTTAAAACACATTACTGTACTTTACATTAATGATTAAAAATGTGATGTTTCTGTTTGTGTTCCACAAACAACGGATCGCATATGGAAACCATAAGCAGATTTTTTCCAGAACTACGGAACGGAAACTGAAACAACAAAAAGGAACAACGGATCCATTAAAAACGGACCGCAAAATACTGAAAAATCCATACGATCGTGTGCAAGAGGCCTTGAACCTTATCCCTGTGAAGGGTCCAATCCTGGCTTTGGCTCACAATGGCCTCATGCACACGACCGTTGTTTGTTTCCGTGTCCGTTGCTCCGTTTTTCGTGATTTTCTGCGGACCCATTGGTTTTCAATGGGTCCGTGGAAACCTCGGCAAATGCACCGTTTGTCCTCCGCGTCCGTGGTCCGTGATTCCAGTCCGTCAAAAAAATATAACCTGTCCTATTCTTGTCCGTGAAAAACGGTTCACGGACCCATTCAAGTCAATGGGTCCGTGAAAAAATGCGGATGGCCATCCGTGTGTCATCCGCGTTCCGTGTCCGTTTTTTTAGCGGATCCCTTGGCAGGCACTTGGGAAAAATTGTCAGCCTGTCTTTTGGTAAAATCTTTTGGGTCATGTCCGCAAAAAAAAACGGAAGACACATGGAAACACAACGGAAGGCAAAAACGGACACGGATCACTGAACAACGGAACCCCTTTTTGCGGACAGCATAAAAAAACGGTCCTGTGCATGAGGCCAATGACTGATGGAAATCACTGACCAAACACTGATGTGTGAATGAGGCATTTGTCCGGGGACCTTTTGTGGACCCGTCAAAGAAAATGAAAAATCCTGACTTCAGTGGGATTTTTTTAATGATAAAACTTGAAGGGGTTGTGTGGTCTGGAAAATCTATTTGCAGATAGTAGGGAATTCTGACTCAGTAGAGGGGGGGCCATTTACATGAGCTTCTTCTCTTTGCTGGGATGGAGAGCAGCTACGTAGAATACTGAAGAAAGCCTATACCAGAAACCTATTACCGTGCAGCAGAAAACAGCTCATTCACATGAATGGAACTCATTTTTAGAAATTTCTGCAACAAATCTGCCCAATGTGAATGTACCCTTATTTTATCATTTTTGTTTTCTACTTGAAGGTGCTACTGGTGTTGAACGAACTTCTGTTTTTAAGTTCGCCGTACAAAGTTCGGGTTATCTAAAAATTCCATTATGGATTTCGCTACCACGGAGCATAACTTATGGTCCGTCTTAGCGGAATCCATAATGGAATTCTTTGATAACCCGAACCTTGTACGCCAAACTTGAAAACACAAGTTCGCTCATCCCTATTCACTAGCTTTTGAAGTAAAGTTACTTTTCTATGTTCTGGCGTCTGATAATCCAACTGGCACCTAAAGGCGGGTTTAGACGCTCCGATGTACAGATGATTGTCGGAAAAGTAGCGTTCCTTCCAGACAGCTGGCTGCCTGTTCAGTAGAGGAGACCTCTTTCACAGTGTGAGGATCGCTATTGCGATTGTTCGTCCCCATACAGAATCATTGTTGTCGTGATATCTAAACAGAAACAATAATTAATGTGCCTGCACGAACGCCAGGATCACCCAGGGAGTGTGCGTTTCGCTCATTCATCAGGTGATCTGCGACACATTTAGACGGGCAGATTGTCTGGAACGAAGTTCATTCCCAATAATCTGCCCAATGATCGGGCAGTGTAAATCCACCCTAAGGCTACATTCACATCTCCGGTGAACGTTTCCGGCAGGCGTTCAACAGATCCGGCATTGCGGATTCAGCAGTTCACCGCCGGATCTTTATTGACTATAATGGGATCTGATTGCTTTCCAGCATCAATGCTGGGTTTGGGCCGGACGAATACCTCTGCATGCAGCTGTTTTTATCCGGTCAACAGCTGGCATTTATACCGGATCAGGCGGCCGGATCACCTCCAACCGAGATGTGAACGCAGCCTTATGGATCTGCCTTGCTAAAATGGTTCCTTTACTCGTGATTTTTTTTTTTTGTCACTTGGATGTAATAACAGTTTTTATATATAATCCTGGTCCTTTGTGAATTCATTCGCAGAGAAAACGCCAAGACTGGTACCAAATGAAGGAAGCGTCTATCACATCAGAGTGCAGCACTACAGGGAGCTGCTGGACTCCCTGCCGATGGATGCGTATACTCATGGCTGTATCCTGCACCCGGAGCTGACAGTGGATTCCATGATACCGGCATATGCAACGTCTAGAATTCGCAGTATGTGCAGTATATACAGTACCACGAGGCTGCTGGGCCAGAATGTGACCACCACCACCACAGTCTTATAAAGTGATGGTATAGCGCTAGGATCACGTTATGATCGCTGGGGGGCTGGACTCTGGGAACTATACAGAATTCTAAACTGCTGCGTCTGTGACTTTTTCCATAGCTTTGCCTGGTCTGAGACATAAGCCGTCTGACAGTTCTCGAAGCTGGAAACCCACGTCCTTGATACATTTGGTTTATAATCTTTAGACCTTATGCACACGACTGTATGGAGTTTGGGGTCCACAAAACGTGGATCTGAAAAATACAGGTGATGTCCGTGTTGCAGCTGTTTTTTTTTTATTCCAATCGGTCCATGGTACGCATTTTGCAGCCAAAAATAGGACATGTTCTATCTTTTGAGAACTGGACATACGGATAGGAAAGCACAAGGATGATCTGTGTCCGTTCCGCACAATATAGAGCATGTCCATTTCTAGGCCACAAAATGCGGACCATGGGCCCAGTGACGTAAAAAAAGAACAGATGCAACACACTGACATGATCCGTGTATTTTAGAGCCGCATTTTGAGGACTGCAAAATACATCTGGTCATGTGCATGAGGCCTAAGTCAAGAAGATTAGGACAGACCAAAATATAACTTCTCAGAGACAAATCTGAAGTATCTTTCTTTAATAACAACCATATCCTATGAATGATAACTTCACTTTGACGTTAACCCTTTAGGTCAGATTGGCAGTACTGAATCTGAACTCAAGAAGCTTGCTCAAGAAAACCCTGACCTTGAAGATGCCTACATTGCAAAACAAAAACGCCTAAAAGTAAGTGCCCATAATGCTGACGATTATATATCTACCGTATTTTTCACCCTATAAAATGCGCCTAGGTTTTAGAGGAGGAAGATAAGAAAAAAAATTTTTTTTCATTAGACCTCAGCTCAGAGCCCCAATGTTCGTAAGACCCCCCCCCCCAATCAGACCAGATCAGAGCCCCAATGTGAATAAGACCCCTTATTCAGACCACCAATGTAAATGACACCCAAGCTGACCTCAGATGAGACCCCCAATGTGAATGACCCCCCCAAGCAGACCTCACATCAGAGGCCAATGTTAATGACCCCCCAAGCAGACCTCAGATCAGACCCCCATGCTCAGAGCAGACATTAAAAAAATGAATTTAACTGTCATGCTCTGGACACCACCGCCGCTCTTCACATTCAGGCTCTTCTTAGAAGAGGAAGACCGGGAAGCGGTAAGTACAGAGCCCGGGGAGTGCTGCATTCACCGCTTCCCGATCCTCCTGTACTAATGAGCGCTTCCATAATGGAATTATTAGTATTAGTATTCCCCCCACTTTTCAGTATGTTATATTTTTTTCTCTCATGACGACACCCTTGTACATATGCCCTTAATGCCATGATATATGTTCACTTAGTTATCCTTTGCTTCATTTTGGAGAATTTTTTAAAAATCCATATGAAAATGAGCAGTTAAGTGCACCGAGGGTGGGTACAAGCCACTCTGTGCACCCGTGCTCTTCCTACTTCCACTTCCAGGCCCTCCCTTTCCTCTTTATTGACAGGGCTAGGCAAGACTATGCAGGAACCTGGCCCTGTTAATGAAGGAAGAGAGGGTGGGCCTTGCAGAGGTAGCAGGAGGAGCAAGGGTGCACAGGGTGGCTTTGGCCCGCCCTTAGTGCACGCAACAGCTCATCTGCTTATAGATTAAAAGTACTTTTTCTCCAGAAGGAACCAACAAGTCCCTCAGTGAAATCTAGCCCTACAAGGTGTGCCTGGTTTAAAGAGGATCTGTCCCCTCTCCTGACATGTCTGTTGTAGTAACTACTTACGTTCCCCATGTAATAACATTTCTGGAGTATCTATTCTTATGACTCTATGTTGTGCCATTCCTTTATTATTCCTACTAGAGGTGTATGAACAAATTGCCAGCAGTCTGTAATGAGGGTTTATCTGAGTGTTACCAATCAATGCTGCCGGAGTCAGACTGTGCAGGGACACCCCCCCAACTGGTAACATTCAGACGGACCTTTATGGTGGACCTCTGCACTTCATTCATAAACATCAGGGTACGTTAACACAAATTAAATTCTCAGCGGATTTTATTGCGAAAAATGATTGTGAGATCCGCTTCTGAAGTGGAAGCGGAAAAAAATGCTACCGGATTTCCACCACCACAACCAGGGGCTGGATAAGAAAGAATTAATGCTGGCAAAACCTCTTCCAAATCCTCTACCAAATGCTCTTCTAAAGTGTTTGCAATACTCCTCTAAATCCGCCATGAAATTAGAACTCCACCGCCACCAAAAACAACCTGTTTTCAGCTAGTAATCATATGTATCATATAAACTTAGCCTAACTATTGCACAACATAGAGCCATATATAAGGATGCTCCAGAGTTGTTATTACACATGGAATGCAGGTAAGTTACTAACATTAAGGGCTTATGCACACGACCGTTGTGGTTTTGCGGTCCATTTTTCACGGATCCGTTGTTCCGCATCTGAGGTTTTTTTTTCTCTGATTTAAGTCCTCTTCCGTTCCATTATTCCACAAAACATATCCGTATTGTTTCTGTATGTGATCCGTTTTTTGCGGATCGGAAACAGTAACTTGTTAATCACCAAACACGAGCAATATGGGCTGGGCATAGCATTTCTACAGTATGGATCCGCAAAATATGGATGAAATACGGATGAGATATGGATGTGCTCCGTGTGCGTTCCGTAGTTTTTGCAGACCCCTTGACTTCAATGGGGCCTCGGACCATGATTTGCGGACAATATTAGGACATGCACTATTTTTTTGCAGAACGGCCATGCGGACAAACGGAAACGGAATACACACGGAGTAACTTCCGTATTTTCTACAGCCCCATTGAAGTGAATGGTTCCGCATATGGGCCACATATGAAATGGAACGGAAGCGGAAGGAAAATACGGTCGTGTGCATGAGCCCTAACAGTAAAATTACATTTTCTGGTGACAGTCTCCATTTAATTTTTTTTTATTTTTTTTATTGATGTTAAAGGGGTTGCCTGAAATGTGCTTTTTTTTCTTCTTTTACAAAGTGCACGGGCACTTTTACAATAATAATAATAAGATGATACTTACTGTCCTGAACCCTCTCTGTTCCTGTGGTGTCGCTCTGAGCTTTCTTGTTCTGACTGCAGCAGAGATATGTGCCTGTTAACCTCACAGGACCGCTGACTAGCTGTCTCCTGCTGTAAGCCGCTGAGGCCGGTGATTGGCTGCAGTGGTCTTGTGCAGTATATGGTATGTAATCACTGCAGCCAAAAAATTACATCATGGCTGTAGCAGCATTGAGGAGAAAGCTGGCATCACAGGGATGGAGGGCGTTTGGGCTGGTAAGTAATATTAAGAGTTTTTGCGCACTTTGTAAAGGAAAAAAAGATTAAAGGGGCTGTCCCATCTAACCATTTCCATGGCGAGGTGGGACTAATCACCGACTCTAGGTGGCTAGGCCTACGGAAACTGCTCAGTGGGCCGGCGCGCCACTGTCTGCGTAACTCCCTTTGCAGAGAATGGAATACGCTTCTTCTGTAACTCCAGCGAGATGGAACAACCCCTTTAAGATCTATGACATGTCCTAGTTTTATTCCGGCCGCCTCCTAGCATGTTTGCCGTGCTGCAGGTCCGCCTCCATTATAATCAATGGGGCCGGAGCGGACTTCCGGCGGCATGGTGCACTAGAGGGAGCACAGATCCGGCAGTCTGTTCACCCGCCAGTCTCTGTATCTACAGACGAAACTGATGGAGCATGATAACATAAAGTACTTGAAGAAAATACTGGATGAGCTCGAAAAAGTTCTGGACCAGGTTGAAACTGAATTGCAAAGACGAAGTGAAGAAACGCCAGGTAACAATAAGCACTAAAAATTTGATTTGTTAAGGCCTCATGCAGACGACTGCCGCCCGTGTGCATTACACATTTTTGCGGAACGGAATGGGCTGCCCATAATAGAAATGCCTATTCTTGTCCGCAAAACGGACAAGAAAAGGACATGTTCCATTTTTTTTTTCGGGACCACGGAACGGAGCAAGGTATTTATTCCATAATTAAGGAGAGCACAAAATCTGGCCCTCAATGGTTGAGGCTGCTAAAGAGGTGGGAAGTCAGGAATGGTTTTCTCTTTTATACTCCATGGAATGCAAAGAAGGAAAGAGAACCATCTCACTATCGCCACCTTGTGGAATTTGCTCCCCATGAGTCAAGATACAACTTTTTAACAAGACTTGGGACATGGGACTGTTTTTGTAGTGCTTGCCCCTCATCAGTACAGAGTAGGATTCTGGCTGGCTGAGTGTGATGCCTTGAAGGCAGCTTAGGCAGGGTACTGAATCTCCTTAAATTGAATGTGTCACCAAAAATTGTATACATTTTATCTGCCAGTTAAAACCATATAGTGACACATACCGTATTATCTTATCTGTTTTTATATTCTGATTTCAGCTTTTTTAAATTCTATTTGCTGAGCAGGATTATGGGGGCGGCTATCTTTCCTGAGTTGTTCTTAACTGCATTTACACAGCATTTAAAAAATTGCTTTACGGCAGCCTCATGGGCCATAGACACAATAGTCAGAAGGGAACCTCATTGACTTCTATGGCAAAGTTTTGTAGGCATGCTCTGTGCAGAGGTCATTGTACAAGGAAGTACGAAGTGGCAAAAGAAGAGAAGGAGAAAACAGGCGCTCATAGAGTAAAAGAGTCACGTCTAATGAGTGGGTAAATGTGATAGAGCTTGCTCACCTACTTTGGTTGTACCAAATTGGGCACAACCACAATGAGGGCATTTGGGGTCACAACTGGAGGTTGTCGGTGCAGCCACAGCTTGTCCAAGAAACCTTTGGTGGGAGCCAATCCGCCGATCGGGTGAATTTTGCTTGATTTTATTTGAATGGACAACGCGTTTCGGGGCTCAGACCCCTTTTTCAAGTCTAACAATACATGTATATAGATGTGCAATAAATTACATAAACAGCTTTAGTAAAAACTATGATCGACTTCTTTGTTAAATACATACTTGTATATATTAAACGATAAATAAGGATGCAAATAAATAAAAAATTGCATGATTTCAAAGCTAAATTCATAATAAAACCTAAAAACTGATGATAGTTTGTTCATTTTGTCTTAAGTAAGTTAAAAATCATAATGGTCATAATTGATCATATTGGTCATATTTGAGTATCAGATGTGTGAATATACAAATATCTATACACATAATTATAAATGTAAATATAAATATAATGTTTTACATAAAGAATGACGTGATGTTTGATTACCGGAGGAAAATGTATGGATGTATGTGTTGAATAATTGATGGATACTTCGAATAAAAGAATGCATTATCTCAATAACTATGGGGTGGTAAGTGGTGGCTTATTTAGGTGGGAAAAAAATAGACTGAAAGTGGGAATAATAGAGGGGAATATTTTAGTAGCTTCCACTGTGTTTAATATGGTTACTTGTTGGTTGGAGGATATTGTGTACCTCGAGGAGATGGCGGTATACCTCAAAACAGTAGAAATGGCAGTCCTCCAATAGGCTAGATTGTAAAAGGAAGGTGACCTTCCTAGTGCCATAGACCAAAAATTAGGAAAGTGTATATATATACACACACACACCCCAAGAGTGCACCTACACACATGTTCCCAACCGATATATGCGTATATACACATGTACTCTTGCATACATATATATATATCCACACACATACGCGCTTCTATGCCTCCACATGCACTTCTCCCTAGCAAGACTCTTTTTGTGTGTCTATTATGGAAGACTCCAGCAGGTGGTGTTACCCCTGAACTGTGTGGTAACCTAAGACTGAGATCGATTCAAACATTATTATATGCGGCGCTGTAGTGTTTTTATATATTACCTTGTCTTCAGGAGGAAGGTGTCAATGAAGACTCTGTCAGTGCCGTTGGATCCTCCAACCAACAGGTAACCATATTAAACTCCTCAAACACAGTGGAAGCTACTAAAATATTCCCCTCTATTATTCCCACTTTTCAATTTTTTTCCCACCTAAATAAGCCACCACTTACCACCCCATAGTTATTGAGATAATGCATCCTTTTATTCGAAGTATCCATCAATTATTCAACACATACATCCATACATTTTCCTCCGTTAATCAAACATCACGTCATCCTTTATGTAAAACATTATATTTATATTTACATTTATAATTATGTGTATAGATATTTGTATATTCACACATCTGATATGTCTGATCAAATATGACCAATATGATCAATTATGACCATTATGATTTTTAACTTACTTAAGACAAAATGATCAATCTTCATCAGTTTTTAGGTTTTATTATGAATTTAGCTTTGAAATCATGCAACTTTTTATTTATTTACATCCTTATTTATTCATGATTTTATCGTTTAATATATACAAGTATGTATTTAACAAAGAAGTCGATCATAGTTTTTACTAAAGCTGTTTATGTAATTTATTGCACATCTATATACATGTATTTTTTGACTTGAAAAAGGGGTACGGACCGCTCTCCCATCCCCTTCCTCCCCATCACCCGCTGCTCTGTTCTGGCAGCAGGTGATGGCTACCATGGCAGCAGGACGGCTTCAGAAAAAGGTGTAAAAAAGCCATTTTTTGTCACCTTACATCACAAAAAGTGTAATACCAAGCGATCAAAAAGGCGTTTGCCTCTCAAAATAGTACCAATCAAACCGCCATCTAATGCCTCAAAAAATGAGCCCCTACATAGAACAATCGTCCAAAAAAATAAAAAAAGTTATTATTTTTTTCTAAAATGCTGTTATTGTGTTAAAGTAAAATAAATAAAAAAAACAGTATACATATTAGGTATCGCTCTATAAACCTGCTCTATAAAAATATCACATGATCTAACCCCTTATGTAAATACCATAAAAAAATTTGATAAAAACAATGTAAAAAAAAAAACATTTTTGTCACCTCACATTACAAAAACTGTAATACCAAGTGATCAAAAAGTTATATTCACTCAAAAATAGTGCCAATCAAACCAAAAAAATATGGCTCTCAGACTATGGAGACATTAAAACATGATTTTTTTTTGTTTCAAAAATGATATTATTGTGTAAAACTTAAATAAATAAAAAGTACACATATTATGTATCGCCGCGTCCGTAACAACCTGCTCTATAAAACTAACACATGATCTAACCCCTCAGGTGAACACAGCAAAAAAAATATATAAATACCGTATCAAAAGCCATTTTTGTCACCTTACATCACAAAAAGTGTAATAGCAAGCGACCAAAATGTCATATACACCCCAAGATAGTGCCAATCAAACCGTCATCTCATCCCGCAAAAAATGAGCTCCTACATAAGACAGTCACCCAAAAAGAAAAAAAATATATGGCTTTCAGAATGTGGAGACACTAAAAAAATTATTTTTTCAAAAATGCTATGTTATGAAAAACTGAAACAAAAAAACCCCAAAAAGTAGTTATATTTGGTATTGTTGCATCTGTAACAACCTGCTCTATAGAAAAAGTACTCGGTCTAACCTGTCAGATCAACTATGCAGATAACAAAAAATAAAAACGGTCCCAAAACAGCTATTTTTTTAGCAATTTTTCCATTTTAATCCATTGTTCCAGTAACAAAGCAAGGGTTAACAGCCAAACAAAACTCAATATTTATTATCCTGATTCTCTAGTTTGCAGAAACACCCCATATGTGGTCGTAAACTGCTGTATGGCCGAACGGCAGGGCTCAGAAGAAACTATGGGATAAAATGGGAAACTATTTTGGAAACTATGGGATAAGGTGGCAATTTTGTTTGTACTATTTTAGGGTAAATATGATTTTTGGTTGCTCTATATTACACTTTTTTTGAAATTATGAAATTTCATCTCCATTTGCCAATAACTCTTGTGGAACACCTAAAGGGTTAACAAAGTTTGTAAAACCGGTTTTGAATACCTTGAGGGGCGTACTTTCTTAGATGGAGTCACTTTTATGGAGTTTCTACTGTAGGGGAGCATCAGAGGAGCTTCAAAAAACCAGTCCAGCAAAAACCGCCTTCCAAAAACCATATGGCGTTCCCTTCCTTCTACGCCCTGCCGTTTGGCCATACAGCAGTTTACGACCACATATGGGGTGTTTCTGCAAACTACAGAATCAGGGCAATAAATATTGAGTTTTGTTTGGCTGTTAACCCTTGCTTTGTTACTGGAAAAAATGGATTAAAATGGAAAATTTTCCTCAAAAATCGAAATTCAGAAATTTTATCTCCATTTGCCATTAACTCTTGTGGAAAACCTAAAGGGTTAATGACGTTTGTAAAATCAGTTTTAAATACCTTGAGGGGTGTAGTTTCTATAATGGGGTCATTTTTGTGTGGTTTCTATTATGTAAGCCTCACAAAGTGACTTCAGACCTGAACTGGTCCCTAAAAAGTGGGTTCTTGAAATTTTCTGGAAAATTTCCAGATTTGCTTCTAAACTTCTAAGCCTTGTAACGTCCCCAAATAATGAAATGGCATTCCCAAAATGATCCATACATAAAGTAGACATATGGGGAATGTAAATCAATATCTTTTTTGGGTGGTATTACTATGTATTTTAGAAGTAGAGAAATTAAAACTTGGAAAATTGCAAATTGTTTTCAAATTTTTGGTAAATTTGGTATTTTTTTATAAATTAAAATGAAATTTTTCGACTCCAATTTACCACTGTCATGAAGTGCAATATGTGATGAAAAAACTATCTCTGAATAGCCTGCATAAGTAAAAGCTTTTAAAAGTGAAACTGGTCAGATTTGCAAAAAATGGCGGGGTCCTTAAGGTGTTAGGTCTGTGCATTCCCTTGGTAAGTACGTGGTATGTGATAAAGTCATAGGGCCAGATTTATCATTACACTTACATCTTACTCCACTTTTCCATCTGCCCAAAGTCACTTTTGGCTCAGTCAGATTTATTAATGGTCCTTTAATACTGTGATAAATGTGGTTTGATGGCAGCAGTTTATCTTTCAGTAAGCGGCTTTACAAAAGTCGCACGTCTTTACAAAACAGTCGCATGTTCTATTAAAAAGTCGCATAAGATAAGCATGGTCCCCCCTGGAGTGAAATTGCGCATTTTTTAGCGACTTTTTTGCGACTTTTTAAATGGTTGCAATAGTAAATCTGTCTAGAGATTCATTTACATAAGACAACACGCCCACTTTCACAAAACTGGAGAGCTTAGTGCAGAGCTTGAAAAAGTCGCTAAAAAATGCGCAATTTTACCGATTGCGCATTTTTTTGCGACTTTTTCACTCCATTAAAGTGACTTTAGCTAATGATAAATCTGGCCCATAGAGTTGCAAATTATCCTATTTTTGTGATTATCAATGTGGTTGTTGGGCTGCAGTGACTTCAAAGTAATTATATGAGACCCCTAAAAACTTTGGTACAGACTGTGAGTGTTAGAAAATATCTAAATAAGCCTTACTCGCCATCGGATCCTCTGCTGTTCCAGCACCACCGCCCCAGTTCTCCTTGGTGGTCTTTATTTCTTGCTCTGCAGTGATGATGTCCCTGACAACCCTTATGATTGCTGCAGCCAGTTTTTTGCCTCGCGGATCACATGGGGTAGTCAGGAATGCCATCCTACAGCACCAGAAATGAAGACCAGCGGAGAGCACCAGAGCAGTGGCGCTGGAACAGCAGAGAATGAGACAGGTCAGTAAGACATATTTGATTATTTTATAACATTCCTAGCCTTTTCCTAAATTTTTGGGTGTCTCAGAACACCCCTTTAAGTGCAATAAAACGGTATGTGTTCTAAGACAAGATTTCTTTCCCTTGCCATTGATTGCCTCTCTCTTGTACACAGAAGAAGGCTCGGGCAGTGAGTCATGGCTGTGTGGACAGTTTTTCAGCCTGGCAGACGTATCGTTAGCTGTCACCCTGCACCGATTGAAGTTCCTTGGGTTTGCTAGAAGAAACTGGGGGAATGGAAAACGTCCTAATTTGGAGGCATATTATGAAAGAATCTTGCAAAGGAAGACTTTCAGTCAAGTTCTCGGAAATGTTAATAACATTTTAATCTCTGCTGTATTGCCGACTGCATTCCGCGTGGCCAAAAAACGAGCCCCTTCTATTCTCGGCACTTCCGTCATGATGGGATTGCTGGCGGGCGCAGGCTACATTTTTTTCCTCTGCGTTAGAAAAAGACTTTTTAATGCATTCTCATCATTTAGGTCAAAACACTTTTTTTAGTTGACCTTAAAGGGGTTGTCTCACTTCAGCAAATAGCATTTCTCGTGATCATTAGAGAAAGTTAATACAAGGCTCTTACTAATGTATTGGGATTGTCCATATTGCCTCCTTTGCTGACTGGATTCATTTTTCCATCACATTATACTCTGGTCGTCTCCATGTTACGACCACCCTGCCATCCGGCGTCGGTGACCATGCTTGCACACTATGGAAAAAGCAGAGGCCATACTGATAGCCAGGACCCTGGGCGTAGGCTGGCACCTTTTCCTATAGTGTGCAAGCACGACCTTCACAGATGGATTGCAGGGTGGTCATAACCATGGAAATGGGCGGTGTATCATGTGATGGGAAAATGAATGAAACCAGCAAAGGAAGCAATATGGACAATCACAATACATTAGTAAGTGCCTTGTATTAACTTTCTCTACATGATAAATGCTAATTGCTGAAGTGACACAACCCCTTTAAGCTATTAAATGTAATACTTAAAGGTACTTCTGAAGACATGAGAACATATGAGCATTGTGACAAAGTATGACAAACCTGATTCGGGGTGGTGAAAATATAGCCATTCTCATCATATACATGTCCCAACCCCATGTGATGTCACCACAATAAACTATATGTGGCATTTACGTAGATTGTTATCTGTATTTATCCCATTGTGCATTCTCACCCTAGAGCTGAATGACCTCCTCCATTGAACTGGTCATTATAACATTATGAAGGCTGTATTACACTGACCGATCTAATGAGCGTTCGCATCATCATCATTCGTGCGATCATCTTGCAGTGTAATACAGCCACAGATTGCCCGATGAACGAGCAAAGGCTTGTTCATCGGACAATTCAGATTTTTAAGCATGATTGTGGCGGCAGATCGTTCTGCCTAATAGCGATCTGCTGTCGGCAAATTACTGGGGACGAGCGATGGCATAGAGATCGCTCCTCCCCGTGCTGCGGAGGAAATGGCTGCATGTAACAGCAGCGGTCTCCTCCGGTAGCTAGCAAGCAACTGGTGGGAGGGAGCGCTTCCTTCCCGACAATCGCTTGCCGATCTGCCTGTCTAATACAGGCTTTACAGTTTCAGCAAACAAAGGTTAATAATATATAGTGAAAATGTATACGGTTTTTACATTTGTGTATCAATTCTTTAACGCTTTCAAGGTAGCAGTCATTGAGTAGTTAGCGTAATTGTTTACTTCTAGTGAATAGAAATGTGTCTTACGATGGATACAGGGCTCTTTTCTATTATAGTAATGCTACACAAGAAAGACAGCCCAATATAGGTTCCTATTACATGACAGCAAACAGAAATCTTGAAAAACATGAGGAATTGCTTCACAAAGTATATTGGAAAAATTGTATAACTTTTAAAGGATTGTTTCTGAGAGAATATACGGATAGGTCATCAATATATGATATGACTCCCGCCACCCCCCCACTGATAACCTGTTTGAAGAGGCTATGTGCTCCTCCTCACAGCATACAAAGCACATTGTATAGCGGCTGTGCTTGTTATTGCAGACATTAAATGAGACTGAGCTGCGCCTAAGCCATGTGAATTATGAATGTGATGTCACTGGTCTGGTGAGGCATAGTCCCTGTGGTCTTTTCGGACTTTTCGTATTCCTGCTCCATGTAAATGATTATCATCAATGTGCCTGCCCTGCCTTTTAAAGGGGACCTGTCAGCTCTCATAACATGTCTGTTTTAGTAACTACTTGTATTCATATAACAGTTCTGTAGAGTCTTTTCCCCGAACTCTATACTGTATCTTTAAATGAAAAACCTTTCTCCTTCTTGTCCCACTTGAGAGAGTAGGTTAAACATTAACTTAATAAAGATGGGGTTGGTGAGAGCCTCTAATAATTTTATGTTCTGATAACACATGTGATGCAGTAAATTCTATCTTGTACAGGGGTGTCCAAACTTTTTTCGAGGAGGGCCAGATTTGATGAAGTGTACATATGCGAGGGCCGACCTTTTTGCAATTGTAAAAAATCGCTGTTGTGACATTAAAACAGCTTTAAGTTGGGTCAAATTTTCGCTGTGGTTGCGCCCTGTTAGCTTGTCGTATGTGCTATGTCTCGACTAGTAGTGTCTCTTGACATTAAATTCCTTATAAGCAGCCACAGTCTCTTGGCATATAAGACAAACACAGTGATTCGGAATTTCTGTGAAAAAATATTCCACTTTCCACCTTTTCTGGAAGCGGCGTCCCTCACTGTCAACTTTTCGTTTCTTATTTGTAGTTACCATTATAAAAATTGACCAGAAGGGGAGAAGTTATGTAGAGAGAACTAGGAGCACAATCAGATAATCAAATTACAGCACAGTTACGTACAGTGAGGGGTTAATAAAGGGTATGACAGTTTGCTACCACAGATTCCTATTATGCTCCCTTGTCTGCTTTATTATACAATTATCCTGAGTTCACAGCCCTGCCTGCCTGTCAGTATGTTTTTTTTCTTCAGTAGGCTCAATAGCCCTTATGGTCGCCTTTGTGGCTGTGTGTGTGGAGGCACAGGGAGTAGGAAAGGCCAAATATAGATCTTATGCCCCCCCCCCCCCCTTCCCCCTCAATGAGTCCCCGAGCACTGCTCAGGACCTGGAAATCTCTATCAGCGGGCGCAGGAACAACGTAAGCTTATATATATATATATATATCCCAGTGTGTCCCCGAGCACAGCTCAGGACTTCACTCCGGGGGCCGTATGATTACTATTTGCCTAACTTAGCTGGGGGGCCGCATCAGTCCGGTACGCGGGCCGCAATTGGCCCGCGGGCCGGACTTTGGACATGCCTGATCTAGTATGATACCTGTCGTAGTAGTAATAATGCCCCTAGTGATTATAATGGCATCTGTAATGCCCCAGCAACAACAATTCCCCCATAGTGCCACCAGAATAGTGTCCCCACTTTTAATAATGTTCCCTATAGTGCCCTCTGTATTAATAATGCTACCTATACCACTCCCAGTGATTCCAGTATATCAAAGTCCTGAGGATGGCAGTACAGTAGAATTCAGGAAGGCAACCCATGCCTTAATTCTCAGCGAGTTGTGGCGCTCCCCACAGTAAAAGTTGTTATAGGTCTTACAGGGCCACATGTATGTAAGAACCTTATGCTACCAGCATTTATTTAACGCTGAAAGCATTAAGTCCTTATGCACCCTGCCGGCAGCCATGAAGGGATATTACATTATCAATAACAACAGAAAAGATCTTGAAAATGGTGGGGAGATGAAAGGCATTCGCAGCTGACCTACAGGGGTCAAAGACACTGGTTCGAAGCACCAAAGGATCAGGCAACACTCAAAGACAGGAAACAAGTCGAGGTTCGAGCAGGTACACGTGTGTACGTATCTGAGAAACAATCCAAGGTCAGGGCAGTATCCGAGAAACTAAACCGAGGTCAAGGCAGGCAGTAGAGTATCAGAGTTGGTAAACAGGCAGAAGTTCAGTGCACAGCAGACAGAATAGCTCACCTTTACTAGTTAACTAGACAACTAGGAACCTAAAGCTCAGGCACACTCCCATTGAGGAAGGTTCTTTAAATAACCTGGGACAGCCAGCGATCAGTTGGGGAAGAGTTAGAAAATCAGACAGCAGCAAGGCGCAAGCTGCTGCCTGTGAGAAGGTAATGAGACTCCGGCAGCCAGCCCCGCTGTTGCAAAGGATGAGGAGAGTGGGTCAGCTCAGGATGGGAGGGATGAGTAAGACTGTATCTGAACCTGTCTAGGATAACAGAACAGCGATGTGCTTGAAGCACCATGCCAGACGCTGGTCTTAATAAGGGCCCTGTGGTGGCAGTGGTTCCGCCGAAGTTAGAAAGAGACGCTGGTCTCTCCGTAACTTCGGTGCATCCATCGCCAATTGTAAATGTAAGACAGCTTCCAAGCTGTCTTACATTTAGACCATTTTTTACACCTAAAACAGGAATAGAAAATGGTGAATGAGACGGGCCTACCGGCCCTTTCCCGCCCGGAACTTTAGACCTGGCAAAAGCGGGTTGAAGTCGCATATAGCTCAGCAACTAACCATTGCGCCCCCATCTGCATCTAAAATACACCTAATTTAGGCGTATTTCAGAATAGTAATTGACCCTCAGTGTAAACTTAAACTAGGTCTAAAGATGTGCAAGATTTATCACAGTGGCTGATCTTGGATGATACATTTGATGCATCTTTAGACTATCTAGTGTAAGTGAATATCATTAGTGTACACAATTTTGTCATAGAAATTTGCCACTTTTTGCTGTTTTGCAACACCCTCATGACTTTTCAAAAGTGGGTGAAAAATTTGTCTTGGTTAGCTATGTTAATTAGTTTCAGTCCAGATTTATCAGTGTGACTTTTTATTTTTTTTAAAGTCTCAAAATCACACCAGTAGGTGGGTGGTGTAGAAAAACGGAATAGTATTGCTAGACAAAAATGTAAAGTTTAAAGAAGCATCATATTTATCAATCCACATGACATTTGAGACATTTGGTGCATAGTACACCAACACAGACTCATGCAAACCTGACTTCAAACATTATTCTCATGATAAATTCCCCCCTAAGTTTCTACCAAGTTTCTATCTATTAGTTGGCTTACTTTGAGCCAGAATTTTAGCACAATTTTGACACACATTGAAGCATCCTTAGCCACAAGCATTCCCCACTAAGCCACACCCCTTTGTAGATGAAGCCCTAAAAAAAGTCCCAAAAACTCTTACTAAATGTGGTTTAAGGCATGTAAGCCATTTTTTTATGCAAATTCCACCAGACGTAAATCCCCGTTAATGTATATTAGAAAGTTATAGGAGTCGTCGTTCATGAAGTGTTCTTCAGGTCTGACAACCAGCTCAAAATCCACACTGCGGGTGAAGGGACAGGAGGTTAAAATCGGAAAATCCGTTGATTATGGTTTTAGGTTTGTTCTCTTTGCCAGCAGTACTTAAAAAATATAATTTATTTTATTAATAAAAACTAAATTCAGTGTCAGTAGTAAGGAGGACGCAATCAGAGTATTCAGTCATTAAAGGTTTAATAACAGAAAAGAAGAAAACCCCATGGAGTTGTGTGACTAGTAGATAATCATACTGCCATTTACCACCAGGTGTCAGCAGTGTACCACAGCTCTTGTCCTGACTACATTCTGAATGCTCTTCCACATTACTGATGGTGAGTTTAGATTTTGTTAGCAAAATATATTCTAGTAAAGTACATTATATTTAGTAAAATACAACATCCTGATTTTAACACTCTGCCCCTTCGCCTGACATTAAGCTGTCTGTTAGACCTGATCAACATTTCGTAGCTGAAAAAAGATCAGAAGGTTATATTTAAGTATTTGGATGGGCAGAGCAGTAGTTGAGCTTTCTTTCACCTGGGGCTAAAGTATAGCTTCCTGCCCTATTCCAGACTTCTGACCAAGGCAAAGTATAGTACTCTAGACCTTGTATATAGTTTGCATTGCTACAGTGCCTTGAAAAAGTATTCATAGCCCTTGAACTTTTCCACATTTTTTCACATTACACCCACAAACTTAAATGTATTTTACTGGAATTTATGTGATAGACCAACACAAAGTAGCAAGTACTTTATGTGTGAAGTGAAAAGAAAATGATACATGGTTGTCAAAAATTTTTATAAATAAAAATATGAAAAGTCAATACTTTGTAGGACCACCTTTCACTGCAATACAGCTGCGAGTCTTTTTGGGTATGTCTCTACCAGCTTTCCACATCTAGAGGCTGAAATTTTTGCCTATTCTTCTTTGCAAAATAGCTCAAGCTGAGTCAGATTGGATGGAGAGCGTCTGTGAACAGCAATTTTCAAGTCTTGCCACAGATTCTCAATGGGATTTAGGTCTGGACTTTGACTTTGACATTCTAACACATGAATATGCTTTGATCTGAACCATTCCATTGTAGCTCTGGCTGTATGTTTAGGGTCGTTGTCCTGCTGGAAGGAGAACCTCCACCCCAGTCTCAAGTCTTTTGTAGCCTCTAAGAGGTTTTCCTCAAGGATTGCCCTGTATTAGTTCTATCCATCTTCCCATCAGCTCTGACCAGCTCCCTGTCCGTGCTACAGAAAAACATCTCCACAGCATGATGCTGCCATCACCATGTTTCATGGTGGGGATGGTGTGTTCAGGGTGTTGTGCAGTGTTAGTTTTCTGCCACACATATTGTTTTGCATTTAGGCCAAACAGTTCAACTTTAGTCTCATCTGATCAGAGCACCTTCCTACACATGTTTGCTGTGTCGCCTGTGGCAAACTACAAATGAGACTTCTTATGGCTTGCTTTCAAAAATGGCTTTCTTCTTGCCACTCTTCCATAAAGGTCAGATTTGTGGAGTGCCCTACTAATAGCTGTCCTGTGGACAGATTCTCCCTCCTGAGCTCTTGGACTCTGTCACCATGGCCTCTTGGCTGCTTCTTTGGTTAGTGCTCTACTTGCCTGGGCTGTCAGTTTAGGTGGACGGCCATGTCTTGGTAGGTTTGCAGTTGTGCCATACTCCTTCCATTTTTGGAAGATGGATTGAACAGCACTTTGTGAGATGTTTAAAGCTTGGGATATTTTTGTATAACCTAACCCTGCTTTACACTTCTCCACAACTTTATCCGTGACCTGTCTGGTGTGTACTGTGGTTTTTATGATGCTGTTTGATCACTTATGTTCTCTAACAAACCTCTGAGAACTTCCCAGTTATACTGAGAACAAATTACCCACATGAGGACTCTATTTACTTCTGAGGGCAATTGCTCACAGTGGATTTTATTTAGGGGTATCAGAGTACAGGGGGCTGAACGCAAATGCACACCAAACTTTCCAAATTCTTAATTATTAAAAATGTTGAAAACCGTGTGTCATTTTCTTCTCACTTTACACATACTTGCTACTTTGTGTTGGTCAATCACATAGAATCCCAATAAAATACATTTAAGTTTGTGAGCGTAACGTGAAAAAATGTGGAAAAGTTCAAGTGGTATGAATACTTTTTTAAGGCACTATATGTATTGTTTTATTGTTATATGGCTGTATGTTCCAGCAGGATATGGATACCCACCCTGTACCCCCTTCTCCTCCTTGGTAGGAGAGGGCTGGTCCTGCTTCCTGCCATGGACAGAATAGAGAGGAAGCACATTGCAGAGTTCCTGCTCCTGTTACAGATTCTCCAGAGAGAACTGCTCAAACCTTTCTCAAGTAAAGTCTTGAGACGCTAGACAGCAGAGTAAACTGCTATAACCAACATTAAAGACACTGCTGCAATTTGAGGCATTGCGACTCCCATCACCAGATTACTTCTAAGCCAGTATAGCCTAAGTGCTACACTGCAGCCATCCAAGTTGCCTCCAAATTCCTTACTGGTGCCAGAGGAGATTGTACTTAAAAATCTGCTGCTCCTGAATGTATTTGAAGTTCTGTTCTACAATGCACTTAGTAAAGAAGACTTAAAGGGATTGTCCGAGTTATATCAATATATGTTAAGGTGGCTTATAAAAGTATTCTAAACACATTTGTAATTTACTCACATTATTTATTCTGCACTGTTTCACCACGGCTGATGCGGGTCATGTGACCACTGACGTCATCCACCAGGCTCCGGTGGTGACGTCTCATGTACAGGCTTCTCCCTGCGTCTGGCGATCCTTGCCAGCACCGTCCATCGGCACCACTGTCCATCTGAACAAAAACCACCCCCATGAAAAAAAAGTAAATCATTGTCTGTCATATAGATATAGCTATAGCTATATCTAAGCTATATCTGTATCTAAGCTATGTCTGTATCTAAACTATATATGTATCGAAGCTATATCTATATTAGATAGATATAGCTTAGATAGATAAAGCTTAGATACAGATATAGCTTAGATACAGATATAGCTGTGATTTAGTTTTCATATAGCTTAGATACATATAGCCTTCATATAGCTTAGATAGATATGGCTGTCATATAGCTTACAGTGGATATAAAAAGTCTACACACCCCTGTTAAAATGTCAGGTTTCTGTGCTGTAAAAAAATGAGACAAAGATAAATAATTTCAGAACTTTTTCCACCTTTAAAGTGACCTATAAACTGTACCACTCAATTAAAAAACAAACTGAACTCTTTTAGGTGGAGGTAAGAAAACTTATAACTGGTGATGTAGCTGTGTTCAGAATTAAGCAATCACATTCAAAATCATGTTAAATAGGAGTCAGCAAACACCTGCCATCATTTAAAGTGCCTCTGATTAACCCCAAATAAAGTTCAGCTGCTCTAGTTGGTCTTTCCTGAAATTTTCTTTGCTGCATCCCACAACAAAAGCCACAGTCCACAGAGAGCTTCCAAAGCATCAGAGGGACCTCATTGTTAAAAGGTATCAGTCAGGAGAAGGGTAGAAAAGAATTTCCAAGGCATTAGATATACCATGGAACACAGTGAAGACATCATCAAGTGGAGAAAATATGGCACAACGGTGACATTACCAAGAACCGGACGTCCCTCCAAAATTGATAAAAAGATGAGAAGAAAACTGGTCTGGGAGGCTACCAAGAGGCCTACAGCAGCATTAAAGGAGCTGCAGGAATATCTGGTAAGTACTGGCTGTGTGGTACATGTGACAACAATCTCCCGTATTCTTCATATGTCTGGGCTATGGGGTAGAGTGGCAAGACGAAAGCCTTTTCTTACAAAGAAAAACATCCAAGCCAGGCTACATTTTGCGAAAACACATCTGAAGTCTCCCAAAAGCATATGGGGAAAGGTGTTATGGTCTCATGAAACCAACGTTGAACTTTTTGGCCATAATTCCAAAAGATATGTTTGGCACAAAAACAACACTGCACATCACCAAAAGAACACCATCCCCACAGTGAAGCATGATGGTGGCAGCATCCTGCTTTGGGGCTGTTTTTCTTCAGCTGGAACTGGGGCCTTAGTTAAGATAGAGGGAATTATGAACAGTTCCAAATACCAGTCAATATTGGCACAAAACCTTCAGGCTCCTGCTAGAAAGCTGAACATGAAGAGGAACTTCATCTTTCAGCATGACAACGACCCAAGTTCATACATCCAAATCAACAAAGGAATGGCATCACCAGAAGAAGATTACAGTTTTAGAATGGCCCAGCCAGAGCCCAGACCTGAATCCGATTGAAAATCTGTGGGGCGATCTGAAGAGGGCTGTGCACAGGAGATGCCCTCGCAATCTGACAGATTTGGAGTGTTTTTGCAAAAAAGAGTGGGCAAATCTTGCCAAGTCAAAATGTGCCATGCTGATAGACTCATACCCAAAAAGACTGAGTGCTGTAATAAAACCAAAAGGTGCTTCAACAAAGTATTAGTTTAAGGGTGTGCACACTTATGCAACCATATTATGTAATTTTTATATTTTTCCTTCCCTCTACCTAAAAGATTTCAGTTTGTTTTTCAATTGAGTTGTACAGTTTATAGGTCACATTAAAGGTGGAAAAAGTTCTGAAATGATTTATCTTTGTCTCATTTTTTTACAGCACAGAAACCTGACATTTTAACAGGGGTGTGTAGACTACACTTTTTATATCCACTTTAGATACATATAGCCATCATGTAGCTTAGATACATATAGCTGTCATATATAGCTTAGATACACATAGCCGCCATATAGCTTAGATACATATAGCCGTCATATAGCTTAGATACATATAGCTGTGATAAAGCTTGGATAGATATAGCCGTCGTATAGCTTAGATACATATAGCCGTCATATAGCTTAGATAGATATAGCCGTCATATAGCTTAGATAGATATAGCCGTCATATAGCTTAGATACATATAACCGTCATATAGCTTAGATACATATAGCCGTCACATAGATTAAATACAAATAGCCGTCATATAGCTTAGATACATATAGCTGTGATATACCTTAGATAGATATAGTTGTGGTCGGGGCTAAACATGAAGGAATGACCCCTACCTACTGGATACCTAAAAGCGGTTAGAATTATGCCGGAACCGCGATGCTGAAGGGACGCCTGAAGGGGGGCATCCCCTGGTGTAAGATAGTGAAAGTAAGGGTTGGTAGGGCGGGTACACTGGAAACGACGTTCACTGTGGGAGGGGACGCCCGGCCAGATATAGTTAGCATCGCTCCTCCCACAAATACAGGCCAATAAACCGGCCTTAAAACTTGTGGTCGGGACTAAACATGAAGGAATGACCCCTACCTACTAGATACCTAAAAGCGGTTAGAATTATGCCGGAACCGCAACGCTGAAGGGACGCCTGAAGGGGCCAAAAAGGACAACAAACTTGATCAAAGAGCTTTATTACAACCTCCAATTGCGATTTGGCTACCAACGAGCGAGCTGCAGCCAGGGTAATTGGATCGGAAGTAGTGAAGCGTACCGAGGCATTCTGGCACCGTAGACGTCCGCTTCGGGAAACTTGTAAAAGAGAATTAGCTCGGGACAGGGCATCGGCTGCTATATCTTGGATTCGGGTATGTTGCAAGAGGTCCCGGGTTCATATCCTGGACGAGCCCCCAAATGTTAAGGGGGAATATTAATTATTAATATTTATGCAAATATCAATAATTAATATTCACAAATATTCCTGAAGTCTTGATCCAATTCTGAACAAGTTCCAAGTCTATGTCTCTGTATATCTGGATTCCACCCTTGCAGTGTTTTGCAGTTTTAGGCACAGTAGTTCCACAAAATCTGTAACAGTGTCTGCCCCTGCACCTGATTTATCACTCATATATCACCGAATGAACATAAGCCAGTAAAGACGTAAAATTTGAGCCAATGCTCATTTATACAAACAACATGTAAAGAAAAATACACATATGCCTATGGTATAGCGCACTACAAATACCTAGAAGAAGAAACTACCAGACCGCATAAGATATAAGTAGATTTTATTAGCACAATACATAAAGGACAATCCATACATAGAGAGGGATCCATACATGCAGGGAAAGGCGGCATCCAAGGGAGGAAGACACAAGGGCGGTGATTCAATATGACATCCACATATAGATAACAATAAAGTGCAAGTGCATAATACCAAAATTGTCAAACATATATAACACAGAATCAATTACCAGGATGATGCAAGCCCTGTAGAGAGTTTCGGCGAATCTTCGCCTGGACATGCGGCCTTTCCCTGCACCTATTCTCTATGTATGGATTGTCCTTTATGTATTGTTTTAATATAATCTACTTATATCTTATGCGGTCTGGTAGTTTCTTGATAGGCATTTGATTTATCACCCAGGCTGAGCCACTGTGATAAATCTGGTACAGGTCTAGACCACCTGTCTAAATTTACACCATTTATAGAATTAGTAAATCTGGGTCTTAATCTTTTCCCCCTGAGTCATTCAGATGTAGACTCGTGTATCTGTTATAGAATAGAACCTAATTAACATAGATTGTAAGGCTGAAAAATGACATGAGTCTGTATGTGGGTTATGAATGCTATTCACGACAGCATAATGGTTGATAACTTAACATGAGACACAATTTCTAAGTATATGACCACACAGCATGATCATGGTCCAGTAGGATTGTGGCCATGCTGCAGTCAAGAACCGTGCGGCTAATTAGCCCACAACTGCCTTTCATTTAACTAATGAAGATCTCACTATATAGTCGTCTTCATTGGTAATGGATGTGCACAATTTCAATACTGAATGGCCATTAACAATGAAGACTGACTTAATAGTGCATTAGTTAAATGAAAGGCAGCTGCGGGCTGACTGGCAGCGCAGTTCTTGACCCCATCAAGGCCGGAACCCGACTGGATCACAACCGTACCGTGCGGTCGTACCCTAAGAGACATTTTCCTTTAAAATACACAGCATAGCTCCTACATAGAGGGGAGCAGGGCTGACGCTCAGACAAGCAGTGCAGCCTCTTTATAGAGTACTTGACACAGTACTGTACATTGTATAGTGGCTGTGCAACTCAATCCCATCTGCTTGAATGGAACTAAGCTGCAGAAAGTCCATGTGACAGATGGACATGACACAGCAGAGAAAAAGGCCACAGCGCTGTTCCGAGCACCACAGCCCCTTCAGGCAGCTGATCTTCAGGGGTACTGGGATAGTTTTCACTTCAGTAACAGTAACATAGTTTGTAAGACTGAAAAAAGACCCACATCCATCCGGTTCAAGTTGAACTAGAGGAAGAAGTAAAACTTATAAGGTAAAAGCCAATTTTTCTCATCCTAAGAAAAAATTATTTCATGACTCCAGTTAGGCAATCAGAATAACTCCCTGGATCCACAACCCTTCTCCAGAAGTCTAGTAACTATACAGATATAGTAGAGTTAACACACATGCTTTATGAGACGTGTTATCTAAACTAAATGCATTAAGCAAACATCTTCAAGATAAAGTGATGAGTTTAAGGGGTTATCCCACCTTTCAATTTTCAGGCCGTCGCATCGCTTTCCCACTCTTCATCCCGCTCAGTCATGGGGCGTTGTCCTCTGTATTGACTGACAGCGGAAAGAGCGCTCTGCAGCTCCGTTGACTCCACCTACCCAGCCTGCGTGCACGCTCCCGTGTCAGCCTTACCTCCTGCCAGCAAGCTTCTCATCCTCTCCTCCCTCTCTCTTCCCTTCATGCTCCCCGATCGCCATGGTAAGATCAATTACATATATCCTGTGAGAAAAGAAAACGTAATTATGGGGCTAGTCTGGGCATAATAATCGGGACAGTGTGTGGACAATTATGCGGGCAGTGTGATACAAGTCTGGTGGATAATTGTGGAGGCAGTATGGTGGCAGTCTGGGGGCAATTCTGGTGGATGTGTGCGGACAACTATGTGGGCAGTCTGGTGGACAATTTGGGGGGCAGTGTGCTGGCAATCTGGGAACAATTCTCAGATTCTGTAGGGCAGTCTGGGGACAATTGTGTGCTGGCAGTCTGTGGACAGTTCTGTGGGGCATTGGGCTGGCAGTCTGGGGACAATTCTGTGGGGCATTGTGCTGGCAGTCTTGGGACAATTCTGTCAGTCTGTGGACAATTCTGGGGGGCAGTGTGCTGGCAGACTTGGGACTATTCTGTGGCGCAGTCTGGGGACAATTCTGTGGGGCAGTCTGGGGACAATTCTGGGGGGCAGTGTGCTGGCAGTCTGGGGACAATTCTGGAAGTCGGTGGACAATTCTGGGGGGCAGTGTGCTGGCAGTCTGTGGACAATTCTGGGGGGCAGTGTGCTGGCAGTCTGTGTACAATTCTGGGGGGCAGTGTGCTTGCAGTCTGGGGACAATTCTGTGGGGCAGTCTGGTGACAATTCTGTGGGGCAGTCTGGGGACAATTGTGTGCTGGCAGTCTGGGGACAATTGTGTGGTGGCAGTCTGTGGACAATTCTGGGGGGCAGTGTGCTGGCAGTCTGGGGACAAATCTGTGGGGCAGTGTGCTGGCAGTCTGGGGACAATTCTGGCAGTCTCTGGACAATTCTGGGGGGCAGTGTGCTGGCAGTCTTGGGACAATTATGTGGCCTAGTCTGAGAAAATTTCTGTGGGGCAGTCTGGGGACAATTCTGGGGGGCAGTGTGCTGGCAGTCTGGGGGGCAGTGTGCTGGCAGTCTGGGGACAATTCTGGGGGGCAGTGTGCTAACAGTCTTGGGACAATTCTGTGGCGCAGTCTGTGGACAATTCTGTGGGGCAGTCTGGGGACAATTCTGGGGGGCAGTGTGCTGGCAGTCTGGGGACAATTCTGGCAGTCTGTGGAAAATTCTGGGGGGCAGTGTGCTGGCAGTCTTGGGACAATTCTGTGGCGCAGTCTGGGGACAATTCTGTGGGGCAGTCTGTGTACAATTCTGGGGGGCAGTGTGCTGGCAGTCTGGGGACAATTCTGGAAGTCGGTGGACAATTCTGGGGGGCAGTGTGCTGGCAGTCTGTGGACTATTCTGGGGGGCAGTGTGCTGGCAGTCTGTGTACAATTCTGGGGGGCAGTGTGCTGGCAGTCTGGGGACAATTCTGGGGGGCAGTCTGGGGACAATTCTGGGGGGCAGTGTGCTGGCAGTCTGTGGACAATTCTGTGGGGCAGTCTGGTGACAATTCTGGGGGGCAGTGTGCTGGCATTCTGTGGGCAATTCTGGGGGGCAGTGTGCTGGCAGTCTGTGTACAATTCTGGGGGGGAGTGGGCTTGCAGTCTGGGGACAATTCTGTGGGGCAGTCTGGTGACAATTCTGTGGGGCAGTCTGGGGACAATTGTGTGCTGGCAATCTGGGGACAATTGTGTGCTGGCAGTCTGGGGACAATTGTGTGGTGGCAGTCTGTGGACAATTCTGGGGGGCAGTGTGCTGGCAGTCTGGGGACAAATCTGTGGGGCAGTGTGCTGGCAGTCTAGGGACAATTCTGGCAGTCTGTGGACAATTCTGGGGGGCAGTGTGCTGGCAGTCTGGGGAGAATTCTGTGGGGCAGTCTGGTGACAATTCTGTGGGGCAGTCTGGGGACAATTGTGTGCTGGCAGTCTGGGGACAATTTTGTGGTGGCAGTCTGTGGACAATTCTGGGGGGCAGTGTGCTGGCAGTCTGGGGACAATTCAGTGGGGCAGTGTGCTTGCAGTCTGGGGACAATTCTAGCAGTGTGGGGACAATTCTGGGGGCTGTGTGTGGTGAATTATGGGGGTGTAGACCTTTATTCGGGGGCTGTGTGTGGTGAATTTTGGGGGTGTAGACATTTATTCGGCATAGTTTTTATTTTATTTTTTCAAATCTCTATGCCTGAACACTGATGGTATGATTTTTTTTATCGTTTTTATGATTCAAAGGCACATTGTAATGATTACAATGAGGGTATATCCGAGTCGGAACTTCATGAATTGGAGACAACTATGTCATCAATGCAGGTATGAGTAATCATTCATCTATTTTCTTGATATTTAGATGTACTTTGTATGTATAGGTGCAAAAATCAAATTTTTTATTTAGTTTAAATCGGGTGACAGATCATTCCAAGACAACACATATTCTTTATAGTATAAGTATTATACAATGAATAAACTAATTTTTTGGGGTTTGGAAACACTGTTTCCACTCAGTTTTCTTCATATTTTTTTAAATAAAATATAAAAAAAAAATTATGCATAGCTTATGGTAAAAACGATATCCAACAAAGGGCTGTTTGATAAAATAAAATAAAAAATTTCTGTCATATTCTGTACCCAGTTATTTCAACAAAGTCTATAAAGAACTCTTTCTATATATTCTTTAGAGGACTTTTTTTTGGTCAAAAATTTATAGTTTTTTAATATATAATTAATTTATCATTTTGAATAATAAGAAAATATGAGTTATCACATACTCTGTTATAGCTAATTACAAAACTTTATTTTTATTTTTCACATATCACAGAGTGATGAAAGTTGGCTCAATGAAAGTCTTGATGAAGAAAATTTTCAAGAAGATGAGGTATTGATCAAGTAATAAAATGTAAAAATGTTCATTATAAAGAAACCAAAAATATTTTTTTTTAATTTTTTTTTTCTGTAGGACATGATTAGGCTAATTGAGCGCCTAAGAAAAAAAAAAAAGAAAGTTAACCCAGGAGAAGACTATTGTTTTCTGACCGACCCATTATGGTCCCCGGAGGAATATTCTGTTATAGCAGAACAAGACCCAGATAAAAGATTGCAACAATTGGACTGGTGTACATGTGGAGGTTGTGAAATCATGAAATCTGTGATTGATTATGTTGCTCCGAGATCTATGCCTTGGAAAGTTTCCTCTCATCAGAAATAACATGGATATGTAAACATCCATCTTTCAAGGATGTGTGTCAAGACAGGGATGAAATTATTCGTCTTCTTACAACTATGCAAATTACCACCGGTCGTGCTTTCGACATTGATAATCCAAGGTAAGTTATTTTTTACTTTAGACATACATTAGTTCTGCATTGCCACTTGATGTGACTGATCTTTATTATTATAAAAACCTGACATTATGTGTGAAGGGTATTTTTAAAAAAATTTTTTTTTCCTTAGTCGTCATATCCTTAGACAATGGATTTTCAATTGGTGCAATATTTTTGGGGAGGCGATGTTCTAGTTGACTCCCAATCACTGTCAATCTTCTTTTCTGCGTAAAGAAATATGTCACTCACAATTTCTTTCAGGAATTGGTTTGAACGAGGTTCATATAGTGTCTTGACCACCCAAGCCTTACGGGCTTTTGAATACTCAATGCAAAACCTTTTTTTTCTTGCTTCTTCATTGTTGTTTTCAAAAGTTTGTAATGCGACTTGAACTCTGTCAATATTTCTATTGTGATCTAGAACAGCCAAATTGGTGCGTGCCACCATTCCATCAAAATAAAAATGTACACACTTGGGTCTGTATTTTAGGGCGCTTGCATGAAAAACTTCCAACTCGCCAGTGTGACAGAAGAAAGATAAGTGTTCCAAATCATGTAGGATTATTTGATTTAGTATAATAGCTTTTAATTTGGCAAATGCTGAAGAATCTTCAAGTAACCATTTAGTGTGTTGTTGTCCAGTTAGATGATGGCACTTACAATATGGCCCGTCATCATTCCATTTGTGTACATTGACAACATGATAACAGATGGACTTCCAACGTGCCATTAAATCTGATGGATCTTCATTATAATTTCTGGCACACCACCATAGATGGTTTTTTATTGATTGTATCCATGGAGAAATTTTCTCACAGTTTCTTGATTTGGATGCAGCCAGTAATTTTTGGCCAACCGATTTCGCCATATGCCAGACGTCAAACTGATGTTTGATGTGAGGATAATCTTCCCTTACTATTTTTCGAATCGCTACATGTCTGTCGGTGGTAATGATTCTGACTTTTACGTTGGATGCTAGAATTCTATCCAATGTTTTCTGGAAAGCGATTTTTTCCAAGCTGACAGAGTTTGTAGGGGGAACAATTTGTTCAACTGTAAAGTTCAACTGTAAAGTCTACGGTTTTTGAAGATTCTGTGTCCAACATGGTGTAGACACAGTATTTGGCCGAAAATCCTGGGCTATCTGATTGCTCATCGCCCGCTAGGCATACTGCTTGTTGGCCGATTGAGGAGATGACACTATTTCTATCTTTTTTTCCAATGGTAATGAATCGTTGGAAACAAGTATTTTCTCTGATGTCTGTAGTGTGTAGATTTTGAGATACAGAAAATGTTTAAAATGTCAAAAAAAGTCTTTATTTTCAAAAAATGGTTACCACTGAGCAAAATACCACTGGAGATCAGTAAGTTTCCAGCAGGTCCACGATTAACTAGGGGCTGGCTAGGCCATAGGTATTTGTGGTGACCTTTTGAGCATCTCACATCAACATATATTGCTGAACCAGAATGTCTAATACCAATGTGCGTTAGTTTTTCACCGCAGGACTTACGGTACTGGCATGGAATCATAAAAATCAATTGCTTCAAACAACTGTAATAAACAATGAATTTTGGCTCTTGTTGATCATTCTTCACGTCCGATAATATTGGATCCATACTGTCAATCCTAGTGTTTGCACTGAAAAAGTCTGTTTCATCATCGTCGCTGTTTTCAGAAAGGTCACTCAAAGTTTCGTCCTCCTCTATATCAGAATCCTCCTGTGGCAATGCAAATGAATCATCATAGTTTTCAAATATATTGTTTTCTTCGATATTCTCTCCTACCTCCATCCAATCCAGTTTTTTGGAAACAGTGGATCGCATTTTTGGTACAGGAGAACAATTGTGAATCAGCGAACATTGTGGTGTGCCACACACACTCATTGGGGTGGAAGCAATAACTGGTTTGTCTTGATTTTTAAAACTCTTTGTGGGGGTAGTTGCATATGGAATTGCAAAAACTGAATCATCTAAATTAGAAGCTGATATCCCTTCATTCTCAAAATCAATTCTTTGTTCAATAGCTAATTCAGGATCGATAACTTCTAGTTTATTATTTAAATTTTGCGTTGATCCGCAGTCTTGTGTTCTGTCACAATCCAGATTGAAAAGACCCTCTAACGAGGTTATGATTTCAACATTACCTTTTTTTTTGGTGGTGGGGGGGGGGTCTTTCTGTGGGTATTTTTGAGGATCTTTCATCAACTTACACGTTGTTCCGCGAATTTTATTTTTGGTTTTATTGTTTGCGTCCCACAGTTTTTCGAAGTCAGAGAAGAGGCTGTAACAAAAAGTTTTTTGTCCTCATACCATGATAGGTCTGTGTTTGTAGATTTATCCTTTTTTGTCTTGTTACTGTAGAAGTTTGGATCAGCTACAGCTGAAGGATTTGAAATGTTTGGCATCTGAACATATATTGTGTCCCCAAGTAATAGTGCATCTAAAACTATGTTACTTGTTGATGTTGAGGTATCAGAAGACATGTTATTATTACCTGGTTCAGATACTCTTTTACGTTTACGTGGCCTTTTTTCGCCATGGTCAGTATCAATTTCCAATGCTAGATCTTGAGAAACCAAATTTCGGTTTTCCTTTGGCATTCTATTTATGTCGGGAAATATGGTTGGTAATGCATGTGCACACAGTTTTTTCCTTGTACCTCCATCCTGATACGAGAAATAATCGAAATGACGGGAACATAGTCTATAGTGGTCTGTCTCTTTTCCTTTATGAATTTTTTCTACACAGTCATCCAAATCTTCAAAAAACTGGGGGGCTTGCATTAGCCAACGATGTATCGATTGTTTGTCTTTCGGGAAAACATGCATAATAACATGATGGTCTTTGTTTTTCCATGTGTTGCAGCGATCGGGAATAATGCAGGATGGCATGGTGGGTGATATATTATGGCTGTAAAATTAGATATAAGGGATATTAGCCATCTGTAGTGTATCAATAAATAAAAGATTTTCACTTCCACTACACCATTCTTCAAAGTAATGATAAAAAAATTTTTTTAAAAATTGGTCTGTGTCGTCAGTGATTATGTACTTCGTAATGTCATCCCCTGAGTCTCCACATGATCGCTCTGCTCCTTTTTGTCCTCCCCTCTGTGGTGACATCCCCTCTTGGTCATTCTGCTCCTTTTTGTCCTCCCCTCTGTGGTGACATCCCCCCTATATCCCTGTGAATTGTTATGTCCTCCCCTCTGTGGTGACATCCCCTCTTGGTCATTCTGCTCCTTTTTGTCCTCCCCTCTCTGGTGACATCCTCTCTATGTCCCTGTGACCTGTAATGTCCTGCCCTCTGTGGTGACATCCCCCTATATCCCTGTGATCTGTAATGTCCTCCCCTCTGTGGTGACAGCCTCCTATGTCCCTGTGAATTGTAATGTCCTCCCCTCTTTGGTGACATCCCCTCTATGTCCCTGTGATCTGTAATGTCCTCCCCTCTCTGGTGACATCCTCTCTATGTCCCTGTGATCTGTAATGTCCTCCCCTCTGTGGTGACATCCCCTCTTGGTCATTCTGCTCCTTTTTGTCCTCCCCTCTGTGGTGAAATCCCCCCCTATGTCTCTGTGATCTGTAATGTCCTCCCCTCTGTGGTGACATCCCCTCTTGGTCATTCTGCTCCTTTTTGTCCTCCCCTCTCTGGTGACATCCTCTCTATGTCCCTGTGATCTGAAATGTCCTCCTCATATGTGATGATATCCCCCCTATGTCCCTCTTCTCTGTATTGTGCTCCCCTATGTGATGACATCCCCTCTATGTCCCTCTGCTCTGTATTGTGCTCCACTCTGTGGTGACATCCCCTCTATGTCCCTGTGATCTGTAATGTCCTCCCCTCTGTGGTGACACCCCCCCTATGTCCCTGTGAATTGTAATGTCCTCCCCTCTGTGGTGACATCCCCTCTTGGTCATTCTGCTCCTTTTTGTCCTCCCCTCTGTGGTGACATCCCCCCCCCCCTATGTCCCTGTGATCTGTAATGTCCTCCCCTCTGTGGTGACATCCCCTCTTGGTCGTTCTGCTCCTTTTTGTCCTCCCCTCTCTGGTGACATCCTTTCTATGTCCCTGTGATCTGTAATGTCCTCCCCTCTGTGGTGACATCCCCACTATGTCCCTGTGATCTGTAATGTCCTCCCCTCTGTGGTTACACCCCCCCTATGTCCCTGTGAACTGTAATGTCCTCCCCTCTGTGGTGACATCCCCTCTTGGTCATTCTGCTCCTTTTTGTCCTCCCCTCTGTGGTGACATCCTCTCTATGTCCCTGTGATCTGTAATTTCCTCCCCTCTGTGGTGACATCCCCTCTTGGTCATTCTGCTCCTTTTTGTCCTGCCCTCTGTGGTGACATCCCCCCTATGTCCCTGTGATCTGTAATGTCCTCCCCTCTGTGGTGACATCTCCCCTATGTCCCTGTGAATTGTAATGTCCTCCCCTCTGTGGTGACATCCCCCCTATGTCCCTGTGAATTGTAATGTCCTCCCCTCTGTGGTGACATCCCCTCTATGTCCCTGTGAATTGTAATGTTTAGGCCCCCCAGAGCGCTTCGCTTGGGGGACACATGGGGGCAATGGCACCGTTATTTTGTCAGGTAGGGTTCTCTATTTGTATGTCTTTCTCTCCCCCCTTTTTTGTTTGTTCGTTTTCCCGCTCTTATTTTTCAGATTTACCTGAGGTAATTTACCTGAAACCGGTTTCAGCAAGTTTCTTTGAGGCAGCTGGAGATCCGACGCTGATTGGTGGAAGCTGTTGCTAGGGGAGAATACAGCTCCCTGATTCGTCTTCATGCCTGCAGCGGGAAAGTTATCCCCTTTATATTGTGGTGCTGGCGGCGTTTCTGGGCCAGTTTAAGAAGACCAGATTCGTCGCTGGACCTGCTCGTCTGACCTGCTCGTCGCTGAGGAGAAGAATGGAAGCCTTGCTGCGTCGCCTGATAGAGAAGGCTGAAAGTGCCAGCGGAGAGGAATGGCTGAGAGCTTGCCTGGAGATGTCGCCGCTGCTGCCGCCTTCTACATCGCCGCTCCCCCTGCCTTCAACTTCGCCGCTGCCACCGCTGACCACAACACCTCAGCTGCCAACTGAGGAGCCGTCGGTGGATCTCAGGCTGCAAGAACCGGAGTGTCTCCTGCCTGTTTCTGTGGAGGGTCAGCGCCAGGAGGGGGGCTGTCAGTGCGCCCAAGCAAAAGAGCTAGAAGAGCTAGGGCTGCCTACACCCCTCCACCGGCGTCTGGCCGTGTGCTTAACAGCAGGAGCTCCGTCTTACCTCCTTCTTCCAGCAGGCGGAGCCAACGGTCCTCCCGGACCAGAGAGTCTAGGGTGCAGAGTGTCCACGGCTCCAAGGATAGAGCTTCTCTCAGCTTCAGCCGGGATCCTGAGGAAGAAGAGCCCTCCCCCTGCACTCGAATGCCTGCTGCATCCTGTCAGGATTACAGCCTGGAGGCTTTGGGGTCGCCTGTTTAGGGGTTCCCACGTTCTGTGGTTAAGCCAGTTCCAGGTCCCCATGGAAGTTCTGCCCAGCATGTCTCAACCTCTGGTGGTGCCCAGGAGGATCAGGAATTGGGTAAGATAAATGTGGTGTCTGATCCCTTGCTGTCTGGTCTTTTAAAATTGATTGTGGATTTAGCTGGTAAGCAAGGGGTTAATGCAGCTTCAGATGTCTGGAGCTCTAATGCTGTTAAAGCCTCTAAATCTCTTAATGCTGATGTGGTTGTTAATAGTTTACCTTTGCTTGATAAAGGTTCTGGTGTTAAAGAGATTTGTTTTAAAGAGGCGTTGGCATGTGAGGTCTCGCCTCTAGGATTTCATTTAAATATCAGCATTAAGGAGAGGATTTGGCGCTCTGAATATGTGGATATTATGTCACTTTTGCCGTCAGCTAAAGAGCAGGTGGCTCGTTCTGACAGGAAAGATGAGAAAGTGGAGGAAGAAAGGAAACGTTTTTTGCCCAGGTCATTTAATAATTGGATACAGGCATTTTGTGTTTATTCAGCGATATTAGGTGAAAAACACCCTGAGTTTTGTTCTGGCCTGTTTCAACATCTGGACATTACTATTGAAGCTTACCGTAATTTCGGCGGGTTGGCATGGTTCCAATACGACAAATCTTTTCGGCAGAAGCTAGCAATTTACCCTTCCCTTAAATGGGGGGTAAAGGATATTGGCTTATGGGTTAATTTGATGATGCCACAAAGATCGGCCAATGTTAAATCATCCAATCCTGCTCAACCTGCTATGAGGAAGGGTGTTTGTTTTGCCTTTAACGAAACAACGTGCAAATGGGCAAACAATTGCCGTTATAAACACGAGTGTTCTTTTTGCAGCGGCGGTCACCCCATGGTCCGCTGCTTCAAAAGGAACTCACAGTCTGGCCAGCAGCAGCTCGGTGCCAGGGAGCAGGTTTTTAAAAGCATCGAGTCCAGTGAATCTGGCCGCAATGCTCCCGTGGTTAGAGCGGTACCCAGACCGCCCGAAAGCTAAATTAATTTTTGATGGATTTAATGAAGGCTTTTTTATTCCTGAGTTCCCTGGTAAGGGCTGTTGCTGGGTTGAAAATCTTAAGTCTGTTTTTGTTCATAAACAGGTGGTAAGTGTTAAATTACAGAAAGAATTGGACATGGGAAGGATTGCCGGTCCATTTAGCAGCCCACCTTTTGAAAATTTTAGGCTTTCCCCTCTAGGGATTGTGCCTAAAAAGGAGGCCGGTGAATTTAGGCTTATCCATCACTTATCATTTCCGCATAAGGATTCTTTAAATGACATGGTGGATAAGTCTTGTTCCACTGTTGAATACGCCTCTTTTGATAATGCCTTGGATTTACTTAGGCGGTTTGGAAGCAGTGCATTGCTTGCAAAGGCTGATATCAAGTCCGCCTTTCGCTTGCTACCTATTAACCCTTCGGGTTTTAATTCTTTGGGTTTTCAATTCAATGGTTTTTATTATTTTGATAAATGTCTACCTATGGGTTTTTCCTTATCTTGTTATTATTTTGAAGCGTTTTCAACTTTTGTCCATTGGGTTTTATTATGTGTGTTTCCGTTTGGTGGTATTTTGCATTATCTTGACGATTTTTTATTTGTTGGCCCTCCTGAAGTTAGCGTTTGTTCTGATTTGTTGTCAGGGTTTTTAGATATATGTAGTAGCTTTGGTATTCCGGTTGCTGAGGATAAGACAGTTTCTCCCTGTTTATGTTTAGAGTTTCTAGGAATTGTTATAGATTCAGTGAAAATGGAATTTAGACTGTCAGAAATTAAGTTAGATAAAATCAGGTTGTTAATAGTCTTGTTATTGAGGAAAAAGAAATGTACGTTGAAGGAATTGCAGTCTGTGTTGGGATCACTTAATTTTGTTAGCAGGATAATACCAATGGGTAGAGTTTTTTCTAAGCGCCTTTATTTTGCTACCAGGGGCCTGAAGTCGCCTAGCTCTCATATTCGCCTTACGAAATGTCTGAAAGAGGATTTATCAATTTGGTTTGAATTTTTGGACGACTTTAATGGTGCAAGTTGTTGGCAGGAGGAATTTATTGATTCCGACGCACTGGGTCTTTTCACGGATGCGGCTGGTAGCTGTGGTTATGGCGCATTCTGGAATGGCAGTTGGTCAGCAGAGAAATGGCCTATATCTTGGGTTAATTCTGGCGTTACTTCTAACATAGTGCTTTTAGAATTATTTCCAGTAGTGGTAGCAGTAGTGATTTGGGGTGCTGAATTCAGTAGTAAGAGGATCTTAATTAGTACAGACAACAAAGGGGTCTTGTTTGCGAGCAATACGTTGTCATCTAAATCTGAGTTAGTAGTTAAATTATTAAGACATTTGGTCCTGTTTTGCATGCAATGTAACATTTGGATTAAGGCGAAGTATGTTACTGGTGTATCCAATAGCTTAGCGGATTCTTTATCTCGGTTTCAGTTCACGAAATTCCGGGAACTTGCTCAGGATGCAGAGCAGGAAGGGATCCCTTGCCCTCGTCATCTTTGGGACCTTATTTGGGATTAATTTCTGAAAATATTAGGCGTTCCATTGCACCAAGAACATGGGCTGCATATGCAGCCGCATGGAGGGACTGGTTATTGTTTAAAGACTCGTGTCATGTTGATGTTAATTGTAACGATGTTAGTTTAGGTCTGTTATTTGTTGCCAGTTTGTGTGAAAGGAACCTGTCATTTTCTGCAGTGTCTAAATTAGTTTTTGGGGTTTCCTTTTTTCAGAAGTTGTATGGCATTTTACCGTTATCTTCTTATTTTCAGATCAAGCAGATGTTAAAGGGTTATAAAAAACGTTTCTGCAATATTGATGAGAGACGGCCTATATCAATCAATCTTTTGTTTGATTTGTACAACGTGTTACCAGAGATTTGTGTTGATTCATTTGAAGTGTTATTGTTTCGCACAGCTCTCATTTTCGCATTTTTTGCTGCCCTAAGAATCGGTGAGTTGGTAGCCGCTAATAGATCAGTCTGTTCTGGGTTAGAGTTCTCGAATGTGTCTTTTCTGCCTCTCCAGTCTAAGCACTACAATGTGATCTCTGAACTTACAGTATGATGAGATGGCTATAACTGCAGTCTTAGGTGAATTGGCTGACAGTGACTCGATCCAAAGGACACCTTGTAGATCCTGAAGAAGTTTATTTCAAACTGTGCAGATCATACACCGATGAACAGATGGATAGGTCAAAAAATCATGCTGTGAGCAGCTAACAGGAACATGTAGCTGAGATGAGGGATGAAGCCAGAATGAAGAAGAAGGGAGGAGACAAGAGAGAGAGAGCAAAGCTAGGGGAAGACAGAAGGGACACACATAATGAAAAGGCAAATCATGCATGTGTAACACGACACTCCCCGTCGAAATCTATGATTTCAAATAACATTAAACAATAATAACTTGTTCAAGTCCATGGATAATAGATGTTTTCCTACTGGAACACCTGCAACAAAAAGAACAACAAAAAAAGCATGACAAGAAAAACATTAGACAACAGTAGGAAGGCTATAGTTCCATGCGTCATCTTCAGAGGGGAAGGCAGCAACAGCACAAGTCCTTCTTACCTCCCTTTAACAAGTTGCCTTGAAGGTCAGTCTTCAGAGGGGAAGGCAGCAACTGCACCAGTCCTTCTTACCTCCCTTTGTATCAGGCCGGAGTACGGAGTTCATCTTCCTGTTTAGGCAGAAGCAGTACTAGTTCGTTTATGGGTCTGAAGTAGTGTCTAGCAGAACCTTCTTTTATTACTTTGACTTCTGCTTTCCGTACCTTGCCATCGTTACTTGGAATAGTCTTTGTGATAAGACCCATAGGCCAATTGTTACGATGAGCGTCCTTATCTTTGAGGAGAACGATGTCTCCAACTTGCAGGTTGGGTTTGCTTGCTTGCCATTTTCTGCGACATTGAAGGTTGCAAAGGTACTCCATCTTCCAGCGACTCCAAAATGCATTAGCAAGATGTTGAACCCGTTTCCATTGATGTTTGTAAACATTGGTACAATACAAGGCTTGAGGAGGAATACTAGCTATCCCGATCTTTTGAGTTAGAAGGGTGGCTGGAGTGAGCAATACTGGAGACTCTGAGTCGGTGGAAACAGGAACCAGAGGTCTAGCATTGATGATGGCGGATACCTCGGCAAGGAAGGTGACCAGGACTTCATGTGTAAGCTGAGATTTGTGATCTAGCAGCATAGAGTCCAGGATTTTTCTCGAAATCCCGATCATGCGTTCCCAAGAACCTCCCATGTGAGAAGAATGAGGCGGGTTGAATTCCCACGTACACTTGTTGGTATTTAAGAAGTTCTCTATTTTCTCTGCTCCTGTAAAGTTTGTTCCGCAGTCGGATCTAATTAACTTAACAGGTCCACGTATGGAAACAAATCTTCTGAAGGCATTAATGAAGCAAGAAGAGTCCATAGATTCTATAACTTCAATGTGCACTGCACGAATGCTCAAACAAGTGAACAGCACGGCCCAACGTTTATTATTAACGACTCCGCCCACGGGTCTTACGTGTAACTATAGTCCAGGGGCCGAAAACGTCAATACCGACATTGGTAAAGGGTGGTTCAGTACTCAATCTGTCTGTTGGTAGCTCTGCCATTTGTTGATTTAGATGCTTTCCTCTTAGTCTTTGGCACTTGACGCATTTATGGAGTATGGAGGATATACATCTTTTCATCCCGATTATCCAGAACCCAGCAGACCTCACTGCGCCTTCTGTGAAGTGCCGGCCTTGGTGTTGAGCTTGCTCGTGGTAATGTCTGACTATGAGAGCAGTAATGTGGTGACGGCCTGGGATGATGAGAGGATTTTGTTCTTCGCTAATCGCAGTAGACCTTGCAATGCGACCGCCAACGCGAAGTAGTTTATTTTGATCTATTATCGGATTCAACTGATATAGAGGGCTATCCTTGGATAGGTTGAGTCCCTTTGACAAGTTATGGATCTCTTGCGAATATACTTCATTTTGGACACATTGAATGATGACCCTTTCTGCTTGAGAAACCTCTTCAATAGTGGGGGTCCTTTACAGATGTGCCACTTACGACACTCTTGATTTGCACCATCTTTGTTTGCGAAGTGATGAACAATGTGAATAAGACGTGCAGTCGCTCGAACAGCTGAAGACCACTTAGAAAACCGCTCAAATCTGCGAGATTTCAGTTTTACCTTTGCTTCCACAGAGGTGTTAAGTGTAACTGCAATGGTCTTGATTTCCTTATCAGACTCCGGATGGATAAGTTCAAAGGTAGACTCTACAGGCCTTGAGAAGAATGCTTCATTCAAGAGTACTGGTGGAGATATCCATGATGTATCCAGAAACGCAGCAGCAGGCACTGCACGACTGCCTAAGTCGGCAGGGTTAAGGTCTGTGGGTACATAGTGCCATTGCTCTGGCGTGGAGAATTTCCTGATGCGTTCCACTCGATTGCCGACATACACATGGAACTGTCTTGTTTGATTATGTATGTATCCTAGCACGATTTTGCTATCTGTGTAAAAGTCGAAGGAATCAATGTCAAGGTCTATTTCGTGCTTTATAAGCTCAGCAATTTCAACAGCTAACATGGCTGCACAGAGTTCAAGCCTTGGGATGGTATGTGCAGGCTTTGGAGTTAGCTTGGTTTTGCCCATGACGAATCCTACTCCTATTTCACCGTTGGAGTGTACGGCTCGGAGATAAGCTACTGCAGCTATGGCTTCCATGGATGCATCAGAAAAGACATGGATCTCTAGTCTGGTGGCATTCTTCAAGGACACAGGAGTGTAAGAGCGTGGTATCTTAAACTGTTCCAATGCCTGGAGGGACTGTTTCCAGGATTCCCACCTTTGTTGTTTCTCCTTGGGTAATGGGGTATCCCAGTCAGTGTTCTCTGTAGTGAGTTGTCTGAGTAATATCTTACCCTGAATAGTAAAGGGTGCAATGAATCCCAAGGGGTCGTAGATACTGTTCACTGCGGACAGTACTCCTCTTTTTGTGAAGGGCTTGTCGCAGGCTGATGTTTGAAATGTGAACGTGTCTTGTTTAACATCCCATAGCAATCCAAGGCTGCGTTGTGTGAGGGAAAGGTCAGATTCTGGTTGGAATTCCTTGGCACTGACAGCATGATCATCGGAAGGAAATGCTCCCATTACCTTATTGCTGTTGGAGATGATTTTGTGTAGTCTGAGGTTGGCAGTGGCAAGCATGTCCTGGGTTCTGGTGAGAAGATCAATGGCCTCTTCTTCCAGAGGTAGGGACTTAAGACCGTCATCCACGTAGAAGTTTCTTTCTACAAACTGACGTGCATCCGTCCCGAACTCCTGTTCTCCTTCTTGGGCAGTTTTTCTCAGTCCATAAATGGCAACTGCAGGGGAAGGGCTATTGCCGAACACGTGAACTTTCATCCGATAGTCTATGACCTCGTTGTTGACATCATTATTGCGATACCATCGGAACCTGAGAAAGTTTCTGTAATCTTCACGGACGATGAAACAATGAAACATTTGTTGAATGTCGGCCATAATGGCAATTGGCTCTTGTCTAAAGCGGAGTAGGACTCCTAAGAGGTTGTTGTTCAGATTGGGTCCAGAGAGAAGATTGTCATTGAGAGAAACGCCTTCATGACGAGCGCTTGAGTCAAAGACCACTCTAATTTGGTCAGGCTTACGAGGATGGTATACACCAAAACACGGAAGGTACCAGCATTCTTCTCCTTGTGTAAGAGGGGTGCAGGTTCAGCATGGTCTCTCTCAAACACCTTCTGCATAAAGTCGACAAAATGTTTCTTCATCTCCGGTTTCCGGTTCAGGTTGCGCTCTAAAGAGATGAACCGTGAATCTGCATGTTGTCTATTATTTGGAATTCTCTTCCTTGGAGTGCGGAATGGTAGCGGCGCCACCCAGCTGTTAGAATCATCTTGATAGAACTCTTTACTCATGGTTCTCAAGAATTCCTTGTCTTCCATTGTGGCTGCTAACTCATTGTCTTCTGTGGTTACTTCAAACACTGTGTTACCAATGTTGTCATCCCGAAAGATAAATGCTTTCTTTTCATTGAGTATGATGCGCTCTGGCGTGCCTTTGTCACACAGCCTTTCTTTCACACTATAGTGATGTTGTCTTGGAAAGCAAGTAGTGCGTTCATTGGGCAGGACATGTGTTTTAAAGGAAGAAACCGAGAGAGGTTTCCTGGCATTGCTAAGACAGACGTTGCCAATAATGACCCAGCCTAGATCCAGACGCTGGGCGTAAGGTGCATCATGTGGGCCGTTGATTTGATGGCGCACCTTGTGCACCCTTAGGATGTCTCTCCCGAGTAGCAACAGGATATCAGCATTTTCCTCAAAGGCTGGTATTCTATCAGCTATGTCCTTTAAATGAGTATGGTGCAAGGCAGCTTCAGGAGTGGGGATCTCCTCCTTGTTAGTTGGGATCTGATTACACTCAATGATAGTAGGCAAGAGTATTTCCAAGTTGCCATTGAGAGGAGTAACTACAAGGTCACTGGCTCTTCTACCCCAGACTTCTGTAATGCCAGCACAAGTACCCAGGGTATAAGGTAGAGCACCTCCTGCTATGCCTAAGAGATCAAAGAACTTTGTACTTGCGAGAGATCGGTTACTCTGGTCGTCAAGAATGGTATACAGTCTTACAGCCCTTTCAGGTTTGCCCTTTTTGTATACACGAACCAAGCATATCTTAGCGCAAGATTTTCCACAAAGTCCTTCCCCACAGACTTCAGTGCATGTTGAGAACACTGGGGTGGAGGTTGCTGTTTGTTCAGCGTTCTCCCCGCCAAGCTTTGCCCTGGGGGGGAAGTCAGTGGATGGAGTGGTGCTGTGTTGGTACAGATGAAGGGCTTGAACGTGGTTGTCACTACGGTTTTTGGAAGAACCGTAGCAGGAGCAGGTTGAACATCAGTCCTTTTCACTGACACTGGACCCCTGCGGTCTCGGTGCATTATGCGCGTGTTTGCAAGTCCTGGAGAAGGTGGACTAAGAGGGTTACAGTCACCGTAAAAGAAACTTGGGTCATTCTTAGAGTCCGCGATTTCCTTTATGAAGGTACAGAAGTAGGAAAAGGGAGGAAAGGCAACTCCATACCTTTTCTTGAAAGTAGATCCTTGACTAACCCATTTTTCTTGGATGCCATATGGTAGCTTAAGAACAATAGGGTTGATGCCACGAGGGGTGTCGAGGTAACTAAGCCCGGGTAGGCGGGTGTCAGTCTTAGCTAGTTGAAGCTCTAGTAGAAGATCACTAAGTTCTTGAAGCTTTAGATTGTCTTTAGCTGTAATCCTTGGGAAGCCTTGCAACCTTTTGAGTTAGGCATCTTCGATGGCCTCAGAGCTGCCAAAGCTACGTTCAAGTCTGTCCCAAGCAGCTTCGAGACCTGCAGCAGGATTGGAAGTGTAAACTGTTTTAAGTCTCTTAATACGTTCAGCTGACTGAGGACCTAGCCATCTGATGAGTAGATCCAATTCTTCTGCAGCAGTGATATCTAGTTCACTGATTGTGGCCTTAAAGGTGAATTTCCATCCTCGGTAATTTTCAGGTTTGTCATCAAACATGGTGAGGCCCGTCCTAGTGAGTTCTCTGCGAAGGATGTACTTGGCAAACTGCGACATGTCTGTGTTTTCAGACTTTGGATATACAATTGCAGGCAGGACTGAGTTAGTTGCAGTAGCTGGTACATTGACGTTGAGTGACTTGGGAACATAAGATGGTGCTAAGGTGTTTAACACTGGAGCTGGTGTGCGGTCCAAAAGTGTGTTCGTTTGTAGCCGTATAATGGATTGGTTAGAGGATGGCAGGTTAGTGCGATAGTGTGATGGGTAATTTCTATCAGTACCCGTTTCTGCCACTTGAGAAGGTGTAGTAGATGTAGAGAAAACACCTTGGTTGAGTTCTTTGGCTGCTATGACAGATTGATGGAGTTTTGATGAGGTCTGTGATGACACTGATGCATGAGATGTAACAGAGTGATTGCTACTGACACCTCTTTCATTGTCACTTACAGCCTGCTCTAAGACTCTTAGTCTTGCCATGTCTTTGGCGTGCTCACATTGTTTTTCAAAAACTTCCATTTCTGCTCTCTTCCGAGCAGCCTCAGCTTCCATTTCCGCTCTCTTCCGTGCAGCCTCAGCTTCCATTTCTGCTTTCTTGTGTGCAGCTTCAGCTTCCATCTGTGCAGCCTCAGCTTCCATTTCTGCTTTCTTCTGTGCGGCCTCAGCTTCCATCCGTGCAGCCTCAGCTTCCATCCGTGCAGCCTCAGCTTCCATTTCTGCTTTCTTGTGTGCAGCTTCAGCTTCCATCCTTGCTTTCTCTTGGGCGAAAGCTGCCTGAATTTTAGAAGCTTCTGCATCAGCGCGGGCTTTGATGAGTTGTTGGCAGAGAGTAGAAGATGTTGATCTTAAGGATTTGGAAGATCGTGTGGAGCGCTTAGAAGTTGTGGACAGATGGGATCTGGATTCATGGAGATGTGCGATTTTAACATCTGTTTTTGTCCTTGTTTGTATTACTAGATCGTCTCTTTCAAGATTGAGCTCATTCAATTCCTGTAATTCTTTTAAGGAATTTTCTGTGTTGTACCGCTTTAAGAGATCAGCATATTTAGCAGACAGTCTTTGGTAGTTCTCATAGGCAGCATTCAATTGCTTAACAGCGCCCTCTAGGTGCAATACCTCATGAGTTGGTTGAGACAGAGCTGACATGCATTCAATAGTGTTAGACCATGAGTGGCTGAGGTTCTGCAGCAGTTCTTCCCTGTCAGCCTCATAGTTCTGTTGGACTTTCCAGGTTGGTTTCACTGCAAGTTTTTGTTTTATGTGGCTTTGAGGATCTGACTCCTGATCTGTAGGAGGTTCAGGTCCTTGCTGTGTATTAGGTTCCCCAGATTGTACATTGCCTTGCTGGTGCATTGTGACAACAAGCAGAGGGTTAAATCACAAGGTATGTGTTTGCATAGAAATGTATCAATCTTCTGGCTCTGGCAGATGGTTTCCTAGGCAACCAGTGGGAGGGGGAGTCAGAGGGAAGTTTAGCAATGGCTGCTGCAATGTTAGTGTGGATTGCATACAGAGCTTAGATTGATTTGCAGGTAGAATGCATGTGACAATACAGTCAGTCTAGGAGCTGATTATATAACAGTTGCATGAACAGTTTCCTCAATAATCTGTGCAGAAAACTGATGAATCTTATGCTGAGATTTACTTGCTGGCTGGAGTATACAGGCTTGTACATATATCCTGCTATATTCCAGTGTCCATATACATCTCACTATACATGCATAGCTAGCAAGGATCCCTAGAAAGATATTTGGCAGATCTTGTAGGATCCCTTCACTGATTTTTTGACTGTTCTGCCTCTCCAGTCTAAGCACTACAATGTGATCTCTGTAACTTACAGTTGGTGAGATGGCTATAACTGCAGTCTTAGGTGAATTGGCTGACAGTGACTCGATCCAAAGGACACCTTGTAGATCCTGAAGAAGTTTATTCCAAACTGTGCAGATCATACACCGATGAACAGATGGATAGGTCAAAAAATCATGCTGTGAGCAGCTAACAGGAGCAAGTAGCTGAGATGAGGGATGAAGCCAGAATGAAGAAGAAGGGAGGAGACAAGAGAGAGAGAGCAAAGCTAGGGGAAGACAGAAGGGACACACATAATGAAAAGGCAAATCATGCATGTGTAACATGACAGTGTCAGTGAAGGATAGTTCGGTTGAAATTTTTCTTAGACGTTCAAAAACGGATCAATTTGGTAGGGGTAGGTTTATAAGATTGAACGAATGGGCTGGTTCAATCCTTTGTCCGGTGGCCATTGCTAGGGCCTGGTTGGCAATTTGTCCATCAGTATCTGGTCCTTTCCTCTTGCATAGGGATGGTTCTCCTTTAACTAGATTCCAATTTTGTGCTATTCTTAAAAAATGTTTGAATCGGTTGGGTTTGAATAATGTCAAAATATCATCCCACTCATTCAGGATAGGTGCCGCTACCGAAGCGGCAAACTTTGGCTTGGATGAGTCGGTAATCCGTAGAATTGGCCGCTGGGATTCGCATAGAGTTAAGCTGTATGTTAGACCTGATTTAATGTTATAGGACTGAATTAATTTCTATTTTACAGGCAGTCATTGGGTGGTTTGGATTGTGGGCCACTCATTTATATTTTGGGCTCAGAAGAGAGATGAACGAAGGTCTTATTCAGCAAATTTATCATTCGACAGCTCAGCTTTGCAAGTCTTTTGGTGGGGTGTTAGGGGACTAGTTTGGAGACGTGTAATTGTTGAAATCCGTAAATTAATTGCAAGGTTGCCTGCCCCCGATGTGCTGATAATTCATGCGGGGGGAAACGACATTGGGAAAAGGAAGACATGTGTATTGCTATGGGAGATGAAAAGTGATTTAGCTTTACTTCTATGTATGCTACCTAATACTAAATTAATTTTTTCAGAAATTGTCCCAAGGTTGGTTTGGGTTAGAGAAGAGTATAAGTTCTGTGAGAAAATTAGAGAACGGGTAAATAGAGCTATAGAAAAATTTCTTCCACTGCTGGGTGGTTTCAGTTACAGGCATGAGGATTTGGAAGGTTTTGTGCCGGGCCTGTTCAGAACAGACGATGTGCATCTGTCTGATATTGGCATCGATATTTTTAATCTTGGCCTGCAAAATGTAATTGAAAAATGGCTGCAGTGTTTGTGGGGGGCCTCGCCTTTTTAAGGCTTGGCTTGTGGGGCTGTATCACTCAGTGTTTCTGAGTGGATGTCGGTATTTATTTAATGGTTATGAGGTTTAATTAATTTATTAATGCTGAGGTTTTAATTATTTATTAAATTATTATGTTACCCCTTAATAAAGCATTGCGGCCATTTTGTTCCAACAAAAAAGTGTTGGTGTGTTTTATTTTAGTATTAAGTCTTCTTAGTTTAGAAGGTGCCATTTGCATCCATGTTTAGGCCCCCCAGAGCGCTTCGCTTGGGGGACACATGGGGGCAATGGCACCGTTATTTTGTCAGGTAGGGTTCTCTATTTGTATGTCTCTCTCTCCCCCTTTTTGTTTGTTCGTTTTCCCGCTCTTATTTTTCAGATTTACCTGAGGTAATTTACCTGAAACCGGTTTCAGCAAGTTTCTTTGAGGCAGCTGGAAATCCGACGCTGATTGGTGGAAGCTGTTGCTAGGGGAGAATACAGCTCCTGATTCGTCTTCATGCCTGCGGCGGGAATGTTATCCCATTTATATTGTGGTGCTGGCGGCGTTTCTGGGCCAGTTTAAGAAGACCGGATTTGTCGCCCGCCCACCCTCCCCTTAAATGGTTGCATCGTCGCTCTGCTTTGTTAGAGGGGCTGTATCACTCAGTGTTTCTGAGTGGATGTCGGTATTTATTTAATGGTTATGAGGTTTAATTAATTTATTAATGCTGAGGTTTTAATTATTTATTAAATTATTATGTTACCCCTTAATAAAGCATTGCGGCCATTTTGTTCCAACAAAAAAGTGTTGGTGTGTTTTATTTTAGTATTAAGTCTTCTTAGTTTAGAAGGTGCCATTTGCATCCATGTTTAGGCCCCCCAGAGCGCTTCGCTTGGGGGACACATGGGGGCAATGGCACCGTTATTTTGTCAGGTAGGGTTCTCTATTTGTATGTCTCTCTCTCCCCCCTTTTTTGTTTGTTCGTTTTCCCGCTCTTATTTTTCAGATTTACCTGAGGTAATTTACCTGAAACCGGTTTCAGCAAGTTTCTTTGAGGCAGCTGGAAATCCGACGCTGATTGGTGGAAGCTGTTGCTAGGGGAGAATACAGCTCCCTGATTCGTCTTCATGCCTGCGGCGGGAATGTTATCCCATTTATATTGTGGTGCTGGCGGCGTTTCTGGGCCAGTTTAAGAAGACCGGATTTGTCGCCCCGCCCACCCTCCCCCTTAAATGGTTGCATCGTCGCTCTGCTTTGTTAGAGGGGCTGTATCACTCAGTGTTTCTGAGTGGATGTCGGTATTTATTTAATGGTTATGAGGTTTAATTAATTTATTAATGCTGAGGTTTTAATTATTTATTAAATTATTATGTTACCCCTTAATAAAGCATTGCGGCCATTTTGTTCCAACAAAAAAGTGTTGGTGTGTTTTATTTTAGTATTAAGTCTTCTTAGTTTAGAAGGTGCCATTTGCATCCATGTCCTCCCCTCTGTGGTGACATCCCCTCTATGTCCCTGTGATCTGTAATGTCCTCCCCTCTGTGGTGACATCCCCCCTATGTCCCTGTGAATTGTAATGTCCTCCCCTCTGTGGTGACATCCCCTCTTGGTCATTCTGCTCCTTTTTGTCCTCCTCTCTCTGGTGACATCCCCCCTATGTCCCTGTGATCTGTAATGTCCTCCCCTCTCTGGTGACATCCATTCTCTGTACATGTGCTCCACAAGGGATTCTCCTTTATTTTTTTCTATGTGTGACATAATGGCCAGAGCTCCACTTCTAACTGTGGACTTGTGCACTGACATTTGACAATGAAACAGGCGATTTTAGGCATCATCGCTTGCACTCTATCACTTACATAGCAGTGCTGACACTCTCTCGCTGCTCCCAGAATTGAAGACTCCAGTCTAGGTTCGCTCGAGTGCTGCGGCACAAACAAAGCATGCGCGGCTACTATACAGAAGCAAGACAAGATACCGGAAAACCGCGCATGCGCGGCAGCCGAGCGCCGTGCGTGTTCATGGAAGAAAGGCATCCACACTATTTATAGAGGTTGTTTCGGCCGCCGCGCATGAGCGGCCATTGCTTTGGGCTGGTGAAAGGTGGCCGTAACCAAGGGAGATCACACAACAACAGTGAGGTAACTGGGGGAGGATTATATTGAATATGGTGCAAATTAGGTAAATGATTATATTTGGGAAAATTCACAGTATCGCATTGCAGACTGATTTAAACCAATTTATTTTGATGGGATAACCCATTTAAGAAATTTGAGTTAAGAGTTTGTGTGTTACCCTGCTACTTCTGTAACATGTAATATTATTACACTTCAGAAATACATCCAGGCCCCTCTTGAACCCTTTTAGGGTGTTCACTATTACCACACCCTCTGGCAGATAGTCTCACTGCTCTTACAGCAAGGAATCACTTTCTATGTTGGTTTAGAAACCTTCCTTTCCCCTAGAAGTAGAGGATGCTCACGTGTTACCGGTACAGTTCTGGGTATAAATAGTTAATTGGTAAAATCTATGTAGGGTCACTTAAAGACTCATTACTGTTTAGCAAACCCTTAAAACCCAATTTAATTAGCATATAAAAACACATTTTCCTCAGATAATATTGTTCCCTTTCAATTTCAAGGGGTCATCCAGGCTTTTAGCATTAATGGTCTACTTAAAGTACAGCATTCTGCACTATGAACCAATGTCTGAACCAATTTAACCTAGAAAATTGCTTGTCTGAGTACTGCAGCCACTTCAAATACTGATTGGCGTGGGTGCCGAGAGTCAGACCCCACAAAATCTAATACAGCTGGCCTATCTTAAGGATTGGCCATCAATTTGAAATGCCTGAATCACCTGTCTAATTGGAAAAAAGCCATGTGACTCAAATCTCCCAATATAGTCCACCATTTGACCTTTAAAAAAAATGCGTCTATTGTAGTCACTGATTCATTGCTCTATAATGCTTTAAAAATCTCATGGTTTATCTTGTATTTAAACAATGAATTCGGTATAGAATATGGAAAAGTTTTAACCATTTTAGGTCATGTACAGTAAATCACTCTTGGACTCTCTTGTGACACTAATGAATTGGGCCCAAGTAGAGATATTTATGGGCTGTAAAACAAAGAATTCTGCAGAAGATGAAGACAGATTTTGTGTTATTATCCATCTGCTCTTGCTAAGCAGCATGGCGCTCATCAATTCATAGAAAGATCGTAGGAAAATTATTTTCCAGATCAAAATGTTAAAGTTTGAGTTTCATAAAACAGCTGAAATACAGGGTGTCCCGAAAAAATTGGAAATTTGTTATAGAGTTGCTTTTGTATGGAAACATGATAAATGGGTTGCACAGCGTAGAGACAAACGCTTCCAAAGTAATTTATCTCTATCGCCTACATTGTTTGGAGAAAAGAGATCTAGTCAGCATTATTATATGAGCAACTGCAATATCTGAGCCAGATACCATCTTAGACAGTAGTAAAAAGGACACATTATAGAATTGTTTAAAATAAACATAATTTTTCACTAAGTAGAAATAAGAGAGAAATAAAAGCTTGGTTTAAAGTCTAGAAACTGGTTTACAAATGACAAGTAGAAAAGATGTGGTTTCACAATGATGTGTAGTGCTCATTTGCTCAATGAGCCCCCTTTTGGCATGTGAAGTCAGGTGTACTTTACTCATTTGAGAACTTTTTGTAACCAGTAAAAGAAAAACGTCCTCCAATAGGAAGTTCAGCATCACACTTATCAGTCACAGGGGTGATGATCCTGTGACCACTGACCAGTTCAGTGTCTACAGGTGGACAGATGGGAGAACACAGGGAGGGGGTCCAAAGCTTATATAACACAGGAAATTAATTTCAACTGTCAACATCCAGGGGATCTTGACCCATAGCTTTTTTTGATCATTGAACTTGAAAGAAAATACGATAGTCAGCATCCGGAACCACATCCGAGAAACTGCTAACAGTCTACCTTAGCAACTCCAGTTGGTAGGAAGCTAAGGCTACCCCTAAACATCCTTAGGTTCTCTATCAGAGCCCTCTGCAAGACAGAATGGACTTAGCTACTAGGGGCCCAGGTTATGCCTCAAGAGTAAGGTAGCAGAAAACTGGTGTAAGCTCACTAGAAGCAGACATACCAGAATGACCAGGGTAAAAAGAGTAATAGACAAGCATCGTCAGAACCAGGAGAGATAGATGGGCCCCAACAGCAGATGAGGGGTTAATCCAGACACTAGGTCAGAACAGCAGGAGAAACAGAAGAAGCCAATTCAGTAGATTTGAGGCTAATTAAGTAAACAACCAATGGTCAGTACATAGGGGGTTAATGAGCAGGTCTAGAACTCAGGTACAAAACACAAACGCAAACTGAGCTAGAATACATACACAATCACCAACAGCTGCCATGACTAGTAGACTTAAATACCCCACCTAATTCTAACGCTCAGCCAGGACCCTGATTGGCTCTGCTTCCAACCTGACTGATACAGATGCAGTTGAGCTCAACTGGATGGGTAACGCGTTAAGTAAAAAATGGCACAAAAAGATCAACTAACTCTTTCAATGTATTTCATGGGCTTTTGTCACAAGATGGCAGGGGATTACACTGTGACATGTGTTATCAGAGTCAATTTTAGCTTGGCTACATCTATAGCATGGCAACTCTCCCCGCATCACCTTGAACAGAATTTTGGCTGGGTAAACTCCAGACATAAACAATCCACAAGAAATGTTAAAATATGACTTGCAGTTTAGGGTTCCCTGATGTCTCCAATAGGATTTTGTCAGGATGGGACCTGGTGTGTATAAGAGATGGAGACACTAATTTTAAACTAATTCACTGAGCCATATATGCACCTCCCTCTCATTCTGACAGATTAACAGCTTGCCCCAGGTGTAATACTCCTTCTACAGATACAGCATGTGGCACGGAATGTGGATATGTCTGCAATAGTGATGAGCGGCAGGGACAATATTCGAATTCACAATATTTTGCGAATATCTGGTAGAAAAATCGGCAATGTAATATTTGCGTAATGTGCGTGAAATACAGGTGTGGGTCACTATAGCTATATTTTTTAAGCTGCTAGAAGTTTCCTGAGACTGGAGAAAATGGTTGGCACGACAGAACATTACAATAGCTTTACATGCAGATTGAGTGCTCCAATATATTTGCGATTGCGAAATCGGCACTAATGATGCGAATATTTTGGCGCAATACGTGCAACTTCACATTTTAACAGGTCTCACTACATATTAGTGATTGGTGCACTAAGTATTGTTATGAACTTGTGACATCACAGCACTATGTATGTATGTATGTATGTATGTAGCACTTATATCTATATTATATATATATGCTAACTAAATATCTAAATACCTATCTAATGTCCTGACACAAGAAAAGCAGAGAGCATAGCAATAACACTGCTGTCTCTCTCAGATCTGCAAAATACTGCATACAGTGTCTGTGGGGGGGGGGGGTCTTATATACTAAAGGGGTAGACAACTTTACTATTGGTTGCTAGGGATGTTGCTAAGCTCAGACAAAAATATTGCAGCCTTCTCATTGTCCCACAAGTAAGAAGGGAGGTTACTGATTAAAAAAAAAATCTAGAATATTCGAAATTACGAATATATATCATTATATTCTAAATATTTGATGCATTCTCAAAGTGCCGATATTCGCGATTAATATTTGCGATTCGAATATTCATGCCCAACACTAGTCTGCAAATGAAATCTTTTTGGGACAAAGTGATTGCATACATCAACACTTTGTGGGGGATAACTATGACACAAGATACTGTTGGTGTTTCAAGCAATCTCAATGGAAGATTTAGATTTGAAGGGTTGAAGAGTGAAGAGTTCTCCCTTTGGTCTAGATTGATTGGATATGGTAATCAGAGGCCGGTGTCATCATTATTGCGCTGCCTGAGCCGTGCTGCATAGAGCTCAGGGCAAAGACTAGAAGAGTTCTGTGTCTTGTACTTGCTGGAGGGAAGGGGTTAGGATAAGAAATAAGCATGGGGGGAGTCACTTCAATTTTTGCCTCAGGCAGCATAAAGGCTAGCTGCACCCCTGATGGTAAGGCTCAAAGAGTCTCACTCCTGTAAGACTTTCCTCTAGACGTATTGGATGTCCCCTAGTCACAGTGACAGTCCTGAGATAGATGATGGGAGAGATCTCTGTATTTGATATATTTATACATATTTATTAGATCTCCCCTCTTCCTTTTTTTTCTAAACTAATTGTTGGGGAGAAAGATGGCTAGAAGGTTGGAGGAGTGTTTGAACTAGGGCCTGGGGGGGAGGGTAATTACATTATAGGAAGGGAAGATGGTGCAGATAGAGACCGGGGGTGAGGTAGTGGGACTGGGGGAGGAATGGAATGAGGGACTAGAACAGTTCAGAAGGAAAGGTGTAGGGTAAAAAATATACATAAACCTCTCAATTGTATGTACACTAATGGCAGAAGCCTGACTAACAAAACTGGGGAACTGGAATTAGTGATGTGTGAGGAGGACTATGACATAGTGGGAATAACTGAGACACGGCTGGTTAATAGCTATGACTGGGCAGTTAATGTACAGGGTTACAGTCTGTTTAGAAAGGATCGTCAAAACCGGAGAGGGGGAGGGGTATGCCTTTATGTAAAATCCTGTCTATAGCCTACAGTACGAAAAGATATAAGTGAGGGACATGAACATGTGGAGTCACTGTGAGTAGAAAAACATGGAGGCAAAAACAATAATAAATTACTAATAGGAGTTTATTATAAACCAACTTATAAACCAGAGTCCACAGAAAATCTACTACTAAACGAGATAGACGAGGTGGCAAATCATAATGAGGTGGTTATTATGGGGGACTTTAACTATCCAGACATAGACTGGGAAACTGAAAGCTGTACATCCCATAAAGGAAAAAGGTTCTTGGCAATAACCAAAGACAATTACCTCTCCCAACTGGTTCAGGTCCTGACTAGAGGGATGGACATACTGGACTTAGTATTAACCAATAGACCTGAAAGAATGACAGATGTGAAGGTTGGGGGACACCTAGGAAATAGTGACCATAACTAAGGCCTAAGGCCTAACTAACTGGGAAAAAGTCCTCAAAAATAAAAATACAGCCACAAAATGGGATATTTTTAAAAGCATCCTAAAATCTAATTGTGAGAGGTACATACCTTATGGGAATAAAAGGTTAAGGAACAAGAAGAAACCAATGTGGATAAATAGAACTGTAAAGAAAGAAATAAATGACAAAAAGAAAGCATTTAAATCACTATAACAGGAGGGTAGTCAGGAGGCACTGAAAAACTATACGGAAAAAAATAGAATATGTAAAAAACAAATAAAAGCGGCCAAACTAGAGTCCGAGAGATTAATTGCCAAAGAGAGCAAAGCTAACCCGAAAATGTTCTTCAAATATATAAATGGTAAAAAGTATAAATCTGAAGGTGCGGGCCCTTTACAGAGTGATGAGGGGGGAGTCGCAGAGAGCGATGAGGAGAAAGCAAAGCTATTAAAAAAAATTTTTCCCACTGTATTCACTGAAGAAAATAAACTGTCAGATGAAATGCAGAGTGTACAAGTAAATTCTCCATTTAAAGTGCCCTGTCTGACCTAGGAAGAAGTACAGCGGAATCTTAAAAAGATTAAAATAGACAAATCGCCAGGACCAGATGGCATACACCCCCGTATCCTAAGGGATTTAAGTGATGTCATAGCCAGACTCTTATTTCTGATATTTAAGGACTCTATACTGACAGGGAGTGTTCCATTGGATTGGCGCATAGCAAATGTGGTGCCAATATTCAAAAAGGGTCCAAAAACAGAGCCCGGAAACTATAGGCCGGTAAGTTTAACATCAGTCGTGGGTAAACTGTTTGAAGGTTTTCTAAGAGATGCTATCTTAGAGCACCTCAATGAAAATAAGCAAATAGCGACATATCAGCATGGCTTCATGAGGGATCGGTCATGTCAAACTAATTTAATCAGTTTCTATGAGGAGTTAAGCTCTAGACTTGACAGTGGTGAATCAATGGATGTCGTATATCTTGACTTCTCCAAAGCATTTGACTAGAGTTGAGCGAACACCTGGATGTTCGGGTTCGAGAAGTTCGGCCGAACTTCCCAAAAATGTTCGGGTTCGGGATCCGAACTCGACCCGAACCCCAAGAAAGTCAATGGGGACCCGAACTTTTGGGCACTAAAAAGGCTGTAAAATAGTCCAGGAAAGGGCTAGAGGGCTGCAAAAGGCAGCAAAATGTAGGTAAATCCCCTGCAAACAAATTCCAAATAGGGAAATGAATTAAAATAAAATAAATAAATATTAAGCAATATCAATTGGAGAGAGGTCCCATAGCAGAGAATCAGGCCTCAAGTCACCCACCAATGGAGAAGGCCACTTTCATTTATTTAGGCCCCAACACCCAGACAGAGGACAGAGGTCGCATAGCAGAGAATCAGGCGTCATGTCACCCACCAATGGAGAAGGCCACTTTTAGATAAGTAGGCCCCTGGCGCCCCGACGGAGGAGAGAGGTCGCATAGCAGAGAATCAGGCTTCATGTTACCCAGCAATAGAGAAGGCCACTTCCAGATATTTAGCCCACCGCACCCAAACAGAGGACAGAGGTCGCATAGCAGAGAATCAGGCTTCATGTCACCCACCACTGGAACAGGCCACTTTCAGATAATTAGGCCCCTGGCACCTAGACGGAGGAGAGGTTCATTCAACTTTTGGTTGCACCGCAATATAATGGTAAAGTTAAAAAAAGAGGATTCAATAAAGAAGTGCCCCGGAGTACAAGAATATATGGTTGAGGGGGAGGCAGTTATAAATGTCTATTCTGCACAAGGGATGGACAGTTCCTGTGGGATCCATGCCTGGTTCATTTTTATGAACGTCAGCTTGTTCACGTTGGCTGTGGATAGGCGGCTGCGTTTGTCAGTAATGATGCCCCCTGCCGTGCTGAATACGCATTCAGACAAAACGCTGGCAGTCGGGCATGCCAGCACCTCCAAGGCATAAAAGGCTAGCTCTGGCCACGTGGACAATTTGGAGACCCAGAAGTTGAATGGGGCCGGACCATCAGTCAGTACGCGGAGGGGTGTGCACACGTACTGTTCAACCATGTTAGTGAAATGCTGCCTCCTGCTAACACGTTCTGTATCAGGTGGTGGTGCAGTTAGCTGTGGCGTGGTGACAAAACTTTTCCACATTTCTGCCATGCTAACCCTGCCCTCAGAGGAGCTGGCCGTGACACAGCTGTGTTGGCGACCTCTTGTTCCTCCTCTGGCTTCGCCTTGGGCTTCCACTTGTTCCCCTGTGACATTTGGGAATGCTCTTAGGAGCGCTTCTACCAGCGTGCGCTAGTACTCGCGCATCTTCCTATCATGCTCCAGTGCAGGAAGTAAGGTGGGCACATTATCTTTGTACCGGGGATCCAGCAGGGTGGCAACCCAGTAGTCCGCACACGTTAAAATGTGGGCAGCTCTGCTGTCATTGCGCAGGCACTGCAGCATGTAGTCGCTCATGTGTGCCAGGCTGTCCAGAGGTAAGGACAAGCTGTCCTCTGTGGGAGGCGTATCGTCATCGTCCTCCGTATCCCCCCAGCAACGCACCAGTGATGGGCCTGAGCTGTGTTGGGTGCCACCCCGCTGTGAACCTGCTTCATCCTCATACTCCTTCACCTCCTCCTCGTCCTCCAGTAGTGGGCCCTGGCTGGCCACATTTGTACCTGGCCTCTGCTGTTGCAAAAAACCTCCCTCTGAGGCACTTCTAACAGACCCGCCTGAAAGTGCTAAAAATGACCACTCATCCTCCTCCTCCTGGGCCACCTCCTCTTCCATCATCGCCCTAAGTGTTTTCTCAAGGAGACATAGAAGTGGTATTGTAACGCTGATAACGGCATCATCGCCACTGACCATGTTGGCGGAGTACTCGAAACAGTGCAACAGGGCACAGAGGTCTCGCATGGATGCCAGTCATTGGTGGTGAAGTGGTGCTGTTCTGCAGTGCGACTGACTCGTGCATGCTGCAGCTGAAACTCCACTATGGCCTGCTGCTGCTCGCACAGTCTCTCCAGCATGTGCAAGGCGGAGTTCCACCTGGTGGGCACGTCGCATATGAGGCGGTGAGCGCGAAAGCCGAAGTTACGCTGTAGCGCAGACAGGCGAGCAGCGGCAGGATGTGAACGCTGTAAGCGCGCACAGACGGCCCGCACTTTATGCAGCAGCTCTGACATGTCGGGGTAGTTGTGAATGAACTTCTACACCACCAAATTCAGCACATGCGCCAGGCAAGGGATGTGCGTCAAACCGCCTAGTCCCAGAGCTGCAACGAGATTTTGCCCATTATCGCACACCACCAGGCCGGGCTTGAGGCCCACCGGCAGCAACTACTCATTGGTCTGTTGTTCAATACCCCACCACAACTCCTGCGCGGTGTGGGGCCTGTCCCCCAAACATATGAGTTTCAGAACAGCCTGTTGACGTTTACCCCGGGTTGTGCTGAAGTTGGTGGTGAAGGTGTGTGGCTGACTGGATGAGCAGGTGGAAGCAGAGGAGGAGGAAGCCGAGTAGGAGGAGGAGGCTACAGGAGGCAAAGAATGATGCCCTGCGATCCTTGGCGGCGGAAGGACGTGCGCCAAAGAACTCTCCTCCTGGGGCCCAGCTGCCACTACATTTACCCAGTGTGCAGTTAGTGAGATATAGCGTCCCTGGCCGTGCTTACTGGTCCACGTATCTGTGGTTAGGTGGACCTTGCCACAGATGGCGTTGCGCAGTGCACACTTGATTTTATCGGATACTTGGTTGTGCAGGTAAGGCATGGCTGTCTTGGAGAAGTAGTGGCGGCTGGGAACAACATACTGTGGGACAGCCATCGCCATCAGCTGTTTGAAGCGATCTGTGACCACCAGCCTGAATGACAGCATTTCAAAGGCTAGTAGTTTAGAAATGCTGGCATTCAGGTCCAGGGCTCGAGGGTGGGTAGGTGAGAATTTACGCTTTCTCTCCAAGGTTTGTGAGATGGAGAGCTGAACGCTGCCGTGTGACATGGTGGAGATGCTTGGTGACGCAGGTGGTGGTGTCGGTGGCACATCCTCTGTTTTGTGGGCGGCAGGTGCCAACATTCCTCTTGAGGCGGAGGAAGAGGCCGAGGCAGCAGCAGAAGAGGGAGCAGGGGGAGCCTGAGTGAGTTCCTTGTTTTTAAGGTGTTTACTCCACTGCAGTTCATGCTTTGCATGTAGATGCCTGGTCATGCAGGTTGTGCTAAGGTTCAGAACGTTAATGCCTCGCTTCAGGATCTGATGGCACAGCGTGCAAACCACTCGGGTCTTGTCGTCAGCAGATTGTTTAAAGAAGTGCCATGCCAGGCAACTCCTTGAAGCTGCCTTTGGGGTGCTCGGTCCCTGGTGGCGGTGGCCAGTAGCAGGCAAACTCTCTTGGCGGTGGCTGTTCTGCTTTTGCCCCCTACTCCCTCTTTTGTTAGGCTGTTGGCTCGGTCTCACCACTGTCTCTACCTCTGAACTTTGAAAGTCAGTGGCACGACCTTCATTCCATGTGGGGTCTAGGACCTCATCGTCCCCTGCATCGTCTTCCAGACAGTCTTCCTCCCTGACCTCCTGTTCGGTCTGCACACTGCAAAAAGACGCAGCAGTTGGCACCTGTGTTTCGTCATCATCAGAGACGTGCGGACTCCAATGAGGTGGTATTCCCATGTCCTCATCATCAGGAAACATAAGTGGTTGTGCATCAGTGCATTCTATGTCTTCCACCACTGAGGAAGGGCTAGGTGGATTCCCTTGGGAAACCCTGCCAGCAGTGTCTTCAAATAGCATAAGAGACTGCTGCATAACTTGAGGCTCTGACAGTTTCCCTGATATGCATGGGGGTGATGTGACAGACTGATGGGCTTGGTTTTCAGGCGCCACCTGTGCGCTTGCTGCAGAAGACTGGGTGGGAGATAATGTTGTGAACGTGCTGGATCCACTTTCGGCCACCCAATTGACTAGCGCCTGTACTTGCTCAGGAATTACCATACTTAGAATGGCATTGGGTCCCACCAAATATCGCTGTAAATTCTGGCGGGTACTGGAACCTGAGGTAGTTGGTTCACTAGGACGTGTGCTGTGGCAGAATGGCCACGTCCTCTCCCAGCATCAGAGGGTCCACTAACACCACCACGACCGCATCCGCATTCCTACTAGATGTTTTCCTCATTGCTACCGTTCACCAAGCACCACAATAAGAAAAAACATATTTGGCCCAATGTATTTATTTCAAATTCAGGCCTTTTTTTACAGGCACCTAACACCACTGATTTAGGGGAATATCAACTGTAGGCCTAGTATTTAGGCCATGGATGAAAGGTATCCTTTTATGGACAGATTTACACTTGGAGATGCACTGTAGCATGTGAAAAAATATGTAGGATTATGCCTTCAGCAATTGTATTTTAACACTTTGTGTAATATACCCTTTAACGGACAGAAATACACGTGGAGATGCACGGTAGCATGTGAAGTTATTGAGGATGACCCTCTCAGCACTTGTATATACACCTGGAGTGTAATATACCATTTTACGGACAGAAATACACTATGAGATGCACAATAGTGCGTGTGGATTTACAGGATTATGCTTTTAGCAATTGTAATGTAACACTTTTTATAATTTACCCTTTTACGGAAAGAAATATACTTGGAGATGCACGCTGAGTGTAATAAACCCTTTTACGGACAGATTAACACTTGGCCTGCAACAGCTGGAATACCAGATTCAGGGTATTGCTATACTGGCAAGTGAATTTCACCCCAGAACAAAATCTATCCTTTGACGGATACTTTTAAACTTGTCCAATCACAGCTGGAACACCAGATTTACTGTATTTATATTTTTGCAACTGTATTTCACTCCAGAACAAAATCTATCCTTTGACGGATACTATTAATCTTGTCCAATCACAGCTGAAACACCAGATTTACTGTATTTATATTTTTGTAACTGTATTTCACCCCAGAAAATAATATATCCTTTGACGGACACTAGGGAAATTGTGCAGTCACAGCTGAAACACCAGATTCAGAGTATTGCTATTTTGGGAATTAAATTTCACCCCTGAAAAAAATATACCCTTTTACGGAAAGATTTAAACTAGGCCTGCAACAGCTGGAACACCAAATTTACTGTATTTCTATTTTTGCAACTGTATTTCACCCCAGAAAATAGTATATCCTTTGACGGATACTATTAAACTTGTTCAGTCACAGCTGGAACACCAGATTTACGGTATTTCTATTTTTGAAACTGAATTTCACAGCAGAAAATAATATATCCTATGAAGGACACTATTAAACTTGTCCAGCCACAGCTGGAACACCAGATTTACTGTATTTATATTTTTGTAACTGTATTTCACCCCAGAAAATAATATATCCTTTGACGGACACTAGGGAAATTGTGCAGTCACAGCTGGAACACCAGATTCAGGGTATTGCTATTTTGGCAATTAAATTTCACCCCAGAAAAAAATATACCCTTTTATGGACAGATTTAAACTAGGCCTGCAACAGCTGGAACACCAGATTTACTATATTTCTATTTTTGCAACTGTATTTCACCCCAGAAAATAATATATCCTTTCCCGGACACTAGGGAAATTGTCCAGTTACAGCTGGAACACCAGATTCAGGGTATTGCTATTTTGGCAATTAAATTTTACCCCAGAAAAAAATATACCCTTTTACGGACACTATTAAACTTGGCCAGCCACAGCTAAAACCACTGATTTATGGTATTGCTATTTTGGCAATTGAATTTCACCCCAGAAAAAAATATATCCTTTGCCGGACACTAGACCAGATTTAAACTAGGCCTGCAACAGCTGGAACACCAGATTTACTGTATTTCTATTTTTGCTACTGTATTTCACCCCAGAAAATAATATATACTTTAACGGACACTAGGGAAATTGTCCAGTCACAGCTGGAACACCAGATTCAGGGTATTGCTATTTTGACAATTGAATTTCACGCCAGAAAAAAATATATCCTTTGCCGGACACTATTAAACTTGGCCAGCCACAGCTAAAACCACTGATTTATGGTATTGCTATTTTGGCAATTGAATTTCACCCCAGAAAAAAATATATCCTTTGCCGGACACTATTAAATTTGTCCAGCCACAGCTGGAACACTAGATTTATGGTATTTCTTTTTTTGCAACTGAATTTCACCCCAGAAAATGATCTATTCTATGCCGGACACTATTAGACTTGGCCAGCCACTGCTGGGACACCAGATTTAGGGGATTGCTATTTTCTTCAATTTAATTTCACCACAGAAAAAAATCTATCCTTTGCCAGACAGCAGACAGTATTGCACTTGGCTAGCCACATCTGGAATACCAGATTTAGGGGATTGCTATTTTGGCAATTACAGATATTTGTTCGAATACTGTGCCTGTTGTCAAATTAGCGTCGCAAATCCAAGAATGCGATGTGGGTTCCAACTCGCATAAGAGTCAATATAATAAGGAAATTGGCCGCGCTGCTTTTGTTCAGGAATGTGTAGACCATCAGACAGATGAGATTCCAAGATGAAAACCGGACATGGAGAGTCGTTCACACCACCACACCAGGATTAGCCTTATGTTGTATTCCTAAACGAAGGAAAGGCGTATCCTGATAGTGAAGCACTGTCAACTCCAAATAAAATCAAATGGTTTTATTATACTCACAAGTATACATCTTGAGTAGTTTTTTTTTTTTAAAAAGTGAGTGTATCCTTGTTGTTATAGAGTTGGTTCTTATGGATATTTTTAGGTATATATATTTTTATGTGAATTATAATGATGTTTGTGAAATAAGCTGGAATTTTATATGTCTATTTGAATGCTATGTGAATGGAGGGTGGCGTTATCTACCTGCCCATTGATTGGCAACACATGTTCATGAGAGGAGATTTACCAATAAAACACCCCCTGGTCCCTCATTAGTTCAGACATCCCTGATGAAGCGCGTAAGCGAAACCTGGGTCGGGTGGAACGTATTTGTGAAACAGTGATATGTTTTAACTCAAGATGTATACTTGTGAGTATAATAAAACCATTTGATTTTGTTTGGAGTTGACAGTGCTTCACTATCAGGATACGCCTTTCCTTCGTTTAGGAATACAACATAGGGCTAATCCTGGTGTGGTGGTGTGAACGACTCTCCATGTCCGGTTTCCATCTTGGAATCTCATCTGTTTGATGGTCTACACATTCCTGAACAAAAGCATCGGGTGGAACGTATTTGTGAAACAGTGATATGTTTTAACTCAAGATGTATACTTGTGAGTATAATAAAACCATTTGATTTTATTTGGAGTTGACAGTGCTTCACTATCAGGATACGCCTTTCCTTCGTTTAGGAATACAACATAGGGCTAATCCTGGTGTGGTGGTGTGAACGACTCTCCATGTCCGGTTTCCATCTTGGAATCTCATCTGTTTGATGGTCTACACATTCCTGAACAAAAGCAGCACGGCCAATTTCCTTATTATATTTTGGCAATTGAATTTAACCCCTTAATAAAATATAGAAATTTCTATCCTGAGTTTCTAGGGGTAACAATAAGCATAGCCAAGCCCCTGATGTAGGATATAGCAAAAAAAAAAAAACTAGTTTTGATGGATTGATTGACTTGGTGGCAGCTTGTGCTGGTGCACCACAAGACACAAAATGTCAGCCGATCAAAGTGACAGAAAAACGCTCTGTGCAGCCTAAAAAACAGTGAGCAATTAAGTTGCAGAAGTTGAATCATTCACAGCTGTAGATCGATCAGTTCATTAGGTGCTGTTGCTGACTTTTCCCTGCCTAATCTCGCCCTCAAGAAAGCTGGGTCCTCTCCCTACACTAATCAGAGCAGAGTGACGTGCGGCGCTATGTGACTCCAGGTTAAATAGAGGCAGGGTCACATGCTGCACTTGGCCAATCACAGCCATGCCATTAGTAGGCATGGCTGTGATGGCTTCTTAGGGCAAGAAGTAAAACGCTAGCTGATTGGCTGCTGTGCAGCCTATCAGAAAGCGGGAAGAAATCGCCGAACAACGGACCCGAACCCGAACTTTTTTGAAAATGTTTGGGTCTGGGTCCGTGTCCCGAACACCCCAAAATTCGGTACGAACCCGAACTATCCAGTTCGGGTTCGCTCATCCCTACATTTGACACTGTACCGCATAAAAAGTTAGTATATAACATGAGAATGCTCGGACTGTGAGAAAATGTCTGTATGTGGGTAAGTAACTGGCTGAGTGACAGAAAACAGAGGGTGGTTATTAACGGTAGAACGGTAGATTGGGTCACTGTCACTAGTGGGGTACCTCAGGGGTCAGTATTGGGCCCTATTCTCTTCAATATATTTATTAATAATCTTGTAGAAGGCTTGCTCAGTAAAATATCAATTTTTGCAGATGACACTTACTGTGTAAAGTAATTGACACGGAAGAGGACAGTATACTGCTACAGATGGATCTGGATGCTTGGGAAGAGACGTGGCAGATAAGGGTTAACACTGACAAATGTAAGGTCATGCACATGGGAAGGAATAATGCAAGTCATCCGTACATACTAAATGGTAAAACACTGGGTAAGGCTACATGCACACGACCGTATGTGTTTTGCAGTCTGCAAATTGTGGATCCACAAAAAAAAAAGGATGACGTCCCGTTTGGCATCCATTTTTTTGGGTATCTGTTTTTTTTTTAGATCCATTGTAATAATTCCTATCCTTGTCCACAAACTAGAAAAAAATAGGACATGCTCTATTTTTTTTGCGGGGCTACGGAACATACTGAGGCGGACAGCACATGGTGTGCTGTCCGCATTTTTTCCGGACCAATTGAAATGAATGGGTCTGCTTACTATTAGCAAAAAAAAAAAAAACGGAACGGACAAGGAAACAAAATACGGTCGTGCGCACGAGGCCTAACACTGACATGGAAAAGGATCTAGGAATTTTAGTGAACAGCAAACTAAGCTGTAAAAAACAGTGTCAGGCAGCTACTGCCGAGGCCAATAAGATAATGGGTTGTATCAAAAGGGGCATAGACGCCTGTGATGAGAACATAGTTCTACCACTTTACAAATCACTGGTCAGACCACACATGGAGTACTGTGTACAGTTCTGGGCTCCTGTGAACAAGGCAGAAATAGCAGAGCTGGAGAGGGTTCAGAGGAGGGCAACTAAAGTAATAACTGGAATGGGGCAACTACAGTACCCTGAAAAGTTAGGATTATTCACTAGAAAAAAGACGACTGAGGAGAGATCTAATGACTATGTATAAATATATCAGGGGTCAGTACAGAGAACTCTCCCATCATCTATTTATCCCCAGGACTGTGAGGAGGGGACATCCTCTGCGTCTGGAGGAAAGAAGGTTTGTACACAAACATAGAAGAGGATTCTTTACGGTAAGAGCAGTGAGACTATGGAGCTCTCTGCCTGAGGAGGTGGTGATGGTGAGTACAATAAAGGAATTCAAGAGGGGCCTGGATGTATTTCTGGAGTGTAATAATATTACAGGCTATAGCTACTAGAGAGGGGTCGTTGATCCAGGGAGTTATTCTGATTACCTGATTGGAGTCGGGAAGGAATTTTTTCCCCTTAGGTGGGGAAAATTGGCTTCTGCCTCACAGGGGTTCTTTGCCTTCCTCTGGATAAACTTGCAGGATAACAGACCGAACTAGATGGACAAAATATCTTTTTTCGGCCTAGTTACTATTTTACTAATTTTGATAATCTTTCTGGATACTACAGTCCACCCATTCCATTTATTACTTTGAACCCGTTCAAGCTCTGTTATCTCTTTCTTGTGCAATGTGCCTAAAATTGTATTCAATACTCCATGTGTGGTCTGGTGGCAAAACTATGTTTTCATCACATGCATCTATGGCGCTGATGCAACCCATAATCTTATTAGCCTTGGCAGCAGCTGCCTGACGCTGGTTGCTACAGTTAAGTTTACTGTCAATTAAAATTTCTAAGTCCTGTTCCGTGTCAGTGTTACCCAGTGATTTTCCATTTAGTATGTATGGGTGAGGGAGAGTTCACTTCTCAGTTAAATTTTGATCTGTCAAAAGAACATAAAAAAAAATATGGATTCTATAAAAAAATAAAAAATTCCTGTTGCACCTTTGGCATCCTTTTGAGCCATTTCTGTCTGAGATCTGTTCCATGCAGGACTTTTTCTTCCATCTAAAATAACATATTTGTGACGGAAATGGCTCAACCGGATGCTAAATGTGCGACAGGATCCATTTTTTTTACAGGATCTTGTTGTTTTTTCTTCTTTTCTTTTGACAGATCAGAGGAATGAAAAATAAAACGGAGATGTGAACTGTCCCTCACTTACTACCCATTCCTAATTCATGGGGAAAATATTTCCTGCCTTGTTAACTTTTCTTCTAGGTACTTTTCTGTTTTACATCTTGTTGTCTCTGTTGTATGGTTTCTTTTTCTTCTTGTTTTGCCTTGTACAGTCACCTAGAGCATTCACTGTTCATAGAACCACAAATCTCCATTAAACTAGAGCCATGGAAGTTATTAAAAGCTGAAAACAGCATTAAGCCTTTAGATCTTGCATTTTCTGCAGTGTTGGCTTCACCTGAGGTTTGTCTTGGTGTTCTTTTATGCCTCATTCACACATCAGTTTTCGGTCAGTGATTTCCATCAGTATTTTTGAGCCCAAACCAGGTGCAGCTCTAAATACAGAACAGGTGCACATCTTTCCCTTATATCTTTTGTCTGTGGAGACTCCAATCCTGGTTTTGGCTCACAATCACTGATGGAAAACACTGAGCAAAACACTGACGTGTGAACAAGGCTTTATGGTGTATTCTTTTGTAGACCATATTAGGCACTTAATATAGCCCATACTTAATGTGTGGCATGCTATTCTCACTTACGGTCCATGCCTGCTGCAGTCCCGCAGGCATCGCTCCTTCCTCTCTGTGTGTATTGGGACTAGTGCACAGCAAACTTCCTTTCAGCGCTTTGAGAGTTAATACTTTTCTTTTGCTCCCTGCCCAGTTTCTGACTAAGGTGTTAATCAGTGTCCCTATGTAGCTGGTCTGTGGTTCCACCTCCTCGCCTTAGCTTTGATGTTTTCTGGTGTCTAGTCACCAGCGAAGGTTGTGATCTCTTGTCTGACTACTGTTTCTGCTCCATGCTGCCCGCCCCGACCTTTGAACTGCTACCCAGACTGCGCCCATACTCAGCCTACCAAGACCTTGGAATTATTATCTGGAATACGCAAGTACTCAGCCTAGACCTTGTTCAGGCTGCACCTTTTGCTGGATCCCTTGGCTCTCTCACACTAGTGTCTCTGATCCCCATGGGTCGGCTGTTATCTAAACCAGGACTATTCCAGGAGGTAGCAGTCTGGTTGGTTTCCTGCAGTGATGACCAGATCCCTGTCTAGGGTTTAAATAGTAAATACCAGGGGAACGCCAGGACAATGCCCTTAGGATTAGCCAAAGTCAAACTGGTTAGTTGGGTCAAATTCCACTATCTGTTACAGCTATCTTGTAGCACCTAAAACCACCCAGAAAATCCAAGGCATTGGCAAATAAAGGCTGATTTATTTGGAGCCCATTAGCTAAAACTGTAATGAATTGGTATAAAGTCTGTTTATATAGTTTTTTTTAAATAATTAAAATATTAATTTGTGTTCAATCCAAGTCCACTAAGAAAGTCGGAATATTAAGAAGGGATCTGCACAGCTTCCTGTGTTATTAGTTAAATATTAATAGTAAAGGTAATAGGTCACAGAAAGTACTTGCAGTGTGGAACCACAATGTGCAGCAGGCCTGGAGAGCAGCATTCAGTAATCCAGCTGGGAGTTGGAGGCATGTACACACCGATATCAGCGTAGTGTCCCTGGAATCTCTAAAATTAAAACAGGCACACAACCTAAAACAGTAGAGGAGGACTAAAAGTACTACAAGTATCCTTGCCCAGATTTATTTCCACTCCCAAGATGCTGGTGTAAAAACAACAGGTAGCAAAGGTTAAAAACACATCTAATAAAGCGCTTACGTTGTCGTTACTGGTCACCAGACTTAAAGGGCTTCTGTCACCCCCCATTTAGCAATTTTCAGTATCGGACATTAGCTATTTGCTAATGTCAGCTGAGTCCATATATATCACTCTTACCTTTCTCTCTGTTGTAATTTCTGTAAAAATCATACTTTAATATTATGCAAATTACTTCACTACCAGCAACTTGGGCGGTTGCTTGCTGGTACTGTAAACACGCCCCCTCTCCACTTGATAAACAGGGCCAGCGAGCGCTCTCCTCCTCCCACTGGCCCTGTCTGCCCATGAAATCCCGCGCCTGCGCCGTAACGTTCCTCATTTGGCGCAGGCATTCTGACTGAAGGACGCGCGCTTGCCAGCTCCTTCCTCAGTGCGCCAATGACGTCAGACTACACCCGATGCCTGCAGTCTTCTTTTCCGGGTGTAATCTGACGTCATTGGCGCAGGCGCACTGAGGAAGGAACTGGCAAGCGTGCGTCCTTCACTCAGAACGCCTGCACCGAATGAGGAACACTACGGCGCAGGATTTCAAGGCCAGACAGGGAGGAGGAGAGCGCTCGCTGGCCCTGTCTATCAAATGGAGAAGGGGTGTGTTTACAGTCTGAGGATGCGGCAGCTACCAGCAAGTAACCGCCAAAGTTACTGGTAGTGAAGTAATTTGCATAGTATAAAAGTAAGATTTTTACAGAAATTACAGCACAGAGAAAGGTAAGAGTGATATGTTTGGACTCAGCTGACATTAGCAAATAGCTAATGTCCGCTACTGAAAATTGTTAAATGGGGGGTGACAGAAGCCCTGTAAAGTGGTAATCTGGTTATATATTTTTAGGGGATAACTATTAGATAGGTGTGGGTTCTACCGCTACCCATCGATCATGAGAATGGGGGCCCCATGCTGGGCTGTCTCCCGAACTCTCATAGAAATTAAAGGGGTTCTGCAGTTTGTTACCACTGATGATCTATCCTCAGGATAGATCATCAACATGTGATCGGCCGGGGTCCGACACCCGGGACCCCCGCCGATCAGCTGTTTGAGAAGGCCGCGGCGCTGCAGGAGCGCCGCGGCCTTCTCACTGTTTACTGCTGCTAGCGCCCCGCCCAGTGACATCACGACTTGTATCAAGTGGCGTGGGCGGGGCTAAACACCGTTCAGTGAACGGAGCTTAGCCCCGCCACGCCACTTGATACAAGTCGTGACGTCACTGGGCGGGGCGCTAGCAGCAGTAAACAGTGAGAAGGCCGCGGCGCTCCTGCAGCGCCGCGGCCTTCTCAAACAGCTGATCGGCGGGGGTCCCGGGTGTCGGACCCCGGCCGATCATATGCTGATGATCTATCCTGAGGATAGATCATCAGTGGTAACAAACTGCAGAACCCCTTTAATGGAGAGGCTGAGCGCATGCCCATATGACAGGTCTGTTAATTTCGAGGTGCTCCACAGGGTACAGGGCCCTGTTCTTATGATCTATGGGGGTCCTAGTTATAGGACTGCCACCTATCAAATATTTATCTCCTATCCTGTGGATAAAGGAAGACTTAATATAACCGGAATACCCCTTTAAGCTTCATTTCCGTAAAAGTTCGGGTTCGTTGTTCGGCGATTTTTTTCCCGCTTTTTCAAAGGCTGTAGCCAATCAACAAGCGTTTCTCTACTTTGCCCTAAGAAGCCATCACAGCCATGCCTACTATTGGCATGGCTGTGATTGGCTAAGTGCAGCATGTGACCCAGCGCAGCACATCACTCTGCTGCTCATAGTGTAGGGATAGGATGTTGCCACTTCTGTGAGGGAGAGATTAGGGAAAAAATCATTTGAATTTGGTGGTGTTAACTCTTCAAACTACAGCAATTATTGAGGGTGCTATGCTACATATTTGTACCCAGCCCTGAGCCCAGTGATACTGCAAAATAATTTGTAATCCATCTGTTACTGAGGTGGGGGTCGGCGGCCATTTTTGACACTGCGGTGTCTTTGGAACTGCATGTGACCTGCATGTGTGCCAGCCTGCCAGGGATCATCAGTCTAATTATTTTTGGTAGCTCCGTGGAGGAAAAATTCCTTTTTTTGGCAGGTCAAGTCCCCCTACATTACCTATTTTATAATTTTGCTGTGACATAGTGCATTTCTGTAGTTCTGCAAAAAGATAGAACATGTCCTATTCTTGTCCGCAAGAAAAGGCATTTTCTATGAGAGTGCCAGCGGTGTGTGGTCCTCAAAATGCGGAACGCACATTGTTGGTGTCCGTGTTTTGTGAATTCGCGGATCCGCAAAACACACACAGACGTCTGAATGGAGCCTAAACCCGTACTGTCTTACCACAGAGCAACTTTGCATACACTGCTGGAAAACCTATTTTAAAATTTTGCGGTGACATAGTGCATTTCTGTAGTTGCTGTAGTAAACCCGTACTGTCGTACCACAGAGCACGTTTGCATACAACGCTGAAAAAACAATTTAAAAATTTTGCTGTGACATAGTGCATTTCTGTAGTTGGTGGAATAAACCCTTACTGTCGTACCACAGAGCACGTTTGCATACAACGCTGAAAAACCTGTTTTATCATTTTTGGGTAACATAGTGCATTTCTGTAGTTCGGTTAATAAACCCGTACTGTTGTGCCACAGAGCACGTTTGCATACAGCACTGAAAAACTGTTTTAAAATTTTGCGGTGAAAAACTGCATTTCTGTAGTTGGGGGGAATAAACCCGTACTGTTGTGCCACAGAGCATGTTTGCATACAACGCTGAAAAAACTGTTATAATTTTTGGGGTGACATACTGCATTTCTGTAGTTGGGTTAATAAACCCGTACTGTTGTGCCACAGAGCACGTTTGCATACAACGCTGAAAAACCAATTTTAAAATTTTGCGGTGACAGCGAATTTCTGGAGTTGGGGGAATAAACCCGTACTGTCATACCACAGAGCACGTTTGCATACAACGCTGAAAAACTTGTTTTATCACTTTTGGGGTGACTTACTGCATTTCTGTAGTTGGGTTAATATACCCGTACTGTTCTGCCACAGAGCAAGTTTGCATACAACGCTCAAAAAACAGATTTAAAATCTTTGGGGTGACATACTGCATTTCTGTAGTTTGTTGCAATAAACACTGTTTTTTGCTATATAGCAGATCTGAGGCTTACCCTGTACTTCAGTAATTTTAAGTAACCTGTGGAACTCCGCATCTACATAGTTGGTTGCAAAAACACCGGTTTTGTAGTAGATAGCACATTTGCGGTGTACATAGCATTTCTGACAGTCAAATTAAACCGTTAACTTCTGCTTTTACATTGTTGGTTTGAAAACTCAAATGTTTGGTAATAGTGAAGTAAATGTATTGAATTTCTCCGTTACACTGTTGTGTGACCTAAAGAAATGTATTCTGTTTATGACATGGGCACTGCCTTACTGTTAGTGAACTTAATTGTTGACTATTGGCAGTTAAATTGACACCTGAGATAAACCATCTGTTAGTTTGGTGGGTGAACACAAATAATCAGGAGAACATCAAATTAGGGATGTGGACATGGTCGTGGTGGTGTTGGTGGAGCTCCTGTTGCTGGGAGAGGACGGGGCCGTTCTGCGCCAGCTACAGGTCCAAGTGAAACACCTTCCTCAGGTGCGAGTAGGCGACAGAACCTGCAGCGTTATTTGGTAGGCCCGAATGCTCCTCTACGAATGGTGAGGCCAGAACAAGTACAGGCGATAGTAGACTGGGTGGCTGACAGTGGCGCCAGTTCCGTCACAGTATCTCCCACCCAGTCCTCTGCAGAAAGGTCAAAGTTGGCACCTGCAGTCCATGCCCATCAGTCTTTCAGCTCACCCCCTTGCAAAGTAGCCAAGCAGCCTGAGCTCCAAGTCATGCAGCAGACTCTTATGATTTTTGATGACTCTGCTGGCAGGGTTTCCCCGGGCCATCCACATAGCCCTGCCCCAGAAGTGGAAGACATTGAATGCACTGATGCCCAACCACTTATGTTGCAGGATGGGGAGATGGGAATACCACCGCAGCACGCCTCTGATGATGACGAAACACAGGTGCCAACTTCTGCAGCTTTCTGCAGTGTGCAGACTGACGAGAAGGGCAGGGGTCAAGAATGGGTGGAAGATGATGTGGATTACGATGAGGTCCTAGACCCCAACTGGACTCAAGTTCATGCTAGTGATGTGTGCTAGTGATGCCACCTCCGTCATAATCACCAAGCATCTCCACTATGTCACAACCAAGCGTTCAGCTGTCCATCTCCCAAACACTGGAGAGAAAGAGATAATACCCACCTACCCACCCCCGATCCCTGGTCCTGAATGCCAGCATTTCAAAATTACTGGCCTTTGAAATGCTGTCATTCCGTCTGGTGGAGATGGACTGTTTTAAACAGCTGATGGCGGTGGCTGTCCCACAGTATGTCGTTCCCAGCCGCCACTACTTTTCCAGGTGAGCCGTCCCTTCCCTGCACAACCAAGTGGAGGATAAAATCAAGTGTGCACTGCGCAACGCCATCTGTGGCAAGGTCCACATAACCACAGATACATGGACCAGTAAACATGGGCATGGACGCTATATCTCCCTAACTGCACACTGGGTAAATGTAGTGGCGGCTGGGCCCGAGGCGGATAGCGGTTTGGCGCATGTCCTTCCACCACCGAGGATCGCAGGGCATTATTATTTGCCTCCTGTTGCCTCCTCCTCCTACTCCGCTTCCTCCTCCTCCTCTTCTACCACCTCCTCATCCGGTCAGCGAAAGACCTTCACCACCAACTTCAACACAGCCAGGGGTAAACGTCAGCAGGCACTTTTAAAACTCATGTGTTTGGGGGACAAACCCCACACCGCACAGGAACTGTGGAGTGGCATAGAAGAACAGACCGATTAATGGTTGCTGCCAGTGAGCCTCAAGCCCGGCCTGGTGGTGTGCGATAATGGGCAAGATCTCGTAGCCGCTCTGGGACTAGCTGGTTTGATGCACATCCCTTGCCTGATGCATGTGCTGAATTTGGTGGTGCAGAAATTCCTTAAAAACTACCTAGACATGTCAGAGCTGCTGCAGAAAGTGCGGGTCGTCTGTGCGCAATTTCAGTGTTCTCACCCTGCTGCTGCTCACCTGTCTGCGCTGCAGCGTAACTTCGGCCTTCCCGCTCACCGCCTCATATGTGACGTGCCCACCAGGTGGAACTCCACCTTGCATATGCTGGAGAGACTGTCTGAGCAGCAGCAGGCAATAGTGGAGTTTCAGCAGCAGCACGCACAGGTCAGTCGCTCTGCGGAACTGCACCACTTCACCACCAATAAGTGGGCCTCCATGGAAGACCTGTGTGCCTTGTTGCGGTGTTTCGAGTACTCAACCAACATGGCCAGTGCTGATGACGCCGTTCTGAGCGTTACAATACCACTTCTATGTCTCCTTGAAAAAACACTTAGGGCGATGATGGAAGAGGATGTGGCACAGGACGAAGAGGAGGAGGAAGAGGGGGCATTTCACAGGGTTTCAGGCCAGTCATTCAGAAGTGGCTCAGAGGGTGGGTTCCTGCACCAGCAGAGGCCTTGTACACAAGTGGCCAACCAGGGCACAGTTCTGGAGGAGAAGGAGGATGAAGTAGAGGAGGAGGAACCGGGTTCACAGCAGGGTGGCACCCAATGCAGTTCATGGCCATCCCCGGAGCGTGGCTGGGGGGATACAGAGGACACAAATGATACACCACCTATAGAGGACAGCTTATTCTTACCTCTGGGCAGCCTGGCACACATGAGCGACTATATGCTGCAGTGCCTGTGCAACGACCGCAGAGTTGCCCACATTTTAACTTGTGCTGACTACTGGGTTTCCACCCTGCTGGATTCCCGTTACAAAGACAACATGCCGTCCTTAATTCCTGTTCTGGATCGTGATAGGAAGATGCGCGACTACTAGCGCACGCTGGTAGACGCGCTCCTGAGGGCATTCCCAACTGACACAGAGGGACAAGTGGAAGCACAAGGCGAAGGCGGAGGGGGAAGAGATCGCCAACGCAGCGGGGTCACGGCCAGCACCCCACAAGGCAGGGTTAGCATGGCCGACATGTGGAAAAGCTTTGTCACAACGCCACAGCAACTGGCACCACCAGCTGATATGGAACGTCTTAGCAGGAGGCAGCATTTGAACAAAATGGTGGAACAGTACGTGTGCACACGCCTACACGTACTGACTGATGGTTCTGCCCCATTTAACTTCTGGGTCTCCTAATTGTCCACATGGCCTGAGCTTGCCCTTTATGCCTTGGAGGTGCTTACCTGCCCTGCAGCCAGTGCATTGTCTGAACGTGTATTTAGCACGACAGGGGGTGTCATTACAGACAAACGCAGCCGCCTGTCCACAGCCAACGTGGACAAGCTCACGTTTATTAAAATGAACCAGGCTTGGATCCCACAAGACTTGTCTGTACCTTGTGCAGAATATACATTTATACCCGCCTCAACCATACATTCTTGTACTCAAGAAACCATACATTCTTGTACCCCAAAAAAAACAAAACAAAAAAAAACATTGTTAGCTGGCTACCTCCTCCTCCTCCTTCGCCTCCATTGCCGCTTCCACCTACAACACCACATTCACCGCATCCTCAATCTCCAACTCCACATCCACCTCTTCTTCTGAGTTGCAGGTTAATAATTTTAAATTTTTATTTATTTTATTTTAAGTTATTTCCCTATCCACATTTGTTTGCAGAGCACTTGCCATGCTCTTAAGCACATTTTGCTGCCTTTTGCAGCCCTCTAGGCCTTTCCATTACATTTTTGGGGCCATTTTAGTGCCCAAAAGTTCGGGTCCCTATTGACTTCAATAGGGTTCGGTTTAAGTTCGGATCCCGAACCCAAACTTTTTTGTGAAGTTCGGCCGAACCCTTCGAGCCTGAACTTCCAGGTGTTTGCTCAACTCTAGCGATTAAGACAAATGATTTTAAAATAAATATCATACACAATCCATAAGAAAAGCATGCGGCGACTAGTGTTCTTAGCAAGTCTTCCATTATTATTTTAAACCAAGCCTTGTCTTGCTTTGCTTCTTAGGTTGGGTAATATGAGGCTGGTGAGCTTAAAAGTATGCAAATAGCTTCTGCTGCTTTTTTCATGATTAAAAATATATAGATAAATCTGAGAACATTCACCTTGTATAAAAACAATGTAAAATTGATACAAAACGACCACCACCTTTTTGTATGTTTGTATATAAACACGGCTGCATGCAGCGAGATTTTTTAGGCCGAAAGTCGGCATTTATGGTGAAAAGCATTTAGATCAGGGGTGCACCACCAATGAGGCCGGGTGAGGCGATCGCCTCAGGCAGCACCAGGTAGGGGCAAGAGGGGGCAGCGAAAGGGCCATGGGCAATGAGGGATTGCACTGAGGCAAGGGGGGCATTGGGGGGTGGCCGTTTTAGTTTTCGCCTCAGGCAGCAGAAAGGCTAGGTGCACCCCTGATTCAGATTGAGATCACCATCGGATCCCCATAGTCAACAGAGATCCGGAAGTGTGATATACCTGCTTCCACCAAATATTCATTAAGGGCTGTGATATACTTGCTTCCAAAAAATACTCATTAAGGGGTTTGACATACCTGCTTCCACAAAATACTGATTTAGGAGTTCGATATACCTGTTTCCACCAAATATTGATTGAGGCCTGCGATATACCTGCTTTCACAAAATACTGATTAAGGGGTCCGATATACCTGTTTCTACCAAGTATTGATTGAGGTCTGCGATATACCTGCTTCCACAAAATACTGATTAAGAGGTTCGATATACCTGTTTCCACCAAATATTTATTAAGGGCTGCGATATACCTGCTTCCACAAAATACTGATTAAGGGATTCGATATACCTGTCTCCACCAAATATTGATTGAGGCCTGCGATATACCTTCTTCCCCAAAATACTAATTAAGGAGTATAATATACCTGTTTCTACAAAATACTGATTGAGGGGTGCGATATACCTGCTTCCACCAAATTTTGAATGAGGCCTGCGATATACCTGCCTCCACAAAATATTGATTGAGGGGTGCAATATACCTGCTTCCACCCAATATTGATTGAGGCCTGCGATATACCTGCTTCCATAAAATATTGATTAAGGGGTGCGATATACCTGCTTCAACAAAATATTGATTGAGGGGTTAGATATATCTGCTTCCACCAAATATTGATTGAGGCCTGCTATATACCTGCTTCCACAAAATACTGATTGAGAGCTGCGATATACCTGCTTCCACAAAATACCGATTAAGGGGTTCGATATACCTGTTTCCACCAAATATTGATTGAGGCCTGCAATATACCTGCTTTCACTAAATATTGATTGAGGGGTTAGATATATCTGTTTCCACCAAATATTGATTGAGACCTGCGATATACCTGCTTCCACAAAATACTGATTAAGGGGTTGGATATACCGGCTTCCACAAAATACTGATTGAGGGCTGCCATATACCTGCTTCCACAAAATACTGATTAAGGGTTTTGATATACCTGTTTCCACCAAATATTGATTGAGGCCTGCGATATACCTGCTTCCATAAAATTCCGATTAAGGGTCCGATATACCTGTTTCCACCAAATATTGATTTAGGCCTGCGATAAACCTGCTTCCACAAAATACTGATAAAGGGGTTTGATATACCTGTTTCCACCAAACATTTATTAATGGCTGCAATATACCTGCTTCCACAAAATACTGATTAAGGGGTTTGATATACCTGTTTCCACCAAATATTGATTGAGACCTGCAATATACCTGCTTCCACAAAATATTGATTAAGGGGTTTGATATACCTGTTTCCACCAAATACTGATTGAGGCCTGCGATATACAGTACCTGCTTCCACAAAATACTGATTAAGGGGTTCGATATACCTGTTTCCACCAAATATTGATTGGGGCCTGCGAAATACCTGCTTCCCCAAAATATTGTTTGAGGCCGCTATATACAGCCTGCTTCCACAAAATACCTACTAAGGGGTTTGATATTCCTGCTTCCAGCAAATATTGATTGAGGCCTGCGATATACCTGCTTACACAAAATACTGATTAGGCGGTTTGATAAATCTGCTTCCGCAAAATATTGATTGCGGCCGTTATATACCTGCTTCCACAAAATACTGATTGTGCGGTTCGATATACCTGCTTCCACCAAATATTGATTAAGGGGTTCTATATACCTGCTTCCACAAAATACTGATTAAGGGGTTAGATATACCAGTTTCCACCAAATATGGATTGAGGCCTGCAATATACCTGCTTCTACAAAATACTGATTGAGGGGTGCAATATACCTGCTTCCACCAAATATTGATTAAGGGGTTCTATATACCTGCTTCCACAAAATACTGATTAAGGGGTTAGATATACCAGTTTCCACCAAATATGGATTGAGGCCTGCAATATACCTGCTTCCACAAAATACTGTATATACATAAGACAAGGAGCATACTTTGTTCTGGGTGGTGGCGGATATGTGTGGGCTGGCATAAGGAAATTCAATTACACACGGTCGTCACAGGTGTTGAATTCCTCCGAGATCCATGCCTCATTCAGTTTTAGAAATATGAGGTAGTTCACAGGTAGTAGTGAGATAGGCGAGTGCGCCTATCGGTCACGATCCCCCCTGCTGTGCGGAACGTCCTTTCGGACAGGACACTCGACGAGGGGAAAGCCAAGAGTCGACAGGACACTGTTGATGGGTTGGCTGCAAGAATGATTTCATATCAGAAGTGACCAACACATCTTCAAACCACCATCTTCTTTCAGGTGCGGTAGGATTGGTACCTGCACCTATTTCGCTGTGGGTAGAAATTCCTCTGCCAGCGCCCGCAACATCTCTTGCAGCAAGGCCTGGAAATGCTGCATTCTGCCAGCCCTCTGTGATGCTGGTAACATGTCCGCCATTTTGTTTTTGTAACGGGGGTCTAAGTACGTTGCCACCCAGTACTGGTCCTTGCCCTTTATGCTTTTTATACGGGGGTCCCTCTTCAAACACTGGAGCATGAAGGTTTACCCAGTGGGCAGTAAAAGTTATGTACCTTCCCTGCCCATGTTTGCTAGACCATGTGTCTGTGGTCAGATGTATCTTGGGACCAACACTGTGTCTGTGGGAGGAGAGAGAAGGAAAAGAGGCAGGACATGGAGCACTGGGAGTGTGGCTTTGTGGGTTCTGACGTCATTGCTCCCACTGGGCTTGGTGATGGGAGGCCAGGTGCCTTCTTAAGGCGGTCATCACTAGGTGAGTGTTGGGCTTACCGCAACTTATGCATTGACAGCACAGGCTGCAGATGGCAACACTATTGTCAGCAGCTGACACGTTAAAAAATGCCCACACTGCGGAGCCATGTGCCAGCGTCCTGGGAGCGCCAGAAGTGACTGTGCATTGTGGATGGCTCACTCCAGATACATTTTCAGTCTGCTTTTTGCCTCCTGTGCCCAGAGAGCTCTGCCTGCTTCTCCTCCTTCTGCTCCTTCTCTGGTGCTCTGTCTCTCCCTCTGAACTCCCCTCCTCTTCCTCTCTTGTGGGCACCTACACCTTCACCACCACTGACATTTGAGATCTCGGAGTAGGCAGCAACAGTTGCCCCCCATTTAGTATATTGATCCCTAATGACCCTCCATTCAGTATGATGACCACCAGAGCCTCCATTCAACATAATGACCCCCAGTGGCCACCATACAGTATAATGACCCCCAGTGCCCCCTCCATACAGTATAACCCCCAGAGTGGGGGCCACTGGGGGTCATTATTCTAAATGGGGGGCGACTGGGGGTTAGTATTCTGATTGGAGGGCCACTGTAGGGTCATTATACTGTGTGTGGGGCCACTGGGGGTCATTATACTGTATGGGAGCCACAGAGGGACATGTAAATGTATAAACATGCCTCAAGGGGGCCCACTGGGATTTATTGCACAAGGGTACAAATGATCCTGGAGCCGGACCTGCCTCCAGCCACAAGTTCTTTTCTGCCAGGTTAATGCCTAATTTTTGGGGTCTGTACTCCTGTGGCCTCAAAATTTTTTTTTCGAGGATCCAGCAAGGCACATTTTTGACAGTTTTCCTTTAAGACGCATAAAAATGGTCTCTGATTAAAATAAATATTTTTTGTCTGAATTTTTGCCAATGATCCCCCTCTGGTATGTCACTGTCCATGTTGTAGGACTATTTGTGCACTTCTAGTAAGTATTTGGTGGCTGCAAATATGACCTGAAGGTTTTTCAGGTTCGCCTGCCATTAAAGTCAATGGGGCCCGCCACAAACATTTGATCGTGAACGCACATTTGCGAAATGTCCTGGCCGATGTTCGTCCATCACTGACATTCTGCTGTTTGGCCACAAGATGACGCTGTTTCCTAAACACAGCTACAGACTGCATTTATGTCCATATTCATGAGAGGTGGGGTTACACAGAGCCTGGAGAGGAAGAGAAAGAGAACAGCCATCTTAGAGGGAGCTGAGACTGAGGAACTGTGTGAGCAAAGGATCTGACTGCATCCAGGTGTGAGAGCCTACCTCAGTGACCAGAGTGGAAGCTAAGTGAAGCTGATTGTGTCCAAGACCCTGATCCTGGCCAGAGGAATGAGGATTGCTTCCAGGAACGCTGATGAGAGCTGAGGCGCAAAGTTACATACACTGCGGTACCGGATGCTTTTTGGAGAGACATTTGTTCTGTTCAGAGTCACCAGCGGATGCAGAGCAGACCCGGGTCAGTAAGATCGTGCACGCACCTCATCACAGTGTTGGCGCCTAGAGACTGAGACCAGTGTTGCTATTGTTAATTGCAAGGACTCCATAACTCAAAGTTTTTCACACTAGTGGTAAACTTACCACAAACCCAAGCCAGGCTGGCGTTTTGCTCAGAAGGAATACTCAGGCACATGCTACAAGACCAGTTATGGGAGGGGGAATTCTGTAGAGCTTTGGAAGTTTGTAAGCTGTTGTTCTGCACCGCAGGCTAGACCGCACCACACATCCATACAGTTACGGTTGTGGTCCGCAATGCATGGGCACCGGCCATGGGGAAGCCGCAGCGGCTCGCGTACCCATTAACTTAAATGGGTCCATGATCCGCCCGTTCCGCAAAAAGATAGGACATCTTTTTGCCTGACGGAAGTACGGAACGTAACTCCATAGAAGCACTCCATAGTGCTTCTGTAGTGTTCCATTCCGTAATTCCGTTCCGCATCTCCGGATTTGTGGACCCATTGAAGTAAATGGGTCTGCATCCGTGATGCGGAATGGCCATGGAATGGTGCCCGTGTATTGCGGATCAGCAAATGCGGTCCGCAATACAGGCATGGGGCGCACACGTTCGTGGGAAAGAGGCCTTATTCTTGTTCTTTAGGATAATAACAGGTAAGGTGCGGTGGTTTAGTCATGCCCGCCAGTAGGTAAATTCCCACGCTTTCCTCCTGCATCCATCGGAGGGTGCCGTGCTGTGCAGAAAAAGGGTCTCAGCCTTCAGGCTGGGTGTATGTAAATTTATTGTCTTTTCCCAGTATTTGTGGTTGTGTTCATTACCACGTTTAAGTAAAATTCTGTTTTGGCAAAAGCTGGTGGTGGAGTTTTCCTCGTTCGTGACTTTACTGTATCCTGGGGAGCCCACCCCAGTACACGGCTTACATTGTCAAAAATAAATCTCATTGCATTTTCCAGCTCAGATAATACTCATGAAACCTTGCGGCATGGTTGCTATTTAGGTTGTGATGTCAAGGGGGTTAAATTTCCTGTATGTCCCAGCACTTCTTGTACTTTAAAGTGATTTGATAAATTGGCAATTTACAGTAATGTGATATTTATACTTTTATGTCTTGCATCAGGCACTGCCCTTATTACAGAACTCTTCGCTCAAATAACGTAGTCTCCAAAAGTTTGTTGTGTTGTTTTCTCATTACCAGAAGCCACCCGACTCATTCTGTACTGCATGCATTTTGATTTCACTTGTTCTAGATACTGTATGTTTCAGGTATTAAATCAAGAAAAACAATAGTAGCCCAAATCCAGGTTTTACGACATTATTAATTATAGCTTGAACTAACAGGTTGGGGTGAAGTCATTTATGAGCGGTCTTCTAATGAAGACATGTACCTGTAGATTAGTTACTGCTATGCTAGACGATGGAATTGCCTGTTTTATTTATCGCACTTTCACAGTCAGACTTTGCACAGATCATATTGGAAAAATACTGACTCAAAGTGTAGTTCATACCACGCCCCCACTCTGTCCCCAACACCCATCCAGTGGTGTAAAAACCCTGCGTGCACCTAAATCAAGTTGCACAGGCATTCAAAGAGTCCTGCAGCAACTTTTTAAAGCCAGCTTTCCCTAGTGGAATAAAGAAGCAAAGATTAAAGGGAGTCTGTCACCAGAATTTGCTCTTATACACTGCTTACATATCACTATAGCATAACTATAGATGAGTCAAATGGTACCTTTGTCTTTTTGTTTTGATGTTCACCAGGGCCAAAAACGCAGTTTTATTCATATGTAAATGAGGGCTCGCAAGTGCCCAGGGGTGGAGTTTGGGCTGTAACTGCCCAGGCCGCTCTTAGGGTACGTTCACACGACGACAATTGTCGCGCGACAAAAAGTCGCACTATTGTCGCGCGATAATTTTTATAATGGGAGTCTATGGTGTCGCAGTGCGACATGCGACATGCTGCGACTGCGACACGAAAGTCGGAGAAAATCCATTCAAGATGGGTTTTTCTGCGACTGTCGCGTCGCAGTCGCAGCATGTCGCATGTCGCAATGCGACACCATAGACTCCCATTATAAAAATTGTCGCGCGACAATAGTGCGACAAAATGTCGCGCGACAAATGTTGCAGTGAAGTTGTGCCCTATTTGTCGCGCGACAATTGTCGTCGTGTGAACGTACCCTTACTTCTTCTCACATAACTCCTCCCCAGCCTGTTGCTTGGCCCGCCCTGTAAGCCTCTTGCTTCATCCAGTTTACTGTATGAGATCCCGCCTGCGCATGTGAACCGTGATGACCATTGTGGGCAGCAGCATCGTTCCATGCAGTGCGCATGCGCCGGCGGGATCTTGGCCAGAACACTGGATGATGCAAGCTTACAGGTCGGGCCAAGCAACAGGCTGGGGAAGGGTTATGTGAGAAGAAGGCAGAGTGGCCTGGGCACTTACAGCCCGAACGCTGGCCCTGGGCACTTGCGATCCCTCATTTACATATGAATAAAACAGCATTTTTGGCCCTGGGGAACATCAAAACAAAAGGACAAAGGTACCATTTGACTCATCTATAGTTATGCTACAGTGCTATGTAAGCAGTGTATAAGGGCAAATAAAAATTTAAAGGGCATCTGTCAGCAGCTTTGTAACTATGAAACTGGCTGACCTGTTACATGTGCGCTTGGCAGCTGAAGGCATCTGTGTTGGTCCCATGTTCACATGTGTCCACATTGCTGAGAAAAATGATGTTTTAAAGATGCAAATGAACATCCAGGAGCAATGGGGGCGTTGCCGTTACACATAGAGGCTCTGCTCTCTCTGCAACTGCCACTTCCTCTGCACTTTGATTGACAGGGCCAGGCATGATGACGTATTCACTGTTTGGCCTTGTCAATCAAAGTATTCACAACTGTACCTTTGTTATAGCATGCGCTTTTTCCAATCCTCAGAAAAATAACTTTGATTGAAATGCAAATTAGGCTGCAAAGTGCCCAGTTGGATGTGAATGTCGGCTGTAGGAGCTTAGACCTGACTTTTGCCATTGCTCGAGCCTACCTCCATGAAGAGCCAAAGCCCACCTCTTGATGAGTTCACTGTGAACTCCACTGTAATGTCACATTGCTGCCCAAACTAATACAACTTCGGCTAGCTTCATATATGCATTGTGAACTCCGGCAGAGGAAGAGACTGCCGGAGGTCACTGTCCAAAGTTCGACATTGCCGCATTCTGCCGAATGGGTTCCGAATGGTTGCCGGCATAAATGCCAGATTTCAGCAGGACAAAAAATACTGTATGCAGTACTGTTTGTCTGGCTGAGAGCTGGAATTTATGCCGGAAACTGTCTGGATGCCTGTTGGATCCCATTATAGTCAATGGGGATTCAGCAGAGCACAGCAGTGTCCGACTATGCTGGATATGGTGAACTCTGCAGTCTGTTCTTCTGCCGGAGTTCCCAACGCATATATGAACGTACCCTTAGTTATCTGGTATTGTTATTTTGGGCAGAGTAATGTAAAACGTTCTTCTATTAGCAGTTGTGTTTCCATTGAAATAAATTGCTAATGCAATACAAAAATGTTTAACGATATTTTTTTCAGATAGTTAAGCAAAATTTTGATGCTGGGACTTTGGCTGTTTTTTATGAAGGAATGCTGAGGTTTTAGTCTCCATTGATTTATGCCTTAGGCTACATAATGAAAACGTGGAATCTCCAAAAATAACCTTCAAGAGTATGTGTGAAAAAGGCCAGTGTGCTGTAAATTTCCTTCATATTTTATCATTTTAGTATTATCAAGTAAAGTAAAATCTGAAATATTAAGTTTGATCTGGCAGAGTTACAGCACACAATACTATTTATTGCATTCTTTAAAACGCTATCTTCACCTCAGTGTTTTTCTATTGAGAGATCACAGGCTAGTGGTCTAAGTTGTAACTGCAAACTTAGTTTTGGAATATGCAATGTAGGACTGGGTCATTCCAGAACATAATGTCCTCACTGAAGCCATACATAGCCATTATGATATATAGAACAGCTTTTATGCACATTTTTTTCCATAGGAACTTGAAAGGGCTAAAAGCTGAGAAATGTTAGATTTTGTTGCAGGTTTCAATATGCCAGGGATGCTCAACCTGCGGCATGGGCATAGGAAGCCCCAAAAATCTGGGGGGGGGGCAGCACTTATGGGGCCCCTGTGTCCCCGCCCACCCTCAAGCCACATCCACATATCTCTCCGCCCCCCAAGTGCCAAAAATCTCCCCCCCCCCCCTTATGGGCCAGTGGGTCCGGTTTAAAAAAAAAAACACACACACACAAAACAAGACACTTATACTTTCCTGAAAATAACTTGGATGAACCAGCTCACCTGCGATGAATGTATATCCAAGGAATTTTTCCTCCTGTGTTGTGCACGGATATCCTGAACGTATGCTCACTTGTAAATGGAGGAAGTAATCCAGCACAAACCACGGATGTAAATTGCCAAATTTCCTTTATTTTCGTTGCGTTAAAATACAGAAACAGCTTAGCTTGATGTTTGGTACACTCACTCCCAGGGTCTACATGTTTCGGACACAGATGTCCTTAATCATGACCTCTCTGACACTTATACTTACCTCCATCCGTTACCTCTTCCCGCCTGTGTCCCGCGCTGTACGGCTCACAGACGGCGGGATGACGTCATCGCGCCACCTGTACCAACATCTGATAGGCTGCAGGCCTACTGCTGGCAGCCTATCAGAGGAGCAGGGAAGGGAGACGCCTCTCCCTCTCCTGCTCTGCAGCACAGCCATCTGTATCGCTGTCCTGAGGATGGCGATACAGATGACTATGGAGATGAACGTTTCCACAATGGAAGCGTTCATCTCCCTGTGCACCGCCACCGCCGCACACATTGCTCTGCTGCCGCTGAGTTTTTTTTTTGCATACCCGTCCCCCACACATTATTTCCTGGGGGGGATCCATCCCCCCCGCTTCCTACACCCGTGACCTGCGGCCCTCCAGCTGTTGTAAAACTACAACTCCCACGATGCCCTTCTGTAGGATGATAGTTGTAGGCTGTCAAGGAATGATGTGAGTTGTAGTTTTGAAAAAAATCACACAATGGCAAAAAATGCCCAAAAATATATCTATTCAGGACCCTGAATCGAAACCAAAAATAACAATAGGGTACCAAATATATAACTTTTAATAATAAAGATTTAAAAATGCCCAAAAAATGAAAAGGTATAACTTAAGAACACGGTTAACGCCTCTGTTAACCATATTAATCAAATACTGCATACGTGATGTGCATAGAGATGAACAAAAAGGATAGGATAGAGATAAAGTAGCTGGGTCTCTGACCCTAGTGGACCCTATCCTAACACGATGAGGACCTAACACCTGTATTCTCCCCTTAGGGACAGGACAGTGACTGCCCAGCTTCGTCAAGCAAAAAAGAAAGGGGAGAAAAAGATAGGAATAACATAAAGAAGAACCGTTCCAATGCGTTTCTTTGGCCAATGCCAATTCATCAGGGGACTAATAGATTGGACAAATAATCCTCAATGGTTCAATAGATCAACACCACACATGAGCTAGAGCTATAGAGGTATCCACAGCACAAGTGGATGGACACAGTCGTCACCTACCCCAATTCAACCGCTCCAATCTTATTGTGTAGTGTGGATATGATACTCAATAATTACAAATGGTCAGAGTAAACCGCAGGGGTACTTGTAAAACAAACATATTCCCCTCAGCGGCGGTTATTACATCACATAGAAAGACAAACAAATGCTCAGCTACTTAGCTAGTTCTCCGCTAGTGGAGCATGATGATCGCGGTTGTGCAGTTCTCCGCATATGGCCACACGTAAAACGAGGACGGGGAGGCCGAGACATGCGGGAGCCGCGAATGACATACAGAAGGGTGCTGACCAGCGGGAATACTATCAAAACCCTGATGCGTAGAAGAAATAGCGGATCGGAATAAGTTAATAGTCTGATAGGCCTTACCTGCCTCGAAAAGGGAGGTAAGGAACTGCAAGAGATGGGTTTAAAAAACATTCCTGCAGTTTTTTGCCGCGCAGTTTTTCTTATTTGGTACATGGATCAAATTTAGTTAGCCCTAACAAGGTTTAACTATAATGCCATTGTGATACAGATTGTTGGCCCAGTTATTCCCTGAGTAGTCCAGTAGTTTAGGTAGATAGGTTTAGGCAGATGACCCGTTGCAGAGGATGAGAGTGGTAGTGGCCCTGATGAAGTGTTGTGTCATGGTGTAATCCCCTCAGTCCTTTGCTTCCTGAGGATCAGTGCAGTAGAAATGTATTATTGAAGAATGAGGCCAGAATTAAATGTAACAAAGTATTTTCACTAAGTGCAATGTAGGAACTCAAATACATTCAATAGCAGCAGATTTCAAGTGAAAAACTTCTCTGGCTCCAGTAAGGATAATGGAAGCAGGTTGGGTGGCGGCAATTAAGCACTTAGGTGGTACTGGCATATTAATGTTCTAGGTCGTGGGTGTCTTGGCTGTAATCCCTCACCTTGCAGCAGTGTCTTTAATGCTGATTATGGCAGTACACTCTGCTGTCTAGTGTATCAAGACTTCACATGAAGCAAAAGAATAAATGATCTCTCTAGAGAATCTTCTTTTGGAGCAGGAGCTCAGACTTGTGCTTTCTCTCCTTCCACTGTCTCAGCAGAAACTTCCCCTGCTGGTAGGAAGCAGGACCATCACACTCTTACCAAGAGGGGAGGAACAAGGTGATTAGTCTTGTTCCCTGGTAACTTTTTCCAACCATTCCTTGCTGGGAAAAAAACAGCCAGAACATACAATGAAACACATAACATTTTAATACAAAACTATCACCACTTGTGGTGTCCCCAGGTCTGGGGTACTACAGTTGTATACCATTTTTTGGTGCAAATCGTACCGCAGGTCTGATGCATTATGTAAATCTGTTAGGGTGGCACAACCAGTGTAGTAATTGAGCACAGGAACCAGGCGTTAGACAGATTTTATACAACTTTACTTCAATAATTAAATATATAACAGTGGGTTGTACAGATGATTTAAAAGTAAGGACAACATACAACTGGTGACAGATTACATTTAAAACTCTGGGGTCCCCATATGTGGTAAAGCAGACTTGGAGATCTTTGGAAACACTAGGTCCTGGGCATGACCGGCAACAATCACCCACTTATAGTGGTAAATTCTGAAGATATAGAACCATGACTCATAGATGTTACTGGATTGTCATGCAAAATTTTACACTGCTTCATTACCAAATGTTCTTGAGATTTCAAACATGTGAGTCACGTCTAAGCCATAATAACAGGTTTGGTAGAAGCTGTGGGTAGTTATACTACTCCATTCTTGTGATTTTGCTTATGCTTATTCCATAAAAATGAAATATAATATTGTTGTTTATTAAAGGGAGACCAGGCCCCAAAATTCCCCATGGTTGTATTTGAAATATTGTGACTGTTTTAACATTTTCTATGGATTTCAAGTCTTCATGCTGCTACCTTAGGATGCAAAAGGTAATTGTAATATGTAGGAAAATGACATGATTTTCCTAGTCTATGACGTAAAGTCATGGTTTTATTAAAGACACGGAGGCGAGTATTGCTATCTCCTTCTTTACTGTCCACCAATAGCGCAAAGAAATTTACATAACAGAATGTAACCATAGTAACAGATACACCCTCCCCTCACAGTCCTTATAACCGACCGCTCCTCCTATGGATCCTCCTCTTTTTTTGGGAGTCTGACACCATGGCCGGAAATAGAAACCGAGACTGGAACCTTGAACCTGGGAACGATCAGCTCAGGTCCACTCGGACATCTCCAACGGAAGCCAACGTGGCTATAACTTCAAAAGAGCAACTGAAGCCGGTAGTGACTCAACTTCCACCTGAAAAGGAAACAGACAATATATAGCCAGATTAAATAATGGGTAAGAACATACAGCGCATGTCAGCCGCTATCATACTAGAAGAAACATAAGAAACAAGTCAGTCAAAATACTGCATGCAATCAGAAAACTTTTAGCAACAGATAACTCTAAGATAATCCACAAGGGAGAGAAACACAGGGTAGGCAATACTCGCCATCCGTGTCTTTAATAAAACCATGACTTTACGTCATAGACTAGTAAAATCATGTAGTTTTACAGCAAGACACGAAGGCTCCTATTGCAAGTTCAAAGTTGAGCAATAATGGATGAAAACAAATGCGGAGGCGGCCGAAAATAAAATTCCCTGAATGTCGAGGCCCTAGACCAGTCCGCCAGACGCAAAATATCTTCCAGCCGTGCCCCCGAAACGGCTAAGGAGGTAGCCGATGCGCCCCTTGCCGAATGCGCAGTGAAAATGGAGGTATCCACTCCCGCTAAGGACATCACCCACTTCATTCAGTGGGCAAGAGTAGGGCTGGACACCGGTCTGAATGGATAACGGAACGAATAGACAGGAAGAGCTGAGGGACCGAAGCCGACCGATAAGCACGCGTCCGGGCTTCGTACTCCTTCAAACAAGCCACCGGGCAGAGAGCTGGCGAAGATGGAAAAGATGGATAAGACACCGACCTAATGTTAGTCTTAGTACGCCTGGAGATGTTGAAGGTGACCCCTTCAGGAGTAAAAGATCTGGCGTCGTGGTCAAGAGCCCGAACATCCGAGACCCGTTTACATGAGATGAGGCAAAAAAGAACCAGCAACTTGGCAGACAACTGCCGTAAAAAGAGGTCCGGATTATCTGGCCAAGCCGAGAGGAAAAACAAGACGGAAAAAACATCCCAAGTCGTCGTAAAACGAGGACGGGGAGGCCGAGACATGCGGGAGCCGCGAATGACATACAGAAGGGTGCTGACCAGCGGGAATACTATCAAAACCCTGATGCGTAGAAGAAATAGCGGATCGGAATAAGTTAATAGTCTGATAGGCCTTACCTGCTTCGAAAAGGGAGGTAAGAAACTGCAAGAGATGGGTTACAGGGGCCGAAACGGGATCCAAGTCCCGTTCCACGCACCAGCCAGCCCAAGATCGCCAGGCTGCCCGATAAGATTTTCTGGTGCTGGAAGCCCATGCGTTGTTCAAAAGGCGTCTAGTCGCATCCGAAATGCCATCGACGTGTCCGGGCGTCCTGAGATCCGGCAGGTGAGCAGTCGCAGGGATCCGTCCGACAGGAGCGGGTGGTGAAGTCCCTAAGGGTCCTGGAGGAGATCCACACGATTCGGAAGAAGAAGAAAGACGGGAACCATACTTGAGTCCCCCAAAAGAGGACCACCACCACCAACTCGGCCAACTGACGACGAGTGTGCAACTGCATCCTCGGGATCATCGCAAAAGGCGGAAAAGCATACATCAGAGACTCGGACCAGGGTTGAAGGAACGGGTCCACTGCCTCCGCTGCCGGATCCGGCCGCCAGCTGAAGAAGCGGGGAAGCTGAGCATTGAGACGCGAAGCAAACAGGTCTATGGCAAACGGACCCCAGGTCCCTAATAACACGGAGAAGGTGTCCGGTGCCAGCATCCAGTTGCTGCCGTCCGTAAGGTAGCGCGAACTCCAGTCTGCCCGACTGTTGTGAAGTCCCAGGAGATATTCGGCCTGGACCATAACCTCCTTGGAGAGACAGAAGGACCAAAAGTCCTTCGCCAGGCGAGCCAAGATTTCCGAGTGCGTCCCTCCCAACCGGTCGATGTAACGTACAGCAGAGACGCTGTCCATATGTAACCAGATGCACGTCTGGGCAATCCCATTGGTGAAACTTCAAATGGCGAAGGAGCCGGCCAGGAGTTCCAACGCATTGATGTGAAGGCGTGCCTCGTCCGCCGACCACCGTCCGCCTGTGGAGATTCCGTTGCAGTGCGCATCCCAGCCATGTAGGCTTGCGTCCGACTCGACAGTGAATTCGGGCTGGAAACCGAAAATCGACCTGCCATTCCATGCTTCCAGGTTGTCGATCCACCACGAGAGTTCCTCTGGCTCCGCGGCTCCGGGTCCAGGGTCAGAGTGTCCGCAAACGCAGCGCCAGAGCAAAGGTGTGCTATCTTCAGGCGCTGAAGGGCCCGGTAGTCTAAAGGAGCCGGAAACACAGCTTGGATCGAGGATGCTAGGAGGCCGATGTTCCTGGCCAGATGTCGTAGAGACAACCGAGGCATGGAAAGCGCATGTCTGAGTTCCTTGCGTATGGAATGTAGTTTTGCCGCGGGAAGGGAGAGGGACTCCACCACTGAGTCCACGGTAAACCCCAAGAACTCCATCCTCTGCGATGGCACCAAGCACGACTTCTCGTGATGGATGAGGAAACCGAGACGGGAGAGAAGATCCGTCGTCCAGCGAAGGTGATCCAAAAGGGTCGCGGGAGACTGGTGCATGAGGAGAATGTCGTCCAGGTATATTATAAGGCGGACTCCACGACTGCGGAGCCAGGCCACAACCTAATGCATTAGTTTGGTGAAACACCAAGGGGCCAAGGACAGACCGAACGGGAGACATGAGAAGCGCCAAATCTCCCCTTTCCACAGGAAACAAAGTAAGTCTCTGGATGGCACGGAAATGGGAACTGTCAAGTAAGCGTCCTAGAGGTCCAACTTCACCAACCAGTCTCCCGGTATGAGAAGATCTCAGAGCAGGTGAATGCCTTCCATCTTAAAATGGCGATAGCGGACAATAGCATTCGTAGCTCGAAGATTGATAAATGGGCGCATCTGACCCCCTTTCTTCTGGACCAGAAAAATTGAGCTGATAACCCCCCTTGGGAATGGGGGAGCCCGATCGATCTCCCGCTTGTGGAAGAGGGACCTGAGTTCTAGGTCTACCAGCTCAGAGTCGGGGCGAGACATGAAGAAGGTGGGAGGAGGGGGGATAAGGTCCGGTGAGCCCACAAGTTCCACGTGGAAACCCTTCATTGTGCATAAAACCCAAGGGTTGGACATTATTGCCGCCCTATCAGGGAAAAAATGAAGGAGTCTGCCCCTATGCAATGATTCGAAGAAACCCCCACCGGGGGAGGACTTATTGAAAGTGCGTCTGGAACCCGGATTTCCTCTGTGGGACCTGGAACGCCACTGTCCACCTCTGGCTGGGAAAAAGGGAGACGGAAACCTCTGTTCCTGGACGGAGGGACGTTGGTGGAAGGAGCCTCTGCCCGAGCTGCGAGCTTGAAAGCTGGATCGTCCGGACAGGCGGCCCCTGCTATAGCCGGCCCTGGTGGAGACCCACCCCTGGAAGACTCTCCTCATAGAGGATTGGGATTATCTAGGGCCGTGAACACTCCCACAAATCGACTCAAGTCTTTTATGAATGAGTGACCAAATAAAAGACCCTGGCCATCTGCGCCGGCCTCGGTCAGGTCCAGGTTGGCCAGTTTGGGATCAATTTTAAAAAGAATGGCCTTGCGCCGTTCGATAGCCAGAGAGGAGTTGGCATTACCAGTGATACAAATCGCTCTCTGGACCCAGCCTCTCAGTTCCTCTGGGTCTATAGGGGATCCATCTGCTCTGGGGTTCTCAGCCAGTTCAAATAACTTGGCCAGAGGTCCGAACACGTCCAGGAGTTTATCCTGGCAGCTCCGTAAAGTGGAATCCAACCCTTTACGGGGATTCCAGCCGGACTTGAATAGAAGTTGCATGACTTTAGGGTCTACCACTGGGGTGTCACATACCTTATTGGGCAAAATAGGCCTGGGCATTCCACCCTCATTTTACTGCGTGCCTCCTTACTAACGGGGCGGTGAACCCAGTGCTCCAGGTATCTGCCCACATGATCCGTAGTGAGCCACTCCTCAGATCTAGGATGGTAGAGGGCGTCCGGATCGAACATAGGCTCTCCCAGAGGGTTTACAAGGGAAGATGCCGGAGTGACCACGGAGGAGGAAGAGGAGTCCTTGACTACGGAAGTCGAAGGAGTGCATTGGATTGCAAAGGGGTCTCTTCCTCTGAGTCAACACTGGCGTCAGCAAAAGGCCTCCTCGTCTGAGCCTATATCGGCGTCAGAGTCACTTATTTGTTGCACTCTAGCGCATTTCCAAAGCCGTGCCCGTTCTGCCTGGCGTGGTAAGGCTCTCTTACGTGATCTGTGCACGTGTTCATGGGTGGCCGAAGGTGCACCAGTCAATGGTTCCTGTGAAACAGGAGGGTTCATAATGGGAGGTTGCGGAGCGGTGGAGGAAACAGCCTGTAAGGTCCCTATCACATGGTGGGCAGAAAATGCCTGTGCTATTGTTTGAGAAAGCACAGAGGACATTGAATCCATTGCGGCCATAATAGCAGTAGAGACAGAGCGTTGCAGCGCTACTGCCTGGGTATTCTCTCTAACCTGAGGGTCCAACCCAGGGAATGAGGGTGAGGCAGCATCAGATGGTGGGTCTGAGCGGGGCATGGCGTCAGAGCAATAATAATATGATATACTAATATATATAATCTCCCTAAGGGACCGGTGGGGGCCTGTAACAAGGGAGGAGGGCAATTAGACCTGATTGAAAGGGGTTAGTCACCCAGTATGCAGAGCAGTGTAGCAGCGTGACTATCGGAGCGCAGGCTGCAGGAGAGACTGATGAAATGAAGATGGCCAGGAAGGGAGAAAGATCAGCCAAAAAGGGAGAAAAAATGGCCGCCGATATAAAAAGAAGGCATGGTCACTAATTTCATTCCCCTCCACTTATAGCGCTGCTACTTTTATCCTCCTTGCTTACTTGGCAGCAGCAATGACATATACCCCTCTTACTGCTGCAGTCAATCGCTGGTCTCAGCAGTATACGTTACAAGAGCACTGTGGGCAGTGATTGGCTAAGATGGTCAGATTCTTAAAGGGGTTGTCCGGGTTCAGAGCAGAACCCGGACGTATACCCTTCTTCCCTTACTCTGCCCATTTCATGCTCCGATGCTCTCCCTTGTCGTGCGCGAATTGATGGAGGGCAAGGGCTTTTTCTGGAGATCTGGTGACATACCAGGCTCTCCATGGGTTAAGGCTAGGCAGAGGCTTCCACCTAGCAGTGAGCCTGGTTACTGGCACTAATGGATGGGCTTTAGCGCTGCCCTAGCCTGTAAATAAGCTGGGGCAGCGCCCATCAGTGCCAGTGACGTCATTAGGAACAATGCTAAGTGGAAGCCTCCGCCTAGCAGTGTAAAAATATAAACAAAAAAGCCCTTGCCCTGCACAATACAGAGCAGGGCCAAGGGAGAGCATCAGAGGGGCTGAGAGGGGGAAGAAGGGGTATGTCAGATTCAGCTCTGAACCTGGACAACCCCTTCAATGCTGGCATATTACGGCTGCAGCCAAGTAACAGAGGCCAGCACGGAGGACCAGAGTGGCAGGACTGAAGGTGGAGGGGGATTGAAAAGTGGGTGTATGGCTTCTTTTATTACTTTATCACAATTCCTAGCTTTGAGTAGCTTTTTGATTATCCCAGAGAATGTGTAATTAAATATTGGTCATGATATTACTCAATGATAAATTTTTTCATATTAAATAATTTATCATTTTACTGGACAATTGGGGTTCCTTTACACGGAAAATAAGCACATTTAGTGATGTTATTTATGGGTCAGTATTGCCAAGGAACATAGGATGGAATTTATCATGAGGGTGGTTTTTTAAGTTTATATTTCAATAATTTATCAAATGTCAACCGTTGTTTGATAAATTTGGTACATCTTTAAACCTAACACTTTTGTCTAGAAATGCTTCTCTATTTTTTTTTAAGCAGCCCCATATACTGAAGTGAGTTTTTTTTTACTTTTACTGTAAAAAAAAACTTGCAATAATAAATCTAATTAACATAGCTTACCATGCCCACTCTCCTACAAATTCTCAATACTGGAGTTAGTGTTGTAAAAATGCTAAATGTTGCACAATTTTTGCACAAATAAGCCCAAAAAGTTTCAAGCCCTACTTGGCAGCTTTTAGAAGCCTGCATTCTGGAATGCAGAGTTTACTAACTTCCCTCCCAATGTGCCACTAGTTTCTTTATGTGTTCTTCTTCCAGCATTAAACATGCAGCGCTTGGGAAAGGTGTGCTCTTTTTCATTCTACCAGAATCAGGTTGTGGCAGAGGTGGACATAAAGCCCCCCGGTGCATGAAAAGTATGTGTATTGTGTTGTATTGTGTATTCTATGGCCATAACTACCAGTAAGATTATGGATTGCAAGGGTTAACTAGGAACAGGGCTAATCACTCTGTTCCTCCCCTTTAGTGGAGGTTGGCTGGTCCTGTTTCCTGCCAGAAGAGGTGTAAGAAATAAAGGTTTTAGAAATAATATATGCATTATATTGCATTATATTATACAAATTATGAGGGAGTTATTTGTGTGAAACAGAGACAGAGACGGGTAGGTGACTATATGCCTGGATGGGATATACAATTCATTAGTATGTATCTAGCTCCTTTTGTCTTACTCTGATTCTCACAGATAAAGGTCTTGGAGTATCCTGTATTTCTTACATATGCTGATTGGCACTGCCAGTGAACAATAGGCCCCCAAAAATGTGTAAATAAGAGCGAAGTGTCATAAAATGCTAAAATGACTGGTTGACCAAGATCCTGGTTCTGGGAAGGCCCACAGACTCTTGGATAACTGATATTGGGCGTTGACAAGGAGGGGGTTGATAGCTTTCAAGAGATAAAAGACTGCTTTAGACATATTGGAGTAGCTGGAAGGAACTTGAAGGAAGCTGGAAGTTTAGCTGGAAGGAACTTGAGGGGCTGAAAGGAAGAGGAGCTGGAAGGAACTTCAGGGAGAGGGACAGGAGAAGAAAGACTGATGGAGAGACCTAAAAAGGCCACGTGTGGTAAATATGTACTGTAAGGTTTAAGGAGTTGTCCATTGTATAAGTTTCATCATCTTAATAGTGAAGTCGTTGGAAGTAATTGTAATTATTGTTATGTGTATAAGCCTCTCTGGTTGCAATCTCTCTCTATATAATATTTATTCTATATATTTATTACACTCATCAATAATAATAATTGTAATTGTAGTATCAATTTTCCACACTATGCAATATACTTTTTTTATATGCTCACTCTTGTCTCATTTATTGATTCCAACCTTCCAATGAGACCCAGTAAGAGGGTGTATTATATATATATAATATATATTTATGTTTAATAATTTCTTACAGTGGGAGTTCCTGTTGAACTACAGAGTGGAGAGGAAGCACACGTCTCAGCTCCTGCTCCTAACAAGGGTTCTCCAAAGTGAATTACAGTTATATGCTGCCTCAAGCAGATCATTGAGAACACAGTAAAGGGAACAGCTATATGAGATTTTGAAGACACTGCTGAGAGGAGAGGGACTCTGGCTAAGACACCCAATACCCAGGACATTACTAGGCCAGTACCATCTAAGGGATAAACTGTAGCCATCCAACCTGCCTCCATAATATTTACTGGTGTCAGAAGATTGCACTTGAAATCTGCTGCTATTGAATGTATTTGAAGTTCAACATTGCACTTATTAAAAGAGACTTTTAATATGTTTAATTCTGGCCTCAATCTAAAATAATACATTTCCACTGTACTGATCCCCAGGGAGCAACGACCTGAGGGAACACACAGTGATATAACACTTAATCAGGGTGACTAGCATCCCCTGCACCGCTCCTCTAGGGCTCAATGCATATGTGGACCCCTTTTAGATAGTTCCTTTCTAGCAATTTGGTTAATTGTGTACCAACTTTCAGATTTTTATCTACCACAAATGTTAACAATACATTACAAGCAATGAAGTTACTTTTAGGAAGCAAGGGTGTTTTCTTGATATGATGTTGATGGGCCCCCTTTTCTACTGTACCCCTGTGCAACACAGTCTGCACATGAAGTATATCCACCCCTGGTATGTAGCAAGTTCTGAAATATATAATTGGCAGGACTGTTTTCTGAAGTCTATGCTCCTACAAGTCTTGATCTGAAGCTGGTTTTCTCCATTGGTGTGGATCATCTAGCACCTGCAGTTCATCCATCTCCCTGACAAGAAACATACATGGTTGACTCATTTCATGCATATAGTTGTTGTGGCTGACCACAACAATGCTAGGTGAGGACCTAATTTACTTTTCATTCTATATATTCTCAAAATTAAAATTGCAACACAAAGAAGGATATGCTATAAGGTTATGCAAATTGAGGAAGTAATAGATATCTCTAAGATCTGAAAATGATCAAATATTCAAGCACCTAGCTCCAATCTGTAGCATGTAAAAAGACATAAAAGCCAGACTGAAAGCAAAGTTTTTAGCCACATGAAATCTAAAAAATTGGAATACGCTGTGTGGGATGATTGTGTGATGCCTCCTGTTCGTCCATATGCCAGTTATTGCCACTTGTCGGAAACTTAGATAGACAGAGTCCTTGAATTGAGAGACCTTGGTTTATTACTACTATGTGCCTAGGCTGAGATGTCAGCACTATTCAATATTACGTGTTGTGGTGGTTGGAGGAACGATGAACTAGAATGACAGCAAGAGATGGACAGAGGAGAACCTTTGCATGGATGGATCATTTGATTATAAGAATGGTACGCAGTGATCCATTCTGTACTGCAAGTGATATTGGACATCACATTCCAAGTCTAGTGTGGCAAACAGTGTCCACACAACCATGAGTAGGTGTTTGCACGATATTGGGCTACAAGCCAGTCTTCCAGCTACAGGTGCTTCATTAACCCTATGCCGCCACTCTCAAAGACTATCATAGTGCACAACAGGACAGCAATGGAGGCCGCAATAGAGGTCTATCCTCTTCAACAATGAGTCCTGCTTTAGCCTCAGATGCAATGATAGCGGAGAATGTTCTGGGCAAAGCCATGAAGAGGCCCTCACAAGGGAACATCACACCAGTCCTACTTTATGATTATGGATTTATGATTATGGATTATGGTGTGGGGTGGCATAATGTACGGTAGCCGGACCTTCTAGTCTTAATTTCTGGTACACTAACAGCTTGGCATTACTTTGGTTTGGTTGTGGAACCAGTAGTACGGCCATTTTTCTAAAGTGTCCCATGAGCAGCCTGCATGTGGGCAGTCTGCCTGGTCTAAATGTGCTACTATGGCCTGCAGCATCTCTGGACTTACCTCCCGTTGAGCATATCTGGCATGTCATTGGTCGGCAATTGCAAAGATAGCTGCCAGCAGCAGATTTTGATGATTTGCATGTCCAAGTGCTTTCAGCGTGCAGAACATTCCTCAGACAACCTGCAATAACCTCATTGACAGTATGCCAAGGCATTTAAGCGCATGAATTTCTGTGCATGGTGCTCATACTTAATACTGAATAAATTTAGATGTTTTGAAAAGTTAGTTTCCATTTTCTTTACTATTTGCATATCATTAACATGTCTATCAATTCTGTGCCACGACATAATGCCGCGACTTTTCCTTCTTGGTGTTGCAGTTTCACTTTGAGAGTGTACTATTACCTTTTCATTATCCTCTTAGGATATATATACGTTTATGCCAGGCATGTGTACAGTCACTTACTGTAGATTTTCCAGGCATGCCTCCCGGCAGTTTGTTCCGAGCATCAACTACTGTATCATTAAAATAATATTTTCTGAAACCGGAAGTAATATTTTTACAAGAAACACACTGGAAACGAGGGTCCAATAGTGACCTACAGGCATCTTGGCTTGATGGATGCTATTCATCGGACTATACGTCCAAAGCCAGGGGGTAGCCATACTATTCAGGAGGGGCTTTGGGGTGTCAATAGAGGAGGAACTGGAAGGGGGTAGATATATACTGCTCCGAATACAAATAGCGGGGAAGTCATACACTCTTTTAAACATATATGTCCCTAATCAGACAAATACAGATTTTTTTGCTAGACTCCAGGCCCTTCTCCTACCTAGAGCAGATCTTAATCTAATTATTGGAGGCAATTTTAATACCACCATCTATCCCACTCTAGACAATTCCGCTTCACAAACATCACTTAGACTGTCTTCCAGAGACCTCACCAATTTAATGGAAGTGGCCTCTCTATGCGACCTGTGGAGAATTCATCACACCACCTCCCGAGAATATACTTTTTACTCAGCAGCACATGCTAGCTTTTCAAGACTTGACTATTTATTATTATCTTCTCTTTTCCAGACAATTTATGACACCTCGATTATGGTGAAATTTCCCACATATCTATACAAGTCGGACAAATTCCAGGACTAACTTAAAATACACTGGGCTAACTTTGTGGATGATAACATTGAACACCTAGATAACCTTCAACTCCTATGGGCAACCTCAAAGGCAGTCCTTAGAGGACACATCATCAATTACATTTGATTGAAAAGCAAAAAGACAGACGAAAAATTATCTTCCCTACATAAAAATCTACTTACATCCCAACAGTCATATATAAACTCCCCTTCCTCACATACCAAACAAGTATATAAAAAAACTAAACAGGTATTAGAATCATTTGTCCAGAGTCAGGCAATTTGGTTGACCCTACTGGACCAGAACAAATACTATAGGGAGTCAAATAGACCGGGAGGCCTCTTGGCTTGCCTGACTCAAAACCACATTAAAAATACCCACATTCACTCTTTACATAATCCCACCTTTATGGATATTACTACTGAGATAGGAAAGATCACAGATATATTTCACTCATATTACGAGGATTTAAATAGGGCTACCCCAACAGACCCGAACAAAATAGCTTCCTTCCTCAATTCTCTGGATCTCTCTACCCTTATAGAGGAACAACAATTAGTCCTAGATGCGAATATTACAGAGGATGAGGTACAAAATGTGATTTCCTCCTCGCCCAACAACAAAGCCCCTGGTCCCGACGGACTCTGTAATGAATATTACAAAATGCTTAAACCTGAGATCATCCCTATACTAACCCAGTTATATTATGCCATATACAAAGACCATGCGGCGGTGGACTTGTTCCTAGACTCTAGGACAATATTACTTCCCAAACCCAATAAAGACGTAGCACTGCCACAGTCTTATACACCCATATTCCTTCTAAATAGTGATTACAAATTCCTGGCAAAAATCCTATCAATTAGATTACAAAATATTCTTCCCAAAATCATACACCCATCACAAAGAGGTTTCATTAAATCTAGACAATCTGTCAAAAACATCAGGGCAGCTATAGCCGCCACCCTTGAGACATGATCTGGATAAATCTGAAGCCATGCTCTTTGAAGGCCACACGAGACCGAAGAGGACTGCTCATTACCCATTTCAATGGCGCTCGCATTCTCTATCATACCTGGGGGTACAGATCACCAAGTCACTGGGCAAATTATACAATTTAAACATTGCTCCCTATATACGTGCACTTGAGGACACACTGGCAGGCTGGCGACACTTTACTTTGTCTTACATGGGGCGGGCGTACCTTCTCAAGATCGTGGAATTACCCTGCTTGTTATACATTTTACATTCCCTACCAATATATTTGCGCCCTAGGGATGAGAAGAAAATCAACTGTCTATACCGTAAATTTATCTGGCAGGGTCGCCGCCCTAGGATACCTTATATTTTCCTACAACAGCCTAGATTGAATGCGGGGTTGAATTTCCCTAACATAAGGGCAAATAATATTGCAGCTCTAATGAGAATTGCTATAGATTGGATACACAACACGTCCATGTTCTCGAATAGGGGTCAGGAACAGGTCTTTATACCTGGACTAGCCCTCCCTCACTTACCGCATACCCCAATGGGAGAGATCCCTGAACAAGCCAGGGAAAACATTTCATTAATGTCGACTTGGCAGGCGTGGCGAAAAATGAGAATCCTCAAAAATTTACACTCCCACAACTCATTACATATGACCCTCCTAGCTAACCCACATTTCCAAATAGGGTCACCACACAGAGATCTTTCTGAATGGCATAGAGGAGGAATAACTTTACTCAGCCACCTAGTGGACCACACCACACACAAGATTCTGTCATTTGAAACTCTCAAAACTAAACACCCCACCATTAAGTTACATTTTTTCCTTACCTACAAGCCAGCAGCTATCTCCAGAAGGTACTACCCAACCTAACCCCTCTAGAATGGCGCCCAGCTTCACAAGCCTCTCTCAAACATACTCCTTCTTTAAGTGGACATACCACCAGTTATTATACAATTCTAAATACCCCTCTAGATTATAGTCAAGGGCAATGGGCAATAACTAAATCGCTCAGCGATATCCCTCAACTGACGATGTCCACCTTATACCAGGCCCTAGAAGGCAACCTCCGCTCTTTGCCATCCAGTCGCTACCGGGAGATGACCCTGCAGATTTATCACCTGGCATATATATCTCCGGTAAGGGGCCATCGTATGGGCGTCTTTGAATCAGATAGCTGCTTCCGTTATAAAGAGGCAGGAGCAGACATTTTTCATCGCTATGCCCGGCGATACAATCATTTTTGGGGTAGAATACACACATTTACCACCACCCATCTGATGTCAGCAGCCCCAATATGCCTGACACACACTGGCAGCAGGCAAGCAACTGAATTTAGACTAATGTGTAAAAATGAAATGCCTTATTTATCGGCAAGCTACTGTGCCACCCGGTATCAGTGGTTGGCACTGGCAGTGGGCATACTACAGTCTGTGGAAGTCGGCCTGAAACACACTGGCAGCAGGCAAGCAACTGAAATTAGACTAATGTGTAAAAATTAAATGCCTTATTTATCGGCAAGCTACTGTGCCATCCGGTATCAGTGGTGGGCACTGGCAGTGGGCACAATACAGTCAGTGGAAGTCGGCCTGACACACACTAGCAGGCAAGCAACTGAAATTACACTAAAGTGTAAAAATGAAATGCAGTTTTTTGATGCAAAGTCCTGTGCCACACGGGATGACAGGGGTGGGCACTGGCAGTGGGCACACTACAGTCAGTAGAAGTCGGCCTGACACACACTAGAAGGCAAGCAACTGAAATTACACTAAAGTGTAAAAATGAAATGCCTTTTTTTGATGCAAAGTCCTGTGCCACACGGAATGACAGGGGTGGGCACTGGCAGTGGGCACACTACAGTCTGTGGGCCTGCAGCTCCTCACACACAGGCAGGCCAGGCAACTGCAATATATATATGGAGAAAAAAAAGCAGACTAATGTTGCAGCCCTAAAAAGGGCTCTTTGGGGTGCTGTCAGGACGCTGTCCTTACAGCAGAGATCAGATGAGTCTTTCAGGACTGGAGTGGACACTGAATACACTAGCCTAGCTATCGATTTCCCTATTAAATCAGCAGCAACTACACTCTCCCTCCTCTCACTAAGACTGCAAATTCTGAATGAATCTAAAATGGATGCTGTTCAGGAGATGGGAGGGTCTGAGAGGGAGGGTATGCTGCTGATTGGCTGGAATGTGTCTGCTGACTGTGAGGTACAGGGTCAAAGTTTGCTCAATGATGATGTATAGGGGGCGGACCGAACATCGCATGTGTTCGCCCGCTGCGGCGAACGCGAACAAGCTATGTTCGCCGGGAACTGTTCGTCGGCGGATAGTTTGGGCCATCTCTAGCCATCAACATGCTCAGTATGTTAACAGGGACACATAGCTTGGTCTTCTAAATGCAGAGCATTTATCTGCATGTCTGGTGATTTCTATATTCCGAACAATACGTCTATCAAAGTTTGGTTGTCTCCATTCTAACTTTTGCTTGTATGCCTGCTGTTTTCTGCTGACTCTATAAGCATGTTTATGTATGGGAGACTGGGGTCAACTGGGGTACCTAAAGAGAAGCTCATACAAATATGAGGTCAGCATACCTGTCATTGCTGAAAAGGATCCAAGGAAGCATCTAGACAATTCTGATTTAGAAAGTTCTTTGAGATATCTGCATTTGGCTGAACAAGATGCCCTGCATTGCCTTGGATTCCCCTTCAGGTGACTTTTTTGTTTAGACTATGAATTTTACCAATTTGTAGCAGTCTGTCTCTCAATTGCATGTCCTCAGATTTCCCTGGAAAGCTATGCCTTCTCTATTCTGAGGTATGACATCATTGAACTGGCTGTAGACCACTCGAGTCCCCTTCCATTATCAACATTAGTGGGGATATAGGTAAAACATTCAGTTCTCTGACACCTTCTTTTTTAGCGGTTGTTGACAAATGTAACATGTTAATTTTTGAACTAATAATTCTAGTAACGTCTGAGCTAAGGGTAGTTTTAGTTTATTTCCTGGCCAGTTTAAGGACTGCATTATAAGGCCAATGGCATTGGCCTCTTCTCAGGAACATTCACCAGCACATATCATTACCTTATGATTTGAGACTATGCAATGTACTTTTTAATACTAGACATCTTTTTATTAACATTAGCTCCATTTTCACATATAAATGTTGCTATTTCAGGTAAGATATGTTTACCAATAATTTAAAAAATGAGTGTAACTTGACATGTAACTCAATAGTTAATGAGGTTCTCCAGGTTACAGAAATTGATGACCTCTCCTCCAGAAAGGGCATCAATATTAGATTGGTGGGGGCCCGACATCCAGTGCCCCCATCGTTCAGCTGTTTTGGGCTACTGGGACAATACCTGTACAGAGTTGGAGGCAGACAGCTCCATATACTGTGTAGTGGCCATTCTGGGTTACTGCAGCTCAGCTCCCATTCAAGTGAAAATACCCGATGGGCAGAGCTGAGACAACAGATTGTAAGGGTGCCGGGTGTCAGACCCCTACCAGTGTGATATTGAAGACCTTTTGCGTTGTCTAAGAGAAATGCTAAAAGCTCAAATTTGAATGATTCTTCTTCATTAGTATATACTCACTCCAGGACTTTGACATTACTATTATTACTTGTGTCACTTGCACTTTGGTCAAACTGTCATAATGGAGAAGATTTGCTGAAGTAAATACTTCAGAGTTCTTTGCACCACATTTATTATGTATTTTAGACAGTTTTTATGCCTTGCCAGCCAGTGTGTGGCTTAGTGGGAAAGAGGAGTGACATAATGGAAAAGAGGGCATAGTGTAATATTTGGCAATGTGTTGCAAAATTTAACTAAAGTTTTGGCGCAAAGTAGGCCAACCCATAGGTTATGTAAAATGAGAAAAAAAAGTGTCTAAAGATCAAATTTATCATCTATCATGAACGACTTTGATAACTTTGATAAATTTGCCGTATCCTTAGACTGTCTAGTCTGACTTTACACTGTCTAAGGCTACATTCACACGACCGTAGTGTATTACGGATCCGCAAATTGCCGATCCGCAATACACCCTGCCGCACCCCCCATAGAAATGCCTATTCTTGTCCGCAGGCTGCGGACAAGAATAGGACATGTTCTATCTTTTGCGGAGCCGCGGACCGGAAGTTCGGGGCCGCGCTCCGCAAATGCGGAAGCGGAGAGCACCTAGTGTGCTCTCCGCACCTCGTCCGGCCCCATAGACAGTGAATGGGTCCGCACCCGTCCCGCAGAATTGCGGAACGGACGCGGACACATTCACGGTCGTGTGAATGTAGCCTAACTGTAAGAGGATTAATAAATCTGCCACATAGTACCCCCACAGAGTTTTCTCACGCCCTGCAGTAGAGATAATTTGCGGAATTGCCACACGGATGCGGACAGCACACAAATGACATCTTTGTGATGTATGTATTTTTTGTGGACCCATAGAAACAAATGGGTCCGTGTGTAATCCACAAAAATGTGCATGAGGTCTTTTGTAACAACAAATAAAGCATTTCTAAGATACTTTACAGTTTTTGTCATAACTGGCATTTTTATGTTGCTTTTTTCCTAAGAGGGGGCATAATGAGGCGGTATGGTCGGGGGCCATCAGCCTTGGCACATTTATCATTATTTATCCCATAAACTGGTGCAAATAATGACTGTAATCTATCCTGGTTATGCTGGAGGCACATGATTTGTGGTTTGATGAGGCCTATGCCTCATCATAAATTAAGTGCATCCTCCAGTGGCACAAGGGGATATCAAGATAGATGTATAAACGGATAAGAATGGGTCCCCGAGTCCCCTGTCTGAGGAGCAGTAATAAGTACAGTGGTCCACCTCTTTATTCAATTCTATGGGACTGTCGGATCACTGTCTACATGATAGAACCAATTGGATCTATGGACTAACACGCACTATCACTCCATTCAAACAGGAAACTTGTGGACCCTCCAGTGATTGTACCCCAATAAGCCTACATTTATCACCCATCCTGTTGTTCGTGGTATAACCACTTTAAACTGATAGATCACCTTTAAAGGGAATCTGTGACCCCAATCTTGAACTATTTTCTACAGCAGGGATGTCCAATCTGCGGCCCTCCCACTGTGCAAAACTACAACTCCCAGCATGCCTGGACAGCAACAGCTATTAGGGCATGCTTGGAGTTGTAGTTTTGAAACAGCTGAAGGGCCGCAGGTTGAGCATCCCTGATCTACAGTAACACAAGTGTAGTGGAGATAAGGCATCCAGATCACTATTTTTTATCTTCCTTCTACCCCTCATTCCACCCAACACCCCCTCCAACCCCCCCAAGTCAGCTCTTAGAGCTGCGTTAAAATGCATTGTCAGGACTACTGTGCACAGGAGTCCTCTCCATTATGTTACAGGCAGTGGGAAGATAAAAAATAGCAGACTCCTTTTAATTTAGAGAGTTACTATATGTATACAGCACTTACCACTTCAACTAGTGGAACAGGTGTTGATGACCAAAAATAAGAAAATGAACCATATAAAATGATTATCCTATTAAAAAAATGTATCATTTTCATTCAGAAACATAGAACGCCATAGTCGATTAACCCTTAATACATTATATGGGTTTTCCAGGATTTTCATATTGATGGCCTATCCTCAGGACTGGTCATCATTATGAGATCAGCGGGGTCTGACTCCCGGTATCCCCACTGATCAGCTGTATGCAGAGGTTGCGGCGCTCCGTGAGTTCTAGGCGCAGCTCAGTCCCATTTAAGCACAACTGCTATCAAATGGACAGCCCTGTGATTGGTAAGCTGCGAAGAGGCCGCTTCCTCAAACAGCTGATCGTGGGGGTGCCAGGAGTTGGACCTCTACTGAACTCATATTGATGACCTATCCTAAAGATAGGACATTAATATGAAAATCCTGGAAAACACCTTTAATTAGGCTCTTTTTATTCACTTTGCTGATTACACTTATTACTTGATAAAACATATATTTTGGCACACTGTATTAAGAGCACTCTGACATATTTACGATAGCTTATTTTATCACACTTTGGCTCATTCATCCAAGAGCACTTTGGCATGTTCTTTATGCTCTGTCTGGTTCAGATCAGAGAGTCCTGGCATACAATAAATAGGATTAAGTAATCTAAAGCCTTTCAAATTAGATATTTTTGCATTTGCAACATCTGAGCACGTTTAGGTTCTGGAAAATGGATTATGCTTTTCAGGGTTTCACCTATTTTGTATAGTAACAGTCATACATGGTAAAAATATTTATTATCCTTGTATAATCAATTTAGCTTCATTAGCTTTGACTTCTATAGTCTGTCACCAGGAAATTCACTGTATAACCAGGCACAATGCCTTGTATGGCTAGGTCAGCAGAATATAATGATACCTTTCATTTAGCTTAATTCTGGAAAAAAAGTACTTTAAATTCATATGCAAATGACCATTTAAGTGCACTGAGGGCGGACCCAAGCCTTGCACCTCCTTCCTCTGCCAAACCCTCCCTCTTCTTGATTGACTGGACCCGGTTCCTGCATAGTCATCTCGCCTGGACCTGTCAAGAAAGAAAGGGAAGGGTTAACAGAGGAAGCAGGAGGACCAAGGGTGCTCAGAAAGCTTGGGTCTTCCCCCAGTGCACTTACTTGCTCATTTGGATTAAAAGTACTTTTACAGAAAGAAGCAATAGCTTGCTAACTGAAAGATATATTTATAATAATAAGAATAATAAGAATAATGATAGTTATTTATATAGCGCCACCATATTCCACAGCACTTTAGAATTCAGAGGGTTCACGTACAAAACAAAAGACATGACAACGTAACTGGCAAATATACGGCTGAAACACTAGGAGTAAGGGTCCTGCTCGCAAGAGCTTACAATCTATTCGGAAATGGTGGAGATACAAAAGGTAGTTCATTGTGATATGTAGTAATTGAGCCATTTTTGTACTTAAAGCAGTGGTGCAGGCCGAATCTGCTTTGGGTGTGTAGACTGTTAGAAGAAGATCGAGTTGAGGTCTGAGAAGTTGGGTGGTGAGGGAGAGGTTACTCAGGGAACAGTCAGTTTAGGAAGCATGATAAGCCTGCCTGAAAAGATGTGTTTTTAAGACTCATTTGAAGGTAAGGAAGGTGGGAATTAACCTGATTATTCTGGGGCAGAGCATTCCAGAAAGTAGGTGCAGCTCAAGAAAAGTCTTGAAGACAGGAGTGAGAGGTACGAATTATGTAGGATTTTAATCTTAGATCGCTAACAAGATTGGAGAACATGAGTAGGTTGGTAGACAGAAATGAGGGAGGATATGTATGGAGGTGCAGCACTGTGAATAGCTTTGTGGGTGAGGGTGAGAGGTTTGAACTGTATTCTGTAGTGTTAGGGCAACCAGGAAAGTGACTGGCACAGGCTAGAAGCATCAGTATAGCAGGTGGGCGGTTGAGCCTGGCATTTAGGACAATTTCCAGTAACAAAATAGTCTAAGTGGGATAATAACTTCCAGAAATCAATCACTGAATCAAGAACCCCATAACGGTATGGGAAGTTTTAGAAATAAAATATAACTTTTGACCCCATAATCCAACTAGCCCATCAGTGGTATGGGACTAGAGGTTGGGCTAAATCAAAAGATATGATCCAACGCCAATGTGTGCAGGGAATAACGTCCAGGGTGCCAGAGTATGCCGTCCAGAGCTGGAATTTAAATGTGGCTATGCACGCTCAAACTGCCTTCCGGGCCGCCCATTGGGTCAGGTGACCAGCCACATGATCAGAGGCCGGCCCTCATCCTATAGCCACACTATATGGTGTCGTCCACAGTTCCCTACCATCATCCTCTGGGCTGTACTGGTACCAGTTTGCCATTAAACACATCTCATAGTAAGACTGTTCCTTTTTCTTGCCTTATTGATTGCAATTGCTGGTCCTGATTGGTCTCTACTGGGACTCTTCTGTGTATTTATTTGTGTTTGTCCTTTGGATAGCTGGTTAAACCCAGAATTTTAATTGCGCTATTAAAAGTTATATTTTATTTCTAAAACTTCCCTTACCATTATGGGGTTCTTGATTCTGGCATTTAGGACAGACTGAAGGGGGGAAAGTTTAGTGAGAGGGAGACCAATTAGTAATAAATTACAGTAGTCAAGACCAGAATGAATCAAGGCAACAAAAAGAGCTTTGGCCATTTCAACCCTAAGAAAAGGGCGGATTTTGGAGATATTCTTGAGTTGCAGATAACAAGAGGGAGCGAGTGATTGGATATGAAGAACAAAGGAAAGATCTGAGTCAAACATGACCCCAAGACAGTGGGAATGCTGCCCAGGAGTTATGATAGTGCCACAGACTGAAATTGAAATATCAAGTTTATGTACATTAGCAGATGGGTGAAAGACAAGAAGTTCAGTTTTTGAGAGATTCCATTTTAGATACAGAGAGGACATGATGTTAGAGACAGCTGTCAGACAATTACTGGCGTTTTGTAATAAAACAGGGGTGATGTCAGGGGATAAAGTGTATAGTTGGGTGTCCTCAGCATAGAGATAGTACTGAAAGCCAACTCTACTGATAGTCTGTCCAATGGGGGCTGTGTAGAGAGAGAAGAGTAGAGGACCTAGAACAGAACCCTGAGGAACCCCAACATCAAGAGAAAGAGGAGAAGAAGTAGAGCCAGCGAATGATACACTAAAGGAGCAGCCAGACAGATAGGAAGAGAACCAGGAGAGAGCAGTGAGGAGTGGAGCATGGTGAAGAGGAGTTTGTGGTCTACTGTATCAAATGCTGCAGAGAGGGAAGAGATTGGGGTAAGAGCTAACTGTAGGGTGTCAATGAGTTGCTGGCAGTTAATCGTGTGTAGGTTTCTATAAGTGTGAAAAGTAGGATTGTCGTGAGAAGAGTGAAAGGTCTTAATATTATATGAAAGAAGATTGTGGTCAGAAAGTGGGATGGATGAGTTAATAAAGTTTGAGACTAAGCAGTGACGGAAGAAGACTAGATCAAGTGTATTGCCCTGTTCATGCGCAGCAGAGGAACTAAGTTGTGATAGGCCAAGAGAGGTGGCTATAGAATGAAAGTGAGAGGCTGATGGGGAGATAGGATTATCAATGGGATATTAACCCCTTAGTGACCAAGCCTGTTTGGGCCTTTATGACCAAGCGTTTTACTTCCTTTTTTCATGGTCTCGTTCCAAGAGCTATAACTTTTTTATTTTTTCGTCTATATAGCTTTATGAGGGCTTGTTTTTTACGGGACAAGATGTAGTTTTTAATGGCACCATTTTGGGGTACATGTAACTTTCTGATTAACTTTTATTAACTCTTTCTGGGAGGGAGATGGGGAAAAATGGCAATACTGCCACTGCGTTTTTACATTATAAATTTTACGGCGTTCATTTTTCGGTACAAATAACATAATATCTTTATTCTCTGGGTCAGTACGATTACAGTGATACTAAATACTTATCATTTTTTTACGTTTTACTACTTTTTTGCAATAAAACCCTTTTATTAACCCAAAAATTATTTTGCATTGCCACTTCCCAAGACCCATAACTTTTTATTTTTTATTCTATGGAGTTGATTGAGGGCTTTATTTTTGAGGGAAGACTTGTATTTTTCATTGGTATCAATTTGGAGTAAATGCCGCTTTTTGATCGCTTGTTATTACGTTTTTTCGGTGGAAACTAAGAATAAATTAGAAATTCTGTCTTTTTTTTTTTTTATTTTTTTACGGCGCTCACTATAGGGGATAATTTACATAATATGTATTTAGTCCGGGTCGTTACGGACGCGGCAATACCAAACATATGGGGATATTTTCTTTTGCAATTTTTTTCATTGAAAAGCGTATTTTCAATGGAAAAAAAGCATATATTTTTATTTTATGGAATTTTTTTATTTAATAAATGTGTATTTTTTTATTTTGTTTTACTACTTAATAGTCCCACAAGGGGACTATAATATACAGTATTTTGATTGCTTTTAAAATGTAATGCATTATGTCTATAATGCATTAGATTTTAATAGCAATGCTATTCCAACATTGACCAGCAGGCTGCGCCAGAGAGGCACAGTCTGCTGGAGATGCCGGAAGACAGGCTCGGGGCCCTGATCGGAAGCTAGGTAAGCTTCCCAGCACATCAGCACCCCGCAATCGCATTTGCGGGGTGCTGATGGGAGACAGAGGGAGTCCGCTCCCTCTGTTACCACTTTACATGCAGCGGGCGCCATTGCGCCCGGCATGTAAAGTGTTAAACAGCCCGGATCGGCACTCCTGCCGGTTCGGGCTGTTAGAGCAGGGCCCCGGCTCTCATGTGAGAGCCGTGCAGCGCTTAGACTCGGCCGCCGTAAAAACGCGGCGGCCCAGCCTAAGGCCCCTTAGTGACCGCCGTAAAAACACGTATGGGTGGTCACTAAGGGGTTAAAATAACCCATAATAAGTGTTGGTGATTCAGAAGACAGAAAGTGAGGAAGCCAGGTGATCCAGGAATTGGTGGGGGGAGCCTGGGAGATGGTAGACAACTACAACTCACAGGGGGAATGGGTGGAAGAGCCTGATGGTATGGATTTCAAAAGAGGGGAATGTGAGAGAGGGTACAGGGAGAATGACCTGAAACATGCACTGTGGAGAAATAGTATGCCTACTCCTCCACGGTGCTTGTCATCAGGTCTGAGAGTATGGGAGAAGTGAAGTCCACCAACAGATAAGGCGGCAGGGGAAGCAGTTTTAGTTGAAGCCAGGTTTCTGTAAGTGTCAGCAAGTTCAGAGAGTGTAAGAGGAAGAAGTCATGGATTGTGGGGAGTTTGTTACAAACCGACCGTGCATTTCAGAGCACACAGTTAAAAGAGACTGAAAATGTGCAGGCAGTGGTGTACACACAATCCATGGTGCTCCCCCCCCCCCCCCATTTCTGAGAGTGCTGCTAAGGGCCATTTCAGCCCCAGTTTACTACTAAAATTAAACGTTTTGGCAAAATAAAGTATTTTAAAAAAATGTTACCATGTACTTGCCCTACACTTTAGCAAAAAAAATTTTTTTATATGGAAGTTACACTTTAAGCTTTGGGCTTCTAAGGGCTCTTTCCGTAAGGCTAATCCGCTGCGTGAATGACTGCCAAGCTCCATTCCGGACAGCAGAGACTCGGAGCAGTAACATGATTGACTGTGATCTTTTAACTACAAAATCACGGTGACAACTTTATCTCACTGTGATTTTGTAGTAAAAAGGTCACAGAGAGGCACGGGGCATTATCCATCGTGTTACTGCTCCATGTCTCTGATGTCCAGAACGGGGCTTGGCACTCTTTCACGCAGCGGATTACCCGCACAGAATCTGCTCGTGTTAAAGAGCCCTAAGCCCAATGGCTACATTCACCCAGTCCTAATAAAATCTGGTCCTACCTCATCCAGAGTCTCGCTGGCATCAGCGTGATGTCCGCTGGATCCAGAACAAGGTCCCTGTGGTGAGAAAAAAAAAGAATAATCACATCAGGAAGGGATGGTGACTGCCCCTGTGAAATCCCCAGCAGGGGGAGCTGTACTGGCCTGTAAGACTGAGCCATGCCAATGTATAGCAGGGTAATCTAGTGCTAACACACAGTACTAATGTCCACCTTGAGGCCCTTTCAGAATAGAAACTGACCCCCTTAGTTTGTAATAGGTCATGAGTATCTGATCTGTGAGGTCCCGATACCCCCCCGATCAAGTATTTGAGAAGGCACTGGCACTCAGAGAAGTGCCACAGAATTCTCTCTGCTCACCAAGTACAGCACCATCCATTTGAGGGCAGCTGTTCTTGGTATGGCAGCTCAACCCCATTCACTTTAATAGGGCTGAGCTGTACCTAGGCCATGTGACAAATGAACGTGAGGTCACATGGCCTAGGCTAAGCTGCAAGAAGGCCTTGGGCTACTGTGATCCCCGTTGCCTTCTCAAACAGCTGATCGACAGAGGTCCCAGGTGTCCTCCCCCCACCAATCAGATACTAATGACCTGTCCAGAGGATATCAGTTCAAAAATGTAGGAAAATCCCTTTAGTCAGTCAATCACATAACAGAGACATGTTAAGGAAACAATAGTCGTACTCTAATGATGACCTTGTTAGCAAGAGTACAGTGCTTGAACAACACACATTGGATCTATTGGATCTTTGGATTTATTTGTCTATTTTTGAACTAAATTGATACATTAGACCAGTGTTTCCCAACCAGTGTGCCTCCAGCTTTTGCAAAACTACAACTCCCAGCATGCCCGCACAGCCAAAGGCTGTGCGGGCATGCTGCGAGTTGTAGTTTTGCAACAGCTGGAGGCACACTGGTTGGGAAACACTGCATTAGACAGTGCTTAACCACTGAGCACGGTGCTCGGGTCCTAGGTCCGAATCTGACCAAGGACAACATCTGCATGGAGTCTGTATGTTCTCCCATTGTTTGCGTGGGTTTTCTTCTGGGTATTCTGGTTGCCTCCCACACTTGAAAGACATACTGATAGAAAATGTAGATTGTGAGCCCCATTGGGGACAGCTTGATGTTAATGTCTGTAAAGCGCTGTGGAATATAATAGCGCTATAAAAGTGTGTAAAAGAAATAATAAATAAATAAAAATAAATTAAGCAGTGATAGTCAGTGGCATAGTCAGTATTTCCTTGTGTTTGGTGGTGGTAGGGTTGGGCAATAAACCGGTAGCTACGATATACCGCGATATTAGAAAACATTGCGATATCACTGTTTTCTAATAATCGCGGTATTCTGTGACGTCATGCGCTCTGTCTGCGGCGCCTTCCTCACTCACCACCCGCCGGCCGCCGCACATTAAAAATCATTGCCGGCTCCTGCGTCTGCGTCCCTGGCTCCGCCTCCTCCTACCCGGCGCATTGCTGCCCACATTCTCGGGGGGGTGCAATTGCCCCTTTGCCTCTCTCCCCCCCTGGATCCCCCCCTGGATCTGCCGGAAGACTCACACAGGCGCACTGGCAGAGGCATTGAAGTGCGCATGCGCCTGTCAGTGCGCCTGTGTGAGTCTTCCGGCGCTTCTCTTCTCAGGCAAGTGAAGTGAATAATAATTACCTACAACGGCGCTGGGCTGGGAGGAGGCGGCGCTGGGCAGGTAGGGAATCTGTTAATGACACTGGGGGGGGGGGGGAATCTGTGGATGACACTCAGGGCCGGTGCAAGGATTTTTGCCGCCCTAGGCAAAAGAAAAGTTTGCCGCCCCCTCCTTTGTCATTCTCCCCCCCCCGTCATTCTTCACCCCTCCTTCTTTGTCATTCTCCCCCCCCGTCATTCTTCACCCCTCCTCTTTTGTCATTCCCCCCCCCCCTTGTCATTCTTCCTCCCCTCTTGTCATTCTTCTCCCCCCCTCTTGTCATTCTTCCTTCCCCCTCTTGTCATTCTCTCCCCCCTTGTCATTCTTCCTCCCCTCTTGTCATTCTTCTCCCCCTCTTGTCATTCTTCTCCCCCCTCTTGTCATTCTTCCTTCCCCCTCTTGTCATTCTCTCCCCCTTGTCATTCTTCCCCCCTCTTGTCATTCTTCCTTCCCCCTCTTGTCATTCTCTCCCCCTTGTCATTCTTCCTCCCCTCTTGTCATTCTTCTCCCCCCTCTTGTCATTCTTCTCCCCCTCTTGTCATTCTTCCTTCCCCCTCTTGTCATTCTCTCCCCCCTTGTCATTCTTCCTCCCCTCTTGTCATTCTTCTCCCCCTCTTGTCATTCTTCCCCCCTTGTCATTCTTCCTCCCCTCTTGTCATTCTTCTCCCTCCCTCTTGTAATTCTTCTCCCCCTCTTGTCATTCTTCCCCCCTCTTGTCATTCTTCCCCCTCTTGTCATTCTTCCCCCCTCTTGTCATTCTTCCCCTCCCTCCCCGCCTGTAATGTAGCGTGGCCGAGCGCTTTATGGTCCACGGGTACAGGAGCTTTAGATTCCTGTACCCTGACGGACTGACAGGAAGTGCACAGTGTGTGCGCACTTCATGTCAGTCCGGCCGGGTACAGGAGACACATGCTGAGCGCTTCCCTCCTGTCAGCTCCTCTCTTCATGCTGAGCCCGGGCGGTGCGTCCTCATGGACGCGCCAGCCCGGGCAGTGTTTCAGCCGCCTGAGGCTCAATTCAGAGCGCTCGGGCGGCTGCAGCATGAGGCAGGGCCGGCGCTCCTAGCAGCGCCCCTTGCCAAGGGGCGCTCTACGCGGCGGCCTAGTCCGCTTATAGGACGCGCCGGCCCTGATGACACTGGATGGGGGGGGGAATCTGTGGATGACACTGGATGGGGGAATCTGTGGATGACACTGAGGGGGAGAATCTGTGGATGACACTGAGAGGGGGAATCTGTGGATGACACTGAGAGGGGGGAATCTGTGGATGACACTGAAAGGGGGAATCTGTGGATGACACTGAGAGGGGGGATCTGTGGATGACACTGAATGGGGGATCTGTGGATGACACTGGGTGGGGGATCTGTGGATGACACTGGGTGAGGGGATCTGTGGATGGCACTTAAGGAGGGATCTGTGGATGGCACTTAAGGGGAGGGATCTGTGGATGGCACTTAAGGGGGTCTGTGGATGGCACTTAAGGGGAGTGGATCTGTGGATGACGTCTCCTTGTAGCTGCCGCTGCCCCCATACAGTATAACGTCTCCTTGTGGCTGCCCCCATACAGTATAACGTCTCCTTGCGCTGCCCCCATACAGTATAACGTCTCCTTGTGGCTACCCCCATACAGTATAATGTCTCCTTGCGGCTGCCCCATACAGTATATTGTCTCCTTGTGGCCCCCATACAGTATAACGTCTCCTTGTGGCTGCCCCCATACAGTATATTGTCTCTTTGCGCTGCCCCCATACAGTATAATGTCTCATTGCGCTGCCCCCATACAGTATAATGTCTCCTTGCGGCTGCCCCCATACAGTATAACGTCTCCTTGCGCTGCCCCCATACAGTATAATGTCTCCAAGTGTTTTTTTCTTCTAAATGGGCATTTATCGTGATATATATCATTATCGCGTTACATTTCTTAATATCGTTATCGTGGCAATATTTTTGATATCGCCCAACCCTAGGTGGTAGTGCCCGGTCAATGCCTGGTCCTTGGTCCTCATATAGTGTATGCAGTGCCCAATTTCCAGTGATTAATGGCAGAGACATTCAGGGAGATTTGTTATAGTGTCTTAAATTTAGACAGCACTAAACCAGCCAGATAGAAAATGTGCCAAACTTAACACAGTGGCTCACAGTGTGTGATACATTTGGTGCATCCAACCTCTCAGTTGTCTTACTTCAGACCAATATTTTGTGACAAATAATAGCTCACCCTACTAATACATCTGGCAACTCCTCTTAGCTATATCCTCTTTCCTAGACAGTCCACGTTTAAAAATTCAGCTAGGCGTAAAAAGTGTCTAAAATACATAATAAATCTTGTGCACAGCACATATGCAAGTTTTTGTGGTTCAATTTGAGCCATAATTCTCTGCATTTTGATTAGTAACTCTTCCCCTTTTTTTTTCCTTGGTGATCAATCCGATCTTTAGGTATGCTTTCTTCCCAGTCATAAGGGGCTGATTTTCTCATCTAGTAAGACAATTAGAATGTAATACTGGTTGGATGCTAAGAAAGTAAAAGTGCACTGACAACTCAACTGTTCTGCCGTGTTGTATCTTCTCTACCCATAGTGCTCATAGTGCTTTTTTTTAAGATGCTGACATGAGCAAGCATATTCCCTCTGAATTAGTTATAACTATTAGGGTACATTCACACGAACGTAAACCATTCATACCCGTGTGGTCTTCAATACACTGGCACCAGCTGTGGGAATCCCGTTCACTTGAATGGGTCCGCGATCAGCAATATGAGCCAAAAGATGGAACAGGTCCTATCTTTTGCAGTGCTAGGGCACAGACCAAAAAGCCCACAGAAGTGCTTCCGTGGACTTCAGAACCATACGTCCGCTGCGCACTGCGCCATATCTTAAAGATTGCGGACCAATTCAAGTCAATGGGACTGCATCTAAGATATGGGATTCACATGGCTGGTGCCCGTATATTGCGTTTCATCTGCAATACGGACACAGACCACTTATGGTCGTGAGAATGGACCCTAGAGATATTCTCAAGGGTATTGTCAGGTGTGGGATTACAAAAATTGGTTTCCCCTTACTGGGCCAAACCTTTCCTTTCCTCGGTTAGCAGCTGTGGCTCGTGGTATGATTTGTACTGTACACAAAGCCAAAACCCTTCTCCTTGAAGCTTGAATCCATGACATTGTGACAGCACCTGTGACTTATCAATAGATCAAATGATTTGGTAATGTTGCTGGCCTGACCTCCTCTAGGGACGAAGTAGTGAGAACAGATAATACAGATCATAATGAAGCTGTAATTATAGCTGACATTTCTTTGGAAGCCCAAATTTAAGAAATTTATGTCCTCTCAATATATGCTTTACGAAATTGACACATTTAGAAACTACAGGGGAGGTTTATCCAGCTCCTTGTGTCAATAAAGTGGCACCAAAAAATGGCAAACTCTTAAGTTCCATTTTGTGTAAAAATGTAAGATTTTTGCCCTTATCCTGTACTTTCCACTTTTGTAAATGTAACACCAGAAATCTACGCCTGTTTCTAGTCTCTCGAACGCAAACCTGCCAAGGTGCACCAAGTTATTAAGAAGCCCACTCCTTAATTTTGGTGCATCTCATGCTGCTAGTAAGCAGGTCAAGACTGGTGGTACAAAATGCCAGTCTTAATAAATCTCCCCCTTAATTCCATTATCAACGTACACATAAAAGGGAACCTATATAGCAAAAGATAAGCAGCACTCCAAACCCACCTCATAGATAAAATTCACTGGACAGCCAAAAAAAGGTCCACAATAGTATAGGTGCACGCGGATAAGGATCCATTCTTAAGGGTCCCTTGTGGTAGCGAGGTAGTAAAAAGATCCACAGCACTCTTCCATTTAAATAATCCGGTGTTTTATTCAATTGGCAGCAAACATAGCTATGACTGCTTTAGATCTTTCTACTAACTCATAAAAGGGAACCTATGAACATGAAACTGCAATGCAAGCTACAGGCAGTATGTTATTGAGCAGGAGGAGCTGAGCAGATTGATATATAAAGATTCAGTAAAATTATGCACTTAAATGCCTGCTCATTCTGCGCTTTGAAGTCAAGGAGGCGGTCTTATCAGTGACTGACAGCTGCCTCTGTATACACAGTCATAGAGGGGAGGCTGTCAATCACTGATAGGACCGCCTCCTTGACTTCAAAGCGCAGAATGAGCAGGCATTTAAGTGCATAAATTACATGTTTTACTGAATCTTAAAAAAACATAAAAACTATATATTAATCTGCTCAGTCTCCTGCTAAATAACATTCAGTTCAGACACCATGTTCAACATGACAGGGTGCCTTTAAAGGGGTTGTGAAAGAATGGGGGGATGGGAGACTTTTAAACCAGCCCCCCCCCTCCTTGCCAGACCTGTAATGGGAAGCTTACTTACCTGCTTCCTAGAGCTGGCTCTCCGCTTCTTATCCTTCAGGGCTGGGCTACTCTGCTGGGCTTCCTTGTTGAAAACTTCAACTTCAGCAAATTACTGGCCATGGTGGTGACCAGATCCCATTGCATCATGTGACCATTTGTCATGATGTGAGGGGAGGTGGTCACGGCAGTGGCCAGTGATTAGCTGCAGGCGATGTCAAACGGGATGTTTACAGTGAGGTTGTCCAGGAAGCATCACAGGCCAGGAGGAAAAGCAGTGGGGAGCCAGTGCCAGGAAGCAGATAAGGTTCCCTCTACAGGTTCATCCAAGTTGGGGGTGGGCCAAACCCTACCTTATGCTTGCACAACCCCTTTAAACTGAGCTAAAGCCTACCACGCAATTCAAAGTTCACTTGCTGTCATATGAAAACCTATCCTAATAAAAAAGATTCTATATGTATTAGACAGGTGACTTTAATTTTACATTTTGTGTCATTTCTTTTTTTATTTAGTATATTAATAAGGACTGAATACAGGTTGCAGTTTTCCATTGAAAATGATAACTGTGACTAAGGAATTTCACCCTAAAGAAATATAGCAGCCCAATGGTGAGGGGCAGACCTTCTAGCAAATATCAAAAAAGTTAGGGAAAGTTTATATCCTTTAAAAAAGCATCAGTTATGCAAATTTGGCTTCACTTTAACCCATTTCCATCTGAGATCTTTTTCTTTACACTGAAAAAAAGTACTGCATGCACGGAAATTGCTCAAATGGATGCCAAATGTGCATAGCTGTTGCACAGGATCTGTGTAACGGCAGTCGGTAGGGAAGACATGGTCAGTGAGCACTGACTGGACAGCCCGCTTTCACTGCCTACTTGGAACCGCAAGCATAGCTAGGGAGTCAAGGACTATCACTGGCAAAGGTGAATTGCCAGAAGGGAATTTAAATAGAGCAAACCGAGTCCCTGCATCAGAACCTGATAGGTCCATGGACTCGGCGCTGCATAGAACAGTTTACAATCCACAGAGTAACTGGGTGGCTGGGCTGTCACTCAGCCTGCCACTAATCTCCCCCAGGGTAAGCACACTGCAGGAAGAAACAGAGAATTTCGCTCTGTTGCTAGGGAAGCAACTGGGGTGCGCGACCTGGCAGCGTGTCATGCCTGGCGTGGCTGCGCTGAAGCTAGAGACCACACCGCTGGAGCCCGTAGAGGTGAGTTTGTGACAAACCTCCCCTCATAAGCGAAGCCCTCTAAATGGAATTTCCTAATTAGGTGAGGATCTTGAACTTCCCAAACTGGCACCTATGTTCTCTTCTCAGTACCACACCCCTTCCAATGGATTAAGTGGATTAAGCAACGAACCCTGAACCTTCTGAGAGTCAACAATATTCTCCACCTCATACTCCATTTCGTCCATGATTACCATTGGATCAGGTGTAGGTGGAGAAATCACAGGAGGAATATATTTATTTAGCAATGACTTATGGAAGACATCATGTATCCTGAGTGAGGAAGGCAACTGAAGACAAAAAGATACTGGATTAACCACAGACATGCTATATAGTCCAATAAACGTAGGCGCACATTTACCGGAAGGTACCCTGAGACACAAATTTTTAGTAGAATGCCAGATGAGCTTACCCAACACAAAGTTCAGACCCACAGGTTGCTTCTTATTAGCTTGTCTTTTCCACTCATTTTGGCATTTACAAACCACCTTAAAAACTGCTCAAAGACCTGGTTGACCCTTTCGGTTTTTCCATTTGTCTCAGGATGAAATGCAGAAGAGAAGGAGAGCTTGATCTCAAGTTTGTTGCAACACTCTCGAGACAAACTGGACACACCTATGCGAGACAATGGACTCAGGTATGCCATGTAAGAAAGTAGCCAATTCCTTTGCATTAGGAGGTTTCTTTAATGGCACCAGATGACACATTTTCGATAACCTATCTATGATGACTGACCTACCCTGGGAGGGTGGAAGGTCTGTAATAAACTCCATAGAGATGTGGGTCCAAAATCTGTTGAATGGGCAGGTCACAAAGTAAACCTGTAGAACGTCTCCGGGGTACCTTGGCCCTAGCACGCATATCACATTCTGAGACAAAGGCACCCATATTGTGTCACCAATTAGGCCACCAGTAAGCTTGGGAAACCAGATGTTTAGTCCCCTCAATACCAGGATAACCTGCCAAAACAGAGCAATAAGATTCCTCCAAAATGAATGCGAAAGTTTGGAGGAACAAATAATTTACCAGGGAGATTACTAGGAGCCAAGTTGCTATAATGTTGTATTTCAGCGACAAGATCAGGATTAATGGTGTCAACAGTGACAGAATATTACCAGGCTCAGTATCAGTGGAATCTCCAATACCAAAACTGTATATTACCAGACCTAGGACGATAAGTGACAACAAAGTTAAACCGAGTAAAAGACAGGGCCTACTGTGCTTGCTGGAGATTTAATGCTTTGCAGTAACTAAATAAATCAAGTTTTTGTGATCCATAAGCACAGTGATTTGGTGGTGAGCCCACTATAAGAAGGGGCACCACTCCTCAAAGGCCCACTTTCTGGCCAACAGTTCACGGTTGCTGATATCAAAATTCCTCTCAGGATAGGAAAATTTTATAGAGCAGAATGCGCAGGGTTTCAAATTAGTTAAGGAGGACGAACCCTGAGATAGTACAGCACCCACTCCTACCTCAGAGGCATCCAGCTCAACAACTAAAGGTTTGGTTACATCTGGCTGGATGAGTACAGGTGCCTGAATAAAACTTCCTTCAATGTATCAAATGCAGACAGAGCTTCAGCAGAGCAATGGAAAAGATCAGCCCCCTTCCTGATTAAACAGTCAACGGTTTAGCAATGACCGAATTTTTTTTAATGATTTTCCTATTATAATTAGTAGAAATGAGTGAATCGAATCCCACGAAGTGGAATTCAATACGAATTTTAGGAATTATTTGATTGGCCTAGAAGCCGAATTTCCTCGTGCTTCATGTCAGCAAATCGTTTAATCCTGAAATTCAAACTTACCGCCTCTATTTGCGCGCAAAGGACCGCTAGCCTCCATCTTGCTTGAACATCTCGGCCAAAATCACGTGCATAATCTCGTGCCGCACGTGATTTCAGCTGAGATCTTCAAGAAAGATGATGGCGGCCGGCCCGTCTCGAGCAAATGGACGCGGTAAGTTTGATGTAATGTTTTTTTTAATGTTAATTTCCCACTGTTTGTACTCATGTATTAACGCGGCATCTGGGGGGGGTACGATCACTGGGGGCGGCGCTATCGCAGCTCCCTGTCATTGCACCCGCTACTTACAAAAAATGCGCTTCGTTGCGAAGTAATTAGTCACAAAGCAAATTTTTTTGTGAAATTCGCTCGTCTCTAATAATAAGCAAAGCCTAGAAATTTTGAAGAGCCTTGAGAGAGGTAGGCCTTGCCCAATCGACAATAGCTCTCACCTTAGCGGGATCCATACAGAATTCTAGGGGAGACAAGATATAAACCAGGAAAGTGACTTCTCTTACACCAAACTCATATTTGCTTAGTTTTGCAAACAAATTATGGTCCCTCAATTTTTGAAGGACTTTTTAAACATGTAAAACATGAGACGGGCAATCCGGGAAAACACCAAATATCATCTAGATATACCACTAGAAACTGACTCTCATAAAATATTGTTAACTAGGTTCTGAAATAATGCTGGGGCATCACAAGATATTCAAAATGCCCTTCAGGAATGTTGAACGCAATTTTCCATTCATCCCCCTCCTTGATTCAAATAGTAGGTACCTCTTAGCTCAGTTTTGGAGAGCGATTGAGCCCAGACAATTTGATTAAATAAATCAGGAATAAGAGGAAGAGACTACTGGTTCCAGATAGTGATTTTACTGAGATCTCTATAATCAATAGTGTTGATCACGAATATTCGAATTGCAAATTTTAATCGCGAATATTGGAACTTCGAGAATTCACGAATATTTAGAATATATCAAAATATATTCGTAATTGTGAATATTCATTTTTTTTTTAAATACCAGTCTATGCGAATTTTTATGCAAATTTTATGCAAATTTTTTAATGCGAATTTTCGCAAAAAAGAAAATAATGCCTGAGGATAAGGAATTCGCAAATATATGTTGAATATTCGCCCAAATATTCGCGAAATATCGCGAATTCGAATATTGCTCCTGCCACTCATCACTAATAATCAATAGGACACAGACCACTGTCTTTTTACCAATAAAAAATAAACCAGCCCCAACAAGAGACACAGAAGGTCGAATGTCTCCATTTCTTAGAGTATCCTGAATATCGTCTTTCATAGCCTGTGTTTCAGTCCCAGAAAGGTTGAAAATCCATCCGTTGGGGAGTTTAGCACCAGGGACTAGCTCAATGGCACAGTGATATTCCCGATGAGCAAGTAAGGCTTCAGAAGCCTATTTGGAGAATACATCCTAGAAGCCCTCGATGTACCCAGGGATAGGACCCTCTTCCAGATTGAGATCAAAGAGCTGAACAGACAAGTAAGGATTAAAGCACTGAGGATCCCATTTTGATAATTCCCTAAAACTGCAATCAAAGACTGGACAATGTTCTTTCAACCAGGGTAAACCCAAAATAACACCAGCAGATGGTTATTCATAACATATAATGAACATTTTTCAGAATGAATAGATCCAACCATCAAAACCAAATCAATCATTTGATATTCAATAGACTCCCTGGCTAATGGATTGGTATCCAACCAAGGCACCGGAATGGGTTCAGGTAATTTACAGACCACTAGACACAAAGCAGAAACAAAATCCTGGTCCTGGTTTTGCCTGTCTGGATTTGACCTCTTTTTGTCTGACTACTCTTTACTTACTTTTAGGCCCCTGCACTTAGTAAAGTAAATGTCTGATGCCAAGTTGTGGGTCGCTATTTAGAGCAGATTATGCAAGTAGATGGGGGTAGTGGTACAGGTAGAGTACAGGGCTGCACTGTTCCCTACCTTTCATGAAAGAACCAGACCAACACAAACGTTGAGTACTTGGCCTTGTTGCCAGACAAACAATGATGTGAAAAACATTGACCATTTGAGTCATGAAAAACATGTACTGTCCCTGAGCATACCAACTGCTCCAGGTGTCCATGGCGGCATGCACCTTGCCACACAATAACAGTTAGTAGGGTCAGCCCATGTTCTCCATTACATGATAGCACAAAGCAGGGATGGATTTTTTTGGAGGAATAATGGTGGCTAGGTTTCTTTTAGCGGGGCTGAGCACGTCATCAGTTCTCTAAAGGCAGCAGAATCCACTAAGTGGTATGGGTACGACTGCACCACCAGCAACTTTGTCAGGTGAGAGTTAAGCTTGCACACCATTGGATTGCTGGTTGCGTAATGTTGTTTCCTGGTCACACATTCCACTATCGATGTCTGTTGACGAGGAGCAGTAGTATGGGTGGGAGTAGCTGTAACTGATGATGACAATGACACTGTACTGCACTTGGATTACCGGGAGAACGAGGACACCTTTGTTCTGGTAGCTTGAGTATGGTTCTATTTTTCCCTAGAATCTGGTGATATCACCTCATGTGCTGCAATAGAGCCATTGTACCTACGTTTGTGTTTCACAAAACAAAGAGAAAGCGCATCCCAGAACTGATGCATGCCATGAGATACAAACGATAATGTTTTATTTAAAAACATTTTTAAAATACCACAAAAACCCAAAGGTCTCAAAAATACTTTTACAATATATGGGAACCACCACCCACTACAAAGTTTACAATAAAATCTGAGAAAAAGGTCAGATTAATCAATAATCAAAAGTCAAATCAAACATATTTCATATATGAGCTCCAAATGGAGTTATAAAGGTAAGCAACAAAATGAATACTATTTAGCCCCATATGCAAATATATTCATAAATAAATAAGAGAAAAAAGAACTCAATATGATGTGGCTTGTGTCTGTAATTGCTTTTTTGACAGACTCATACTCTAAGATCTCTAATGGCGTCTCTCCGAGGACCTTCCAAAATCTTGGCCCTGATTGGCTCACAGGTTGTATATCAGCCTCTGAGCAAATCAGGACAAGAGCCCTCCTTTCTATGTCATGTGATCCTCTATCTTTATCCTTCCTGACGTTTTTCGACGTCAATTTTCACTGTAAAATGGCACTGCCCACCATTTTGCGCTGTACGTCAGAAGCGAATTGCCAAAATTTCTGACTTGTTTGACAGTACAATTTTTGTAAAATTCGTAATGAATCTGATTCTTTTAAAATTGATTTGTTCAACTCTAGTCCTCATTTAAATATGATTGGTTTCATTTGGTAAGGTTGACTATGGACAGCATTACATTGATTTCATAAACACAATTGTTTCAATAGGGTGAAACATATTTAACAAGTATATTTTGCTTAGAGCAAAATATAACACTTGTATTGAGAATCGGACACCTCAGCTAACTTCAGTTCCAGAGCTCAATTACATGTTTTTTCCAGTGATTTCAGGAAACAGCACATCGAACTATAATTTTGTACAAGGCTCATCAAATTCAGCAAATCTCAGTTGACACATGAATTTTTCTGGAATAATTGAGCGCTTTCCATTATTTGGCTCCGTGAAGGAGTACAAGGATTGAAGACTTTCCTAAATGTCCCTAAAATCAAAAAGTTGTGGCAGACATGTACTGTAGTATACAGAGTTTTGCCTGGTAGGCTGTGAGATAGACTGAATGGGATTTGTTTGGTACAACAGTGACTAGAGGAACTTCTCATTTATGCAAGTGTCTTGAAATGGACTGCATCAGAAAGACAGCTTCTTCTCTGATTGAGGACTCACTGGTTATCAGCTTATGATTGTGGATCTGGCAGCTAACACTCCTGGTGTTCTTGTCATGGCACATTTGTACTGTAGCGGCTGTTGTAGAAGAAATGTGGTATTACATTGCACCCATTCAAATAAATTCCCTCCTTGTATTAGGTCTCTAGACTCACTACACCACATAAGGTCTTAGTATGGTCCTAATGGGACAACTATTTTAATGATATTCTTACAGTAGTGGCTGTGGACTCACTTTACCAACCAACCGGCTGTGGGCTAACTCTAAGGGCATTATGCTGAAGGTATATAATTTTATAACCTGTACAGGGATCTTGACTTCGCCGAGAGGGAGCCAAAAGGCTGCTACCTACTGAGATAGTTCTGGTTTGGTTGGCAGCTGACCCACAGGGGTCAGAGACACCAGTGCGCAGCACCAAGGAGTCAGGCAAAAAGCGTAGTCTGAATATAGGGCAAGGTCAGAGCAGGCAGAGTACTAGTGTAGCTAGAAAACAGGTCAGAGATCAGGGAAGGTGGTTAAGGAGGAATACAAAGAACAGGCAAAGGTCAAGGCAGGTGGAGTCCGAATTGGATGTCAGGCAGCAAATCATTCCATGGGTAGTCAGACAGGATATAACAACTTTGCTGGTATACTAGACACTAGAAACCTAAAGCTCGGGCACTCTACCAGTGGGGAAGGTGACTTATATACAGTAACTATGATTAGAAAGATAAGTGCTTTAAAAATAAATCCGAACAGTTAACTTGGAAACATTAATTAACTCTTTTGGCATTAGTTAACATGTACTGTGCAGTGAGAAGTGACTTTCCGAAAGCTGCCTTACATGTACTACGTGCTGATCGAGCGGGTGTAGATGCTGCACCCTCCCTACCAGTGGCAGGGGCCAGGCTGGTACTGACAGCCTAGTCCCTGCTGTATACACTGGCATCAGTGAATATTCCGATGCTGACGCTTTAACCTTTTAAATGCCAAAGTCAGAGCTGACCATGACATGTTCGGGCTGTGTGGAGGGAGGGGGCACCCACCCCCTCTTCGTTGGGTCTCTGCACTGCATTGACGGGGACCCGATGACTGGGAAGTTAGCCCGATGCCTTCCACAGACATCTGGGCTTGCCTTCTACGGAAGTCTGTGAGACCCAGCCGTCTGAGTCTCACAGGCATGCAGGCTCTCAGTATATTACACTGGTAATACTCTAACAGTCAATGCATTACAATACAGGCCCCCAAAAGTTGAAGTCTCACAGTGGGACAAAAATAAAAAGTTAAAAAAGTTAAAAAGTGTTTTTCATAAAAAAAACTAAAAGTTTTCAATAAAAAAATGCCCCTTTCCCATAATAAACACATTTAAAATGGTAAAAAATAGAAGAAAATGGACATATTATATTATATTAGGTATCACTGCGTCCATAATGACCGGCTTTATAAAAAAATCACATGATCTAGCCCGTCAGATGAACGCCATAAAAAAAAAAATAAACACTGCGTGAAAATATATATTTTTTGTCCACTTTGCCTTACAAAAAGAAAAGTACCCCACAATGGTACCACGGAAAGCATCACCTCATCCTGCAAAAAATGAGCACCTACACAAGACCATTAACACACAAAAAAAACTAATGATCTGTAACGCCGCATGCTAATGAGCTGATTTGAGTCCAGCGTGACGCATGACTTTGATTTGAGTCAAGCTTTTTTTCTATTCAGCACTGTAGCCTCTCCCCTATTCACTTGTTTAAACGCTCAAAATCCCGCTCAAGATCTGTCTAGTATAATGACACCCATTCAAACATCATGCGTCGGGTATATTTTGGCATGGCCTATCCACCCTTCCGGTAAACCAGTAGAAGCGGCAGTTATTTGGCGTGACGAAATAACAACTTGAAGCTTCTGGAGGGAAAATAACTGGCACATGACCGTTGTATAGGAAAGAACGCTGGAAGAGTGGCGTTACTGCGTGCATGCCTCGGATTTGAAACAATACTTCGGAGCCACAAGAAAAATAAAAAAAAGCTGTAGATAATAAGATGATGAAAAACGGGTTTGTGATTTGTGACATCATTCGTTCATTTTAATAATTGGCGGGAAAATGAATAACGAGGAATGCAAAGGTACTATATTACTAATGTGAAAAAAATGTGGAGGAACATACTATTGAAATTAGTAATTATAATGATAGACATTTTTTACATTATCACTCCATTTTCAAAGGCTCAAAAGTAAATGGACAATTAAGTAGTTTCATGGTTCAGTGTGGTTTGTTCCCTCGTTATTTACTGACAAATTGAAGAGATTAAATATCCTAAATTGATTATTATTTCAGTACTCTCAATATAGCAGGTAGCAGAAACTTGCCTGTAGTGGCCAAGTTAGTACATATTTAAAAAGAAGGAAATCACTAGAAAGCCCAGGAACATCAATAGGCCTGAAAAGCTTGGAAGATGACTAGTGGATGATCACAGAATTATTTCCTTGGTAAAGTATAATGCCTTCAAACCAGTAGCCAAGTCAATGACACTCTTGAGGTATATCATTAATCAAGAGATGCCTCCATGAGTGAAATCACTGCTTTTTTTAAAAATTGCACTGGCAGAAGACACACCTTTTAAGAGGTGTAGGCCAGAAAACTGGCACTGGATCAAAAAAACTGGGGCCGCAGTGAGTGATGTACAGGCAGGATCACACATTACTGCTCCTGCCTGTGCCTGGCATAGAACACAGCACAGGCAGGAGCAGCAATGTGCTATGCAGGAGACCCAAGTGCTATACAGAGGTTTTAACCGGCAGGAGCTCTGCATAGCACATAGCTGCTCCTGCCTGTGCCCACCCTGCTAAAGTCTGGCATAGCACATTGGATGCTATACCAGGCTTTAGAAGAGAAAAGTTTGCACAGGCAGGAGCAGCCCCACTGTGGCCCCACAGTAGAATTTGTACACCCATACACTGTATGATTGTATGGATTCCAAAGCGCTATAAGCATCTGAATTTCGGGTGACTATTAGGTCACTGAAACAGTAAAATAAGTAAATAAAGTATATAACAAAAGTGAGTTATTGGCCATTTAGAACAATATTTAATACAAATTATCAAAAGGTTAGGTACACGTTAAACATGCTACTACATGAATTCAATGATGATTCTTTTAAATTTCATATTGATTGTTGCATGGACTGCCTGTGCCCGCCTCTGCCCTTTTACTTCGGGTGGGCTTGAGCGTTGCTCCACTCACCCTGTGTTTGTTGCAGGTCTGTCCCTCAGGATCCACTGGTGTCCTGTTTGTCTATTGAGAAAAATGTATTCTGAACCTTACCTCATTCTTAAGTATTGCAAAGGTTGTAACCTCCCTTGGCAATATGTGTAGCTGCTTCTAATGAGATAATCACTTCTACCCGATTCCTGGATTCTTACTCTCAGTTGCCTGACCAGACCTGTACCTATTTGCCATATTTACCCTTTACTTTACTTTACTCCCTGACCTCCAACTGTTTCTTGATTATGAATTTTCTTGTCCCTTCAGTGCTAATAAACTATGTCTCTTGACCCCTGTGGGTCAGCAGCCAACCACATGGAGACTACTCCAAGAGGTAGTGACCTGGAACATTCCCTGCAGTGAAGACCAGATCCTTGTATAGGAGTTAGGGTCCATTCACACATCCGTAGTGTATTGCGGATCTGCAATACACCTGGCTGGCACCCCCATAGAACTGCCTATTCTTGTCCGCAATTGCGGACAAGAATAGAACTTGTTCTATTTTTTTCCGGAGCTGCAGACTGAAAGTTCGGGTGCGCACTCCGGAAATGCGGATGTGGACAGCACACTGTGTGCCGTCCCCATCCATTACTTCCCCATAGCGAATGAATGGTACCGCAACCATTCCGCATAATTGCAGAACGGGTGCGGACACATTCACAGACTTGTGAATGGACCCTTAAAGGGTGAAAACCAGGGGACTGCCAGGATAACGACCTTAGGTTTTACCCAAAGCCAAATCTAGTGGTTGGCACAGTGGCTCCACAACCACTGTCCATAACAATTATTATATTGCAGTCATGATCTTATAAGTACATTGGGACTGCTTTTATAGTTTGCTTCATTATTCATTTGAGATAATTATATTAGTAGAATATAATATGTATCTGTTGTGTCCAGAGCACACCTATGCCAAGTCTTTGCAAGTGTATGCTGCTCAACAATGTCTTATATTTTTAATGTAGTATGTTTTAATATGAGTTAACATAGTCATGAGTCAAATAAACTTAAAAATACTTAAAGGGGGTATCCCATGAGTATTATAAAAAATTAAAATCACATGGGTCCAGAGATCTCCCCATTCATTGCTCTGCTATCAAGCTGACATCTCAAGGGGAGTGTCTTTTCTGCTGCAGCTAAGGGGGCGTGTCGATGTTCTCCATATCGCAGCTCAGGAGGCAGTTGAAGGATGAAACTGAGCATGTGCGGCCTTCTCAGTGAGCCAGACAAAGAAAAAAGAACAAAGTGCAGGCGGCACTATACAGATACATTTTATTGAATAAGTCATTGGCAATATTTAATTTTTAATTGCATCTAATTGCAAAAGTATTCAGATCCAGGTGCTGGTTTGAAAGCCCCTTTAACCGTCAATACTCTTGCTCCGTTTCTTTTCTCCTCCTGCTGCATTCAATATGAATCCTGTGGTTGGGATGCTGGCAGGCACATTTGAACCTGAAACCTAAACCTTAGTGTTTTCTTCACTGTACTGAATGCTGATCCTACATGACCACTGTAACCTAACCCTCGGCTTGAATTAACTCTCTCATCTATGTGTCACGATGGGGAGTGGGGGAAAACTCCCCACCGTACAATGTAGGGAATTAAGGAAAGCAACTAGACCTGCATACCGGGATAAGGGAGCAGGTCACCTAATACATCCCTAACACCATATCTGACCTTCTGACTGTATGAGTCAACCCTAATGGTGGGAGGGCTCATACACTGGAACCAAGGACTCTACAAATGCCCTAATGATCCCTGATGGTAATGTCAGGAGTAAGAGATGACCGGTTCATCCAATTCATGTGTGAACCGGAGTCTCCCAGAGGCCAAGCAACAGGGAAGGATAAGACAGTAAAAAAACAAACATAATGGCAGGCAAGAGCCCAGTGCAAACAACACACACTTTTTTTTACATTTTTTAACCCTCTTGGTGTTGGGCACGGCATTTACTTAACGTAATTCAAGTCCAATCGTCTGTTAGGACAAACATCGCCTTCCTTCCCAGCTCCAACTAATCTTAAAACATAACTTTTATTACCTTATTTTATTTATATCATTTCAAAAAGTTCTATATATATATATATATATATATATATATTTTTTTTTTTAAAGGAGCTTAACTTTAAAATTATCAAGTCGACTAACCCATCTACCTCATTCCTATATTCCTTTTCCTTAAACCTGCTATGTATCTGCAATAGCAGGATATTTCCTCTTTGTAGCTGCGCGCTGCCACTTTTCAGAGGAGGTGGTTTGCCCACTCGTTATTTTCGTATTCCGGTTAGTGTGTAGAGTCACGGGCTAATGACTGTAATTAAAAACTAACAGGCGCTGCCACCCTTGGGGGCGATGTTTGTCCTAACGGACGATTGGAATTGAGCAACACACACTGGCACAACCAGCACTTACCTGCCAAAATGACGGAACAACAATCGCTAGCTGTCTTTCGGTTCCCCCTCCGAGAAACCACTGGGACTCCTTGCCGAGGTTCAGACAAACAGGGGGGATGTCTAGTATTTATGCTGGAACAATACACCAAACATACCAGACATGGAACACAAAACTAGACATGACAACTAATCCCCAAATCAAACCCACACCAAACATACCAGACAAGTAAGGTAGAGAACAAGGAGAAAACATGAGGGAAGCTTTGCTGAAAACCTTGATGTTCCACAAGGAGGCCCTCACGGACAGGTGTCACATCCAGAAAGGAGCAGAGCTTCTTCACCAACAAAGGCAAACATACAACTGACCTCAGGCTCAACAACTCCAGAATAAGAAGAGCCAAGAGGCCACACCCAGCTCCACCTTGCACACACCTTCATCCACACCAGCCAGATAATTAACCCCTCTGGCACCAGACAGGGAATTACCAAGGGGAGGAGGAGCCACCTACATGCTGCAACAACAAGCAAGCGCATGCATGGCCACCGTGTCACGGCGCACACAACAGAAGCCGTGACACTATGCCAGGGCACTGCATAAGCGGCTTTTAGCCTTATTTCCCTTACCTGACTTTTGACTCATTTGGCTCATCTCCACTCCAAGATTCTACATACCTAATCCAGCCTGACCTGATTTTCGACAGTTTCCAGGAAGCAACTGGAAGTCCTATGGAACTGACTGCTGTGAACTTTTTACAAGCAGGGTCAACATGGATGGTTGTCAATGCCCATCTAGCCAATCAAACTTCAGCAGCTACTATTTGAATTCCCTTCCTAGCACTCATCTGGTGCCTCTTTTGATGTCTAATCCCTGCTTCAAGAATTTCTTAGGCCTTAGTCCTTTGACTAACTGATCGGTGCTTTTGTGACTTCGATTGTACATTCTCTTGTATTTTCCCAACTCTTGTGTATTATTTGCCCATTTGTCTTTTAGTTTTGTATTGCATGCAGGACCAAGAATACAAATGGCAATTTCTCAGGGGCCTCCACCATCCATTCTCCTCTAGGCTTTCCAAGTCACTCCCGACAGCAACACAATTCTTGTGTAATGATCCTCTAATGTCAAATTATTAACTTAAATACATAGAGTGGTCAACTAGATAAAGGGATATGTGTCAATATCTGGTTTTAATTGGCAGAAAAAGGCAACACATTCCCCTTAATTTAAAAAGAAGGGAATCATGAGCACCTGCCAGAGTCATCTGACTACCCATCTTCAAAGGATCCTTTAAAGGATCCGACATTTAAAAATTTAGCACTATCATCAGCTCCTCCTCCTCCTCTTAATGGCCCACTAATTGTGAGCATCGATCGTTTGAGTAGACACAGCAGTGGGATGGTTACACTGATAATAGCGTCATCGCCGCTAACCATCTGTGTGGATTCATCACAGAGGTCTGACATCAATGCCCACTCCTCGCTTGTTAATAGTGGCAGTTGACTGGAAAGGTGACGACCATGTTGCATCTGGTATTCCACAACTGCCCTCTGCTGCTCACAAAACCTGGCCAACATGTAGAACATAGAGGTCCAGCGCGTGCTCACGTCACACAACAATCGGTGAGCTGGAAGCCACAAGTGCTGCTGCAGGGTTGACAGAATGGCTGAAGCTGTGGACGACTTGCGGAAATGGGCACACGCGCGGCACGCCTTCACTAGTAGCTCTTCCAAATTGGGTTTTTTATAAACCGCTGAACCACTAAGGTTAAGACGTGGGCTAGGCATGGGATGTGTGTCAGGTTGCCAAGCTCCAAAGCCGCCACCAAGTTACGCCCATTGTCAGACAAAACCATGCCTGATTATAGGTTGAGTGGCGAGAGCCATAGCTCGATCTGGTCCCTTATACGTCCCTTATATGCTGTTTGTCCCCTAAGCAGATCAGCTTCAGCACGGCCTGTTGATGCTTACCCACAGCAGTGCTACAGTGCTTCCAGCTAGCGACTGATGGCTGAATGTTGTTGGAGGTGGAAATGGAGGAGGAGGCGGCGGAGGAGGATAAGGGGGGGGGGTTGGAGAAAGTAGCATAGCTGCTGGCAGAGACCCTGATGGACATAGGGACTGAAATCCTGGGCGTGGGTAGCACCTGTGCATCCCAGGGTACGACTCACTCCCGGCCTCCACAACATTCACCCAGTATGCGTTCAGGGAAATGTAGCGTCCCTGGCCACCACACTACATGTGTCCGTGGTGAGGTGGATATAGACAGTGTTTTTAGATGCTGTTCAGTATTGGATACAAAAACCCACAGATTGTGGACACTTTACTAGGCCCAGCTTAATGGAAGTTGCAATATACACACTTTTTTCAGATTCAGTTCAGTATTGGATACAAAAAGCCAAGGATTGTGGACACTTTACTAGGCCCAGATTAATGTAAATTGTAATATACACAGTGTTTTCAGATTCAGTTCAGTATGGGATACAAAAACCCACAGATTGTGGACACTTTACTAGGCCCAGATTAATGAATGTTGTAATATAGACAGTGTTTCTAGATTCAGTTCAGTATGGGATACAAAAACCCACAGATTGTGGAGACTTTACTAGGCCCAGCTTAATGGAAGTTGCAATATACACTTTTTTTAGATTCAGTTCTGTATTGGATACAAAAACCCACAGATTGTGGATACTTTACTAGGCCCAGATTAATGGAAGTTGTAATATAGACAGAGTTTTTACATTCAGTTCAGTATGGGATACAAAAACCCACAGAAATTGGACACTTTACTAGGCCCAGATTAATGGAAGTTGTAATATACACACTTTTTCTCTGATTCAGTTCAGTATGGGATACAAAAACCCACAGAATGTGGACACTTTACTAGGCCCAGATTAATGGAAGTTGTAATATAGACAGTGTTTCTAGATTCAGTTCAGTATGGGATACAAAAACCCACAGATTGTGGACACTTTACTAGGCCCAGTTTAATGAAAGTTGCGGCATACACACTTTTTTCAGATTCATTTCAGTATTGGATACAAAAACCCACAGATTGTGGACACTTTACTAGGCACAGATTAATGGCAGTTGTAATATAGACAGAGTTTTTACATTCAGTTCAGTATGGGATACAAAAACCCACAGAAATTGGACACTTTACTAGGCCCAGATTAATGGAAGTTGTAATATACACACTTTTTTTTCTGATTCAGTTCAGTATGGGATACAAAAACCCACAGATTGTGGACACTTTACTAGGCCCAGATTAATGGAAGTATTGGTTATAGAACACCACATATTACGGACACTTTATGAGGACCAGATTATTGGAATTTGTAATACTGACAGTGTTTTCTGAGGCAGGACAGTATTGGTTACAGAGAACACTACAGATTATCGACAGTAGATGTGACCCAGATTATTAAAGAGTCAGTCTGGGGATGATGTACAGTATATGTCACTTATAGTTATAAAATAAAAATATCTTGCTGCTGTGAAACACACAGTAGCTCTTAAAAGGATTTTGAGTTAAATTTCTCTCCCTGCATTATCTGTCCCTTCCTTAGCACGGATGTCCCTGTGACTGCTGTTAAATATATTGTTGATCTAAAACACACACACACACAGTAGTCTGTAAAAAGACTTTTGGGCATTTGAAAAGATTTCTGTAACTAAAATCGCACAAATTCGCTCCCTGCTCTGTCTTTCCGTTCCTACCCGATGCTCTCCCTGACTACGTCTGAGCCGAACATGCGTCATCCGGTGCTATATAACCTCCGTTGATGCGTTCTGGCCAGCCAATCACTGTAATGCCAGCACCTAACACGGCTACTGGCATTACAGTGAGGGCAGTACTTACCTGCACCTTTATTGGCTGCTTAAAACCTGCGAAACTGCGGGGCGGAGACTTGAGCATTCCGCTCGAGCACATGTGCCGAGCATAGCTATGCTCGAGCCGAACCGGTACTCAGCCGAGCATGCTCGCTCATCACTACATGTAAGGTTTCCTGGCCTTTTTTAGGATGTCTTGCAGATAAGTGGAAGACTTCAGTCACCACTTGACAACCGGATTGAACAACTGTGCCATGCAGGGTGCATGGCTCAGCCCTCCTTGACGCAATGCCGATGCCATGTTCTTCCCGAGAAAGCCAGGATTCGATTTCTTGATGAAGGACACGGAGCAGTTCCTCCCCTGTGTGACTCTGTTCGCCCAGGCAAATAAGGTGCAGAACAGCGTGACACCGCTGTGCCCTACACATGTCGTGTGAGGGGCACTGTGAATTGTTTCTGCAGTGGAGGCTGAGGACACATGGAGGATGAGTTGGCAGAGGCGGGACCAACGGCATGAGAACGTGGAGGCAGAAGCGACCGTCACCTGGACAAGTTGCTGGTGTGGCTGTGCAGGAACCACATTCACCCAGTGGGCCGTAAAGGACATGTATTGTCCCTGATGTAGTTACAGCTCCACACGTCGGCGCTGCCATGCACTTTGGCAGACACCGACAGGCTCAAGGACTGTCCCACCTTCTGTTCTACTCACGTGTGCACGTACTGCCATTTTGGCAATGAAATGACGGCTTAGGACTCTCCACCTCGTCTTGGCACAAGCCATCAGTTCTCTGAAAGGTGCAGAGTCCACCACTTGGAAAGGGAGGGACTGCAGCACCAGCAACTTGGACAGGAGCACATTCAGTTTCTGCGCGGTTGGATGAGTGCACGTATACTGTTATCACTTGGCAATCGCTTCGGTGATCGATTGCTGACAGAATAACTGACAATGAGTAGGAGGAGAAGCATCAGGATCAGCAGATGATGGGAAGGATAGACAGCTCTCTTCAGCTGAGGTGGTGGAGCCTTGAATGCCTGAAATCAGGTGCGTGCCACTGGGTGATGCTGCGGCAGGCTGGACCACCACATCGGAGCCACGGTTCTCCCAGGCCAGTTTATGGTGACGATGCATATGTTGACACAGAGCTGTGGTGCCAACATTGGTACCCTGGCCACGCTTCACCTTCTGCCCACAGATTCTACAAATGACCATGTTCACCTCCTCCGGCGGCTTAACAAAAAACTGCCACACCGCCGAGTAGGTGATTTTACCCCCAACACTCCGCACTGGCTGACTGCTACCACCCCTTCTTCCGTGAACCCATGCACCACTACTTTCCTGGCAGGTAGGCTCCTGTGAAGCAGGTAGCACGTTTGGCCCCCGACTTCCGACTGCTGCCACCTTGCTGACTCCCGGCTTCTGCCGCTGCCTCACAGGCAAGCTGTCACCCTCTTCTCCCGATGATGATGAAGCCCCTAATTCACCCAGCTCCCAAGTGCGATCAGCTACATCATCTTTATCGAGTACTGTCTGCATGTCACTGATGTCCTCCTCAACGGTCTCTGGGTCAGGAGCCTGACTGCTCGCAACACCAGCTCCCACACCAGTCTCCTCATCACTACTTGCCCGCCCACAGGAGGAAGCGGCGGATGTCTCCTCCACATCTTGGCTGACCAGTAGCTGCTGATTGTCCTCTAGTAGCTCGTTCTCGCTGTATAATGGAGCTGAGCCCACAGCATATAATTCTTCTCTGACTGAGGGAACAGAAAAGGACAGAGTAAGGTTGAGGTCAAGTGAGGGCACAGGGCCTTCTCCCGGGCCATGCCAACTAAGGGTTGTGTCTGACGAACCCTTCGACTCTTAGCTGGGGGTGTCTGATGTCACTTGGGATGAGGTGGATGACTGAATCAACCATTCAAGAGCCGCTAGGTTGCTGGTGAAGACACGACTGCTAGATGACACTGGGAGCTCAGGCCTCTCACTGCGACTCCTGCTGCCACGCCCCCTCACTATGCTGAGACCTGTGCCAGAAACATTTAGGCCTCTGCCACTCCCCTGTGCATGGCTTCTCTGTCTGACATACTGTTAGATCAAATAAATAAATAAAAAGGAATTTAAAACATCCAAAAAAAGTCAGTCATTTTCTCACTTCACGACACAACGGGCTAATAATCCCCTTTTTCCACTAATACACGCCAAAAATGGACTACAAATACCACAATAACCATCTTACATAAGGTAAGGATTATGTGGATGTGGAGAACAATCTAAAACTTAACAATAGCAAAGACAGGTGTACTCTGTGGTAATACTAAACCCTCACAATGATGTTAAAATTGAGAGGTTAGTTCGACATATCCTACTAGGAGGACATGTCATAAGCTCGGGCACCGCGCCAAGGTGTCTCAAGTAGCCCGAGGCCCTACCACTCACCTACCTGTGCCATATGGGTGATACCAGGGGCCAGTGGGCGAATTACGGGAGCATAAGGTCTGACTCACAAACAGCTTACCAGCAACCTCCAGCATGTAGCCATGCTTGCAATGGGAGGTGAGAGGTGCCTGTGAGCCCCACCCGAGACTGACTGATATATCCCAGGGCCTAACAGGTGCACCTTGGGCTACTTGAGAGACCTTGGCGTGGTGCCCGAGCTTAAGACATGTCCTTCTAGTAGGATATGTCGAACTAACCTCTCAATTTTAACATCAGTGTGAGGGTTTAGTATTACCGCAGAGTGCACCTGTCTTTGCTATTGTTAAGTTTTTGATTGTTCTCTACATCCACATAATGGTTACCTTATGTAGGATGGTTATTGTGGTACTTGTAGTCCGTTGCTGGCATCTTCCATTGTATGCCTTTTTTTGCTGTGGATTGCCATCAGCAACGGACTACAAGTGCAGGATATGCTCCTCTATATACATGCACAACTGCATATGGGTTTGAGCATATCCTGCCTGTTTAACACATCACGTTTTCTAATGGTTTGTATATTCTTATGTTTGGAGGTGTATAAACTCCAATTTAAATGTGCCTGCTTTTAATCTACAGGCTACATTTAGGTGCACCTGTTAGGCCCTGTGCCATTTCAGCCAGTCTCGGGTGGGGTTCACAGGCACCTCCCACCTCCCATTGCAAGCATGGCTACATGCTGGAGGTTACTGTTAAGCTGTTTGTGAGTCAGGCCTTATGCTCCCGTAATTCGCCCACTGGCCCCTGGTATCGCCCATACGGCACAGGTAGGTGAGTGGTAGGGCCTCGGGCTACTTGAGAGACCTTGGTGCAGTGCCCGAATTAAGACATGTCCTCCTAGTAGGATATGTTGAACTAATCTCTCAATTTTAACATCAGTGTGAGGGTTTAGTATTACCGCAGAGTGCACCTGTCTTTGCTATTGTTACGTTTTTCACTTATTTACTCCACAAAAGAACATAGAACTGCACTGCTGAATAGCAAATATACAGTATATTTTTTTTGCCCCTAATACACGCCAAAAAGGGCTTTAGAACATATAATTGCACCACTGAACGGCAAATATATATTTTTTTGCCACTGATACACGCCAAAAAGGGCTTCAATTTTCTCACTTCACCACACAACTGCAAATACTTTTTTTTGTGCCACTAATACACGCCAAAAAGGGCTTTAGAACATATAACTGCATCGCTGAACGGCAAATATATATTTTTTTGCCATTAATACACGCCAAAAAGGGCTGTAATTTTCTCACTTCACAACACAACGGCTAATAAGCCTTTTTTGCCACTAATACAAGCCATAAAATGCTTTAGAACATATAACTGCACCGCACAAGGGCAAATAATATATAAATATTTCCTTGTAATAAACCCTGTTAATGGTTGTATCAAACAGCACTTGCACCCCAATTACAAGAACGATTTGCTGAAATTACAGAGCTGTATAATGGCAATTTGGATCCCCAGTCAGTGCAGCAAGGTGTAATAGGATTGTTCCTATTACCTAGGCTGTAACCTTCCCTACTGAACCCTGTTCTGCTTCAATACTGTGGAATGATTCCTCCCTATCCTTTCCCTGAACTTCTATACAGCAAAATAAAAGTTTTAAAGTATTTTCTACCACTGTCCCTAGCGCTTGCTGACGTCTGTCCCTGCACTAAGTACACAGAAAAATGGCTGAATCCAATATGGCTGAGGCTATTTATAGGGCTGTGACATCACAGCGCTGGCTTCTGATTGGCTGCATGCATAGCATTGTGGGTGATCCCTCGTTCCCAGACTTGCTTGCTCGATGTCCAAATACGTGCAGCAGCTATTTTAGGAAAAATTTGATTCTTTACCATGAAGCGTGAGGAAATTCGGATCCGGTGGGAATCTAATTTTTGCTGAAATTTGGATCGAATTCCAATTTGTCAACTTCGATTCGCTCATCTCTGTTAACTGCAGAAACAGCACATGCAAAAGTATAATAAGTTGAGACTCATAATTACAGGAGTATCCTAAGGGTAAACTGAAATGTATTTGAAAAGCAAGCTTTAATTAATCACACACGGCGAACAGTGCATAGTAACAATAATGTTCCACAGTATTATGGAAAAGTTAGCACACTTAGAAAATTAACAGAGACAATATAACTCAACCCAACAATATCACTTCCTGTAGAACATTGAGTGAACGAGAAAGCTAACTAAATAGTCCATCCTGATACTTTAAAATAAATTACTGTCTATGTGCCAGAACATTTGTTAAAAATTAGGGCTATAGACCTAGATCTTAAGATGGGCTTGGTTCAGGGCTTGAAGATACATGAAACTTTTTCCATGTGCCTCTTGTGATACACTTTTTCTATTTATTTGACTTTATGTTTAAACTTTATTTATCTTCATTCTCAGATTTCATTTCATTACTTTACCACTTATATAGTGTACTCCACTAGACTCCAGGGGGAAGATTATATTCTCATAGTGGGAAGTGTGAGTAGGAGCTCACTATCAAAAAGAAGAAGTAGTTAAGTTATATTCATTTACATCCAGTATGGAGATAGAAGTAGGTTAGATTCTTTGGAGGGAATTGATATCCCCTGCGCTGAAAGTGGATGTGTCTATTTTATGACAAGGTGCATGCCTCGTCATAAATTATGCGCATTCTCCAGCAGTCCATGCACCTAGATTTATTTCTTTGTTTACACCATAAAACTGCTAAATGTTAAAGAAGATAAATTCCCAGGCCTGCAGGTCCTGACTCTCCCCACCTTTGCAACGTCCCTTTTTGGGAAAGTGGCAAGGGTGGTGTAGAAACTCATCTTGATACAATGGCATTTAAAAAGTCACAGGCACGAGGTTTGCAATTTTTTTACGCCAGAGAGCTGACTGCGGAAATAATAAATTTACCTCTTTATGTCTAATAGAAAAAAAGAGGTAGGTTATAGTGCTTGCTTCCTAGTGGGGAGGGTAGTTGAGTTGTCTGGTGTCTGTTGCCTGGTATTTGGGGTATGGTTCGTGAAGTTTCTGCCATAAGCCCAGGTGGAGTGGAGCTGAGGATGGGAGTGGTAGTGGCTCTGGCAATGATAGTTGTTCACACAAATCACAGTGGCAATCCTCACATTGATGCTGTCCTAGAATGTAAGCAAGACTGGTTGCCTCCACTTGCAGATCTGCCTAAGTAAATACGAAGACGGCGCCTCACTACACACCATGCTCTCTCACTTACATATACTAAGTATTGGTGTGTATTCCTGTCAGGCTGCTCAGCCATAATGGCATATTGTAGGAAGAATCACATCATTGCCATCTATTGTAGAGAAAGTGTAGTCTGCAGTGAGGACCCACCCCCTCGCCTCCCTGGGCAGCTCTGCAAGTGGTAGCAACAGTCCTATTCAGATTCTAGGATAGGTTGCTGGCAGACATTTTACATAATTTTCGGAGAACCACTTTAAGTTTGTTTATGTAGATATATAAAATTAATTTACAAGAATAAAATACATGTTAATGGCTAGATCTACTATGCCTTTAGTTTTAAAGAACTTTTAATGCCTAATTGCAATAGTAGTAGTTGTTCAGCCCTGCCCATTTAACAGTATGTCTAAGTGTTGACAAGTTTGAAGTGGGAAGATACTAAGCGAATGCAGATGGACATTGAAAGACTTCTAAGAAACATTGATACGTTTCAGTAAAGAAGCATGTTGTGTTGTGTTGCCCAGTGAACATTGGGACAGATATAGTATTGCAAAGGGATGAGGCCAGGAAGCTACTGAGCATGTTAGTCCAACCCAGAATACAGAAGAAGGTGGACCAGAATTTCAGCCACAGTATGAACAGCAGGGGGCGCTACTGGAGAGGAAAATATAGTGCATAAAAAACAGTATTTCTATTGGAAGATTATTATTTTTATGTTTTGAAAGTGCTATTACTTCCATGGCACTGTACCTCATGAGAGGGTTGCACATACATAATATAAAAAATACAAATATGAGAAACATGAAACTATTAATAAACTAGTAAACAGGGTGACAAGTCCCTGCCCGTGAGAGCTTACAATAAGAGATGAGCGACGCGACTTCGTACAGTATTAGAATATATGGGCTCCGATGAGCCAAAGAAAGTTATTCCCGAAGTCGCGCAAGACTTCGTTGAATAACTTGGGTAATTGATTATTACAGTGAAAAACCTTGGAACCAAACTCGGGTTTGGTTCCAAGGTACCTCTCGGAACCAAAGCCGAGTTTGGTTCCAAGTGTTGAAGTGGTTTTTCACTGTAATAATCAATTACCGAAGTTCTTCAATGAAGTCTCATGCAACTTCGTGAATAACTAACTTCAGCTCATCGGAGGCCATACATTCTATACTGTACAGAGACGAATCTCCGTATTATCGGCTCGCTTCGCTTATCTCTACTTAAAATCTTCAACGGAAGGGGGAGGACACAGTAGGTGATAATAATACTTTATTTGAAATGCCCTATTTATTGCACAGGAAAGGAATATGGGATACAACCTTTAATTTGGCCATGTGCATTAGATAGACGTACTGTGGACTGATGGTTGTATATCCACTAAAGGGGTATTCCAATTTGGGTCATTAATGGAATATCACTAGGATATACCATCAACGTCAGATTGGTGCTGGTTCCATGTCTGGCACCGGCACCAATCTCTAGAACAGGACCCCTGAAGTAAAGAGAGAGCAGCCGCGCATGCGTGACCACTCTTTGTTCACTGCTATTGAAGTGCCAAAAATAGCTGAGTGATGAATTAGCTATTCCCAGAAGTCCGATTGCGATGAATTGAGAGTTGACTGCACTTGCGCGGTGCATCCTCCAGTCACAGTTATGGGATTTCCGAAAATAGCTCGGCATGCTCCCATACTCTCACTCTCCCATTACAAAAATTGGAGAACATGCCACACATGCCCCATTCTCTAGATTTGAGTGGGTCCCAGAGTTGGGACCCACACCTATCTGACATTGATGGCATGTCCTAGCGATATTTTATCAATGTTCCAGTTGGGCCAACCTCTTCAAATAGACGATCATCTGGTGAACATGCACATTTTAGTCCATATAGGTCATTACTATCATTCAAAGTGGCCGTACATATGTTATTAAACTAGAAAAGGGAGAAACAATCATTCTGGGAATGTCCTTTTAAAGATCAAACATTTCTCCATGAACAGTCTTTGTTTCAATGAAAGATCTTTCGACAGACTATTGAAAAAAAAATCAAGCACAGCTGACGATGACGGTCCATCGTGTTTTGCTCAATTTATCATTCATAACAGGGGTTTTCCAGCTTGAAAAGAAAATGTTGGCAACGCACTCGGAGTTGCCTAAAAACATAAAAGAACTGATACCTCACCAATCTGCTGCAGCCAAATGAAAACAAAAAGTTGTACGTACGTGGACGTTTGGTGGATCAAAGGATGTTCCCATGCTCCTACTAACCAGATGTCCCCGTTAACCAAGATACGTAACACATGAGTTGGACATTTGGAGAGAGAAGAAAACTAGTAGATAATAGACAATAAGCTTTTGTAAAGGAAATATCATGTATTGCTGGCCTGTGTATTTATTAGGTATTGGCATTTGTAATTATCCTTTTGGTCTGTTTGTTCTGATGATAGCTGTTTTATTTCATACTTATCTGGCAACTCACACCGGTGTGCAACAGAGCTGTTCCAGAACAATGTGACATCATATGTTCTGTACTCAAAATTTCAGTGCTTGAAATTATGAAAGTGCATAATGTAATTGTTAAATGCGAAATCTGTTAAAATAATAAACTGTCTTAGAAGAGTTGTGATAATTAAAAGGTACAATCTCAGAACACAAGCAAACATGGATAATTCCAGTTTGAATGGAAAAAATGAAAAAGATAAAATACTGTAACTAGAAGACACAATGATGCAGGAAGGTGATAAGATTTACACACAAAGAAATAAATGAAATGAGCTCACCACCTTTGCCAGTCTTCGGTGCATGGATCCTTAGGAGAAGCAAACCCATAGCAATAACAAATGACAAGACAGGTGCACACTGCGGTCTTACTAAGCCCTCCCTTTGAGGACTTAGTAAGACCGCAGTGTGCACCTGTCTTGTCATTTGTTATTGCTATATTGTTATATTACTTATCACATCCACACAATTGCCATCTTGTGTAGGATGACTATTGTGGTACTTGTGGTCCGCTGCGGGCATCCTCCACCGTATGCATTTTTGCTGGAGATCGCCATTAGCAACGTGCCACAAGTGCAGGATCTGCTCCCCTGTATATATATGCACAGCTGCATTTTTGGGTTGAGCACATCCTGCTTAATGCCACCTGTTTAGTTGTTTTGAGAAGCAAACCCACTATAGAAAACAAAGTAATGAGTCCAGCACTTGGGTCTCAAATAAAACCACGAATAAGAAAATAAATAAGGACTGAGTACAGTCTGAAACGCGTTCACTGGTGTAGGAAGATGTCCTGCTGTGTGCCATTTTTGGACTTTTTAAAAAAATATTTGAAATAAAAATTCATAGTTTTATTCAAGACCCGAGTGCTGGACCCACTTTCCAAGTCCTGCCACTGACTCTCAGATTTAGGTCTGGACTCTGACTGGGCCTTTTTAACACATAAATATGTTTTGATCAAAATCATTCCATTGTAGCTTTGGCTGTATGTTTAGGGTCATTGTCCTGCTGAAAGGTGAACCTCCACCCCAGTCTCAAGTCTTTTACAGCCTCTACCATGATTGCCCTGTATTTAGCTGCATCCATCTTTCCATCAACTCTGACCAGCTTCCCTGTCTCTGCCGAATAAAAGCATCCCCACAGCATGATGCTGACACCACTATGTTTTACGGTGGGAATGGTGTGTTCAGGGCGATGTTGAGTGTTTGTTTTCTGTGTCACATACTATTTTGCATTTAGGCCAAAAAATTCAATTTTGGTCTCAATCTGACCAGAACACCTTCTTCCGCATGTTTTCTGTGTCTTCTACATTGCTTGTGGCAAACTGCAAACGGGACTTTCTTCTTGCCACTCTTCCATAAAGGACCGATTTGTGGAGTACACGACTAATAGTTGTCCTGTGGACAGATTCTCTTACCTGAGCCGTGGATTTCTGCAGCTCCTCCAGAGTGACCATGGACCTCTTGGCTGCTTCTCTAATTAGTGCTCTCCTTGCCTGGGCTGTCAGTTTAGGTGGACGGACATGTCTTGGTAGATTTGAAGTTGTGCCATACCCCTTCCATTTCTGGAAGATGGATTGAACAGCGCTCAGTGAGATGTTCAGAGCTTGGGATATTTTTTTATAACCTAACCCTGCTTTACACTTATCCACAACATTATCCCTGACCTCTCTAGTGCTTTCCTTGGTTTTCATAATGCTGTTTGATCACTAATGTTCACTAACAAACCTCTGAGGCTTTCACAGAACAGCTGTAGTTATACTGAAAATAAATTACACGTGTTTTAATAATTAAGTGACTTTTGAAAGCAATTGGCCACACTGGATTTTATTTAGGGGTATCAGAGTAGAGGGGGCTGAATACAAATGTACATGACACTTTTCAGATTTGTATTTATTAAAAATTTTGAAAACCATTTATCCTTTTCTTTTTATTTCAATACATACTTGCTACTTTGTGTTGTTCTATCACTTAAAACACATTTAAGTTTATGGGTGTAATGTGAAAAAATGTGGAAACATTCAAGGGGAATGAATACTTTTTCAAGACTTCTTCATTGTGATAGCACATGGTGGTTTAAAGGAGTTGGCAATACTCATTTCAAATGATTTCAAACATTAAGTTAGGCAACTTACTAAGGGTATGTTCACACGACGACATTTGTCGCGTGACATTAAGTCGCGCAACAAATAGGGCCCAACTTCACTGCAACATTTGTCGCGCGACAATAAGTTGCACTATTGTCGCGCGACATTTTTTTTAATGGGAGTCTATGGTGTGGCATTGCGACATGTGACATGCTGCGACTGTGACGCAACAGTCGCAGAAAAATCCATCTTGAATGGATTTTTTGCGACTGTCGCATTGCAGTCGCAGCATGTCGCATTTTGCAATGCGACACTATAGACTCCATTATAGTGCGACTTATTGTCGCGCGACAAATGTCGTCGTGTGAACGTACCCTAAGGGTACGACCACATGGCAAGATATCAAAGAGGCCGTTAACAATGCAGACTGACTAAACATTGTGGTCTTGATTAGTTTAATTAGAGCTTGTTGGGCCCGTACTGCTACACGGTACTCAACTGCAGAACAGCCACGTAGTAACCACGGTGTGTGGTCGTACCCTAATGAATTTTTTCAGATATTCTAAGCTGTTTTCAATATCTGAAAAGCCACATTCCCAGACGTGCATGCCTTTCTCGGGCAGCATGCAGCTTAGGCTGGCTTCACATGTCCGTTTAACAAGGACGTGAACTGTCCGTGGTAACCTGGGCAGGATTCCTGCTTAGAGCAGGAGCGCACGGCGTCATTGGTTGCTATGATGCCGTGCGCTTCCTGCCCCCCCTGCAGTATAGTAATACAGACGTTTAGATCATTCCAGTGTATTACTGTACTGCAGGGGCGGCAGGAAAAGCACAGCGCCATAGCAACCAATAACGCCGTGCGCTCCTGCTCTAAGCAGGAATCCAGCCCAGGTTACCACGGACAGTTCACGTCCGTGATAAACGGACGTGTGAAGCCAGCCTTAGTCATAACATGGCCACAGATGGAGGGATGCATGACAACAGACATCCATCAGTACCTTCAGATGAAGTCTCACTGCGCATGTGCTAGTCTCCTGACTGTCCTGGACCTGGCACATAATACACATATACAGTATAAACACACACAAATATACAGGTATATATACTCACAAAACCATATATAGGCTTCTAGATACATATATATATATATATATTTATATATTTTAGAGATAAGCGAATTTCTTAAAAGTTCAATTCGGCTGATTTGCAGAATTTCACAAAAAAATTTGCTTTGTGATGAATTACTTCGTCACAAAACGCATTTTTTTGTAAGTAGCGGGTACAATGACAGGTAACTGCGATAGCGCCACCCCCGTCATTGTACCCCTCAGAGCGTAAAATTAACAATAAATTTCTTTTTAAATCAAACTTAACGCCTCGATTTGCTTGTGACGGGCCGGCCGCCGCCATCTTGCTTGAAGATCTCGGCCGAAATCTTGTGTGGCGCAAGATTATGTCATCACGCTGGCTAGCCTGGTGATCTATGACGTCATCACGCCGGCTGGCGTGATTATGTAATCTCGCGTTGCACGAGATTTCGGACGACATCTTCAAGCAAGATGGAGGCTGGCATCCCGTCGTGAGCAAATGGAGGAGGTAAGTTTGAATTTTTTTTTTTAATACTATTTCAGGTTAAAATGATTCGCCGACACGAAGCACGAGGAAATTCGGCTTCTAGACTAATCAAATTTATCCTGAAATTCAGATCAAATTCCACTTTGTGGGATTCGATTCGCTCATCTCTAGCTGTTTAATCAAAAAAATCCTGCAGTGTGTGCACGAAGATCACTTGTTTTCTGTGCATAAGCAGCCAGCTTTTTTTTTAAAACCTCCAACCACAGTTCACAAGTGCTTTATATGCGTGTTGCCAGTGAAATCCAGTGAAATGTAAGCTTCTAGAGGTTAGAAGCTTACATTTCACTGGATTCGTTGGACAATTAAATTATTATTATTTTTTTAAACAGTGTTTAAAATTGTGCAGTTCAACACATTTTACTGCATCCATATACTAGTTTAATTCAACACAGTTTACTGCATTAATATACCAGTTTAATTAAACCCTTTTTAATGCATTAATATAACTGTTTAATTGAACACATTTATTGCATTAATATACCAATTGAATACAAGGCTTTTACTACATCAATTTACCAGTTTAATTCAGCACATTGTAGTGCATCATTATACCAGTTTAATTAAATGCATTTTATTGCAGTAATATACCATTGTAAATTGTCTGTACCAGAGTGCAGTGTGTTCGTAGAAGAGGCGGGACGCACAATTGCGCATTGGTCTGGTAAAAAAATTGCAGTTTTGCTACCGTTTAATCAGTGTGCTGGACCTGTGACTTGTCATTGTTTAAATAGGCCTCAATAAAATGTCTGGCAAATTGCAGAGAGGAAAGCGAAAGACTTCTGCCTCATAATCTGGGAGCGAGAACGTGGATGGCTGTAGTAGTGCAAACAGCAGTAGCAGCACAGTTTGCACCACACATCGGGTCAGTAGTAGCAGCAGGCTGCAGTTCTCTCTCAATTCCGGTAGGAACCAGATTTTTATTGGACTTGGGGCATCTTTTTTTTACTAAGAAGAGGCAACAAAACATTATGTGCTTTGAAAGATACTCAAGATTGTCTTCCTTTTTATGACTTGTGTGAGAAACATCAGCGTCAGTGTTTGAACTGTCATGAGGAGAAGTTTCAGGCGTAGACAGGGGACTCGATACATAGCTATGTTGGTGACAGTGGCAATAGTAGAAGTGGCACTTGGAGCCATGGTGGTGGCGGTAGGGGCAGTGGTAGCCATGGTGACAATGGCTCTCAGGGCAAATACAGAGTGGGGAATCATGAAAGGGCCAAGGAGCCCATGATGACATAGCACAGTTGCAGAGAGGGTGAGGACTATGATTATGATTGTGTGTTAGACAGGACCTGGAAGCTCGATCAGGGTGCTGAGAAGGAGGTGACATCAGAGGAAGAGGGTGGTGGCCACTGCAGCAAGATCAGAGGCAAACCTCCAAGAAAACTGCCAGGGCTAGAACTGCTTCTTATGTGGTCAGCTTTGGAACTGGTGATGCCACACAGCCATTTATAGAAGTTAGTAGAAGCTGTGGGCATTCAAACACAAACATAGGTACCAGGGCTCTATTGCAGCACATTAGACGGCATCTCCAGATCCAGTGAGAAAATAGAACTGGCCAGCATTCGGAACAAGTCTGTCCTTCTTCTCTCAGTCTTTTTAGTGGCACCCAGGCCACATTTATGCTCAGCTTAAAGGGGTACTTACAATGTAACTTTTATCATTAGTGAATAGTGATAAAAAATTATGCACCCATGTAAAAAAATTATTTCGTATCCAACTTTTATCACTTGTATTGTTTAATCTGATGCATAGCACAAAAGAATATTATGGCACTAGCCGTTGCAACTACAGACTCGTCATTATGTTGCTCTAAACCAGCGATGCCCAACCTGTAGCCCTGCATCTGTTATAAAACTACAACTCCCACAATGCCCTGCTGTAGACCGATAGCTGTAGGCTGTAAAGGCATGCTGGGAGTTGAAGTTTTGCAACAGCTGGAGGGACGCAGGTTGGGCATCCTTGCTGTAAACAATCCCTAATAAGCTAGGAGAGGCCAGGATCATGAGCATTAGGGTCATAACAGTTAGGCCCCTTTCACATGAGCGTTGCGAATTTGATCCGGATGCAATCAGGGTGCGTTCCGGAAAAATGCTGCGATTTTGGCACTAAAACAAGTCAGTTTTAACTGCGATTGTGTTGCGTTATTGCGTTTTTTCTGCGGGGGTGACATGCGGAATGCATGCGTTTTTTCCACGCGTATAAAAAAACGCAACAATCCTGTTGAGTCACATGTTCATAAAATACCCCCAGCATGCTCTTCTTTTTGGGAAAGCTTTATTTTTTGTGGATAGAAGCTGTTGTGTTCTGTGTTTGAGTTTGTTCTTTAGCAGGATGTCAGCTTTCTTGTTATCGTATACTGACCATGTGCTTTTGTACTGGTTGATATACCGTTGCTTTGGAGAGCGACCACAAATGATCGAGGAGGAACCGCAGACGAAGAGAATGTGGGTTCATCCTCTTATGGTGCAGAGGGCGTGCAAAGGTCAGTTTGCCAGCCTGTATTCTGACCTTCGTGCGCACCCTGACAAATGTCATAATTACTGCCGCATGTCCATTCCCACCTTAGACCGGCTTTTGGCGGAGTTGCGGCCTGGGTTGACCTTCCAGTACATCAACATGCGGCGTTTCTGCAGTGGAACTCCTCATCTGTTGTAGGTAAAATTTTGTTTATTTTTAAAGATCTAAAAGTAAATTAGTTTGGATTTATAGATGATGTTTTCATTACGTGCCTCAGCCCCGAGATAAACTAGTGCATGCTCAACTTTTTGTGGGTGTGACCACCCCTACAAGTTGAATGTGTCTGGATCTGACTGTGGCATGCACACAGATGCAGCCATGCATTTAGGGGCGCAAATAGATATCCCCAATGCACATAACGGGCAGGCCAAGTTTGTGTGCCTGAGCCCTAAAAGAGAGTTTGGTGAGAGTGTTTTCATAGTTAACAGATCTTTTTTTTTTTCCCCCACAGAATTTTGGCCACGGGGAATTCATTCTCGGCACTCCACTTCGAGTTTCGCATGGGGACCTCCACCATAGCTGGCATAGTAAGAGCAACTTGTGCCACTATTTGGTTGCGGCTGCGAGCTGCCACAACCAACAAGGCAGTAGTGGCTCCAGATTGCCCATGGCTTCGTGGAGAGGGCACAATTTCCCAACTGCATTGGTGCCCTTGACGTGAAGCACATACGGGTGGAGAAGCCACTGAACTCAGGGTCCCGATTATACAATTATAAGCAGTTATTCTCTGTTGTTTTGTTGGCCTTGGTGGACACAAACTACAGGTTTATAATTGTAGCTATTGGGGCCTATGGAAGTTCGGCAGATGCTCGCATCTTCCCGGCTTCCAGAATGAGTCAGTGGCTTGGGAGCAACCAACTGGACATTCCCCATTCAGCTCCTCCTCCAGGATCCGCTGGACCACCTGCCCCCTTTGTCATTGTTGGCGATGAGGGGTTTGCGCTCTCTCCACACCTCATGCGCCCTTTTCCCAGGTGCGGATTGGACGACAAAAGGCGCACCTTCAATTATCGTCCGACCAAAAAAAGAAAAGTGTTTTTAATACAAAAAAAGTCAACCTTCAAATAATTATGTTCAGTTATGCACTCAATACTTGGTCGGGAATCCTTTTGCAGAAATGACTGCTTCAATGCGGCGTGGCATGGAGGCAATCAGCCTGTGGCACTGCTGAGGTGTTATGGAGACCCAGGATGCTTCGATAGCGGCCTTAAGCTCATCCAGAGTGTTGGATCTTGTGTCTCTCAACTTTCACTTCCCAATATCCCACAGATTCTCTATGGGGTTCAGGTCAGGAGAGTTGGCAGGCCAATTGAGCACAGTAATACCATGGTCAGTAAACCATTTACCAGTGGTTTTTGCACTGTGAGCAGGTGCCAGGTCGTGCTGAAAAATGAAATCTTTTCAGCAGATGGAAGCATGAAGTGTTCCAAAATCTCCTGATAGCTAGCTGCATTGACCCTGCCCTTGATAAAACACAGTGGACCAACACCAGCAGCTGACATGGCACCCCAGACCATCACTGACTGTGGGTACTTGACACTGGACTTCAGGCATTTTGGCATTTCCCTCTCCCCAGTCTTCCTCCAGACTCTGGCACCTTGATTTCCGAATGACATGCAAAATTTGCTTTCATCCGAAAAAAGTACTTTGGACCACTGAGCAACAGTCCAGTGCTGCTTCTCTGTAGCCCAGGTCAGGCGCTTCTGCCGCTGTGTCACCTCTTCTCATTGTGCAGCGTTTTCTGCCACACTTTTTCCTTCCCACAGACTTCCCACTGAGGTGCCTTGATACAGCACTCTGGGAACAGCCTATTCGTTCAGAAACTTCTTTCTGTGTCTTACCCTCTTGCTTGAGGGTGTCAATGATGGCCTTCTGGACAACAGTTAGGTTGGCAGTCTTACTCATGATTGCGGTTTTGAGTAATGAACCAGGCTGGGAGTTTTTAAAAGCCTCAGGAATCTTTTGCAGGTGTTTAGAGTTAATTAGTTGATTCAGATGATTAGGTTAATAGCTCGTTTAGAGAACCTTTTCATGATATGCTAATTTTTTGAGATAGGAATTTTGGGTTTTCATGAGCTGTATGCCAAAATCATCAATATTAAAACAATAAAAGGCTTGAACTACTTCAGTTGTGTGTAATGAATCTAAAATATATGAAAGTCTAATGTTTATCAGTACATTACAGAAAATAATGAACTTTATCACAATATACAATTTTTTTTAAAAGGACCTGTACCATTGCTTCTACAATTCTATTGAGAGAGGATTGCTCTGTGATCTACATTGGAAGTCTGCCCTTTGCTGCTATATGTACTACTACTACTACTTTCATTAACTCAGTAAAGATAGAATTTTTTGTTGTTGCAATCAATGAACCTGAATTGTTGTCTCCACTATTTCCCGGCCCCTCTCTTCGTACTCCTGCCTTGTACCCAGTCAAGCATACTCCATAAAGGGCACCCCAACTATCACGAGTTAAGAGCCTCGATACCAAGGAGTGCCTCAAAGGAAAAAAGGGTGCACTCTCCATTCACTGCATGGCCCCAGGATGTGCCAGAGGGAGGACTGCCACTGTGAACTGTGAATACTACTGCTCCTCTAAGGGCCACAACCACAGCTCAGAAATTTGCCATCCTGCTGCTACCTTTAAAAGGTGACAGTACATGATAAAAGCAATAAAACACTTTGTTGTGATGAACATAGTAATAGTGCCCCTTTGAGCCACAATAATAGTCATGGGTTGATGGCAGTAACTGAAACCCGTGGCAAATCCGCAACAAAAATCCATGTAAAAAACGACAAGTAATTTAAAACCCATGGCACATTTTCTGTATCAAAGTGCGTCCTGTATGGATGCACCCTAATAGTGCCATATTAATGCCCCCATACTGTAATATTGCCCACTCACTGTATTGATGCAGCCTTAGTGTCCCTCACAGTAATGATGCCCCCTTAGTGCCCCCAAAGAGTAATAATACTAATCGTGTCGCCTTCTTATTAAGGAAATAATACTCACCTAGCTCCGTTCCCACAATAAATGTAGATCCATATTTTGTAGCCCTTCTTCTGGCTTGCATGGCTGGTATCTCAGCAGAGACAGGCACAATGATGTTTCTCCATTGTGCCAGTCTGCATTGGCTTCCTGTTCATGCATCTTGGCTACAGGACAATTTGGGACTGCAGTTTACAAGGGGGGATGGAACAAATGCAGAAACTCTGACAGCAGGGGTTGAAGCATATATGATGGAGCAGGGAGCTGATGGTATCCTGCTTGCCACAATATGCAAATCGAGAGGAGATGTGGCTTTTTTGCCATTATGAGATGGTCCAAGGTGAGTAACACATACACTGGCTACAAGATACAGGACACAAGTAACTGGTGGCCAAAATTTGTTTCCTCTCTACCATTTGTTCAAAAGTATCTTAAACTCCTTAAGTTGTTTTTACTATCCTGTTTTCATATTTTCTCTGTTGAGCATGAAAAATGTTATTCAATATTTGGCATGATACCGCATAATATCTAGCCAAAGTAGAGAATGGCCTGATTTGGTAGTGCAGAGGGAACAGAGAAAATATATGCAGAAGGTTTGGGCACAAAACATATATATAATGTAGTCATGGGCAGTTTAGAAAAATGTAAAAGAATCTGGGGATTTAGAATAAAAGGTCTGTACTGTGGCATACAGGCCACTTATAGGGCGGCCTTTACATAGGGCAAAAAAAAAGTGTTGCCTTGCAAATATAATTGCCTGTTTCCTTGGCTGTACAATTATTTGTGGAATAAAACATTAGGCAGAGTTTATTTCCTAGAATAAGAAAAACTGTAATCCTGTAACTCATGGATATTGTCAAACCTGTGGATGATCAGATCAGCAGCACTCTGTCCAGCTGCTCAACAGATTTAGCATTTCTTGAACACAACTAATCTTGAAATCCTACATCTGTTCAAGGAAGTTTTTGCCTTCCTATATGTGAAATACTTAACAGAACAACCTGACATTCAGTAACTGAGTGACAAATTATTTCTTAGTAAAGCTTTTGGCAGCAGCGGAAAATGCACAAAACAACATAATTGCCTAAGAATTTGCATGCAGCATGACCAGGAACGGAGTTGGCATTTATGGGGACCCAAGCAAAGTTATGTCTGGGGGTCCTAATCAGGACAGTCGGCCAGGAATTGCTACTCCCAGAGGCGGTTCCCTGTCTGTCCACAACCGTATCTGGGAGTAGCAATTCCTGGCCGACTGTCCTGTTCCTGGCTGCATGCAAATTTTTAGGCAATTATGTTGTTTTGTGCATTTTACCGCTGCTGCCAAAAGCTTTACTAAGAAATAATTTGTCACTCAGTTACTGAATGTCAGGTTGTTCTGTTAAGTATTCTGTGCACGTCGGGCTGCCCGAGGGACTATTGTCCCGCACTCATATGAGTGTGGGACAATAGCCGTGCGGGCAGCCCGACGTGAACAGCATCATTGTAATCTATGATGCTGTGCGTCCCGTGCGCACGATGAATGCCACTCCGGGAAATATGGACCGCTCATGGACCGCATGTCTCGGAGGGCATACGGTCATGTGCAAGAGGCCTCACACATGATGGGCTTAGATACAGCAGCTCATCAGACAGTATCACATATGATAGCTTAGCTACAGCAAATGGTCACATCATATCTGCAGCCAAAAACCTGATGTCATGGCTGCAGGAGCAGGAAGCTCGAAATGAGGTGTTTTGGAATAGTGACAGCCTTTACAAAAATTTACTCAAACACTTTAATGGATCAATGCACCTTGAATACGTCTTGTTATCTGGAACAATGTGTACGGCATGATTTTTATGACTATAAACCTAAAACAACCCAATGACTTATAAATCTGCAATAATTAAACTGCAATTAAAGGGGGTTGTTGCAATTCAGCAAATGGCATATTTTATGTAGACCAAGTTAATACAAGGCACCTTCTAATTTATAGTGGTTGTCCATATTTCCTCCTTTACTGGGTTGATTCATTTTTTCATGGCATTACTTTCTCTGCTTCTCCCTATTGCTGGTGATATCTCTCCAAATCCAGCCCCCCCTCAGCAAATCCCCACTATCACCTCTTCCTCCTACTACAAATCTCCTTCTACAAATTTCTGCAATCCCTAAACCTAATAACTATTCCTCTGACCCTTGCTCCTTTGGTTCCTCCTGCAGGAGCATTATGGAATGCACGCTCTGTCTGTAACAAACTGTCCTACATTTATGAGCTCTTCATCTCTCGAAAACTTTCCTTTCTGGGTCTCACAGAAACATGGCTGACACCCTCTGACACCTCCTCCGCTGCTGCACTCTCCTATAATGGATTTCATTTCACTCACACCCCCGCCCCGGCAGCAAACATGGTGGATAAGTTGGTCTTCTCCTTTCAGACACCTGCTCCTACAGCCCAACTCCACTGCCACCCTCCATTACACTCATATCATTTAAATTCACTCTGTTCGCATATACTCTCCCTCCAACCTCCAAATAGCTGTCATTTACCGCCCCCCAGGCCAAGCCACCGTCTTTCTTGACCACTTTAACACCTGGCTCCTACACTTTTTTTCTGCTGACATCCCCATCATCATGGGTGACTTCAACATCCCTATTGACACCTGCCGCTCTCTTTCTCTTTTGGCCTCTCACAGTGGTCTACCGTTCCAAACCCACAGATATGGTCACCCTCTGGATCTTATCTTTACCCACCTTTGCTTCCTAATCCTATCTAACCTTTCTAATTCCCCTCTCGCCCTATCCAACCACAACCTACTCACCTTCTCTTCACTGGTCTCTTCTGCTGCACCCCCGGTCCACACATTAGCACACCCCTGGAGAAACCTTAAACATCTTGACTTTTGCTTGCTTTCTGACTCTCTTCTGCCACTCTCTACCATTTGTTCCCTCCAAGATCCAGATACTGCCACCACCCTATATAACACCACAATAAGTACAGCTCTTGACTCAGTTGCCCCCCTCACACACAACAAAACCCAAAAAATCAACAGACAACCCTGGCACACCAACCTAACCAAAAAACTCAGACAAGCTTCCAGGACTGCTGAGAGGCGATGGAAGGAATCACACTCTAAGGATCACTTCACCACATACAAAAAAACTCCTCATTTTCAAATCCTCACTCGCTGATGCAAAACAGGCCTACTTCTCATCTCTCATATCTTCCCTGTCCCACAGCCCTAAACAACTTTGTAACACTTTTAACTCCCTTCTCCGTCCCCCAGTGCCCCCACCCTCTCCTCTTATCTCAGCTGAGATCTTTACCACATACTTCAAACAAAAGATAGTCAACATCAGAAAAAGCTTTAGTGCACAGTCCCCACAGACCCTTTACACAACTGCTCAGTCCTCTAATCCCAAAACCTGCTTCATCACCATTAAAGAAGAAAAACTCTCCACTCTACTCTACAGATCACATCTCACCACCTGTACACTTGACCCAATCCCATCCCACCTCGTCCCTAACCTCACCACAGTGTTTATCCCAGCCTTAACTCATCTCTTAAACCTATCACTAACCTCTGTCTTCCCCTCTGGTTTTAAACATGCTACCATTACACCCAGCCTCAAAAAGCCTTCACTTGACCCATCTTCTTTGTCCAGCTATCCCCCATATCACTTCTTCCATATGCCTCAAAGCTACTTGAGCAGCATGTCCATTCTGAACTGTCCTCTCAACTCTTCTCCTGCTCCCTCTTTGACCAGCTGCAATCTGGCTTCCAACCCCACCACTCAACTGAGACTGCTTCTTCAGACAAGCCTACAACCAGTGACCCTGCTGCCTCTATACAGCCATGACCAGCTTCACCCTCACCTACTGTGTCCTTCTCCCATACCATGTAGATTATAAGCCCACTTGCGGGCAGGGCCCTCTCTCCTTCTGTACCAGTTCGTAACTTGTCTTGTCGCTTTAATAATAAATAATAATAATAAAATTATACACTGCTGATATCCAAAGGTTACGACCATCCTGCAGTCCAGCAGTGGTGGCCATGCTTTCACACAATAATAGTGTATTGAGACAACCCCTTTAAGCATAACAAATATATCATTCATTTTGGAACATAAAAACAAAATAAGGCAACAGCCGTTTATCTGGTTCCAATCTGGAGACTTCTAGGGGCTTTGACTGCTCTACTTTTATACATTTTTAACTGATCCAGAACCTTCTAGTAGGAGAGGTGAAGCTGGAGAAGCACAGCCTAACCGAAATAATGTTGTAGTTCATGGCTGCCATAGACTTGTATGGTGCCTCAATACAAGTCAGTAGGAATGACTAAACAGTTTCCAGACATAAACAACAGTCTTACAAAAGTTCACTGTGTCTGTTTTTTTACCTTCCAAAACTCAGCTTTGCATATTCCCTCATGGTAACTCTGGAAAATGACTAGCTTTTGAGTGTATAGCCTGGATAGTCCCAAAGTATCTCAGTATTAGCTGACTGTGTATTAACCCTTTCCACAGTGCAAGGAAACTTTAGTGCAATAACAGTAAAATGAACAGTGCATATTATGATAAATATATAAAATACAGCTCAACAATGTAAATCATAGTAAAAGTAAACCCTTTAAAGTGCACTAAAGTAGGGGATTGAAGGTTTTGCAAATCAGCAATAGGGGCACATGTCAACAATTGTCCAGACTCCAAAGGTCTCTTGCTTCAGGGCACTACACATTCAAAGCCATATTTGCGTAATGACCATAATTTTACCTGTATAGTGAATTGTTAAGGTTCACGTGTGACCTGTGCCACTATCAGGCTTCTGCGGAGTGCATTGTACATGTCATCTCTCCATCCATGACTTGACATCATGTCATTCGGTAAGCTGGTGCAGCAGCTCAGGGTAATAGTTAAAGCGACCACTACAGGGAGTAATTGTTCCTAGCTGGCAGCCCTGTTATACAAATCTCACCAGCCCACATGAAATATAAAAAAATAGCGATATAGAAAAAGGTGTTTAATGGCCTTGAAGCCAACAACCTCTATGCTTCAGATCTGTGCCCTAAACAAAAAAAGACTCACCTGTCCATGATCCATGATCCATGTGGCTGCTCCTTTCTGAGCCGTGATGTACCATTAAAGCCTCTATGACCGCTGAAGCCTGAACCCCTTTAAATATGTAAACGCATCATCAACGCAAAAAATAAAATAAAAGCGAAGCATAGAATAACCTCACTTCAAAACCTTTTACTCTGCCTTCTAAATATACAGGTTTACGATAGTACCAAAACCAAGTTTACTGCATAGAAACAATACCATAACCAAGTTTATTGAATAGATATAGTACCCAAACCAAGTTTGCTTTATATATTTGGTAATGGAGTCAAGCTTACTGCAGCTAGGTGACATTACTACATGTCACATGTGCAGGCGCACAAGAGCGATTCCCATTTCCATGCCACTCAAGTCACTGGTGGAGTTGTGGCAAGCCAGGTAAAGCAGGCCGCTTGAAATAACGAGAGAACTGGGGTCCGGCTCCCAAGAGATCCAGTGTCCACAGAGTCCAAATGATGTTCAGCACGGTGGGCATTATAGGTTCAGGCTGGAGTAAGCACTGTTTAGAATAAGGGGGGGGGGAGGAGTCATTGACACTAGGGACCCTAATAGTGAAGAAAATCCCCTTTAGACCCCCTTAAATTACAAATTCTTTGAGTTGTAATTATGAGAAGAGCACACCTACCAGCCTTTTCTGGCTCCTCTTGCCATCCTCAGCAATGATTGATGGCTGCTGTGTGTCTGCCTCTATACACCCCACTGTCAATCATTGGTATGGGGGTGATAGGAGGCAGGGAAGCGCTCTCGTCATTAACATAGTAACCTCATAAATATAGGTTTGCTCTATTCTGTCTTAGCTGATAGTAAGAGCTCAATAAAGCTACCTACCTAAGCACACTGTCCTTAATTAGAGTTGCATACTATGGTGATGGATCTTCTTTACATTCCAATCCAAAATAAAGTCAATAATGACCAACTTTTGAGGTTCCTAAAAACATAGGATTAAGCAGCTGCTAGATGCCTCTCCTGCCCCTTATATTTGGTGGGGCAAGGTGTACAACAAAGTCTTTTTGCTTCTAAATTTGATTCCGGTTACGCATAAAATAAATAAAATACAAAATAAATATTTCACATTTAGCATTTTGCTGAAATGTTTGCAGACACATTAAGGGTGAATAAACATATCTTTTCTTGAACACTTTCCATGCATCTGCTGCTGTCACACTGTCAATGATCTAAGCTATAAAATCTTAGCATTAATGTAAACAGCCAGATGTGCAGAGTCAACATTTCTTCTACAACTCTCAAAAATATACATTTATATTCTGCATTTATAGAATATGTAATGTTATGTAACTTCTTAAACATGCACCAGTGAGAGTGGGCTGGAATAACTTGGGGAGGAGATTGGCTGTTTTTATTGGCTCTGTATGCTCCTCTCTGGAGAGTTGTTCATTATGAGGTTCCATTTGGGATGTTTGCAGAGTTATCTACTAAATGTCTTGAATTTCCAAACAACACGTTTTTAAGTAGAAGAATGGTTCTCTGTATCCGATTTTATTGTGGTTACAATACATTGCAATAATGAGGAAAAGTTCAACAGCTGAATTTATGTGCTAGTTGTTGCTCATTACCGGCACTGTAATACATACAAATTCAAAGAAATAAAGGCAAGCTGCCATGGTTTCACTCAACTTTCACTCAAGAGCTGAACATTTTCCCTCATAAATGGTTTTTCTTGCCAGATTGTATTCTTTATTATTTTGAAACATGTCAGTTTTTATTCTAAAATATTTAATATAATCACATTTTGTTGTTTCCAAGACCAAACAACAGTTCACACCTTTGAGCAATTTAAGGGTGAGGAGACATGAAACAATTGAAGGATGATCCTTTTTTATTATGCCAGAATTTATTATACATGCACATTAACTTCAGTGAAAAAGACTGTGGGCAATCTCGGAGATCCCATCACCAAGCTAAAACCCAAAGCACAGAAGAGTAGCGATAGGACATTGATGGCTAACCTCCGGCACTCCAGCTGTGTCTCCCAGCGTGCTCCATTTATTTCTGCAGAGTTCTGAGAACAGCCAAGCAAGTGTACATCTTGCAAGTCATAGTATTGGAGGCCGGAGGTTAGCCATCACAGCTATAGAGGATAGAGGGGTAGCAGTTGCACCTGGGATTTTAAAGTTGTGGTGAGCCGATACAACTTGATGCTCCTGGGACTCAACAAAAACTCTGAAACAGGACCCCACCTTTACAATATGGCATACACCTACAATTTGGTATGTAGAGTATCCAGATGGGACATCTTCTGGCTAGAAGCAGCCCTGTACTTCACATGTATCCAGAACTCCCACTATTTATTGCTCCAATTGATTTGCTAGATTTATTTTATGCTGGAGCTCACGGTACATGTCCTTTCTCAGAAGGTGTTTTGCACCCATTCATATGGCATTGTAGCTTTGCTATTGCCATCTAGAAATATACCTATGAGCTAACCAGTCTTATCTCTCCCCCCAAAAAAAGTATTTTTATAATTATGATGAAGACCTGAAAAGAGCCCAAGGGTCTGTACTTATAGATGCTATAGTCCAGTCATGCCCTTTAGAACGGAGCCCCGCTTCTCCCCTCTACTTTCTCTCTCCATCTCCTCAGCTCAGTGACATCATCACGATGCCATTGCTGTTCTTGCCCAGGCGCACATCACCCTCATGTGTGTGTCTGCTCTTTCTGTTACCTTCTGTGGACAGCTGCTTCTTATAACTGAACGTTATATTTATAAATGACAACAGTAAAGCTACAATGTCATACTAATGGATACAAACAATCTAGGATGATGATTGACGTCTTTTAATTACATGATGTTAAAGATCAATGAGTGTGGACCCATTGCGCCTACTAACCAGTTTGGCTTAGGGCTAAGACTAAAGGTGTTATTCCGGTGCTCCCCTGGTATGCATTCTTTAACACCTGTAGAGGGATCAGGTCTTTACTGCAGGGAGGAAACTACTGTAGAATGCTACCTCGGGTATAGTCCCGGTGTAGATGGCAGTTGACTCACTAGTGTCAGGGACAGTGGTGCAAGCATCAGGATTTCAGAGTACAGAAATTGCACCAAAACCAAAATCAAACACCTTTGCTGGTCACCAGGGAAACTAAAAGCTCAGGCACCCTCTTCTTGGAGAGAGCACCTTAAATGTCCAGGGATCCCTAGCCATTGGCTGGGGAAGGATTTGGAAGCATGCACACTGGCCCTTTAAGGGGACAAAGGCTGGAGCACTAGGCAGAAGCATCGAGGCAGCAGCATGGTGAGTAGCACCGCATCTGTGCCCACAGGGGAGAGCAGGGCAGATGTGGCCATCCTAACACATGAAATTATAAAAGTATTCAGATCAAGATACTGGTCTGAAAAATGTTGAAAAGCAATAAGGTCAAAATAAAATTAACCTTGCACCTACCATTACCTTTGATCATCCTTACAAGCCACATTTGTTAATTTATAGCATAATTATTAGGAGGATGTCAAAAGATGCGTTCATTGTGCAATTCATTTTCTTTTATTTGAAATGTGTAATGTGTGTTTTATTTTATTGCTTCAACTTTGACAAGTCCTGATCTATGCAATAAATTAGCAATTTAAAACACACGTGTTCCTGGATAACTTATAGCTCGTAAGGGATTGGTTCTGTGAATGTATGAATGCTCTAGGCTTGGATCTAGAACCATATCTATGGAGTAAGCTGATCTATGCACTGTTTGTTCCGTTACCATATTTACATGCAGCATGACCTATATTGTGCTTGCCAACATTTAAGAAGGGACATCAGAAAGAAAAAGAGGCATGCAAAATTCTTTCCGTATGCCCACATCTTTAATATGGGTCTCCTGGTAACCTACAGCATTTGAATCAAATATAGTACATACTGTATGACCCCCTTCAGTACACCCCAAAGTGAACACAGACCACACAACAGACCCCATACACAAATACAGACCATACAACAGAGGCCCATTGCAGCACAGCAAGCAAGTGTAATTACAGCTTGTTTGTTGGAGGAGCTGTAATTACATGCTTACTGTGAACCCAGTTTTGAAGATGACAGAATCCCTTTAACCTGTACAGATGCAAAGTAATCTGACTATGGTATATAGTATATAGTATATAGTCAGTTGGCACGGAGACCCATGTGTCTGCATAAGAGCTGTAGACACACAATGGTAGGAAATGTTTAACTGTGACCATTTGCAGAGTTGTTTCATTTTTATTAAAATGTTATTGTTGCAATAAAGTATTGATTTCCAAGGTGAATATAGCTTTAAAGTGTCATAATAAATGTTTTTATTTGCTAGTTTAAAAGAGCTAGGCATGTATACCTGAGTTAGTCTGTCAATGATTGTCAAAAGACCTGTAATAACCTTATAATAACAGCTTTCATTAATGTCTTTTGTCCCTTTCCCTGGTCCCTTAACCACCTCAGCCCCCCTAGCTTAAACCCCCTTAATGACCAGACCACTTTTTACAATTCTGCACTACACTACTTTCACTGTTTATTGCTCGGTCATACAACTTACCACCCAAATGAATTTTACCTCCTTTTCTTCTCACTAATAGATATTTCATTTGGTGGTATTTCATTTTTGCTGTCATTTTTACTTTTTTTGCTATTAAGAAAAATTTAACGACATTTTTGCAAAAAAATGTCATTTTTCGCTTTCTGTTGTAAAATTAAAAAAAAAATATACATTTCTATAAAAAATTTTCTCTAAATTTATTGTTCTACCTGTATTTGATAAAAAAATGCAATAAGTGTATATTTATTGATTTGGGTAAAAGTAATAGCATTTACAAACTATGGTGCAAAAAAGTGAATTTACGCATTTTGAAGCAGCTCTGACTTTCTGAGCCCCTGTCATGTTTCTTCAGGTGCTAGAATGTCAGGATAGTATAAATACCCCCCAAATGACACCATGTTAGAAAGAAGACACCCCAAAGTATTCGTGGAGAGGCATGGTGAGTTCATGTATCATTTCATTTTTTTTCACAAGTTAGCGGAAAATGACACTTTCTGAGGAAAAAAAAATAATACAGTTTCCATTTCTGCTAACTTCTGACAAAAAAAAATAAAAAAATCTCCCTCGGACTCACTATGCCCCTCAGTGAATACCTTGGGGTGTCTACTTTCCGAAATGGGGTCATTTGTGGGGTGTGTTTACTGTTCTGGCATTTTGGGCGGGGCTAAATTGTGAGCAGCCCTGTAAAGCCTAAAGGTACCCGTTGGACTTTACACCCCTTTATGCACATAGGCTGAAAAAAAGTGGCACACATGTGGTATCGCCCTACTCAGAATAAGTAGGGCAATGTGTATAGGGGTGTTTAACTTCTCCCCGACGCGAGATGACGCGCCGATGCGTCAAGGAGCAATTAATGGGCCGCCGAGATCACACGATTCTGCGTGAGGCAGTCCGGATGTGGTTAAAAGACCATTGCTAGGGCTTGTCTGTCTTCCTTTTAGTGTAAATGGAAGACAGACACTGAACATTGCATGGCTGCATTAGGCTTCAGAGTGAGGAGGTGTGTCTCTCAGTAATCCGATCTGATTGGCTGGCAGGAAGCTGCTGGCTACAGCAAGTGTATATGTGAAGTGAGGGAAAGCAGTTTTGGCCTCAGAGAACTGGCAGAGGAGCCCTCTTGAGAAGGTCCTCACATTGTGGGGGTTAAAACAGCCGTAACTAAGGGAAAAATTCAAGGAAAACAGTGGTATGTGAAGAAACTAAAGATTGCTTTATGCATAATGCTGTACCAGCAGTAACATATGCTAAAATAGATTTCTTTTTTTTTTAATGAAAACTTGACAGTTACACCTTAAAGATAACAATGTGCAAGTTGCTCCTAGGGATAAAATAAGCACTAAAATGTTTTATATAGGATTACCTGAACAAGTCTGACTCATAGAAACTTATGCGAATAAAAGTCTGAAGGCCATATTGTCTATTTTTACTGGAAATGATTCCAGAATACATATCCACAGTGTAAGTGAATGTAAGAAGGATAGAATCAGCACTGAATGCTTCCCATCTAGATTTGAGAAATGACTAGTTCCCTTCCTCTTGGTTCATCACTTACAGCTTTACATTCTGGGAAAACCAGTCAATATAATTGGGTTTGAAAGAAAACATGAAGCAGCAGATGTGTGGTTCTGTAAATCTGGCTTTTTATGGCCCAAAGGAGAAAGCACATTTTCTCCAAGTTTACAAATACCAATTAAACAGTTGACTTTAGTGCTTTACACTTTATAGCAGCAGTAAAAATGAAGCCGAGTTCTGATCAATGGTATGTCAGAGAACAATGAGCTTTTGCTCTTTTAGGATTTTACATCTAGACAGGGGCAAACATACAGGTTCCACATGGTACATGTACTGTCTGAGGGAACAGCACACTTTGTCTTTAATATTATACTGAAAGCATATTTTTAAAAATAGATGAATTAACTTATGGCATGATGTGAGGGCAAGTAACAGTGTATTCTTAACCCCTTAAGGACGTAGCCTTATTTCACCTTAAGGACCTGGCCATTTTTTGCAAATCTGACCAGCGTCACTTTATGTGGTGAAAACTTTAAAACGCTTTTACTTATCCAGGCCATTCTGAGACTGTTTTTTCATCACATATTGTACTTCATGACAGAGGTAAAATGAAGTAAAAAAAATTAATTTCTATTTATAAAAAAATACTAAATTTACAAAAAATTTGGAAAAATTTGCAAATTTCCAACTTTCAATTTCTCCACTTCTATAATACATAGTAATACCTCCAAAAAAAGTTATTAATTTACATAACCCACATGTCTACTTCATGTCTTGATCATTTTGGGAATGCCATTTTATTTTTGTGGGACGTTACAAGGCTTAGAAGTTTAGAAGCAAATCTTGGAAATTTTCAGAAATTTTCAAAAACCCATTTTTTTGGGTACCAGTTCAGGTTTGAAGTCACTTTGTGTGGCTTACATAATAGAAACCACCCAAAAATGACCCCATTCTATAAACTACACCCCTCAAGGTATTCAAAACTGATTTCACAAAGTTGTTAACCCTTTAGGTGTTTCACAAGAGTTAATGGGAAATGGGGCTAAAACTTTCTTTTTTTTGCAAATTTTCCATTTTAATCCATTTTTTCTAGTAACTAAGCAAGGGTTAAAAGCCAAACAAAACTCATTATTTATTGTCCTGATTCTGTAGTTTGCAGAAACATCCCATACGTGATGTAAACTGCTAGATGGCCAAATGGCAGGGCGTAGAAGGAAGGGAACGTCAAACGGTTTTTGGAAGGCAGATTTTGCTGGACTTCTTTTAAAGACACCATGTCCCATTTGAAGCCCCTTGGTGCACCTCTACAGTAGAAACTCCAAAAAAGTGACCCCATTTTGGAAAATACGGGATAAGGTGGCAGTTTTGTTTGTACTATTTTAGGGTGAATATGATTTTTGGTTGCTCTATATTACACTTTTTTGAGGCAAGGTAACAAAAAATTTTAATTCTGAAATTTAATCTCCATTTGCCAGTAACTCTTGTGGAACACCTAAAGGGTTAACAAAGTTTGTAAAATCAGTTTTGAATACCTTGAGGGGTGTAGTTTATTTGATAAGGTCACTTTTTTGGAGTTTCTACTCTAGGGGTGCATCAGGGGGGCTTCGAATGGGACATGGTGTCAAAAAAACAGTCCAGCAAAATCTGCCTTCCAAAAACCATATGGTGTTCCTTTCCTTCTGTGCCCTGTCGTTTGGTCATACAGCAGTTTACAACCACATATGGGGTGTTTCTGCAAACTACAGAATCAAGGCAATAAATATTGAGTTTTGTTTAGCTGTTAACCCTTGCTTAGTTACTAGAAAAAATATATATCAACCTGCTCAGCATCTTCTGCTCTATAACATGCTGCCTGCAGGTCAATCACCATGTTCAACCTGACAGGTCTCCTTTAAGGAGACAAAATAATATGTTTACTCTTCTATGTTACCCTTCAGTTGTGTTGTATTAGTCACTCTATTGCCTCTAAATGGCATTTGTATTCTTTGTGATCATCAATATATATATTTTTTGTCTGAGGTTGCTTGCTAAATTTGATGCTTCTTTAAACGTAACACTTTTGTATAGATATGTTACTCTAGTTTTTCTACACCACCCCCTACTGGAGTGAGTTTGAGACATTTTGTGTGACTTTTAAAAAATTCTTAGTGATAAATCTGGAGTGAAACTAAATAACATAACCAACTCACGCCGACTTTCCCAAGCCGACTTTTGCTTTTCAAAACTGGAGTGAGTGGTGTAAAAATTCAAAAAGTTGCAAAATGTTTGCATAAGTGACTCTAAAAAGGTGCACAGCCTCTATTTTGCAACTTTTATTTTGAGACCATAATCCCATAGTGCAGACTGTGATAAATTCCGTCCTAGTGTTTGGGAGCTGATACCATCAAAAAGAAAATTGCAGTTATGTCAATTGCTACAGTTGGGTCCAAATAAAAATATTATTAAAGATATTATTTTTAGATAGGGCTTTCACTTTGATCCACCTGAGATGCTTTATTGTATTTTTTGTTGTCGTTGTTGCTGTAGGAAAAGGTATTACAATTAGAATTTTGCCTTACACAAGAGGAGTTAGTCAGACCCGAAGAAGACCCTGGATTTGTTTTATACTGGAAAATTGTGTTAATTCAGTCACAATTACTAATTTTATGTCTAGTATATTCCTTATGAAATTCTCGCTAATTAAATAACTATGAGAGAGATTTATCAAGACTATTTCCTGTGTTGTGGAGCCAGATGTGCCTTATTTCTTAGGAGGCACATGCCTCAATAATTTAGGCACATCTCTAGCCGTCTGTACTCCACAAACTGAAATCTGCGCCAGCAAGGGACTGGCAGAGACTTGAGCTATAACTTCCACCAGTTTCGGGGATAAATTATAGTCAGGCCAGAAGAAGCGCAGTGAGCTTGCGCGAAACGGCCGTCGCCGCTCTGGGTGAAATTGGGCTGTAACTGCCGCCTAACCGCTTAACCGTGTGTGTAACATGTACATGAAATAAAGGAAGAAAGAAAACGCCATGGTGAGTGCTGCCTATTATTCTTCTCAACCTTGAAGATTCGTTTGACACTATTGACTGTGTAGGATAGTGCACCTGTTTGCACGGCAAAAGGGATTACCGTGAAGGCCTTAAATGAACATTGTATTGGAGTAGCCTAGGACAGTGCCACCAGTCTACATTTGCTATAAATTATAGTAAAACCAGCAGGCTGTGGGGGGCTCTGCTCTTCCCACTAAGTCATACCCCTATTCTCAACACTTTAGAAAAGTGTCAAGAAGCTCAAAAAGTTGCAAATGATACGGTATGCGATTTTGTAATGCCTCTTTTATGGTGTAAAAAGGTTTATAACTCTCCCCTTATATCTCTTACATTGCTCATATTAATTTCCAATTTTATGCAATGCCACAATTTGGTCCAGCGACAGTACTAGATAAATCAGATCCATGTGTTTTTGGCTATATCCTAGGGGATTTTATTGTGGAGAAATGTAGGAAAATTCTGGTAAAAACACTGTCAAAATCAAATCACCCATAAAAGACACATAGTTCAGATGTTCCAGCTGCAGGGAGGTCAGCGTCATGATCTGTCTGTGTATCCAGATGGCTCTACATTATGTTAATGAATCTCCACCTGGTGGCAAAAACTTAAAATGCATTGAATTACTCTAAAATACACTTACTTTACAATGAAAGATGTGTTCACTAGCAAATTACCCATTATTTAAATGACGTTTTTAAGTTTAATATATTGTAAAATAAGTTTTGATGATGTTCTTTTTAATTTTCCATGTCAATATCTATATTTAAACAAAAAAAAAATTTTTTGCTCTGGCCACTAAACCTAATATTAGGCACCACTTCTTGGTCTGTACATATCACTTTACTGCAGTTATCTGCTTATCTATACACAAAGATAATATCTAGAGAACAGTTCAAAATGAATGGTGTAGGGTAAAAAATATACAGAAACCTCTCAAATGTATGTATACTAATGCCAGAAGCCTGACTAACAAGACTGGTAAACGGGAATTAGTGATGTGTGAGGAGGACTATGACATAGTGGGAATAACTGAGACATGGCTGGATGATAGCTATGACTGGACAGTTAATATAAAAGGTTACAATCTGTTTTGAGGGGAGGGGTCTGCCTCTATGTGAAGTCGTGTCTAAATCCCGTAATTCGAGAATACATCTCTAAGGGACATGAACATGTGTAGTCACTGTGGGTAGAAATACATGGAGCAAAAAACAATAATAAATTACTAGTAGGAGTGTATTATAAACCACCTAATATATCAGAGTCCACAGAAAATCTATTACTAAACGAGATAGACGAGGTGGCAAATCATAATAAAGTCGTTATTATGGGAAACTTCAACTACCCAGGTATAGACTGGGAAACTGAAAGCTGTACATCTCCAAAAGGAAACAGGTTCTTGGCAATAGCCAAAGACAATTAACTTTCACAACTGGTTCAGGACCCGACTAGAGGGACGGCCATACTGGACTTAGTATTAACCAATAGACCTGATAGAACAACAGACGTGCAGGTCAGGGGACACCTGGGAAATAGTGACCATAAAATATTAACCTTCCAATTATCCTTCAAACAAGAGTTTCTAAAGGGAGGAACAAAAATACCAAACTTCAAAAAAGCTAAATTTAGCCAACTAGGGGAGGCCATAGGCCTAACTAACTGAGACAAAATCCTCAAAAACGAAAAAACACCCACAAAATGGGAGATTTTTACAAGCATTGTAACATCTAATTGTGAGAGGTACATACCTTAGAGGAATAAAAGGCTAAGAAACAATAAGAAACCAATGTGGATAAATAGAACTGTAAAGAAAGCAATAAATGACAAAAAGAAAGCATATAAATCACTAAAACAGGAGGGGAGCCAGGAAGCTCTGATAAACTATAAGGAAAAAAATAGAATATGTAAAAAACTAATAAAAACTGCCAAACTAGAGACCAAGAGATTAATTGCCAAAGAGAGTAAAACTAACCCGAAAATGTTCTTCAATTATATAAATGGTAAAAAATATAAATCTGAAGGCGTCGACCCTCTACATAGCAATGAGGGGGGTGTTGCAGAGAGCGACGAGGATAAAGCAAAACTATTAAATATTTTTTTCTCCACTATGTTCAATGAGGAAAATAAACTGTCAGATGAAATGCAGAATGTAAAAGTAAATTCCCCATTAAAAGTGCCCTGTCTGACCCAGGAAGAAGTACAACAGCGACTTAAAAAGATTAAAATAGACAAATCGCCAGGACCGGATGGCATACAACCCGTATCCTAAGGGATTTAAGTGATCTCATAGCCAGACCTTTATTACTTATATTTACGGACTCTATACTGACAGGGAATGTTCCACAGGATTGGCGCATAGCAAATGTGGTGCCAATATTCAAAAAGGGTCCAAAAACAGAGCCTGGAAATTATAGGCCGGTAAATTTAACATCTGTTGTTGGTAAACTGCTTGAAGGGTTTCTAAGAGATGCTATCTTGGAGTACCTCAATGAAAATAAGCAAATAAGCATATCAGCATGGCTCCAAGGGATCGGTCATGCCAAACTAATTTAATCAGTTTCTATGAGGAGGTAAGTTATAGACTTGACCGCAGTGAATCAATGGATGTCGTATATCTGGACTTCTCCAACGCATTTGACACTGTACCACACAAACGGTTAGTATATAAAATGAGAATGCTCGAACTGGGAGAAAAGTCTGTATGTGGGTAAGTAACTGGCTGAGTAATAGAAAACCCTCTGTTATTAACAGTACGCACTCAGATTGGATCAGTGTCACTAGTGGGGTACCTCAGGGGTCAGTATTGGGCCCTATCCTCTTCAATATATTTATTAATGATCCTGTAGAAGGCTGGCACAGTAAAATATAATTTTTTTGAAGATGACACTAAACTGTGTAAAGTAATTAACACTGAAGAGGACAGTTTTCTGCTACAGAGTGATCTGGATAGATTGGAGGCTTGGGCAGAGAAATGGCAGATGAGGTTTAACACTGACAAATGTAAAGTTATGCACATGGGAAGGAATAATGCAAGTCACCCGTACATATTAAATGGTAAAACACTGGGTAGCACTGACATGGAAAAGGATCTAGGAATTTTAATAAACAGCAAACTAAGCTGTAAAAACCAGTGTCAGGCAGCTACTGCCAAGGGCAATAAGATAATGGGTTGCATCAAAAGGGGCATAGACGCCCGTGATGAGAAAATAGTCCTACCACTTTACAAATCGCTAGTCAGACCACACATGGAGTACTGTGTACAGTTCTGGGCTCCCAAGAACAAGGTAGACATAGCAGAGCTGGAGAGGGTTCAGAGGAGGGCAACTAAAGTAATGGAATGGTGCAACTACATTACCCTGAAAAGTTATCAAAATTAGGGTTATTCACTTTAGAAAAAATATGACTGAGGGGAGATCTAATAACTGTGTATAAATATATCAGGGGTCAGTACAGAGATCTCTCCCATCATCTATTTGTCCCCAGGACTGTGACTGTGACGAGGGGACGTCCCCTGCGTCTGGAGGAAAGAAGGTTTGTACACAAACATAGAAAAGGATTCTTCACGGTAAAAGCAGTGAGACTATGGAACTCTCTGCCTGAGGAGGTGGTGATGGTGAGTACAATAAAGGAATTCAAGAGGGGACTGGATGTATTTCTGGAGTGTAATAATATTACAGGCTATAGCTACTAGAGAGGGGTCGTTGATCCAGGGAGTTAGTCTGATTGCCTGACTGGAGTCGGAAAGGAATTTTTTTCACCTTTACTGGGAAAATTTGGCTTCTGCCTCACAGTTTTCTTTTTGCCTTCCTCTGGATCAACTTGTAGGAAACATGCCAAACTCGATGGACAAATGTCTTTTTTCGGTCTTATATACTATATTACTAAAGATGAGCAAATCAAATCCACCAAAGTGGAATTCGATCCGAATTTTAGGATAAATTTGATTCGCCGCAAAGCAAAATTTCCTCGTGCTTCGTGCTAGCGAATCGATTTAACCTACATTTGCTCAAGAGGGGCCGGCTACCGCCATCTTGAATAAAGACCTCGGCCGAAAGCCTGTGCACGGTGATGTATGAAGTCACCATGCTGGCTGGCGTGACAACGTCATCTTGGGCCGTGTGAGATTTTGCGCAATATCTTCAAGCAAGATTGCGCTGGCCTGTCGCAAGCAAATGGAGGTGGTAAGTATGATTACATTTTTTTTCTGTTAATTTTAAACTGTATTATTACTCTCAGATGCCACGATCAACGCTCTTCATAGTGTACAGTGACTTCTGCACAGGTCACATGCCTACAAAACTTCTCATGTCATAGAAGTCAATGAGGTCCTCTCCTGACCATTGTGTCGATGGCCCATGGGGCTACCATAAAGCTATTGGCTTAATACTTTCTAAATGCTGTTAAGAACAAGATGGCTGCCCCCATAATTATGTTAATAGGAAATAGAATAAAAAAGTCAAAACAGATTAGAAAAAAAAGATGTGTTGCCATTTGGCTTTAACCCCATAAGGACACAGGTTTTTTTCATTTTTGCGTTCCCTGCCTTCCGAGAGCCATAACTTTTTTATTTCTCTGTTCACATAGCCGTATGAGGGCTTGTTGTTTTCAGGACAAGTTGTACTTTCCAACACCACCATTTATTATTGCATATAATGTAGTGGGAAGCAGTTAGTCTTATTCTACAGGTCAGTACGAATCTTGTGTTTTTATGGTAAAAAAAAAATCCAAAAGTGTGATTTTTTTTTTGTCGCCATATTTTAACCTCTATACCTTTTTTGTATTTATGTGTACAGGGTTGTATGGGGGTCTATTTTTTGCAGGGCAATCTGAACTTCTAAGTGATACCATTATAGGGTGTGTATATCTTTTTGATCACTTTTTATTTTAATTTCTTTTGAAGAAATGAAGCGTCCAAAAATGGCGAATCAGCCATTTGGACACTTTTTTTCCGTTTTTCTGTTTACGGTATGGGGAATATATTTTTTATAATTTTATACTATGGGCGTTTTTGCACATTGTGACACCCATGATGTGTATTTTTTTTATATGTTTTTATTCTTTTATTTTATTTTTGGGAAAAGGGGGGTGATTTTAATTTTTAGCTATTTTTTTTAACACTTTTATATAGCTCCCATAGGAAACTGTATAAATCAGTCATCTGATTGCTTCTATCATAAACTCCAATACACTTGTATTGGAGTCTATGATGATTTTACTAGTTTCCTATGGAGCCCTATTACTAACAAGGGCTCCATAGGAAATACTATGCAACAGCATGGTTTCATTCACTGAAACCATGGCTGTTGCTGACAGGCTCCGGTTCCCCCGATCGCCATAAGGGCGAGCCGGAGAGCTGCCGAAAGTTTTACTTTTGGTTTTAATTGCGCGCTGATGCCATGGTCACAATTGACCACGGCATCTAAGGGGTTAAATGTTTGCGATCGGCACCGCTGCCGATCCCGAACATTAGCTGTGGGGGTCTGCATGAAGCAGGTGCGGCACCATCTTTAGCGACAGGACACAGGACTTATGGGTACGTCCTGTGTCCTTAAGAGGTTAACTGGCAGATAACATTTTTGGTCATACATTTCCTTCAAGCTGTTCCAGTTGCATCTAGTTTAATCATTTTTTGTCATTTGCCAGAAAAGAAAAAAAAAATCCCTAATTCAACCAAAAACTTAATGTAACATTTCCTTTTCGAACCTCTGTCCACCGTAAGTAAACTAGTTGGCTTGCATAGAACATTACACAGACTTTATGTCACCTCATCACTGGCTTTTGTTTAGTAATATAGACATATATGTAATGCATATTTTATGTAAGGCTCCTTCATATTCACTTTTCCCCAATGTTTTTAAAGTGCCATCTCTAGACAGCTTGGAGCACTGCAGAGGTGCTCTAGGTAGTACGTTTATTTGTATATGTAAAAATGATATACAGAAGAGGATCAGAGTTTGTTTGGTTTTCAGGAGAAATTCCTGCCTCAACTTTCTTTGGGTGACTTCCATGTGAAGGAGTTTACATTACAGAGTAAAATTCTTCATAGCTATTTTACCTGGACACTTTAGATCACTGTTGGCTAATCTTAATGTGTTATACGTGTATATTTATGTTCTAGAAAGAACACTGCCATGAAAAGTTTAAGTGAAACAGTTTACATCACTACAGGTGCCTTTAGTATAGAGCCTTTGCCTTGAAGTCAACAATTTCTCGTTTCTTGGAGGAAATTTACTTACAAGGATTACTAAATGATCCAAGATTCTCTGACATATTTTGCCATAAAAATTGAGTATTTCACGTGCCAAAATGATTACGTGTTTTAGACACCTTTTATGCCGACCTTGATATTTTTGAAATGTGCCTAGAAACAAAGACTTGCTTAAAGTACATAAAACGTTAATTACATGCTGTAGAATTAATAAAAGGGGAAGAACAATGATGGAGCTGTAAACAAAGCAGGCCATTCTGTCCTACAAGGAATACAGCAGGGGTTAGACATGGGGTGCTTCCAGGTCATAATAAAGGGAAAACAAAAGCTGTACAACCATAAAAGGAAGTGCATGAAACGAAATAAAGGCAACATTGTAGCCATTATTTCTTAACATATTTGTGAACACAGAATATTCTGATTAACTGTATAAACTCTTTACTGATATATACAGGTGTGTCCAGCATTACCTTAGATCGAAATTTACTTAAAGGGGTTGTCCCTTTAAATATTCTACAGTTTTCAAACCAGCACCTGGATTTGAATACTTTTGCAATTGCATGTAATGAAATATTTAGTATAGCCACTGAGTTATTCAATTAAATCTATCTGTATAGCGCCACCTGCAGTTTGCCCCTTTACTAATTTCTCTGTCCACTTCACTAACTTGAGCAAACAGTGCTCACTAACGTGTGCTCAGTTACACCCTTCAACTGACACCAGCTGCATCTGACTGGACACCCCTCCTGAGCTGCCAGCTTGAAATAAGTTTAGCAGAGCAATTGGAGCAATAAAGTGTGTGTGTGTGTGGGGATGGGGGAGGGGGGAGGGGGGGAGGGCGTTGTAGGGTCCCTGGATCCATGTGAGGTAATGGACTGGTTCATGTCTGTTTACCATTTTTGACATCAATCATGGGATTAATCCCTTTATAGCCTCCAGTTTCTCACAAAACTATGCAATATCATATAGAATATCACAACAAGCAAACCTTTAACAGACTGTACCCCGCAACACAAACACTGGGTAGCTACACACAGACACACATAGGACAGACATCTCTTGACACAATATTGCAAATCATGTTTTCTTTTTATACGACATGTGAGAGTGACGCTGGGTCGCATCTCCTCAACACTATACTTTTGATATAACGACTGTCCTTCGGCATAATTACTTGGCACCTCAGCCCAATTTGTAATATATTCTATGCTGTGCATAAATAAGGCATTGTTATACAGTTTGATCAAAGAGCATAGGCCCACTTACCGCGTCAAGGTTGCCTCTTCAAGTGGGAACTACTCTAACTTTGGTGCAGCACTGTGCGGAGACCACTGGTGCCCGAGCAACGGACCAGCAGAGGGCAGGGCCCAGGAGCCACACAGCTCCCCCACTGTGAAGCAAAGCCCTGGCTCTGGGCCCCACCACACCACCAAACTTTCCTGGGATGAAATTTCTAGCTATAAATAGTATTTCCCACTCTATTTTATTCTGTACATTGTACATATAATTAAAGGGGTTGACCACTTTCTGGCTACTTGTGACCAAAGTGTACGTAAGATGACTATGTGACACTTACTAATATAGCCTTTGTCGATATTCTGTAACGTTTTCTATATGTTAGAAGCCTTATCTCCTTAATGGGCAAATCTTCTGTGCTGTCCATATAGAGGCTCTGTCACATCACTCAGTCTCCTCCATTCAAACACTACACCTGCACTAAATTTCCGAAGTGCTAGTGCAGATGGCAGGTACAGTATATTTAAATGGAGGAGACATCACATGGAGGTGATTTGCCTTTTATGGCCAGGACCACTATGCGGACAGCACAAAAGACTTGGCAAACAATAGGGCATAACTTATGAAATATAGAAATTGGCAGACAATTTCAACAAGGGCTATATTAGTAAGTGCCATGTAGTTATTTTACAAACACATTTGTTCACAGTACCCAGAAAGGGACCAATCCTATAATGGCAGTGCACGCCCAATGTAATTATACATATTTTCCTCAAGGTTATACAACCCCAGTTTAGTTCACCACATGAGCGATTATTGGTGTATTTCCTGTACATAAAACATAACATAACTGTACATAACAGTGTCATTCATTCAAGTATAATAGGCTGATTCTAGACTACACAGTGTTTGTTTGTAGTCTGTAACCATGGAGATACATTGGCCTACATATGAGTTGTAGACACAAAATTATAGAATACGTTAAAGGGGTTTTCCCATCTCAGACAATGGAGACATATCGCTAGGATACACCGAGAACGAAGCCCCAAAATTTGTGGAGGGCACACTGCGCATTCGCAGCCACCCTCCATTCATTTCTATGGGGCTGCCTAAAATAACCAAACACTGGCCTGGCTATTTCAGTCGGCCCCATAGAAATGAATGGGAGTGGTGGCCCCACAAGCACGGTGTGCTCCTGTTCTGTATTATGGGGAGAGCGTTTGCCGGTGGCCAGACCTGGGGAAACCCAGAGTCCTCCAGCCACCACCTTCCCTGCTCAGTTCTAAGTGTAGAGGCGGGTCCCAGAGGTGGGACCCACACCTATCAGACAATGGGGGCATATCCTAGCGATATACCCCTATTGTCTCAGATGGGAACACTCTAAACCATTGCTATATAAAAATCTGCTTCACTTTTGATTTGGGAGATATGGGAGCATTAGAAAATGGTTCCAACGGCAGATATAGCCTTGAATAGAATAAACTGATCAATATACTTGACTTTTCAGAGATCCGTGTGGATTTTGGAAAACTTCTTTCTTACAAAACCCATTTTCACTAAAGCGCTATAGGCATACAGAAATTGAAGTTCATGTTTTCTGGCTCTGGAATCTCCAATGTGAACTATGCAGTGAGGTCACCCCAGAGATCTTTCAGTTTACAACTTGTTCTATGGCAGTGCTCAGCAAAGGCAACAAAGAAGAATCCCTGCTCCTTGATCCTGGAATCAGATCTCTCTAGTCTCAGTCCTCACATGTCATATCAATGTTTTTTGCCATTGAACCACTGCACAAAGTAATAACTTGTCTGCCATCTCATAGTACTTACAGTATTATACAGTGTAGACGTACCTTATATGATGAAATGGTCAGAATGTTTTGGATTTCAGACACAGATCGATAATGTTTTTTTTCCCTGTATGGTTCAGCATTTAAGTTCTGCCAACTGCTGCACTGTCTACAAGACCCTTTTCTGATGGCATCTGGCACAACACTGCAGGTGATGTCAGTAAGGTACTGTACCAGACATTTTCCACTTTCTGGAAAGAAACAAAAACATCTTTCTGGCGCAGATTCTTCAGTGGCAGTCTCAGGATGACTAATACTAACACGAATGTCAGTCAGTTGGGAGAAGTTAGTTTTATGTCTCATATGAGATATATAAACTATGTGGAGCAGATCAGATACATTCTGCTGACGTCATGATTTACATCAGGGTCGCATGCAACCTAGAAATTTTACTTCAACTTGCAGAACATTGACTTACACTATCTTGAATGCAGATAATAAAAGAAGATACAAATGAGTTTTCTTGACTATATAAAACCCATACAAAACCTCTATTTTTACAGGCATTTTCATTGACGCGTATTATAGTTATTTTCAATACCATGTATTGTATGTATGTGTCAATGGCAAAACTGCTATATAACCAGAACAGAACTTTAGGCCACACAGCATATTTAAGGCTAGTCAACATGAAGGTGGCAATAATCAACATTTCCATCAAATGTATTAAGGCCCTTCAGTATCTTGCCCTTATTCTGTTTGTGCGCTTTAGTTTTTTTTACTGTCTGCCTTCTCGAAGCCAAACTTACCAAACGTATTTATATTTTTCCATTCAAATAGCCATATGAGGGCTTCATTTTTGCGTGACATGTTGTACTGTCTCATGGCACCATGTAATATTGCTGGGGTGGAATTGGAAAAAAGGCCACAGTTTTAGGAGTTTTGTTTTTATAGTGTTCCTTTTGCGGTAAAACTTACCTGTTACCTTCATTATCCAGGTTAGTATGACTACAGCAATACCACATTTATGTAGTTTATCTTGTTAGATTGATTATAACCATCATGGCTATTCCTATTATATTGGCATCTTTTAGACTGTTTTAAATGCTGACCAGGGGCATTGAGGTGGCAGAGGTAGCAGTTGCTACTGGGTCCAGGAGCATGAGGGGACCCAGGGACCCCTGTCCTGCATAAGAAGACACTGGTATTATAGAAAGTACATGCAGCTCAAGCTACACCTCTGGCTGGGGGGAAGGGGTAAGGTCAAGAATTTGGCATGGGGGGGGGGGGGGGCTTGAAGGCTATGTGCTTCCCTGACCCTGGCCACAAAGGAGGGAAGGGGGGCCAAGCTGAACTCTTGCACCAGGACTTTAGCTACGCCCCCCGATGCTGACATAGTATCTGCCATTTCCCACCTCTTCGGGTACATTATTACATACTCTAACTATAAAGGTTTGTTTTTTGTATTGGTGTCTAAATTGTCTTTCCTCCACACATAAATAATTTTCCCTAGTCCTTTTTAAACTCCTTGTAATGGATAAATCATATGCCCTTTATTTGTATTAATCACATATGTATATGTATATGAAATATGGAAGTGGAAACCTTTCAGCTGCTAAATAATTAACTAGAAGAGTGGGCAGGCAATTCATCTCAGGCAGCAAGTGCACCATGGAGGCAATGTTTGGAGCAGTGCTGGAGCTATGGTAGAGAAAGGAGAAGTGCATCATGGGTTTGGCTGGATACAGCAACAGTAATTCTACATATAGGATGTAAAAAAAAACAGAGGGATTTATTTACATGGTGGCAACAGTTCAGGACAGTTCAAAATGAAAAAGAACAAAGCATGAGGAAGATGTACATGACATAAGCAACTACATGAGAACTAGAGATAAGTGAATCGAATCAGACGAAGTGGAATTTGATCCGAATTTCAGGAAAGATTCTATTCGCAACAAATGCGAATTTCCTTGCGCAAATATATACGCAGTTCACTGTTGCCGTTATTTGAGGTAAAAGCGTTTAGTGGCGTATTTTAGTACCAAAAGAGACATAAATACGCAGTGCACTTTTGCTGTTATTTGCGCTAAAATAGTTTAGTGTCCTATTTCAGTACAAATGGGAAATATATACGCAGTTCACGTCTGAATGCAACTGCAGACAAAACTGACTGAACTTGATTGCGAAATGGTGTGAGTTTCACTGAACGTACCCTGAAGGCATCCTGACACAATCTGTATAGTTTGTGTGAAAGAGGCCTTAAGCCTCCTTTGGTTCTGTTTGCAGCTGCTACTAATGTGTTAATCAGCTCTGTTATGTATGCTGTGCTGTTTGTCTCACTCTCTACATGAGCAATACTATTACTGGCTTGCTAGATCATCCAAAAGTGCTATCACCTATTATTTTAGCATGTGCTGAGTGCTGCCGTTTATATCTCTGAATGCGGAATGCTATAGTCTGCTTGTCTACCCATGTACTGACTTCTGCTTGATTCTTGGGTTCTGACTGTCTTCTGCCTGACTTGACCCATGCCAGATCACCATACTGGCTCTGAGCTGCCTGCCCTGAGCTCAGCCTGTTACTGACTACCAGTTTTGCTTGATACCTAGGTTCCCGATTTTGGTTTCTCTGACTCATTTGGGTCAGCTATCCACTACACTGAGACTACTCCAGGAAGTAGCACACTGTGGTCCCCTGCAGAGAACTCCAGATCCCTGTATAGAGGTTATAGGATGAATACCAGAGGACTGCCAGGATAACATCCAAAGTCAAACCGGTTGGTTGACTGAATGGTTCCACACCTACTGATTGTTATATAGAAACGTTCATGGCAATAGCAACTCCAATCAAAGAAGATATCACTCATGAGTACAGTTGAGCGAACACCTCAAAGTTCGGGTTCATGGAAAGGGCTAGAGGGCTGCAAAAGGCAGCAAAATGTGGGTAAGAGCAGACAAGTGCCATGCAAACAAATGTGGATAGGGAAATCATTACTGATTTAGAATATTTTTCATTATTTTATATAGTTTATGTTATGAGAAAAATCGGTAATTAAAAATGCACATTAATTGAATCGTGTAAGGGCATTAAGCAACTTTCCTATTGGGTTGGCTTGGTAGAATTGTCGAATATGTAGAATATAGCGCTATAAAGGCAGTGGTCTGCCTTTATGTAAAGTCCTGTCTAAAGCCCACAATTCGAGAAGACATCTGTGAGGGACATAAACATGTGAAGTCACTGTGGGTAGAAATACATGGAGACAAAAACAATAATAAATTACTAATAGGAGTTTATTATAAACCACCTAATATACCAGAGTCTACAGAAATTCTACTACTAAACGAGATAGAAGAGGCGGCAAATCATAATGAGGTCGTTATTATGGGGGACTTCAACTACCCAAATATAGACTGGGAAACTGAAAGCTGTACATCCCATAAAAGAAACAGGTTCTTGGCAATAGCCAAAGACAATAACCTTTCCCAACTGGTTCAGGATCCAACTAGAGTGACAGCCATACTGGACTTAGTATTAACCAATAGACCAGATAGAACAACAGATTTGTAGGTTGGGGGAAACCTAGGAAATAGTGACCATAAAGTAGTAACCTTCCAATTATCCTTCAAACAAGCCAACTAAGTGAGGCCATAGGCTTAACTAACTGGGACAAAGTCCTCAAAAATAAAAATACAACCACAAAATGGGAGATTTTTAAAAGCATTGTAACATCTAATTGTGAGAGGTGCATACCTTATAGGAATAAAAGGGTAAGAAACAATAAGAAACCAATGTGGATAAATAGAACCGTAAAGAAAGCAATAAATGACAAAAAGAAAGCATATAAATCACTAAAACAGGAGGGGAGTCAGGAAGCACTGATAAACTATAAGAAAAAAAATTGAATATGTAAAAAAACTAATAAAAATTGCCAAACTAGAGACCGAGAGATTAATTGCCAAAGAGGGTAAAACTAACCCTAAAATGTTCTTCAATTATATAAATGGTAAAAAATATAAATCTGAAGGAGTCGGCCCTCTACATAGCAATGAGGGGGGTGTTACTATGTTCACTGAGGAAAATAAACAGTCAGATGAAATGCAGAATGTAAAAGTAAATTCCCCATTAAAAGTGCCCTGTCTGACCCTGGAAGAAGTACAACAGCGACTTACAATGATTAAAATAGACAAATCGCCAGGACCGGATGGCATACATCCCTGTAGCCTAAGGGAATTATGTGATGTCAAAGCCAGACCTTTATTTCTGATATTTACGGACTCTATACTGACAGGGAATTTTCCACAGGATTGGTGCATAGAAAATGTGGTGCCAATATTAAAAAAGGGTCGAAAACCAGAACCTGGAAATTATAGGCCGGTAAGTTTAACATCTGTTGTTGGTAAACTGTTTGAAGGTTTTCTAAGAGATACTATCTTGGATTATCTCAATGAAAATAATCAATAAAACCATATCAGCATGGCTTCATGAGGGATCGGTCATACCAAACGAATTTAATCAGTTTCTATGAGGGTTAAGTTCTAGACTTGACAGCGGCGAATCAATGGATGTTGTATATCTGGACTTCTCCAAAGCAGTTGACACTGTACCTCATAAAAGGTTAGTATATAAAATGAGAATGCTTGGACTGGGAGAAAATGTCTGTATGTGGGTAAGTAACTGGCTGAGTAATAGAAAACAGAGGGGGGTTATTAATGGTACACACTCAGATTGGGTCACTCTCACTAGTGGAGTACCTCAGGGGTCAGTACTGGGCCCTATTCTCTTCAATATATTTATTAATGATCTTGTAGAAGGCTTGCACAGTAAAATATCAATTTTTGCAGAAGACACTTAACTGTGTAAAATAATTAACACTGAAGAGGACAGTTTTCTGCTACAGAGGGATCTGAATAGATTGGAGGCTTGGGCAGAGAAATGGCAGATGAGGTTTAACACTGACAAATGTAAAGTTATGCACATGGGAAGGAATAATGCAAGTCACCTGTACATACTATATGGTAAAACACTCGGTAACACTGACATGAAAAAGTATCTAGGAATTTTAATAAACAGCAAACTAAGCTGTAAAAACGAGTGTCAGGCAGCTACTGCCAAGGCCAAAAAGATAATGGGTTGCATTAAAAGGGTCATAGATGCCCGTGATGAGAACATAGTCCTACCACTTTACAAATCACTAGTCAGACCACACATGGAGTACTGTGTACAGTTCTGGGCTCCTGTGAACAAGGCAGACATAGCAGAACTGGGGAGGGTTCAGATGAGGGCAACTAAAGTAATAACTGGAATGGGGCAACCACAGTACACTGAAAGGTTATCAAAATTAGGGTAATTCACTTTAGGAAAAAGACGACTGAACGGAGATGTAATAACTATGTATAACTATATCAGGGGTCAGTACAGAGATCTCTCCCATCATCTATTTACACACAGGACTGTGACTGTGATGAGGGGACATCCTCTGTGTCTGGAGGAAAGAAGGTTTCTACACAAACATAGAAAAGGATTCTTCACGGTAAGAGCAGTGAGACTATGGAACTCTCTGCCTGAGGAGGTGGTGATGGTGAGTACAATAAAGGAATTCAAGAGGGGACTGGATATATTTCTGGAGTGTAATAATAATACAGGTTATAGCTACTAGAGAGAGGTCGTTGATACAGGGAGTTATTCTGATTGCCTGATTGGAGTCGGAAAGGAATTTTTTCCCCTTAAGTGGGGAAAATTGGCTTCTGCCTCACAGGGGACTTTTGCTTTCCTCTGCATCAGCTAGCAGGATGGCAGGCCGAACTGGATGGACAAATGTATTTTTTTTTCTTATATACTATGTTACTATGTTACTATATTCAGTTCAGGTTTGCTCAGCCCTACTCATGAGTCATTGGATTTAACAGTGCTAGTATTATTATATTTTGTTTTATAGCTATACTGTCTTCAATATACTTTTTGGTGGCATAGGGGGACATACATTTGATCTGATCTTGTAAGATACTTGCAATGGCCCTGTATCTCTGCCTGTCTCCATAGTGACACCAGTCCCAGCAGTCATGGGTCCAAGTGGTCCACATTCAGGTTTGATCCCAGCACTGTATGGGTTAGCTGCTGGCAATGGAGTTTTCTGTGATTCTGCTAGTTATAGCCATTATCCCTACAACAACTGCATGGACACCATGACATTGCCCACACAATCTTGACCTAACAGTACGTCAAGGTGCCTCAATTTCTTGAGGTCCTTAAAGTATTATTACATCATACTGCATTAAAAGGGTTAAAACATTAAACTAAAACATATTAGCAGTAGAATCTACTATACACAATTTAAGGAAATCTTAGTTTCACTGGAAAAGTGCAGTAACATTTCCAGGAAAAACAGTGTAGAGCTGGGACTTGATGACCACACAAACTGTTTCTCTTGAGACCACATTAACATTGGGTCCTCATGTATTGTCCACCATAACACATCGACCTGGGACACGATGAGGATTCCTCGGCTAAGCCTGTTAACAAGAAAGGCTGTTGATATTCCCTATTAAATTTGGTGAAAGTACAATTAAAAAAAAAAAAAAAACTTCTTGTAAGAGTTCAACTGTACTTCCAAGAAAAATACATCTGTAATGATGCCATTGTTTGCAGAGAAATCCAATATGATGTTTTAATGTATTATTACTTTGGCAAGATAACAAAACATCAATTGTGAAAGCCATGATTTAAAAGTTGAAGTCAGTGTGCTCAGGGAAAGATTTCAGACTCCTGCAGCATATCAGGTGTTTCACAAATTATTTTTCTGTGCAAACTAAAAGTCTCCCATGAACCTAAAGAGGTTATCCAATTTCTCAAAACCCCTTCCAGGTATGCCGGGCCACTCACAGGTAATATACTTACCCAGCTCTCTGCTACTGGTGCTCCTGGTACTCGCACCCCTGCAAAAGGGGGACAAGCCTCCCGAGCATGACCTGCGATGCTAGGGAGGCTTGTGGCAGTTCCCGACTGCCATTGGCTGCTCAGCAGCTGACAACTGATGTTTTTATCCGTGTGCAGGGAAAAGCAGCAGCGGTGATGCGTGGACCAGGAGTGGCGCCGAGAGCGGAGTAAGTATATTACCGGTGAGGGGCCCTGCACATGTGGTGGTCTGGCACATGGGAGACACTATGGAGACACTATGGGGGCATTTCTGGCACATGGGGGACACTATGGGGGCATTTACTGGCACATGGGGGACACTATGGGTGAATCTTCTGGGGGCATTGCTGGCACATGGGGGACACTATGGGGGCATCTACTGGCACATGGGGGACACTATGGGGGAATCTACTAGGGGCATTGCTCGCACATTATGGGGACACTATGGTGTTGGAGGGGAGAAGAATACTATGGGGTAGAGTTGAGCGAACACCTGGATGTTCGGGTTCGACGAGTTCGGCCGAACTTTCGAAAAATGTTCGGGTTCGGGATCCGAACTCGACCCGAACTTCATCCCGAACCCGAACCCCATAGAAGTCAAAGGGGACCCGAACTTTTGGGCACTAAAAAGGCTGTAAAACACACCCGGAAAGAGCTAGAGGGCTGCAAAAGGCAGCAAAATGTAGTTAAATCCCCTGCAAACAAATGTAGATAGGGAAATGATGAGTTAACATAAAATAAATAAAAATTAAACAATATTAATTGGAGTGAGGTCCCATAGCACAGAATCAGGCTTCAAGTCACCCACCAATGGAGAAGGTCACTTACTATTATTTTGACCACAGCACCCAGACAAAGGAGAGAGGTCCCACAGCAGAGAACCAGGCATCATATCACCCACCACAGGAGTAGGCCACCATTTAGTTACTTTGACCCCTACACCCAGACGGAGGAGAGAGGTTACACAGCAGAGAATCAGGCATCATATCAACCACCACAGGAGAAGCCACCATTTAGTTACTTTGACCCCTGCACCCAGGAAGAGGAGAGAGGCCCCACAGCACATATTCTGGCATCATATCAGCCACCACAGGAGAAGCCACCATTGAGTTACTTTGACCCCTGCACCCAGGAAGAGGAGAGAGGCCCCACAGCACATATTCTGGCATCATATCAGCCACCACAGGAGAAGCCACCATTGAGTTACTTTGACCCCTGCACCCAGGAAGAGGAGAGAGGCCCCACAGCACATATTCTGGCATCATATCAGCCACCACAGGAGAAGCCACCATTGAGTTACTTTGACCCCGCACCCAGGAAGAGGAGAGAGGCACCACAGCACATATTCTGGCATCATATCACACACCACAGGAGAAGGCCTCTTTCAGTGATTTAGGCCTTTGGACCCAGACAGAGGAGAGAGGCACCACAGCACATATTCTGGCATCATATCAGCCACCACAGGAGAAGCCACCATTGAGTTACTTTGACCCCTGCACCCAGGAAGAGGAGAGAGGCCCCACAGCACATATTCTGGCATCATATCACCCACCACAGGAGTAGGCCACCATTTAGTTACTTTGACCCCTACACCCAGACGGAGGAGAGAGGTTACACAGCAGAGAATCAGGCATTTAGATCACCCACCACAGGAGTAGGCCACCATTGAATCAGACCCCGGCAACCATGTCAGATGGCACAAGCATAAGCTTTATATCAATCAGCACAGGAGAAGGCGACTTTGACAGACTTTGACCCCTACACCCGGACGGAGGAGAGAGGTTTCAAAGCAGAGAATCAGGCATTTAGATCACCCACCACAGGAGTAGGCCCCAATTTAATGGGACCCCGGCAACCATGTCAGATGGCACAACCATCAGCTTCATATCAATCAGCACAGGAGAAGGCGACTTTGAAAGACTTTGACCCCTACACCCAGACGGAGGAGAGAGGTTTCACAGCAGAGAATCAGGCATTTAGATCACCCACCACAGGAGTAGGCCCCCATTGAATCAGACCCTGGCAACCATGTCAGATGGCACAACCATCAGCTTTATATCAATCAGCACAGGAGAAGGCGACTTTGAAAGACTTTGACCCCTACACCCAGATGGAGGAGAGAGGTTTCACAGCAGAGAATCAGGCATCATATCAACCACCACAGGAGAAGCCACCATTTAGTTACTTTGACCCCTGCACCCAGGAAGAGGAGAGAGGCCCCACAGCACATATTCTGGCATCATATCAGCCACCACAGGAGAAGCCACCATTGAGTTACTTTGACCCCTGCACCCAGGAAGAGGAGAGAGGCACCACAGCACATATTCTGGCATCATATCAGCCACCACAGGAGAAGCCACCATTGAGTTACTTTGACCCCTTCACCCAAACAGAGGAGAGAGGTTCCACATCAGAGAATCAGGCATCATATCAACCACCACAGGAGTAGGCCACAATTTAGTTTATTTGACCCCTGCACCCAGGAAGAGGAGAGAGGCCCCACAGCACATATTCTGGCATCATATCACACACCACAGGAGAAGGCCTCTTTCAGTGATTTAGGCCTTTGGACCCAGACAGAGGAGAGAGGTCAGAGATTAGCTTCATATCCCCCAGCACAGCAGAAGACCGCTTTATTTGACTTAGGCCTCAGCACCCAGACAGAAGACAGAGGTAGCATGGCAGAGGTTATGGCTTCATGTCACCCGTTAGTTTAACCGGCCACTTTCATCTGGTTAGGCCCCGGCGCCCAGACAGAGAAGAGTTTCATTCAACTGTGGGTTTCATAAAATTTGTATCAAATAAAGAAGTGGCCCGTAGCACAACAAGACATGTTTTAGGCAGTTAATAAGGACTACTCTGCACAAGGGAGGGACAGGTCCTGTGGGATCCATGCCTGGTTCATCTTTATGAAGGTCAGCTTGTCCACGTTGGCTGTGGACAGGCGGCTGCGCTTGTCAGTAACGACGCCCCTGCCGTGCTGAATACGCGCTCAGATAAAACGCTGGCCGCCGGGCAGGAAAGCACCTCCAAGGCATAACATGCTAACTCTGGCCACGTGGACAATTTCGAAACCCAGTAGTTGAATGGGGCCGAACCATCCGTCAGGATGTGGAGGGTGTGCAGACATACTGTTCAACCATGTTAGTGAAATGCTGCCTCCTGCTAACACGTTCCGTATCAGGTGTCGGTGCAGATAGCTGTGGCGTGGAGACAAAACTTTTCCACATTTCTGCCATGCTAACCCTGCCCTCAGATGAGCTGGCCGTGACACAGCTGCGTTGGCGACCTCTTGCCACTCCTCTGCCTTCACCTTCCACCTGTTCCCCTGTGACATGTGGGAATGCTCTCAAGAGCGCCTCTATCAGCGTAGCGCTTGTACTCGCGCATCTTACGGTCGCGCTCCAGTTCAGGAATTAAAGTGGGCACATTGTCTTTATACCGGGGATCCAGCAGGGTGGCCACCCAGTAGTCTGCACATCGTTAAAACGTGGGCAACTCTGCTGTCGTTGCGCAGGCATTGGAGCATATATTCGCTCATGTGGGCCAGGCTACCCATGGGTAAGGACAAGCTGTCCTCTGTGGGAGGCGATCGTCATCGTCCACCGTATCCCCCCAGCCACGCACCAGTGATGGGCCTGGGCTGCCACCCCGCTGTGAACTTGCGTCATCCTCGTCCCCTCCACCTCCTCCTCCTCATCCTCCTCGTCCTCCAGTACAGTGCCTTGGCTGGCGACTCTGTGAACCTGTCCTCTGCTGCTTAAACAAACCTCCCTCTGAGCCACTTCGAACAGACTGGCCCGAAAGTGTTAGAAACGAGCCCTCATCCTCCTCCTCCTCCTCCACCTGGGCCACCTCCTCTAACATCATTGCCCTAAGTGTTTTCTCAAGGAGACATAGAAGTGGTATTGTAACGCTGATAACAGTGTCATCGCCACTGGCCATGTTGGTGGAGTACTCAAACAGCGCAGCAGGGCACACAGGTCTCGCATGGAGGCCCAATCATTGGTGGTGAAGTGGTGCTGTTCGGCAGTACGACTGACGCGAGCGTGCTGCAGCTGAAACTCCACTATGGCCTGCTGCTGCTCGCACAGTCTCTCCAGCATGTGCAAGGTGGAGTTCCACCGGGTGGGCACGTCGCATATGAGGCGGTGAGCGGGAAGGCCGGTTCCGCTGTAGCGCAGACAGGCGAGCAGCGGCAGGATGTGAACGGGCGGAAGCGCGCACAGACGGCCCGCACTTTATGCAGCAGCTCTGACATGTTGGGGTAGTGGTGAATGAACCTCTGCACCACCAAGTTCAGCACATGCGCCAGGCAAGGGATGTGCGTCAAACCGGCTAGTCCCAGAGCTGCCACGAGATTTCGCCCATTATCGCATACCACCAGGCCTGGCTTGAGGCCCACCGGCAGAAACCACTCGCCGGTCTGTTGTTCAATACCCCGCCACAACTCCTTTGCGCTGTGGGGCCTGTCCCCCAAACATATGAGTTTCAGAATGGCCTGCTGACGTTTACCCCGGGCTGTGCTGAAGTTGGTGGTGAAGGTGTGTGGCTGACCGGATGAGCTGGTGGAAGCAGTGGAGGAGGAAGCCGAGTAGGAGGAGGAGGCTACAGGAGGCAGAGAATGATGCCCTGCGATCCTAGGGGGCGGAAGGACGTGCGCCAAGGAACTGTCCGCCGGGGCCCAGCCGCCACTACATTCATCCAGTGTGCAGTTAGTGAGATATAGCGTCCCTGGCCGTGCTTACTGGTCCACGTATCTGTGGTTAGGTGGACCTTGCCACAAATGGCGCTGCGCAGTGCACACTTGATTTTATCGGACACTTGCATGTGCAGGGAAGGCACGGCTGTCTTGGAGAAGTAGTGGCGGCTGGGAACCACATACTGCGGGACAGCCATGGCCATCAGCTGTTTGAAGCTGTCTGTGTCCACCAGCCGGAATGACAGCATTTCAAAGGCCAGCAGTTTAGAAATGCTGGCGTTCAGGCCAAGGGCCTCGAGGGTGACTCGGGGGAATTTGCGCTTCCTCTCTAAGGTTTGAGATATTGAGAGCTGAACGCTGCTGTGTGATATAGTGGAGACGCTAGTTGACGGTGGCGGTGGTGGTGGTGTCGGTGGCACATCCTCTGTTTGCTGCTCGGCAGGTGGCAACATTCCTCTCGAGGCGGAAGCCGAGGCAGCAGCGGTAGAGGGAGCAGGGGGAGCCTCAGCGAGTGCCTGGTTTTTAAGGTGTGTACCCCACTGCAGTTCATGCTTTGCATGTAGATGCCTGGTCATGCAGGTTGTGCTGAGGTTCAGAACGTTAATGCCTCGCCTCAGGCTCTGATGGCAGAGCGTGCAAGTCACTCGGGTCTTGTCGGTAGGACATTGTTTAAAGAAGTGCCATGCCAGGGAACTCTTTGAAGCTGCCTTTGTGGGGCTGGGTCCCTGTTGGCGATGTCCAGTAGCAGGCGAACTCTGGGGCGGCGGCTCGCCTGCTTTGGCCCCCTGCTCCCTCTTTGGCTTCGCTGTTGTCTCGGTCTCACCACTACCTCTTCCTCTGAACTGTGAAAGTCATCGCCACGACCTTCAGTCCATGTGGGGTCTAAGACCTCATCGTCCTCTGCATCGTCTTCCACCCAGTCTCCTCCCTGACCTCCTCCTGTTCAGTCTGCACACTGCAAAAAGACGCGGCAGTGGGCACCTGTGTTTCGTCATCATCAGAGAGTCGGTGACTCTGCTGTGGTGGTATTCCCATGTCCTCTTCATCTGAGACATAAGTGGTTGTGCGCCAGTGCATGGTATGTCTTCCTCCACTGGGGAAGGGCTAGGTGGACGCCCCTGGGAAACCCTGGAAGCAGAGTCTTCAAACAGAAGAAGAGACTGCTGCATAACTTGTGGCTCAGACCGTTTCCCTGATATGCTTGGGGGTGATGTGACAGACTGATGGGCTTGGTTTTCAGGTGCCACCTGTGCGCTTCCGCAGAAGACTGGGTGGAAGACCATGTGGTGAACGTGCTGGAAGCACTGTCGGCCACCCAATCGATTAATGCCTGTACCTGCTCAGGCCTTACCATCCTAAGAGCGGCATTGGGCCCCACGAGATATTGCGGTACATTCTGCCGGCTAGTTGAGGGAGTTCGTTCCCTACTGTGTGCGCCTGGGGCCGAACGGCCACGTCCTCTACCAGCAACAGAGGCTCCACGGACACCACCACGACCGCGCCCTCGTCCCTTAATAGTATTTTTCTTCATTGTTGCGATTCAACTCGCACCACAATGAAATATATTATTTTTTATAAGCAAAATCCCCTCACTGGAATACTTTCAGTCTTTTGACTGTATGGATTACAGATGGAATGACTGTTATATGTGAGTACCGCTTTCTTTGACAGATTCTAGTATGGGTACATATATGTTTTCCCAACCCCAGCACATTAGTTTGCTAATTCCAGATGTATGAAACGCAGGCCTAACTGTATCTAGTATATTGAACGCCAGATAAACTAACTTGGCCTTTTTAAATAAAAAAATTCCCTCACTGGAATACTTTCAGTCTTTTGACTGTATGGATTACAGATGGAATGACTGTTATATGTGAGTACCGCTTTCTTTGACAGATTCTAGTATGGGTACATATATGTTTTCCCAACCCCAGCACATTAGTTTGCTAATTCCAGATGTATGAAACGCAGGCCTAACTGTATCTAGTATATTGAACGCCAGATAAACTAACTTGGCCTTTTTAAATAAAAAAATTCCCTCACTGGAATACTTTCAGTCTTTTGACTGTATGGATTACAGATGGAATGACTGTTATATGTGAGTACCGCTTTCTTTGACAGATTCTAGTATGGGTACATATATGTTTTCCCAACCCCAGCACATTAGTTTGCTAATTCCAGATGTATGAAACGCAGGCCTAACTGTATCTAGTATATTGAACGCCAGATAAACTAACTTGGCCTTTTTAAATAAAAAAATTCCTCACTGGAATACTTTCAGTCTTTTGACTGTATGGATTACAGATGGAATGACTGTTATATGTGAGTACCGCTTTCTTTGACAGATTCTAGTATGGGTACATATATGTTTTCCCAACCCCAGCACATTAGTTTGCTAATTCCAGATGTATGAAACGCAGGCCTAACTGTATCTAGTATATTGAACGCCAGATAAACTAACTTGGCCTTTTTTAAATAAAAAATTCCCTCACTGGAATACTTTCAGTCTTTTGACTGTATGGATTACAGATGGAATGACTGTTATATGTGAGTACCGCTTTCTTTGACAGATTCTAGTATGGGTACATATATGTTTTCCCAACCCCAGCACATTAGTTTGCTAATTCCAGATGTATGAAACGCAGGCCTAACTGTATCTAGTATATTGAACGCCAGATAAACTAACTTGGCCTTTTTAAATAAAAAATTCCCTCACTGGAATACTTTCAGTCTTTTGACTGTATGGATTACAGATGGAATGACTGTTATATGTGAGTACCGCTTTCTTTGACAGATTCTAGTATGGGTACATATATGTTTTCCCAACCCCAGCACATTAGTTTGCTAATTCCAGATGTATGAAACGCAGGCCTAACTGTATCTAGTATATTGAACGCCAGATAAACTAATCTTGGCCTTTTTAAATAAAAAAATTCCCTCACTGGAATACTTTCAGTCTTTTGACTGTATGGATTACAGATGGAATGACTGTTATATGTGAGTACCGCTTCTTTGACAGATTCTAGTATGGGTACATATATGTTTTCCCAACCCCAGCACATTAGTTTGCTAATTCCAGATGTATGAAACGCAGGCCTAACTGTATCTAGTATATTGAACGCCAGATAAACTAACTTGGCCTTTTTAAATAAAAAAATTCCCTCACTGGAATACTTTCAGTCTTTTGACTGTATGGATTACAGATGGAATGACTGTTATATGTGAGTACCGCTTTCTTTGACAGATTCTAGTATGGGTACATATATGTTTTCCCAACCCCAGCACATTAGTTTGCTAATTCCAGATGTATGAAACGCAGGCCTAACTGTATCTAGTATATTGAACGCCAGATAAACTAACTTGGCCTTTTTAAATAAAAAATTCCCTCACTGGAATACTTTCAGTCTTTTGACTGTATGGATTACAGATGGAATGACTGTTATATGTGAGTACCGCTTTCTTTGACAGATTCTAGTATGGGTACATATATGTTTTCCCAACCCCAGCACATTAGTTTGCTAATTCCAGATGTATGAAACGCAGGCCTAACTGTATCTAGTATATTGAACGCCAGATAAACTAACTTGGCCTTTTTAAATAAAAAAATTCCCTCACTGGAATACTTTCAGTCTTTTGACTGTATGGATTACAGATGGAATGACTGTTATATGTGAGTACCGCTTTCTTTGACAGATTCTAGTATGGGTACATATATGTTTTCCCAACCCCAGCACATTAGTTTGCTAATTCCAGATGTATGAAACGCAGGCCTAACTGTATCTAGTATATTGAACGCCAGATAAACTAACTTGGCCTTTTTTAAATAAAAAAATTCCCTCACTGGAATACTTTCAGTCTTTTGACTGTATGGATTACAGATGGAATGACTGTTATATGTGAGTACCGCTTTCTTTGACAGATTCTAGTATGGGTACATATATGTTTTCCCAACCCCAGCACATTAGTTTGCTAATTCCAGATGTATGAAACGCAGGCCTAACTGTATCTAGTATATTGAACGCCAGATAAACTAACTTGGCCTTTTTAAATAAAAAATTCCCTCACTGGAATACTTTCAGTCTTTTGACTGTATGGATTACAGATGGAATGACTGTTATATGTGAGTACCGCTTTCTTTGACAGATTCTAGTATGGGTACATATATGTTTTCCCAACCCCAGCACATTAGTTTGCTAATTCCAGATGTATGAAACGCAGGCCTAACTGTATCTAGTATATTGAACGCCAGATAAACTAACTTGGCCTTTTTAAATAAAAAATTCCCTCACTGGAATACTTTCAGTCTTTTGACTGTATGGATTACAGATGGAATGACTGTTATATGTGAGTACCGCTCTTTGACAGATTCTAGTATGGGTACATATATGTTTTCCCAACCCCAGCACATTAGTTTGCTAATTCCAGATGTATGAAACGCAGGCCTAACTGTATCTAGTATATTGAACGCCAGATAAACTAACTTGGCCTTTTTTAAATAAAAAATTCCCTCACTGGAATACTTTCAGTCTTTTGACTGTATGGATTACAGATGGAATGACTGTTATATGTGAGTACCGCTTTCTTTGACAGATTCTAGTATGGGTACATATATGTTTTCCCAACCCCAGCACATTAGTTTGCTAATTCCAGATGTATGAAACGCAGGCCTAACTGTATCTAGTATATTGAACGCCAGATAAACTAACTTGGCCTTTTTAAATAAAAAAATTCCCTCACTGGAATACTTTCAGTCTTTTGACTGTATGGATTACAGATGGAATGACTGTTATATGTGAGTACCGCTTCTTTGACAGATTCTAGTATGGGTACATATATGTTTTCCCAACCCCAGCACATTAGTTTGCTAATTCCAGATGTATGAAACGCAGGCCTAACTGTATCTAGTATATTGAACGCCAGATAAACTAACTTGGCCTTTTTAAATAAAAAAATTCCCTCACTGGAATACTTTCAGTCTTTTGACTGTATGGATTACAGATGGAATGACTGTTATATGTGAGTACCGCTTTCTTTGACAGATTCTAGTATGGGTACATATATGTTTTCCCAACCCCAGCACATTAGTTTGCTAATTCCAGATGTATGAAACGCAGGCCTAACTGTATCTAGTATATTGAACGCCAGATAAACTAACTTGGCCTTTTTAAATAAAAAAAATTCCCTCACTGGAATACTTTCAGTCTTTTGACTGTATGGATTACAGATGGAATGACTGTTATATGTGAGTACCGCTTTCTTTGACAGATTCTAGTATGGGTACATATATGTTTTCCCAACCCCAGCACATTAGTTTGCTAATTCCAGATGTATGAAACGCAGGCCTAACTGTATCTAGTATATTGAACGCCAGATAAACTAACTTGGCCTTTTTAAATAAAAAAATTCCCTCACTGGAATACTTTCAGTCTTTTGACTGTATGGATTACAGATGGAATGACTGTTATATGTGAGTACCGCTTTCTTTGACAGATTCTAGTATGGGTACATATATGTTTTCCCAACCCCAGCACATTAGTTTGCTAATTCCAGATGTATGAAACGCAGGCCTAACTGTATCTAGTATATTGAACGCCAGATAAACTAACTTGGCCTTTTTTAAATAAAAAAATTCCCTCACTGGAATACTTTCAGTCTTTTGACTGTATGGATTACAGATGGAATGACTGTTATATGTGAGTACCGCTTTCTTTGACAGATTCTAGTATGGGTACATATATGTTTTCCCAACCCCAGCACATTAGTTTGCTAATTCCAGATGTATGAAACGCAGGCCTAACTGTATCTAGTATATTGAACGCCAGATAAACTAACTTGGCCTTTTTAAATAAAAAAATTCCCTCACTGGAATACTTTCAGTCTTTTGACTGTATGGATTACAGATGGAATGACTGTTATATGTGAGTACCGCTTTCTTTGACAGATTCTAGTATGGGTACATATATGTTTTCCCAACCCCAGCACATTAGTTTGCTAATTCCAGATGTATGAAACGCAGGCCTAACTGTATCTAGTATATTGAACGCCAGATAAACTAACTTGGCCTTTTTTAAATAAAAAAATTCCCTCACTGGAATACTTTCAGTCTTTTGACTGTATGGATTACAGATGGAATGACTGTTATATGTGAGTACCGCTTTCTTTGACAGATTCTAGTATGGGTACATATATGTTTTCCCAACCCCAGCACATTAGTTTGCTAATTCCAGATGTATGAAACGCAGGCCTAACTGTATCTAGTATATTGAACGCCAGATAAACTAACTTGGCCTTTTTTAAATAAAAAAATTCCCTCACTGGAATACTTTCAGTCTTTTGACTGTATGGATTACAGATGGAATGACTGTTATATGTGAGTACCGCTTTCTTTGACAGATTCTAGTATGGGTACATATATGTTTTCCCAACCCCAGCACATTAGTTTGCTAATTCCAGATGTATGAAACGCAGGCCTAACTGTATCTAGTATATTGAACGCCAGATAAACTAACTTGGCCTTTTTAAATAAAAAAATTCCCTCACTGGAATACTTTCAGTCTTTTGACTGTATGGATTACAGATGGAATGACTGTTATATGTGAGTACCGCTTTCTTTGACAGATTCTAGTATGGGTACATATATGTTTTCCCAACCCCAGCACATTAGTTTGCTAATTCCAGATGTATGAAACGCAGGCCTAACTGTATCTAGTATATTGAACGCCAGATAAACTAACTTGGCCTTTTTAAATAAAAAAATTCCCTCACTGGAATACTTTCAGTCTTTTGACTGTATGGATTACAGGTGGACTGGTATTAGTAGGGGTGACACAAGCACACCCAAGTCCCTGATGTAGGATTTCTATGGCACAGACCACTATTACAAGTGATTAATGGACGTTGGGAGAGATTGTGCTGCAGCACTAGTCCCAAGATGGCCGCCGCCTATCAGCCCAGTAACATGTGCCACAAAATGGTCTGCACAACCTTTAAAAAAATAGCCTTGGACTGTGCTGCTAAATCGCTATTGGTCTGAATCCCAGGTGTAGATGTCTGACTTGTTTGGAGCTTTGGAATGCACACTGTGGCAGCTTCTGCTGCAGCACTACAAGTCGCAAAATGGCGGCCGGCGGTCAGCCCAGGTACATGTGGATGGAAAAATCACTCTGGCCACTCTAAAAATAGCCAATCCCTATCAAAAAGCAGCTCAGCTGCAGTTGTTCAGATGAATCACAGGTGGAGGAGAGAAATTTGCTTCCAGTTATTCAATTATCCCTGCCTATTCTCGCCCTAGCATCAGCTGCGTCTATCCCTGTTCTATTCACATCGGGAGTGAGCACGTCCCGACGTGCGCACAAGCTTATAAAGAGGCTGAGTCACATGCTGCACTCGGCCAATCACAGCCTTGCCAATAGTAGGCATGGCTGCGATGGCATCTTAGGGCAAGTAGTATGATGCATGTTGATTGGCTGCTTTGCAGCCTTTCAAAATGCGCCTAAATACATGCCGAACGACGAACCCGAACCCAAACTTTTTTGAAAATGTCCGGGTTCGGGTCCGGGTCCCGGACACCCCAAAATTCGGTACGAACCCGAACGATGCTCGAACTGTTCGCTCAACACTACTATGGGGGTATATTATATAGGCACATTATGGGGGCACTATGTGGGCATTTACTAGGGGCATTATATAGGGGTATTTTATACTTGCACACATTATGGGGACATTAGCTCAACTGGCGGCAATAAGGGAGTTTTTTTTGCACTGGCACAGAGAACGGGAGCACTTTTGAATTAGTGCACATTATTATTATTATTGAAGGTGGCGGGGGGGGGGGGTTGGGGTTATGCTTGAGGGGGGGGGGGGGACACCATTTTCTACCGCATCGGGTGACACCAGCCCTAGCAACGCCACTGGATCTGACCCCCAATGACCCCCAAACAGACCTTAGATCAGACACCCATGTTAGGCCTCTTTCACACGAACGTTTGTTTTGCGAGTGTACGGGCTGTTTTTTGAGTTCAGTATACGGTCTGTATATTGAACCATTCATTTCAATAAACGGAAGGTACTCCGTGTGAATTCCATTTCCGTATTTCAGTTCTGTTCAAAGATAAAGCATGTCCTATTATTGTCCGCATCACGGACAAGGATAGTACTCTTCTATTAAGGGCCAGATGTTCCATTCCGCAAAAAACGGATTGCACACAGATGTCATCCGTTTTTTTTTTTTTTTTGTGGATCAGATTTTTGCGGACTGCAAAACCATACCGTTGTGTGAAAGAGGTCTTAATCAGAGCTCAGAGCAGAAAAAAATAAATCAACTTACCTCTCCTGCTCTGGACGTCGCTGCTGCTTCGGACATCCAGTGCTCTTCCTGTTCTTGCTGCTGCTCTGTGCTTTTTCCTGATATCGCACAGCGTGAGGTCACAGAACATGCTGACATTCTCACGCTGTGCACAGGTCACAGCACAACGTATGGCCAAGAAAGACAAGGAAGCGGTGAATACAGTTCCCGCATGGGGAGTGCTGCATTCACTGCTCCCCAGTCCTCCTGTACTAATGAGCTGTCTACTTGCATGTCCGCTACATTGTAGCAGCAAGTTTTCATCTACTTGACAAAATAAAGCTGCATTGCCATGCAATTCTACTAAGTAGATGGCATACACATGGGTGGGATTCAAATTTTTAACAGGTTCCCTACTCAAGGGCGGACACGTGGCGTCATGACACATGTTTACATATACATACACCATATATATGCAACACACATACACATAAATACACCATATACATGGTACACATACATAAAAACTATATATACACTACACACACATACCACCCAACAAAGGAGCTAAACTATCAGTGGTGCGCAAAGCAATGGAAGTAAACATCTGCAGCTGCCCTGCCGCCACCAGAGCAGTGGATCGGGACTCAGCCGGTAACACGGTTCTCCGATCCAGTTGTAATTTTAACAACCGGATCTGGAGAACTGGAGGAAACTGGCTGAATTCCATGCCTGGGCGTACAGGTAGGCAAACTAAAGTAAGCAATGTAGATGTAGCAGTGCTCACATGAGCACCACAGCCCCTTCAAACAGCTGTTGAATGCAGGTACTGAGTGTTGGATCCCACCGATCTAATATTGACAACCTCTCCTGAAACAGGAATTTCACCTTTATTATGTAACTATAATGATCCAATGCATCTGCTGTATAACTAAACTGAATACATTTTTACAAACAACCTGTAATGAAAATATTCTATTATTTTCTGTCTACACCTAGAGTTGAGCGACCACCTGGAAGTTCGTTTTCGATGGGTTCGGCCGAACTTCATAAAACAGTTTGGGTTGGGGATCCGAACTTAACTCGAATTTGACCCCGAACCCGAAACCCGTTGAAGTCAATGGGGACCTGAACTTTTTGGCACTAAAATGGCTGTAAAATAACCCTGGAAAGGGCTATAGGGCTGCAAAAGGCTGCAAAATGTAGGTAAATGCGCTGCAAACAAATGTGGATAGGGAAATTACTTAAAATAAAATAAATAAAAATTGAACATTATTAATTGGCAACTCGAAGGAGGAGGTGGATGTGGAGTAGAAGGTTGAGGAGGCGTCAGGTGGGAATGCCATCAGCAGCGCATCTACCTGCGTGCGTTTGTAGTCACGCGTCATGTCACCCTCCAATGCAACAGGCGATTTTCAGAAATGTAGGCCCCTGGCACTCAGACTGAGGAGAGGTTTATTCACGGCAATAAGAGGTTAATGTCACCCACCAATGGAACAGGCGATTTTCAGTACGTTAGGCCCCTGGCACCCAGACAGAGGAGAGGTTCATTCACGGCAATAAGAGGTTAATGTCACCCACCAATGGAACAGGCGATTTTCAGTAAGTTAGGCCCCTGGCACCCAGACAGAGGAGAGGTTCATTCACGGCAAAACAGGCTTCATGTTATCCACCAATGCAACAGGAGATTTTCAGAAATGTAGGCCCCTGGCACCCAGACAGAGGAGAGGTTCATTCATGACAAAAAGCAGTTAATGTCACCTACCAATGGGACAGGCGATTTTCAGTAAGTTAGGCCCCTGGCACCCAGACAGAGGAGAGGTTCATTCACGGCAAAAAGAGGTTAATGTCACCCACCAATGGAACAGGTGATTTTCAGTAAGTTAGGCCCCTGGCACCCAGACAGAGGAAAGGTTCATTCACGGCAAAAAGAGGCTAATGTCACCCACCAATGGAACAGGCAATTTTCAGAAATGTAGGCCCCTGGCACCCAGTCAGAGGAGAGGTTCATTCACGGCAAAACAGGCTTTATGTCATCCACCAATGCAACAGGCGATTTTCAGAAATGTAGGCCCCTGGCACCCAGTCAGAGGAGAGGTTCATTCACGGCAAAACAGGCTTTATGTCATCCACCAATGCAACAGGCGATTTTCAGAAATGTAGGCCCCTGGCACCCAGTCAGAGGAGAGGTTCATTCACGGCAATAAGAGGTTAATGTCACCACCAATAGAACAGGCGATTTTCAGTACATTAGTCCCCTGGCACCCAGACAGAGGAGAGTTTCATTCATGGCAAAAAGAGGTTAAAGTCACCCACCAATGAAGTAAATGTGTACCCGAACTTTTGGGCACAAATATGGCTGTAACAAAGTCCTGGTAAGGACTATAGGGCTGCAAAAGGCAGCAAAATGTAGGTAAGTGCCCTGCAAACAAATGTGGATAGGGAAATAACTTAAAATAAAATAAAACAAATAAAAATTAAACATTATTAACCAGCAACTCGGAGGAGGAGGTGGATGCGGAGTCGGAGGTTGAGGAGGCGGCGAATGTTGTGTTGTTGCTGGAAGCGGCGATGAAGGAGGAGGTGGGGGTATCTCAAAAGGTTTTATTTATCTATTTATTTATTTATTTATTTATTTAGTTTTTGGTTTATAAAATTGGGGTAGCCCCCAAAATAATGGTACAAATAAGAAAAAGGATTCAATGAATAAGTGCACTGGAGTACAAGAATGTATGGTTGAGGCGGTTATAAATGTCTATTCTGCACAAGGTACGGACAAGTCCTGTGGGATCCATGCCTGGTTCATTTTAATGAACATGAGCTTGTCCACGTTGGCTGTGGACAGGCGGCTGCGTTTGTCTGTAATGACGCCCCTGCCGTGCTAAATACACGTTCAGACAATACACTGGCTGCAGGGCAGGCCAGCACATCCAAGGCATAAAGGGCAAGCTCAGGACATGTGGAGAATTTGGAGACCCAGAATTTGAATGGGGCAGGACCATCAGTCAGTACGTGTAGGCGTGTGCACACGAACTGTTCCACCATGTTGTTAAAATGCTGCCTCCTGCTAAGATGTTCCATATCAGCTGGTGGTTCAGGTTGCTGTGGCGCGGTGACAAAGCTTTTCCACATGTCCGCCATGCTAACCCTGCCTTCTGAGGTGCTGCCCGTGACACAGCTGCGTTGTCGACCTCTTCATCCTCCTCTTCTGCCTTGTGCTTCCCCTTGTACCCCAGTGTCAGTTGGGAATGCCCTCAGGAGCGCGTCTACCAGAGTGCACTTGTAGTCACGTATCTTCCTATCACACTCCACTGCGGGAATTAAGGAGGGCACGTTGTCTTTGTAGTGGGGATCCAGCAGGGTGGCAACCCAGTAGTCAGCACAAGTTACAATGTTGGCAACTCTGCTGTTGTTGCGCAGGCACTGCAGCATGTAGTCGCTCATGTGTGCCAGGCTGCCCAGAGGTAAGGATAAGCTTTCCTCTGTAGGTGGTCTATTATTTGTGTCCTCTGTATCCCCCCAGCCATGCTCCAGTAATGGCCATAAGCTGCGTTGGGTGCCACCATGCTGTGAACCCGATTCCTTCTCCTCCTCTACCTCATCCTCCAGTACTGTGCCTTGGCTGGCCAGCATGTGTACCTGGCCTCTGCTGGTGCAGAAACCCACCCTCTGAGCCACTTTTGAATAACCGGCCTGAAACCCTGTGAAATGCCCCCTCTTCCTCCTCCTTCTGTGCCACATCCTCTTCCATCATCGCGGTAATTGTTTATTCAAGGAGACATAAAAGTGGTATTGTAATGCTAACAATGGCGTTATCAGCACTGGCTATGTTGATTGAGTACTCAAAAGATCGCAACAAGGTACACAGGTCTCGCATGGAGGCCCAGTCACTGGTGGTGAAGTGGTGCTGTTCCGCAGAGCGACTGACCCATGCGTGCTGCAGCTGAAACTCCACTATTGCCTGCTGCTGCTCGCACAGTCTTTCCAGCATATGCAAGGTGGCGTTTCACCTGGTGGGCACACCGCATATGAGGCGGTGAGTGAGAAGGCCGAAGTTACGCTGCAGCGCAGACAGGCGAGCAGCAGCAGTGTGAGAACGCCGACGTGCGCACAGACGGACCGCACTTTCTGCAGCAGCTCTGACATGTCTGGGTAGTTTTTAAGGAATTTCTGCACCACCAAATTCAGCACATGCGCCAGGCAAGGGATGTGCGTCAAACCGGCTAGTCCCAGAGCTGCTACGAGATTTCGCCCATTATCACACGGGCTTGAGGCTCACTGGCAGCAACCACTCATCGGTCTTTTCTTCTATGCCCCTCCACAGCTCCTGTGTGGTGTGGGGTTTGTCCCCAAAACACATGAGTTTTAAAACCGCCTGCTGATGTTTACCCCTGGCTGTGCTGAAGTGGGTGGTGAAGGTATTTCGCTGACCGGACGAGGAGGTGGTAGAAGAGGAGGAGGAGGAAGCGGAGTAGGAGTAGCAGGCAACAGGAGGCAAATAATAATGCCCTGCGATCCTCGGTGGTGGAAGGATCTGTGCCAAACCGCTATCTGCCTCGGGCCAAGCCGCCACTACATTTATCCAGTGTGCATTTTTAGGGAGATATAGCGTCCCTGCCCGTGCTTACTGGTCCATGTATCTGTGGTTATGTGGACCTTGCCACAGATGGCATTGCGCAGTGTACACTTGATTTTATCCTCCACTTGGTTGTGCAGGGAAGGGACGGCTCGCCTGTAAAAGTAGTGGCGGCTGGGAACGACGTACTGTGGGACAGCCACCGCCATCAGCTGTATAAAACAGTTCGTCTCCCCCAGACAGAATGACAGTATTTCAAAGGCCAGTAATTTTGAAATGCTGGCATTCAGGATCTGGGATTGAGGGTGCATAGGTGGGTATTTTCTCTTTCTCTCCAGTGTTTGGGAGATGGACAGCTGAACGCTTGTGTGTGACATGGTGGAGATGCTTTGTGATGATGACGGAGGTGGTGGTGTTGGTGGCACATCCTCTGTTTGCTGGGTGGCAGGTGCCACTGTGACTCCAGAGGTGGAGGAAGAGGCAGAGACAGCAGCAGAAGAGGAAGCAGGAGGAGCCTGAGATCTTTCTTGGTTTTTAATGTGTTTACTCCACTGCAGTTCGTGCTTTGCATGTAGATGCCTGGTCATGCAGGTTGTGCTCAGGTTTAGAACGTGTATGCCTTGCTTCAGGCTCTGATGGCACAACTTGCAAACCACTCGTGTCTTGTAGTCAGGACATTGTCTGAAGAACTGCCACGCCAATGAACTCCTTGGAGCTTTGGTGTGCTAGGTCCCTGGGTGCGGTGGGCAGTAGCAGGCGTACTGTCTCGGGGATGGCCACTCTGCTTTTGCAGCCTGCTCCATCTTTTGCTGTGCTGTTGCCTCTGTGCGACCACCACCTCTTCCTCAGAAATGCACACGTCACTAGCATGAACTTGAGTCCAGTCGGAGTCTAGGACCTCATCGTCCTCCACATCCTCTTCCACCCATTCTTGACCCCTGCCCTCCTCTTCAGTCTGCACATTGCAGAAAGCCACAGCAGTTGGCACCTGTGTTTCGTCATCATCAGAGACATGCTGCGGTGGTCCTCCCATGTCCTCATCCTGCAACATAAGTGGTTGGACATCAGTGCATTTAATGTCTTCCACTTCTGGGGTAGGGCTATGTGGATGGCCCAGGGAAACCCTGCCAGCAGAGTCATCAAAAAGCATAAGAGTCTGCTGCATGACTTAGAGCTCAGGCTGCTTGGCTGCTTTGCAAGGGGGTGAGGTGAAAGACTGATGGGCATGGGCTGCAGGTGCCAACTCTGAGCTTTCTGCAGGGGACTGGGTGGGAGGTCCTGTGAAGGAACTGGTGCCACTGTCAGCCACCCAATCTACTATCGCCTGTACTTGTTCTGACCTCACCATCTGTAGAGCGGCATTCGGGCCTACCAAATAACTGCTGCAGGTTCTGTCGCCTACTCACACCGGAGGAAGGTGTTTCACTTGGACCTGTAGCTGCCGCTGAACGGCCACGTCCTCTCCCAGCAACAGGAGCTCCACCAACACCACCATGACCATGCCCACGTTCCTTATTTGATGTTCTCTTCATTACTTGTGTTCAGCCACCAAGCTGGCAGATGGTTTATCTCCGGTGTCAATTTAACTGCCAATAGTCAACAATTAAGTTCACTAACCCTAACGCAGTGCCGGTGTCATAAAAATGCTCTGTGGAACAAGAATTGTATGCTGTATGCACAACTGCTTTGTGAACCAAGAACACGTCTTTTTTCCCCAAAACACACTAATGCACTATTTCAGTGCTGAAATTTTAAATAGGTATTTGTACGCTGTATGCACAACTGCTTTGTGGACCAAGAACACGGACAGCTTTTTTCCCCAAAACACACTAATGCACTATTTCAGTGCTGAAATTTAAAATAGGTATTTGTACGCTGTATGCACAACTGCTTTGTGGACCAAGAACATGGCTTTTTTCCCTAAAACACACTAATGCACTATTTCAGTGCTGAAATTTAAAATAGGTATTTGTACGCTGTACGCACAACTGCTTTGTAGACCAAGAACACGGATGGCTTTTTTCCCTAAAACATACTAGTGCACTATTTCAGTGCTGAAATGTAAAATAGGTATTAGTGCGATGTATGCACACTTGATTTGTGGACCAAAAACACGTCTTTTTTTCCCTAAAACACAGTAATGCACTATTTCAGTGCTGAAATTTAAAATAGGTATTTGTACACTGTATGCACAATTGCTTTGTGGACCAAGAACACGTCTTTTTTTTCCATAAAACACAGTAATGCACTATTTCAGTGCTGAAATTTAAAATAGGTATTTGTACGCTGTAGGCACAACTGTTTTGTAGACCAAGAACACGGCTTTTTTCCCCCTAAAACACAGTAATGCACTATTTCAGTGCTGAAATTTAAAATAGGTATTTGTACGCTGTATGCACAATTGCTTTGTGGACCAGGAATACTGCTTTTTCCCCCAATAATACACTGATGCACTATTTCACTGCAGAAATGTAAAATAGGTATTTGGGCGGTGTATTTGAAACTGCTTTGTGGACCAGGAATACCGCTTTTATTCCCCAAAAATGTACAGATGCACTATTTCACTGCAGAAATATAAAATAGTTATTTGTACCCTGTATGCACAACTGCTTTGTGGACCAGGAATACCGCTTTTTTCCCCCCCAAAAATACACTGATGCACTATTTCACTGCTGAAATTGAAAATGCGGTTTGGTGCGTTATATGCACAAGTGCTCTATAGCACCACAATACAGATTTTTGCCCCAGACTACAGAAATGGACTATGTCACCCCTAACTTATACAAAAGGTAATGTAGGGGACTTGACCTGCCAGAAAAAAGGATTTTTTCCTTCACTGAGCTACCAAAAAGAATTAGACTGATGTCCCTGGCAGGCTGGCACACATGCACGTCACATGCAGTTCCAAGGACAATGCAGTGGCTAAAATGGCCGCCGACCCCCACCTCAGATGGACAGATGGATTTAAAAAAAAAACACTTTGCAGTATCACTGGGCTCAGGGCTGGGTACAAAAATGTAGGATTGCAGTAGCACCCTCCCTCAATAATTGCTGTAGCTGGAATATTTCACACCACCAGGCTCAACAGATTTCTTTACTAATCTCTCCCTGGGAGCACTGGCAGCAACCTTTCCCTATACTAACAGCAGCAGAGTGATGTGCGGCACTACGTGACTGCAGCTTATAAAGAGGCTGGGTGACATGCTGCACTCAGCCAATCACAGCCATGCCATTAGTAGGCATGGCTGTGATGGCTTCTTAGGGAAAAGATGCAAAACGCTTGCTGATTGGCTGCTCTGCAGCCTTTCAAAAAGAGGGTAGAATCGCCAAACAACGGACCCAAACCCGAAGCTTTATGAAAATGTTCGGGTTCGGATACAGTTCCGGTTCGCTCAAATCTATCTACACCATATAGTCATATGTTTCTCCATGGTGACAGACTACAAGCAAATGTTGTGCAGACTGACCCTGCAGTCTCGCTCCCTCCCAACTGACCCCTAACCTTTGGAAAATTTGACACATTAGCAAAAAAACAGACGGTCATAATGGATATATGGCTGCAGAACTGCACATGGTTAATTTCTGTTCAATTTATAGTCACAATGAAGAAAAGGTAACTGCTCATTAATGATGGGTAACACCACCATTCTGTATTAGCCTTTTAGATTAATGCACTATAGAGTGCACTAATTATCACAAAGAATCACAAAGCTCTTATTTTACAAGAACACCACAATCATAATTGATCACAATCAAAATGATTTGTAAAAATAAAAGTCAGCCTGGAAAGGGTTACAAGGCCAATGTGTAGACTCTGTTGCTCCATGAAGCTTCAATGAGAACTATTAAAGCTGGGGCATTGCCATTTCACCTACAGACTCTGCTTTCTCTGCAACTGCCGCGCCATCTGCACTTTGATTGACAGGGCCAGGTGGTGTAAATGTGATCACGCTTGCCTGGCCCTGTCAGTCAAAGTGGAGGGGGCAGGCAATTGCAGAGAGAGCAGAGCCTCTAGGTGAAATGGCAACGCCCCCGCTGCTCCTAGAGACTCATTTGCATACATTAAACCATCATTTTTTTTAGCAGTGCGGGCATATATGAACATGGGACTAACACAGATGCCTTCAGCTGCCAAGTGCACATGTAACAGGTCAGCCAGTGTCATAGGTACAAATCTGCTGACAGATGCAATTTAAGACATGTGATCACACCAGTGATCACAGAAAAGGGGAGATTTTACAACAACCATGCCAACAAGAAAACCACTATATATCAGATGAATGTATCCCTTAATATTACCAACAGTCAGCTTACATTTAGTTATTCTGCAACCTACCATCATCTTCAAAGCCAGAGAAAAATAAGTTAAAATTAACAAAATACAATTATTTGGTATATGTTTCCCACAAAAGTTAGTCTAAACAGTTAAATGCTAGCACTCCTAAGCAAATTGTAGATTGTGAGGTCACGCTGTAATCTTGTTGGCACAGACATAAGTCACAGTTCAGGAACGGGGAGAAGGTACTGCCAACTAAAACAGAACGGCACTATATCTGACGGCTAAACTCTTACTGGTATTGTTCCTTATCACTTTCTTCTTTAATGTGCACCATCGATATATCTCATAGTAAAAGATTCTTGGAAAAAGTCACATTGCACTTACTGTAGTTCACATGAATGTTTTTTGTGTGATTTCTGCTAATTTTAAATAAGCTGCTAATTTTAAATAAGCTTTTTACTATTTATATTAGCTGCATTAGGTTAAGATAAGAAGTTTTACATGTATATACATATAGATAGTTCTAAGAATGATTAAAAAATGATAACCATGATCATTTGCAATGTATAGTCATTATACCTAGTGCCCTCCCCATGAATTATAGGGCCTCAGTTTCTGAGGTTCCCCAATGTCTTGGGAGTTGTAGTTTTACAACAGCTGGAGCGCCGCAGGTTGAGCATCCCTGATCTAGATGACTAAAAATTGTAGCGGTGATTAAAAATCTCCGTGATTAAAACTTTGACATTATACCAAAAACATATCTCATGCAATTCACAGCTGACTTTCAGACTTATAACTTAGCCATATAACAAAAGTTTACCTAACATCCTGCAAATCTAAGAAGATCCACGAGGGGATGATGTCTAGGAAATTCTTATTAAAAGCATAATATGCTTACATTTACTGGCAATGATTTCAACTAACATCATTTAGCCTTATCTGAACAATCTTGAAACAACATGATAATGGTTACAACCTGGCATAGCTCCCATCAAGTTCACGTACCTCAGTGGGGACAGGGGAACATGGAAAGATAACAGTAAATTAGGAATTCTGGGCTGTAGAACTGCTCATATGTTCAGTACAGACAGAACATTACACTAAGCACAAAAACACTACAAGCAATAACATTTCAATCCCGGCAATCTGTAACTGTCTTACAGGTAACTCTTTGTCATTACATGGTGTAAATGTTTACATGAGACAAGGATGATAATGTCTGGTTTAGGTTAAAAAATAGTAATTTTTTGCCTGGCACATAGTTTTCTTTACACACATGGACATTGTTTATGGAGGAGTAGACAGAGACAAATATGCCACTTGCACTGATGTCACTCAAGTTGCAAGCGCCATTACATTGCCAAACATCACCATGTTATAATACCAGTAAGCATTACCCTTGTACAAGATTATTGCTACCTCAATGTGGCATAAAAATTTTGCATACCTGCAGGGGTGCTCCCAGCCTTTATGCTGCCTGAGGATAAAATTGAAACAGCGCCCCCCAGTAAATGCCCCTATAGTACTCCTCTCCCCTTCCTCACAGTGTCCCCCATTATGTACCAGTATAAAATGACCCATATAGTGCCCAAGTAGATGACCTCAGTGTCCCCCATAATTTCTCAGTATAAAATACCCCTTATTAGTGCCCCCATAGTGCTCCTCTCCCCCTTTCCCATGGAGCCCACATTATGTGTCCCAGTATAAAATGCCCCTATGCAGAGCCCCCAGTAGATGCCCTCATAATGCCCCTCATAATGTGCCTGTATAAAATACTGTTTTAGTGCCTCCAATAGATGCCGCCATAGTGCTCCTCTCCCCCTTCCCCATAGTGGCGGCCCCATAATGTGCCAGTATAAAATACCCTCTTAGCGCCTGCAATAGATGCCCCCATAGTGCTCATCTCACCCTTCCCCATAAAAAATACCCCTACTTTCTGCCATCAATGAATGCACACATAGTGTCCCTTATGATGTACCAATAAGAAGTGCCCCTAGATGTCCCCATAGTGCTCCTTTTGTGCATCGTGCTATATAAAAAAATAAACACAAATACTTACCTCGATGAGGCTGGCAGCGATGCGATGCAGGCCTCTTATGGCCTGTGACTCCCACTGTACGGCTCAGGCGCCATAGCGCCGTATGCACCGGCCTCTGATAGGCTACAGGCACTAGGCCTGCAGCCTATCAGAGGAACGGGAAGGAAGACACCTCTTCCCTGCTCCGTCGCACCATTCATCTGTATCACTGTCCTGAGGACGGAGATACAAATGAATATTGAGATGAGCGCTTCCACAATGGGTGCCTTGCCCCTGCCACCCCCCACTTGTCACCAGGGCTGCACCGCCTGAGGCAATTGCCTCGCCTAATTGGCAGTGTGGCCCTGCATACCTGCCATCATGTCATTGACACTACATTTACTTTGATTTCGAAATGCGGGACACACATTTTTTTCTTCATTGTAATGTTTTTTTGTTTGCTTTTATCATTTTGGTGTTTTTTGTGTCCATTGCTTTTTTATGGCTTTTTTTCAGGCCTTTTTCAGTACTCTTCTATATAGGGGAAAAACGTGATTAAAACAAACAAACAAACAAACAAAAAAACGCCATGAAAAACAGATGTGATTCTCATGGATTTTTTAAAGTAGCAAAATTACTCCTGACCAAATTCATGCATGAAGGAGCTCTCAGACCTGCATTATCAGGATTACAGCACATCCTCCTCCTACTTCAGGGACTTTGTGGTTCCAGTTCTGCTGTGCCTGTGCAGCGTCCCACTTGATGTGTGTATGGGTCACTGCAAAGTTGTCATGTTCCATGTTATGTTATTAGCATATTCCTGGGATAGCTGATAAATCCTCGTTAACAGGCCGCTAGGTGCACTGCACATATTCCATCACTAGATGGGGATATCATTACTATATATATAGCTCAGATCAGGCCTAGTGGGTGGGGGTTGAGGAGTAGTAGGGGAGTGAGGAGCAGGGGAAAGAGAGGGCCCCTTCCTCTTAGCCCTCCGAGCTCCATGGTCTGGAGGAGCACGCTTTCATCTCAGCATTAAGCCGAAGACAGGCAAGGTGAGACCTATCTCTGCCGTACACCCTTCCGAGGTGCCAAGTAAATTATTATTATTATAAAGACAAAGGAGGACAATAACCATTTTACTAGGCTCCAAACACCTTTGTACAAAGGTGAAGGTCTTATAGCTTCCGGCAGCCTCACCGTTCGTTACTTCAAAGACAGAAAGGCCAACTGTTGCAACACTTGTGTGCGGAAGATTAGTATCAAAGCCACCATTACTGAGCTGAGGGATACAAGCAAGGCAAAGAGCTAAGTACCAGTAAGAACGGTTATTTTCACACCCTATCTAGACTTAGGCCTGATTCACCTCTTCACAGACAAAAAGCCTGTCATATGCGACTTACTGCATTCAACACCTGTATACATGAGAGACTATGTCTATTGGAATATATATGCTAAAAAGGAACTTATGAGCAATAAAGTTACCATTGGATTTGAACCCTGTCTCATTCTTCCATTTCCATACTGCAACCACTCTCATCATTTTGCACGACCAAGGTGCTGGCATCATGATACTACCTAATTCAGGGGCCCAGCCGCACAAGCACACAGAAATCCAATCACCATCAAGGGCACCTCAGTCACCACCTGGCCGGTGTCCCCTGTAATAGAGTGTGCCCCGGACAATCTGGTGCTGTTCTCCCCTTCACTGCAGCCAGCCCAGGTGGCGTCAAAACTGTGAGTAAAGAGCTAACTGCCATTATTCCTCGGTACACCGGCACCTCACAAGTTATCCCCCTGTGGCCTGCGTCTTTGCACTTGTGTCACCAGCTGTCAGCAGATTCATGGTCTCCTCCCAGGCTGAAGTCTTTACCAGAACCCTCATGCAGTAATGTATATGGACACACACCCAACTACCAATGGTGAGAAGGACAACCCCTGTTATAATCTTAGCCTACAGGAGGAATGCAATGTTCCTCCACCTATGGGCTGTGTAACTTCTCAACATGTTGGTGCTTTACTAAAAAAAATCACTTGTTGATCGCCAGATTGATACTGTACACGTGTAAGAAAGCCTACAGATGTAAAGATGTCCACATGATTATCTTGCTTGTGAACAAATAAATATATTAAAGAAGTTGAAAAGTTTAAAATCTGCAGTAAATAAACCAGATGACAAGGTTGGACCTGTGGTGATTTGGCTTGTGGAGTAGTGTGACTGTGAAGAGCTTAGACAGCTGAAAGATGTCAATTGCTATAAGCCATTGGATGCGAATCCATCTGTGAACTTTGAACGGGATCTGGACAACATTTTGTTTAGAGGAGATGATGCAAATATCATCTCTAAATGAGTGTATAAAAAGTCTGATTGTGGCGCCAAAATCTTCTTCCAAAGGTCCACATGGTAATATACCTGGCTCCCTGACAGAAGAAAGGTGGCCATGTGAAATGTACTGCATCTGGCAAAACCCTCATTGGTATGTAAGCCGTGTACCAGGGTGGGCTCCACAGGATACAGCGAAGTCACAAACAATGAAAGCAACACCGACACCAGCTTGTGCAAAACAGAACTTTCTTTACTGAAAGATATAATAGCAATGAACACAATCCCAAATATGGAGGCAAAGCAAATGAAATTACATACACTCAACCACAGCCGAGAACCCCTGTTTTGCACAGCAAGATGCCCCCTGGTGGATACCGAGGAAGTTTGCTATAATTTACCTACTGGCAGGTACACTAAAACTACCCCACCATACCTGTTATTACCCTGTTGATGATACAAACTATTAACCCCTTCCCGACCAGCACTGTAATAGTACAGCACAGCGGAAAATGACTTACCACCCAGCGGCGTTTACTATTACGGCACGTCGAACCCCCGGGCATAACCGCTCAGGAACCAGGATGCGATGGCTGCTCAGCCGGGCAGGTAGCCATGTTAGCTAAGAGCTGGGGGAGGTATTTCTGCCCCCCTGCAGCCCTGATCGCTGCTATTGGCTGTATTCTTCAGGCATGCGCATCGCAGCTCGTGACTGCATGCAGATAGGTTCTGTGCCTTTCTGTGTTGCTTGTGGCTTGCTGGAACTTCTGGTGCACCACAACAGCTTTTTAACTCCTTTCTTGCTGAAAAGAAGAAGAAAGAAGACCATCTGGAATAGTTGCACAGATTTTTTTTTCATTTGCAGCTGTTCCAGATCCCTAAACCACCCTCCATCCTTGTCCCTTCCCATCCCCCCTCCCCATCCCCGTCCCCCCTTCCATTTTTTACGGATGACATTTCGTCCATACACTTTTTTTGCTCTTTACATTTTTTTTTTTTACAATTTTACAGCTCTGCACCACTTTTTTTGAGTGTGCGCTGTGCCTGCCAAGTGCTGTTTAGTGAGCACCTGCCGGATCAGCACCTACGGATTATTTGGGCTGATTTTTCACCAAATTTTAAATTTTTTGGGTTAAAAAAAGAAGAAAAAAGTAGGGCTTTATATAACTATACAAAAGCCACAGTACAACCATGAACGTTCTGATCAAATGCATCATAAAACTTCAATAAGTATTGTGATTAATCTTAGAACATTCCATTGTCATGTAATGGTCAAGCTCAAGTTCTTTATATACATATATATAGAGTTCTATATTTCTATATACTGTATATAGATATAAGTAAAATTTTTAGCCAGTGTTCACTGTAGTATAATTTTATATTACAGTTTTTGCACGCATGCATGATCTGTGTGCGTGCATGCATGCTGCAGAGCACCGATCAGTAGTGTGCTCAGTAGCATCTGCACATTATTGAGTTTTTTTTTTTTTAAATTTTTTTGTGAAAATAGAGCTTCAGTTAGAGGTAGTTAGTTTTATATATGTATATATATATATATATATATATATATATTTCAGTTAGGTTTTTGGACGAATGCACCATCTGCGTGCGTGCATTTTGCAGAGGAGTGAGCACCGATCAGTAGTATCTGTTACTGATCGCGTCTGCTCAGTTTGCATTGCAAGTTTTTTTTTTTTTTTTAAACAAGTAGCAGGCACTCTCACATCTAAAAACCATGTGTAACTTTACTAATTCAAAAAAAATTGAAGGTAAAAAACACATAAAAATTGCAATATGGTTGTTGACAATAAAAATTTTATAGGTTATCAGGATATTATTACTCCTTTAACCTCCAGAGCATGCTTCAGCTGCAATAAAATGGCGGAAATATAATGTAGCCTCAATTTATTGTTTGAAGGGCTTGTATGCTCTGGATTTACAAGGGGCACAATATCCCCTATAGGATAAAAGCTGGTACCAGACTTTTTTAACAAGATTAAGTCAGATATTTATATAGCATACATAAAATAGTATATAAAGCTAAGAATAAAATAAAAATAAAAATAACGTTGACTGACAAAAAATATATATATAAAATCTTTGGGATAAGTTTGAGCCACTATCGGGGTTTCACTGTATTTTATGCAATTCTGGAGCCATTATGAAAAGTTCTCATTCACAACAGTTTGGTATTGGGGACAATGTCAAAGTTGAACAGAATAGTCACATTGTTCATAATATGACATTTCTAGTAGATGGTAAGTCAATGTAGGTTTAGAATTATACTCACTGGTATGACGGCAAAAAGGCGGAGTCCTATAGCTCCGGCATTATCTTAGTGAGTGTTGCTTAACAGTTAATACCTATGTATGACTCTATCCTCCGGCTTACGGCGTCCCACGTGGTTTCTGGCTGTGTGTCCCGCCTCTGAGTTCAGGCGTGACGTCACTTGTCAACGTGACTGGGACTTCTCATCGGAGCTTGCCAGATTGTAAATGGTGGAAAATAGGAAGGTCCTCGTACTTTTGTTTTAACAGAGCCCTCCTTGGTACTAATTTTATTCGGGAAGATATGTTAGTTTCATATTTCTCATAAAGGTGGTTTTCCAAGCTTCAAACACATTTCAGGACTCTACTTGGTCCCTTCATCAGTGATTGAAAGACCTCCTTCCTAGACGCACTAGGAGTGGCACTTGAGATCTCAATTAAGATTGTTTCAGCTCAATCAAAAATGTGGACTGGCTCAAAGTTAGAAGCCCCAAAGAACGTAGCATAGGGGATTCTCATCTTTCCTCGCATATATGTTACCGACAATGTAAATACTTTTAAAAGAGTTAGCAAGAGATCAAAATTGTAAGAAGAAGGTAGAAAAGATGTAGAAATAGTTTAAAAAAGAATAAACAAAAATCCTTTGCAGTTTTACTACGTTTTTACTGCGTTTTTCGTAGTAAACGTTGTATTAATATTGTAAAAGTGTAACTGTATAGGGGATAATGTATATACCCTATATGTATATATTCCTTTGTATATATGATATTGGTTCCATAGTTTCGGGAGGAGTTATATCTTATTTTTTACTTTTCATTTACTTTGGGTTTTCATTGTTTTTAAACAATTCAGAATATGCCAGGATTTCTAAGATAGTGGCTGGAGGCCGTCCACCAAGGGAGAACAGGCATGGAATTACTTTAACATGCCGATCCTCCATCAGTGGGTGTCGTCCAGCCTAGACTAATCATCTATAGGAAACCGAAGATCTCCATTTCTGCATTTAATCCACCAGGTAAAATTGAATTAAACTCAAATATTCTTCTAGATTCCAACTTCAACATTTTGTTAATGTGATCCCCACCCCTCCAATCCCTCTTCACTTTTTCCAATGCTGCGTATTTAATTCCTGTTGGATCTTTGTTATGAGCTAACCTGAAATGGTTTGTATGTTTCTGCTATCCTTTCCTTATGTTTGCAACGTCTTCGGATATGCGTTTCTTAAGCGTCCTTTTGATTCGTCCTATATATAATTTTTGGCATGGGCATTCTAGGGAGTATATAACTTCTGTCTAATTGCATGTTAGAAATTCCTTTATTTCTTGTTTATGTGAGTTGATTTTGAATACTATATGTGTTGTACTTTTTGGAAATGATGTAATGTTACAGTTTGTACATTTTCCACATATGTAGTAACATGTCATATCTATCCATTCTTGAATGGTTGCTGTCTTTTCAGGATTCTGTTTAATGGATGGGGCTACTTTTAAACCCAGATTAGGGGCTTTTGTAAATGTTATTTCTGGTGTATTCGGAACCAGAGGCCTGATTGTTTTATCATTCTGTATGTGGTACCAGTATTTTTGTATGATATTATGGATTCTCTTGTGCTGTGGATTATAAGGTAAATAATTCTGAAAGAAGTATCTTCTTGTATGTATTGTTTGACTTTGCTAGTGAAGAAGGTTTTCCTATCCATTTTATGTACTTGATTCAAAGACAAGTCAATCAGATGTAGAGGATATTTTTTTTGTCTAGGAACTGTTGTTCCATCTTAGATGCTTCCTCTTCAAATTGTTTATCATATGTACATTTTATTTTTACTGGCCGGAACTGGTCATCTGGTATATTTGTAAGATATGTTGGTAAATGACAGCTAGTGTATAAAATAAAACTTTTCTTAGCTGTGAGTTTTTGATATGTAGTGCATATTAATTTATCTTTATCTATAGAGATTTGTAAATTATATTTATTTGAATTCATTTCACTCAGAAAGGAATATAACTGTTCTTCACTACTCTGCCAAATAAAAATTATTTCATCTATATACCATTGCCATAGCAGAAGGTCCGTCCCTAGTCTAGGCGCTATGGTCTGATTTTTCATGCGCCGATTTTCCTGGCATAGCTAGGGGTGAACCTGGTGCCCATGGCAGTACCCTGGACTTGTACGTAGAAATCAGAATAAAAATAAAAATAATTGTGATTTAGTATAAATTTTATGCTTTCTGTTATAAAGTTAATTTGTTCTAGTGGTAATTTAGCATCTTGGAGTAGTTGCTCCTTTGTGGCTTCAATACCATGTTTATACTTAATAATTGTGTATAATGATTGAACATCCAGGGTTCCAATGATCCAATGTTGTTCAATTTTAAGTCTTCTAATATTTTGATTATTTGTGTAGTATCTTTAATGTAAGATGTTATATTTTTTACTCTTTGCTGTAATAGGGTGTCTATGTATTTTGATAAATTACAAGTCAGGGACCCGAACCCTGATATGATCGGGCGACCTGGTGGATTCTCTTTATTTTTGTGTATTTTTGGTAAACAATATAATACAGGTAGTCTATGTTGAGTATTAAGTATAAACTTATGTTCACTTTCGGTTAGGATCCCTTTGTCAAGACCTCTGTCACAATAGTGGATTAATTCCTGGTAATATTGTTCTGTGGGATCTCTTTTTAATCTTTTATATGTTTTGATATCTGATAGATGTTTATTACATTCTGCATTGTATTTCTTGATGTCCTAAATGACTATGGATACTCCCTTGTCTGCTGGGGGATTACTATTCCCTTTTCTGATTGTAATTGTCTAATTGCTTCAATCTCTTTTTGGAAGCAACTGCTGAACTTCCATACAACCAAGTCTGGACTTAACTTTATTTCTACACTATCTAAGTTAACTTCCCTTTTGCACTGCTTCCGACGGCCATGTCTGGGATCCAATCTTATCCAGGTAAGGAGCATGTGACATGTGCAACACAACATCTTCATATTGTGGCCATGGATATTGTGGCCACTTCTACACCACTCTGGCAATCCTACATCTGGGTACCAACACTTCACTTAAAGGGAGCTTTGTGCTTCCAATGCTGGAAGGCAACTGGCATCACGACTACTTACTCTCACAGAGGGACATCTAATTGTAAAAACCTGGGGTAAGGGATACCCCAGACGCAGAACCTTTCCATTGCATCATCATATGATTGCATGTTAAAGTTCCCTAGGGGGAGTAAAAATAAATGTTAAAAAAGTAAAAAAATAGGTTTTAAAGATGTACAGAAAAACCAAAATTTATCATTTGCTATTTTTTGGTTGCCTCTAAAAAAAGTGATCAAAATGTTGAAAATGTTATCAGTGTAAAGTACAGATTGTCTTACAAAAAACGAGTCCTCATATAGCTCCATAGATATACTGTAAATATCAAAAAGTTATGGGAGTCAGAATATGGTGATACAAAAAAGTTTAAATTTTTAAAAAAATATTATTAGAACACAAGAAAAACTATAAACATATGGTATTGTTGTGCTCATACTGACCTACAGAATGAAGTCAGTGTGTCATTTGTACCACATAGGGACTTCTGTAAAAATGAAACCCATAAAACAATGGTGGAATTGAGTTTTTTCCAATTCTAGCCAATTTAGATTTTTTTCCAGCTTCCCACTACATCATATGCAAGATTAATTCTTGCTATTGGAAAGTACAACTTTTCCCACTAAAAACAAGCCCTCATAATTTTTGTGAATGGAACTAGTACTGATAGTGGCAGCAAATGCTTTGCGTTAATGGTGGTGGCTGCAGGGAATTAACAGCGAGGAGGAGCAGCAGCCATTCGGTACATGTTGGCAGAAAGGCAGCAGCATGATGGAGGAAGCAGCAGCCTTACGGAAGATGATGATCGGCAGGTCGCAGCTGTGGCATGATGGTGGTGGTGGCATGATGGAGGCAGTGTCATGATGGAGGCAGAGTCAGCAGATAAACAGAACGTGATAGTTGGAAAGTGGCATGATGCAGGCCGCAGCAGCAGCCATACAGAATGTGATAGTTGGAAAGTGGCATTAGTGGCATGATGAAAAATCTAAGTAAACAGAGAGACAGCAGTGGAATGACTGAGGCTTGCAGCAGCAGTCGTACAGAATGTGATGGTTGGCAAGTGGCATTAGTTGCATATTGCAGGCCACAGCAGCAGTCGTACAGAACGTGATGGTAGGCAGGCAGACAGCAACAGTGGCAAGATGGGGCACTGCCGTCAAGGTAAGATCTATTCATCAGAATCAGCCATAGGAGAATAAAAATTCTCCTGAATCCAGACTTTGTTAATTTTGCCGAAAGTGATGTTTTGGACACCAGTGGAAGACAACTTGGTCCGTTTGGTGTCACCATATCCCCTGCAGCGCTGAAAACCTCTCTAAAATGATACTAGAGGCTGGACAAGAAAGAAGATAAAGAGCATGGGGTCAGGGAACTGGGTATGCCAAAGAGACTGGCTGTAGTTTAGGTAGGCCTTAACCTGAGCATTGAGGTAGGAGCTGTCGGCTTGCTGACTGGTCTGTGCCTGGCCTGGTATAGGGAAAAACTGTTCCATCATGTTGAGGAGACTGAAATGGATACTGCTGCTGCTACTGATGTGGCTTCCGCTGCTCATGCCAGTGGGAGGTGTGTGTCTCTTCTTGGGTGAAGAGGGGCCTCCCTTTCAGGCACACTGGCAGCAGGCGTAAGCTGTAAGCTGCAGCAAGCTGAGTACAGTGTTTCTGGGTAGCAATGTAATTTGTCCTCCCTTTCTGTCAGAGGAAAACATTCCACCATTTGGCCTTGGTATCGAGGGTCTAAAAGCATGGTTATCCAGTAACCATTAGACTGCTTGATGTCAACGCCTGTCAGTACATAAGCAAGCCAGCATACAGGTGGCCATTCTGGCCAGCGTGCCCTAGGAGCCACTTCTTTTAGGCTCCGCCCTCCACTGAGGTGATTGAGTGTCTTGGCTGGTGCCATCCTCATCATCGTCCTCTTGCTCCTCCACCTCCGAATTCACCACCTCCTCTTGCAGTGGCAGCTCCTCATCTTCCTCATCCTCGTCATCTTCCTACTCCAGGAAGATTCCCTTTGTGTGTCCTCAACAGCCATAGAGCGGACAGCAAAATGAGTCAGCTGCTCTTCTTTTGCCGTGGCCCCTTCTACATGAGCGCCACCCAGTGTCTGTTCTAAGATAAATATGAGAGGGATGATGTCATGCATGCCGCATTTGCCCCTGCTGACAAACTTTGTGGCCTCTTTGAAGGACTTCAGCACCCAACTGGTGTCTTGATTGAGCTGCCACTGCCTGACCTTGGAGGAACACATTTTTCCTTCTGCTAAGGCTGTCTGGTGCATGACAAAATCGTTCTTGGCTTTCCGCTGCTCGTACAGACGCTCAAGCATGTGCAATGTCGAATTCCAGTGAGTTGGCACATTGCGGATTAATTGGTGTAGTGGCAGACTGTTCTGTCACTGCAGGTGCAGGAGAGCATTCTTTTCCATGTAAGAGTGGCTGCAGTGCTTGGACAGTCTCCTGGACTTTTTCAAAACTTTGTGCAAGCCAGTGTGCTTGTTTAAAAGGTGCTGCACCACTAGGTTGATGACGTGCACCATGCAGGGAGCATGTGTTATTTTGCCCAGGATCAGGGTGGCCATGATGTTGCGCCCATTTTCGCTGACCTTTTTGCCCAGTTGAAGTTGGCGTGGTGAAATACAGTTGGATGTTTGCTGCTTCATGTACTGCTTGCCGATGTGGTACTCTCCCAGACTGATCAGCTCCAACACGGTGTGGCAATGCTTGACCTGACACATGTGACAAGAAGGAGGGGTAGTGCGAGCAACGCTGTGCCCAGCTGCGGTTGAGGACAGGAACTTGTCTATGGAGGAGGAGATGGATAAGTGGCTGGTGTAGGAGCTAGACCTACACAACCTGCTTTGCTGCTGCTGGAAAAAATGTACCCAGTGGGCTGTGAAAGACATGTACCGTTCCTGCCTGTAAGAGCTGCACTAGATGTCCACCATGGCATGAACCTTGCAGCACAGCCAGACTCACAGGGAGTGGTCCATGTTGTCTGCCATGTGAGAGTACAAGCCAGCGAGGCTGAGTGCACTCTATTAGCTCCCTAAAGGCAGCAGGCTCGACTAAATGGTACGGCAGCAACTGCAACGCCAGCACCTTGGCCAGGTTGTTTACTGGCCATGCATTCCGTTATTGATGGCTGACGATGGAGTTTGCCTATGGGATGGGGTAATGCTGTTTCATGTGATTCAATAGAGCTGTGGTGTCTACATTTGTGTTTGCCTGTCCACATCTTATTTTGCTCTTGCAGAGCTTGCACACGGCAATGCGTTTGTCTTGCGGCAGCATGGAGAAAAATTTCCAGATGGAAAATACTTGCACAGCAGAAGTAGAGGCAGCCGAGCTGGGCATAGCTCTGGTATGTTTTGGGCCTAACCCACCCACAGCATCAGCGTCATTACTAGATCCCTAAGCAGACATGACCCTGACTGTTCTTTGGGAAGAACATGGTCTCTGCTCTTTATTGCTTCCGCCATCACCCTTCTCCTGTGATGTTGCCTCCTCCTCAGCACCCTGATCCAGCTCCCAGGTTCTGTCCAGCACACAATCGTCATCGGAGTCCTCACCCTTCTTTTGACTTCTATCAGACTATGGGATATCATGGTGGGTTCTTTGGTCCCCCTCTCCTGCTCTTCTCCGAGTGCCACTGTCGCTGCCCCCAATGCCAATAGCACAGCTACAAGGGCCACCACTACCACCACCAACACGGCTGTGCCTGCACCAACACGGCTATGCCTGGGGTCTGCAGCCTCCTCTTCCACAGGGCAGTACAAACGCTCACTTCTCTCACACAAGACGTCAACAGGGAGACTCTATGCCATAGGGTGGGGTGGGGTTTTCTTGCCACTTCTTTGGAAAAAGCAAGGAGCCCCTCTAGAAAGTGGTAGTGAAGACTGGGAGGACTCCACTTAAAGCCTTTTTTGGGGCTGCAAGGAGGAGTGAGCCATGCAATCCACAATCTGATCCTCTTTCTCTTCTGTTGTGCCTTTCCAAAGCCAGCAGGAACACCTGCGGCTTGCTACTACTTCTAGTACTACTACTACTACATCTTGCTGGATAGTTGGTGCTGCTACTACCCGTATTCTGGCTCAGGGTCTTTGGTTTGGAACCTTTCCGTAGCACAGACATTTTTGATCCTCTCATATCTTGTGCACTACCCTGTGTATTGAAGTAGTAAACACGTATATATGTTGCTTGTTTGAATATAATCCACAACCTCCAAATTTTTTTTATTAAAAACGTGTAAATATAGGGAAAAGGATTTGGGCCTAAAATCGTTAGCACTTCCAAATACTTTTGTGTGCTACTCTATCTATTAGTGTAGTAATTATATATATACAGTGGATATAAAAAGTTTACACACCCCTGTTAAAATGTCAGGTTTCTGTGCTGTAAAAAAAAGAGACAAAGATAAATCATTTCAGAACTTTTTCCACCTTTAATTTGACCTATAAACTGTACAAATCAATTGAAAAACAAACTGAAATCTTTTAGGTAGAGGGAAGAAAAAATATAAAAATAAAATAATATGGTTGCATAACCCTAAACTAATACTTTGTTGAAGCACCTTTTGATTTTATTACAGCACTCCATCTTTTTGGGTATGAGTCTATCATCATGGCATATTTTGACTTGGCAAGATTTGCCCACTCTTCTTTGCAAAAACACTCCAAATCTGTCAGATTGCGAGGGCATCTCCTGTGCACAGCCCTCTTTAGATCACCCCACAGATTTTCAATTGGATTCAGGTCTGGGCTCTGGCTGGGCAATTCCAAAATGTTAATCTTCTTCTGGTGAAGCCATTCCTTTGTTGATTTGGATGTACAGGTGAAACTCGAAAAATTAGAATATCGTGCAAAGTTCATTTATTTCAGTAATGCAACATAAAAGGTGAAACTAATATATGAGATAGACTCATTACATGCAAAGCGAGATATTTCAAGCCTTTATTTGTTATACAGTAATTTGGATGATTATGGCTTACAGCTCAAGTCATGAAACCACAAAGTCACAATTTTGAGGCACCCTTTGATTAGGGGTATGGATTAATTAGCTGACTAGAGTGTGACACTTTGAGCCTAGAATATTGAACCTTTTTACAAAGTTCAAATTTTAAGCAAAATTAATGCAATTCTGTTTAATTTGTATTACTGAAATAAATGGACTTTTGCACGATATTCTAATTTTTCGAGTTTCACCTGTATGCTTTGGGTCGTTGTCATGCTTAAAGATGAAGTTCTTCTTCATGTTCAGCTTTCTAGCAGAAGCTTGAAGGTTTTGTGCCAATATTGACTGGTATTTGGAACTGTTCATAATTATCTTAGGCCCCAGTTCGAGCTGAAGAAAAACAGCCCCAAAGCGTGAGGCTGCCATGGTGCTCTTTTGGTGATGTGCAGTGTTGTTTTTGCGCCAAAAATATTTTTTGAAATTATGGCCACAAAGTTCAACCTTGGATTCATCTGACCATAACACCTTTTCCCACATGCTTTTGGGAGACTTCAGATGTGTTTTTGCAAAATATAGCCTGGCTTGGATGTTTTTTCTCATAAGAAAAGGCTTTCGTCTTGCCACTCTACCCCATAGCCAAGATATATAAAGAATACGGGAGATTGTTATCACATGTACCACACAGCAAGTACTTGCCAGATATTCCTGCAGCTCCTTTAATGTTGCTGTAGGTCTCTTGGTAGCCTACCAGACTAGTTTTCTTCTTTTCATCAATGACATTACGAGTTCTTGGTAATGTCACGGTTGTGCCATATTTTCTCCACTTGATGATGACTGTGTTCACTGTGTTCCATGGTATATCTATTGCCTTTGAAATTCTTTTGTACCCTTCTCCTGACTGATACCTTTTTTTTTAAATCAAACATAATTTTTATTGTAAAATATTTTTTAACAACTATAATAAATAAGAGGTGCTTCATTTTTACCCTTAGGTTCCCATGCATCATACAATATTTAACATAGATTGAATCAGTAGTAAAGTCAGTCCGTGAACAGGTTATACTACATAAACATAGTCTTATCACTTGTCAACAAAACAGTGAATTGGAATCCACTCACAACATAACATTTTAAACCCACCACCCTTAACCCAACTACATCCCTTATGGGAGACACTTCACATACTCCATCTCTATACCACCTAGAGCTCTTCACGTATGAGAGCAGAATTTGCTTAAGTTGTTAGGGTAATGTATTGTAAGACCACCAGTTTAGTCTTAGAAAAATTATATAATAGATACGTCAACCGGTCTCTCAGACAGTCTCTCAGTAGCTTATACACCTACAAAAAAGGCCCCAAAATGACTCATAAACGGCTGCGGCAGAGAACCAAAGCACAACATCCAATAATTGCTCAGCAGGAGCAAGAGAAGACACAGCCCAAGTATACAAAAGTATAAAGATTTATTAGCAGATAAATAAATAGACAATTGATAACAAATACATACACATTAATTGTGCGGTGGAGGAGCACAGAGTGAATGCCCAAGAACCACCACTGACACTGAATATCCCCCACACCACAAAAATAGTTAAGCATTCAATAGTAAAACAACGGTAAGGTTGGAGATCATAGTAAACCCCAGAGGATTGAACAACATGGCCAGAAAATGCATGAAATAATCAGACAGTCTAGGACACAGATAACATACCGTTGGCCATAGTGTAAGGGGGGAAGTCAGCACCAGTGGAACAGAACACCCTCGACGCGCGTTTCGCACTTCGCTTCGTCAGGAGGTCTACACCACTTTTTTTTCATTATATATATATATATATATATATATATATATATACTGGTTTGAATATAATTAATCCCCCCCAAAAAAAATTATTATTGGAAACGTGTTCGTGAAAACAGTAATAAAGGGAAGCTGATTTACGACTAAATTCGTTATCCCTCTTGTGTGCTGGCCTGTGGATTGGTGTTGATCTCCTATATGCTGGTTTAAATAAATTGAACAGGACCCAAAAACATACAATTTCAACCGTGTGGAGAAATAAATGAACAATAACGGATGATTAAGGCCCAGGTCTGACGCTCAATTTCTCGTTAGCAGTCACAGGTAGATTGCTGCCCTACCCTGAGTCTTATAGTATTCACAAATATATGCTATTTTAATCAAATGTAACCATCCCAAAATTGATTTTATTCCAAATGTGTGGAAATGGAATTCACGGAAACAGAAACGGATGATTAATGCTTGATGCTCAATTTCTCATTATCACTCACAGGTAGATTGCTGTGAGACCCTGTGTCTTGTAATAATCACACACATATGCTGGTTTAATTAAATCTAACAATCTCCCAGAAAATGAAATTCACAGAAACCTGATGCTCAGTTTTTTGTTGTCACTCACAGGTAGATTGGACCCTATCTTGTGTCTTGTAGTAATCACATATATAAGCTGGTTTAACTATATTTAACAATCCCCCCCAAAACGTAATTCTAACCGTGTGTAAATGGATGATTGAGGCTTGAATCCAAATTTCTAGTATTCATCGGACTCAGCTGAAGGAGTGTGAAAATTTCGGTATTTATCTAGCAATTACGTATATATGACACTTTATTACATTAAACCTCTCAAAAAGTAATTTTATTTGCAACAGTGTAGAAATTGAGTAAACAGAAAAAGAAGGATTTAGACGTGACACTCATTTTCTCAATAATACACACAGGTAAATTGTTGGCACACCTTGTGTATTACTGCAGTCATCATGTATATATCCTGCTTAATTAAATTGAACCCCACAAAAAAAGGATTTTTGTGAAAATGGAGGAAAAAATAAAAGTATTTGCGTGCAGGTAGCTGCTTTTGAGGTCTAAACTGCACCACCTGCACTTCTGATTTATGCACAGCCAGCCACAGCTCCTGTCTTCTCTTTCCCATGTCTTGTGCCGTGCTTGTGTGCCCTGCTTGTTCCCATTCTACACACACAATTCTTTGGAATCCTAGCCTTTCCTTTCACTCTCCCTGGCAATACACTCGACTGAGTTCTGACTGTCCCTGATTGATTTCTGACTGATCCTGACTCCCTCAGATTATTTTCTTGGCAGACACTGTAACACCCAATGGCGGATTATAATAGGGGCGTTTGGGTTGGCAGCCCCAGGACAATGTCATTGAGAGGCCCATCGTCAACCCAAATGCCCAAGTGCCATTATGTATTCATATTTTCATTTGTCACTAAGCGCAGCTGTAGTGCTGCAACAACAACATCAGGCCAGCCCTGAGCGGAATGACAGAGGCAGAGGAGAGTGAGAAGCTATAACACTTCCTCCTTCAATCAGGTATCAGCTCAGTGCCCGGCATGCCCGCCTCTCTCTGATGCCCTCAATGAAATTTTGCATCCCAGAGCTAGCTAGGGTTGCCATCCTTAGTTAGATTGTTACCTTCCTTAGTTATTTTTGCTGAAAGTGAAATAAAAATTATTTTTAACTTATAATTGTAAATTTACTATACATTTTCAAGAAATGATGTCCAAATGTCAAATACATAAATACGTACATAAATAAAAGTTATAAATCAACCAAGCATAACAGCAGCACAACACATACAAGAATGAAATCCATAATGCATTATTAAAAAAGTAATACAAAAAAACACAAAAAATTAATACAGCTGAGCAGGGCTGGGCCGACACAGAAGCTGGGGAAACTCCAGCCTCAGGGCGCTCCAGCCTCAGGGCGCAGGCAGGGGCCGGCCAGAGGGAGAGGGACTCACAGGGGGGAACCGCTCAGCGCTCCCTCCTGTCATTCCCTGATTGTAGCGTGACCGAGCTCTGTCTGGTCCGCAGGTACAGAGAGCATCAGTCTCCTGTACCCGGCCGGACTGACAGGAAGAGCGCACACAGTTTGCACTTCAAGTCAGTCGGCTCGGTACAGGAGACAAAAGCTCCTCCTCCTGTACCCGCAGAGGCGCAGACCATGCAGAGCTCGGCCACGCTACAGCAGAGGTAGGAGGAGAGGAGGGGGAGAAGAAGGAGCATGACAACATGGGGGGGCAGAAAGCATGAAAACATGGGGGAAAGAAAGAGCATGACAACATGGGGGGAGAAGAAAGAGCATGACAACATGGGGGGACAGAAAGCATGACAACATGGGGGAAGAAAGAGCATGACAACATGGGGGGCAGAAAGAGCATGACAACATGGGGGGCAGAAAGCATGACAACATGGGGGAGAAGAAAGAGCATGACAACATGGGGGCAGAAAGAGCATGACAACATGGGGGTAGAGAAGAAAGCGCATGACAACATGGGGGCAGAAAGCATGACAACATGGGGGGGAGAAGAAAGAGCATGACAACATGGGGGGGACAGAAAGAGCATGACAACATGGGGGGGCAGAAAGAGCATGACAACATGGGGGGGGTATAAAGCGCATGAAAAGATTGTGGAGAATGACAGGGGGGCAAAAAGAGCATGACAAGAAGAGGGGATTATGACAAGAGGGGGGAGAATGACAAGAGGGGGAGAGCATGACAAATTACTATTTGGGGGCACTGCTGTGTGGTTGAGGGGGGTGTGGCGGACATTACTGTGTAGGGGGCAGTGTGGCGGACATTACTGTGTGGGGGGCAGTGTGGCGGACATTACTGTGTGGGGGGCAGTGTGGCGGACATTACTGTGTGGGGGGGGGGTAGTGTGGCTGACATTACTGTGTTGGGAACACTACAGTGTGGGGTGGCAATATACAAAAGCTCTGCAGATGCAACTCCCATGTATTGGGTCATCACAATTTGGGTGGTCATTCACTAAATGAACCCTGTTATGGGGAGAATCTGTGGATGACACATATTTGTCATCCACAGATGCCCCCCCACCCCCCCAAAACAGGGTTAATTTACTGAATGACCACCAATAAAAGAGGTGGGGGGGTCACATATGCTATTTCATAATGACAGCAGGGCCCGTGCAGTGACTGTATTCTACTACACCCCCCCCCCCCCCCCGCTCACTGGATGTAATCTTATTAACTATATAACTGTAGTAAATCACAACAGTTATATAGTTAAGGTTATATACAGTGTGTGTGTGTGTGTGTGTGTGTGGGGTAGTAGAATACAGTCACTGCACGGGCCCCGCTGGCGCTGTCATCAAAAAAGCAGAAACAACCCCACAGCCTCACCCCTTGTATTGGGGGTCATTCCTACACGGACCCTGTTATGGGGAGAGGGGATCTGTGGATGACACATATTTGTCATCCACAGATTCCCCAATAACAGTGTCATCCATCACAGATCCCCCATAGCAGTGTCATCCACAAGTTGGAGTGGAGGGCACACTTGGGCAGCTCAGCCTCTGTTGGTGGTGGATCTTGTCCCAGCCCTGCAGCTGAGTGTTATAGCACCATAAATTTCATAAGTATTAATGCCAAATTTAAAAATTCAGTTATTGAACATATTTTACAGAAGTCAATAGCATTGCCATGTGCTATATACTGTAGTATGATCTTATGTCCACCAGAATGAAAGTCTTTGACGTGACTTTCTGCTCTTGCTTATGGTGGCTCACAGAGGAAACCCCCTTTATTAGAATGGAATGTTGTTGTAGTTTCCTTCCCTTAGGGTCAGACCCCCACCAATGGTAAAATGAAAGTATATCTTTGTAATAAAAAATGTCATCACTTTCTTTAATGGGAATACCCCAATTAATACGAGTGCATCATACAATGCATCTGTATGTTTCACCATGTGGCCTTGTTGATATACGTGGTACAGGCTAAAAATTATACCTGCTGTTGTTTTCGGCCACTTTCTTAATAGGGATGATTGTTAACCCCTGTTTTGGGCCTTGGTGACCAAATAATAGTTTTTTCCCCAAAATTTTATTTTTCCATCAATGTAGCCGTATGACGGCTTGCTATTTGTGGGACAAGATGTAATCATTTATGGCACTATTTTAAGGCACAAATGATTATTTATTAACTACTATTACATCTTTCTGGGGCGGGGGTGGAGATTGGAAAAAAACCCAGCAATGCTGACATTAAGTTTTTACATGGTACATTTTGTGCCATTCAATTTGTGGCAAAAATGACATGATAACCTTATTCTCTGGGTCAGTATGATTACAAAAATACCAAATACATATACGGTAGTTTGTTTTTGAAGTTTTACTTGTTTTAAGCAATAAAGCAGCTTTTTTAAAAACAAAAAAAATTATGCTGCTGTAGATATCCCGAAATCTCATTTACAGCGCTGCCAGAGCACACTCTCTCTGATACTACTTAAATGCTACGGTTGATATTGACCACAGTTTCTATGGGGTTAAATTTCCAGGATTGGTAGTTTCTGTGATCTGGGGCGTTAAAGCTGGAGCCCTGCTGTCCTGTGAGAGCCAAGTTCCTGCTCTCCCATGCAGTGCTTAGACCAGGCTGCTGTAAAAAGGTGGCAGCCTAGCCTAAGGCCCATTACTGACAACCGTAAAATGACATACGGGTGGTCACTAAGAGGTTAATTAGTTGCACTCTATGGTACTCTTATATCTTGCCTACTTTTTCTAATACAACTGCATGTCAAAAATAGTGTCGCGTGAATTTTCTAAATATACCACTTGGTCCATTATCAATATATTAACCCTCAAATACTGTCCTAATTACTAGTGATGAGCGGCAAATGCCATATTCGATTTCGACGAAATTCGCAAATATTCTATAGAAAATTTGTTTCATATTCGTCGAAATCGAATATTCGTCATTATTCTATTTATCGCGATTAATATGCGATTTAAATAATCGCGTATTGCGATTTTAACTTAAGGCTACTTTCCTATTGGTTTGATATCTAGAATTATAGCGAAGATGACGAATATGACGAATGTATTCGTCATATTCCTCAAAACGAAGATAATGAAGTATTCTCCATCTTTGTTTTAGCCACCTATTCGTCAACTTCGCTAATTCTAGCAATCAAATAGGAAAGTTGACTAGAGACAGCTGTGTTTAATTCGCTATGCGATTATATTATTCTTATTTTTTTTATAAATAGAATAACTATAATAATTATCAAGTATTATAATTATTCTATTTATTTAAAAAAAATCTAAGTAATATAATCGCATAGCGAATTAAACACAGCTGTCTCTATAGTCAACTTTCCTATTTGATTGCTAGAATTAGCAATTGTTCAGAATTATAATAGTTCTAAAATCAGAATGAGCAAGGTCTGAAATGCATACAGTAAGAAGTAAATCACACCGGGCCTGTAGCTCACTGCAGAACCTGTTTTCAAGCCCATAGACGTTAAAGCAAACCTGTTACCTCTCCTGAGGGCCACTTTAAAGAGGACTTTTAATGGGTCCAGACAATATGAAATAAGTAGGGGGTTGTAAAGGGCATAATCCATGGATGTAATATCTCTTTCTAGTGTGTATGTCTGGCGTTCCTTTCCTCCGTTGTGGCCCCCGTACATTTTGCCCGCCTAATATGCTAACGAATAGCATCAGTAGGGGAGGAGGAGACGGCCCTGTTTCTAAATGGGTGTCTACTTCTCCCTGGCTGTAGCGCAGTCCAATCGCAGCAGAGAGCGTCACATCCAGGCAGAAGGGAGAAGGAGACACCCATTGAGAAACAGGGCAGTCTCCTCCTCCCTCTACCGGTGCTATTCATTAGCATATCAGGCGGGCAAAATGAACGGGGGCAACAGCGGGGGAACGGAGTGCCGACAGACATACTAGTAAGCGATATTACATCCATCAATTATTCCCTACACAACCCCCTACTTAATTCATAATGTCTGGACCCATGAAATGTCCTCTTTAAGTTTCCAGTCTGTCCCTGGTGTTGCCAGTTGGGAGTATGTCCCTGCACAATATTACACGATCTAATCAGTGCTGCCAGTGTCAGACCAACCGGTAACACCCATCTGGACCTTCATTGCAAACAACTGGCAATTCAATAGATGCCTCAGAATTATTACATGGGGAATGCAAATGATTTCTAAAACAGATGTCAGGAGAGGTTACAGGTCAAAATGTGTCCTTTTTTTGTGTATATGCTTTGCTGTTATGCATCAGGATTTCAAAGTTAGCAGCAGTTCGCAAATAAAAATTATATCTATATATATATATACACACACATATAGTATCATACTGTACAATATATTCAATGGCAGATGTATGGCACTACATAGGAATAAACAGTAGTTGAATACATTTGTCCATATGTTCAGCAGAACTGCTTCAAACAGTCCTGCAAAATGTAAACACCAAACGCAATGTGAATTTAGCCTTACTTTTAGATGGATATTTTAGGGAACAAATGCATTTTTTGGTTTATACATTCTCAATATTGTGTAATACATTACTAAAGGCAGTAGAGATATATACACGTTAAATGTACTGATTCCAGATATGCAAGATATGCTGGTGGTTATGACCTCACTTTGCTGTAGCTCTAATGTGCTGTGAATGTGACGTCATCGGTGGCAGTAGAAACAAACAGACAAGTCGAGGGTCATGTTGTTAGAATAACTTTGAATCCTATACTCTTTTTGTTTGCCTAGGGGCTCTGCTTATGTACATTTCTGCTCCATTGGCTGTCTGTTATGCAGCTACCGTTTGCCATTTCCAGTAAGCACATAACAAAGTCTTACAGCAATGAGTCATTTATATTCACTAAGAAGGGTCTTCTCTGCTTATTTTAGTAAGAAGACAGAACCTATGTCATGCATCTAAAGAGAAACATCTGAGACGGACTGACAAAGGTATCACTGTGGATTAGGTGTATAAAGTGGTATAATACGAAAAATTATTTCATATCTGTCCAACTATGTAGTTATCTATCTATCTATCTATCTAACTAAATTGTAACATTTGGGCCATCAAAGTGTTTTATTTTCTTTTTTTTTTTTTATAATTTTACAGTTGTCCCTAACATTGTCAAGTATGGTCTAATAAAGGACCTGCCAATGCTTTCTCCTCTGATCTGTTACTATTATTATAAACTTCTTTACAAGATATGAAATAAATTTGAAATGTGCTCAGACCTGATCCATTCATTGCCAATAATGCAGTATGAATAGTTTTGAGTGAATCGAAGTTCACAAAGTGGACTTCGATCTGAATTTCAGGAAAAACTCAATTTGCTGTGAAGCCGAATATCCTTGTCCTTCTTGGTAACGAATCGATTTTCCCTGAAATGGCGGTAAAAGTAAAAGAAAAATCATATTTACCTCATCCATTTGAGCACGAAGAGGATGCCGTGGCCATCTTGCTTGAAAAACCCGTGTGAAATCTCGTGCGTGGTGATGTATGATGTCACCATGCCGACCGCCATCATGCACCATGTCAGATTTCACGCTGGATCCTCAAGCAAGGTGGCTGCGTCAGCCTCTTTGCCATCAAATGGATGAGGCAAGTACAATAAAAAAATATTTTTTAATTAGCAAACACTAAAATGTTTTAATAGGGATCACAGATGCTGCGATCAGATGCTGGCATCTGAGGGGCTCAGTGATAGGGGGAGGCAGCACAATCCCTGTCATTGCACCCGCTATTTACAAAGAAAAGTGTTTCGCGACAAAGTAATTTGTCACGGAACAAAATTTTGTAAGATTCAGCAAAGCAGCTGAATCGAATTTTAGAGAAATTCGCTCATCTCTAGTTATGGGTGGGAGTTGTGTGACTGTGTAATTACAATGTTCTTGTTCATGCATTCCTCGAATAAAGCATCTACTGTCCCGACCAACCTTTCTGACTGTTGACAACTACATTTCCATGGGCCATGCCGAAGACGTAGACTATTTTTTATTCGATTCGATTTTTTCAGTGTAATGGCAATGTTATGTAAAGATAAAAGAGAGAATTTCTATTTGTAAAATTGCGGGCTAACAGCAGCAGTCCTGGAAATAGGAGCCGATCCTTTCTCCTTATAACACACAAATATAAAAACAACAATCCAGGTTGGCGCTTCTTAAGGGGATAGAATCTGAGATAGCCTAATAGAGGAAAAGTCAAATCATTTCTCACGCTGTAACTTCCCCACAAAATCGTGCCACACCGCCAACCGAAGCTCCACAGGGCATAGGTACCTTTCAAAAAAGCAGCAACATAGTGCAGTACCCGTGATATTAATGAAAGAATATCAGCTTTATTATACTTACAAAGACACAACTTGTTATCAACATGTAGGAAACATCCAAAATGTTGCTGCCTGACCCGGGTTTCGCCCGATGGCTTTTAAACAAATATAATATTATTAATACAAAAGAACAAAGTCTATACCACTGTATAACAGTACTTATTGCTGAATGTATAGTCAATACTCTCCGAGGAGCCAGACATTGCTTGTTAGTTATAACCAGTTGAGAATGTAATTTAGGGGAGGAAGAGGTGCGCTTCTCAAATGTTTTGCAATCATCCCAAGTTATACAGTAATTATTCCAAATTATTGTGATAGTTCATAGATTAGTAACAGGAGTGTTCTGGCAGGAGACAAGGTAAAACATGGTTTGAGTAATTTTGTTATGAATGTGGACACTTGGCTCTAAAAATTGTTGACCAATTCCAAAAGAGGTGTAAAAGAGTCTTCAGTGATATAGAGTTATATAGTTACATAGGTTGATAAATGACAAGTCCATCAAGTTCAACCCTTCTCAGTGTTATAACATCTCCAACAGTGGTTAGTTATTCTGAAAAAATATTGATATCTTTACGGAGGTATCATTTTGATTGTATCATCTTTTAAAGGTGTTTTTCAGTATTTAGGTATTAATTTAGGTCATCAGTAGAGATTAACACATTTCTTAAAATGTCAATAAAATTTAATAAATTGATTGGCAGAATCGAATTGATTACAAATAAATTTGACCTGAATCAAAACTGCCCCAATTGGTCCTCTTTTAAGCTCTTTAAAAACAAAAGACATTAGCAATATACAACATACCCTACTGGTGAAGCAGTACATTTCTAGCTAATCAATAAGTTATAACTTATTTGTACACATATTAACAGCAGAAATTTTTTAATGTGCAATTGTGCAATGTGACCGTGTGGGCCTACAATCTACAGATGGAGGAAGGATACAATGGGTGAGGGTAAAGCTGGTCATATAAAGCTGTATGTAGAGAGGTGGGTTTTCAGGTTTCTTTTGAGGGTCAGCACTGTAGATCAGAGTCTGTTATGTTGTGGTAGAGAATTCCAGAGTATGGGGAATGCATGGGAGAAATCTTGGAAGTGATTGTGGGTGATAAGAGAAGAGTAGAGAAGGAGGTCTTGTGAGGAGGGGAGATTGTGCTTGGGAAGGTATAATGAGATCAGGCCACAGCTGTATGGAGTAGACAGGGTGTAGACAGCCTTGTATGTCAAAGTCAGTGGTTTGTACTAGATTCTGTGGCCAATGGGGAGCATATAAACAGACTAAAGGATAGAAGAGGCAGAGGAGTAAAAGGGGAAGAGGTAGATTAGCCAGGCAACAGAGTAGAGGATAGATTGTAGGAGTGCGAGAGTGTTGGATGGGAAGCAACAGAGGAGGATGTTACAGTAGTCTAGGGGATATACAAGCATTTTTGCAGACTCCTGTTTGAGGAATGTGCGGATCTGTGATATATTTTTGAATAAGAAGTGGAAAAGGCTTGGATGTGCGATTTGAAGGACACAGCAGAATCATAGGTTACCCCAAAGCAGTGAACCTAGTTGACTGGGGAGTTTGTGCAGCCATTGACTGGGATAGGTAGGTCTGTTGGGGGGGGGGGGGGAGAGATGGATTGAGATAGGGGAAAGATGATAAATTCTGTTTTCTCCTTGTTAGATATTAGAACGTGAGAGGAGAGGAAGAACGATATAGCAGATATGCATTGCAGGATTCTGGATAGTGAGGAGGTGATATCTGGACCTGTGAGGTAAATGTGCCTGTCGTCAGCATAGAAGTGATACTGAAAGCCATGTGAATCAACGAACTGTCTAAGGAAGAAGGTGTAGATTGAGAACAACAGGGGTCCTAGATCAGAACTTTCAGGGACAACAACAGAGGACGAGCTGAGGAGGTGGTGTGCTAGTGGAAGACACAAAAAAGGGATCAGGCATTTAGAAATCGAATCCTTCTCTCCGTTCATATCTGCTGTTCTAGGAGAGTCTGCAGGCATCAGGTGGTCAATCAATCAAGCTAAAATCAGTGGGCATGGTTGACATATATCTAATATGTATGACCAGTGTTGGACTGGGGTGGCTATTTTGGGAACCCACCGTACGGATACATTCAAATATTACCTGTTCACACAGCAGCAAGATGCTACTAGATGATTGAATATGGGGGCCCCTGCAGGAACTTTGAGAAGGTAGGTCCTGGGAAAAAGAGGATACTTGCTTTCATCTATACCTAGGAGTCATCTCAGCTATCTGATCGCGTCTATAATAACAAACTGGTTAGTTTCTTTAATAATCTATCAAGTTTTTTACATGAATATAGGCTGGTTGAGGTGTGTAGTGCAGTAAGTGTACTGTGATATGTACCAGTCGTTAAGGGGGTGGGAGACTAAGGGCCCACCTTGTTCAGGGACCCACCGGGGGATTCACCTGTACCCCTGTCCTTGCCTGTTTATGATTATGACCATCTAAGTTTACACTAAATATTAAAAACAAAAACAATACAAAGTCAAACCCTGCTTTGCCTGTAAAAGAATACATAAAAAAATATATTTCCCCTAGTTTTGTGTGAGGTATAGAGAATGGACAAAAATGAAGAGAATTCTAGCATCCTGTTTGCATAAATGCCTGAGAATTGTGCATACCATTATTTTGATAATTCTGCACACTAGCATACTGTAAGCAGTCTGACAAATGGCTGCCACTACCAGCCTCCCTGAGGCAGCCTACCTAAGTTGCACAATACGACAACTGACTTCTGTTTCTAAAGCCTAAATCTGTAATTGAATTAATCTAATCTAGCTATTGTATTCTCTTCGCTATGAAAATTCCTCTCTGACCCCAAACTAGCTACAGTATATTCTGTGTTTTAAGATCTCTTTTGTCTATGGAAGATCCTGGCTGAAATCTTCTGTAGTGTTGACACATGCACGGACATCATAGCCATAGTCTTTTGCGATTGGCTGAAGCTGACTGCAAGGCATAATGGGCAAGCTCATTGGAACAGGGTAATGTGTTCCTCCTTCTTTATCTTCTCATTTTCCCTGTATACTATGTAAAACGGCAGACACTATTTTGATCAATTCATGCTGTAGGAATCCCAAAAACTTTAATTTGGTTGCACATCAAAGTTTCAGTTAAATTTGTAATGAATTTTATTAGCTCAGAATCAATTTGCTCATCTCTGCATTTTTGGATATCTACTGTATTTTTCGCTTTATAAGACACACTTTTTCCTCCCAAAAGTGGGGGGAATATCAGTGCATCTTATAAAGCAAATACTAGTGAGCGCTTAACATGGAGGTCTGATGGGGGTGTGATTTTAGGTCCGATATGGGAGTCTGACACAGAGGTCTAATGGGGTGGGGGGGTGGGAGGGGGTCCGATGTCCTGATATGGGGATCTGATATGGTGGTCTTATCTGAGGTCTGATGAAAAATATTTTTTTGTATTTTCTAAAACTTGGGGTGCGTCTTATAAATAGAAAAATATTTACGCATTTTAAATCCAGCTTCACATCATCTCCTGGATTCATTTTCTATTATCTTTTTTTTATTTTTTTATTCTGCTTATAAGTTCCTTTTTAGATTGTTAATTAACTTAACAGCTTAAGAAGAGTAATGGCCTGACTGCAACTAAGCTGGTGATCCCCTTACACATTCCAGACCAGTCCAATTTTAATCTAAACAGCATGTGAAACCATGTAGTTGCAGGTCATACACATCCTAACAACTACAGTTCATTTAAAAAGGTGGCTATGGAGGACATAACTAGCAACCAATTTAAGGCTAGGGCTACATGGGGGCAATGACAGGTTTTACGTGACCAGTGTAGCACTGTAGCCATAGACATGAATGGGATCCAAGCATGACTCGCATGCTTGCTGCAAGTGTGACCCCAGAATCACAAAAAATCCAGCAGGGTTGGATTTTTTGTGATCTGGGGTTGAGGTGAATGCGTGATCCTTGGTCACACCGAAAATTGCTGTGTAGCTCTAGCCTAAAATTACTCAGGTTGTTTTTATTGATGACCAATCTGCATGACAGGTCATATGATATATGATTGTCATATTTATGACAAGGCCTTGTGATAAGTTAGGAACATCCTCCGTCAGTCCGTACACCTAAACAGAAATCTTAGACAGCCCAAAGCTGCCATAGATTTCTGGCTTTATTTGCACCAGAAAACCAGTGTAAATGAAGACAAATTTGTCTCGGCTTTTAATCACGCCCCTTTCCTGCTCTTCTAACGACCCTTTTGGAAAAGTGGCAAAGGAGGTATAAAAAGAGGCATTTGTGACTTTTTTCAAAAAGTTGCATTTAAAAAGTCACAAACACACAGCTTGCAACTTTGTAAAGCCACTTTACAGCCTATAATTTGGAGAAGCTTCTGTGCCCATATAAGCAAGTAAGAGTCCCCTTTGCTGATCTGTGGGGGTTACTGACATTAGACAACCACTAATGAAACATTGATAGTCTATATTAAAAACAGACCATCAATGTTGAAGTCCTGGATAACCTGGTGTGAGGCAGTGACAGGCCTCATACATGATAGAGGTGTAGAGGGGGTGGATATTTCAGTCCACACTCCATATCACCACAGGTGAGGCCAGCTGGGTTTAATCACTGGGGGATAAACCAGCCCTTAGTGCAGGAGTCCAGAGAGGACTTGGTAAAGGAAGCCTGCAGAGGCTCTGGGTGGTTCCAGTAAGGAGTGCTGGGGGCCACGAGGCTGTGTGAAAGCCAGGAGGCTGCTGGATCTCAGGGCTGAGAAAAGCCGGATTTTACCCTGGGTGTGAACTGCGCTCTATAGGTGAGATAGAGACGGCCTATGTATTAGCTAGTGCCTAGACGGGCAGGTGTTTATTTTTTTTTGTTTATGTTTTGTGCTGGTGCTCAAGTGCCAAAATAAAGCACCATTTGGACTTAAACCCCCTTGTTTATGCAAAGTCAGTCATTGCCGACCACTGAGAGAGAGCGATCCCTTACACTGGATAAAGTAGAACTGACAATTATCTGTGGATAAGGATGACGTAAAGCATAATTTTTTTTTATAAAATTGAAAAATTCTTGATATCCTGAAACACACATTTTTTGCAGTCAGTAATGCATTTAATAATACAGACAAATGCAGCCAAGTAAAGGGCCTCTAAACTGAAAATACAAATCTCTTAAATGTGAAGGTTAAAATGATCTACTATTTTCGTTCACATAGATGTATGTCCTGTAAATATTTCTGGAGCTTCTCAGAACTGATAAGATAAGTGAAGGAAAGCAATAATCATAAGGGCAGACATTTTTACAGACTTTGTCAGTAATCTCGTTGAGAAATACTATAGAAAACCAAAAACAAAGTTACACGTAGTTAGCACATCCAAGAAAATGGAACAAACGCACATCATTGTAGCTGAAAATACAAACGCAAACACAAGATTCAACAGCACTCTGTCAACATTAAATATATTGATCATAAATTTACTGGTGCCATACTCAACATGTAAATGAATATGAGGTACTCAGTAAATATATTTTGATCACAATAATTTGTGCCCATCCACCAAGGTTAACTAGGGCAGTATATAGATGGATCCTTCTTCTCCTGAATTCATTTGAGGAGAGATTCATTGTAGAGTTCATATACAGTATACTATATATGACCTTTCCCAGCCTGTAATACAGGCACTAAAAGACAAAAATGTTTGATAATTTAAAGGCCATGTACACCTTTGGGGCAATTTTGTTTTATTTGTTAGTGCATTGTACTCGTTATGAGCTAAAAATATGTTTTTTCAATTGGTCTTTATTAGGCTTGAGGGAATCAAGCTTTTGATCATAGATCCGAAGCGATTTGCTCGAAACCTTCATTGGAAATTCTGTTTCTGTACAGAATTAAAATGTATTGGCTCCATGGAGGAAAACTTTGTCTTGCCAGAATTTGTGCGACAAGAATCAGCTGCAGGTCCGAGGAGTGTTGTGGGATCAATCACACTTTCAAGAAAATGTACATATAAGGTTCGGACCGCGCGTGTATAAGTAGGTGATATAAAACAGTTTTTTCTACCCTTCAGAAAAGTTTCGAAACTTTTCTGAAGGGAGGAAAAAACTGTTTTATATCACCTACTTATACACGCACGGTCCGAACCTTATATGTACATGTAAATAAACAATTAACCCTTTGTGACAGAATGGCTCAATATTTTCTTATCTACATAATCCACTCAGTCGTATTAGTCTTATTCAAAAGGTTATTTGTGACGTATAAATAACACTCACTCTTTTGAAGCTTTGCTTGTGTTTTTCAGTCCTTTTATTTTTCATATAAATAAATCGCTATAATGCATAGTAATCTTGAGAGTGCTGAACTGAATGCTACCCCATGCTGCGCTTTTGAATAGGACTAATACGACTGAGTGGATTATGTGGATATAATTGTGGAGCCTGAGTGAGGTTCTGATTCAGGTCATGGTATACTACAGGTGGAGCAACAGTTGATGATTGAAGTCAATAATTTTTTTAGCCCCAAATGAGTAAAATGTAATCATGAAGAACATGTCCCTGAAGGTATTCATAGCCTTTAAGGTTTATTTACATATTATATAAATAAATTAAAATATAAAAAAAAATTAATTAACTGCACATCTCATCTATGATATGATACCAGCAACCTTATGCAATTTCTAGTCTACCCAGATATTTACCTAAAAAGGAGTTGTCCAGGATTTTTATATTGATGGACTATCCACAGCATAGACCATGAATATAAGATTGGCAGGGGTCCAACTCCAGGTAACCCTGCTGACAAGCAGTTTGGGAGTACCTCTACTGCCAGAAACAGATGCCGGAACTACACCCCTATGCCCACTGTTAGTGGACAGAGCTAGTTACTGAAGCGCTGCTCCTAATCACTTCCTTTGGGGCAGTGGTGCAGTAATCATCTGTTCACTACACAATGGACGTCACCTATTACCTCCACGGAGCAACATCTGAACAGCTGGTCAGCGGGGATGACAGGATAAGCCATTAATATAAAAATCCTAGAAAACCCCTTTAAACTACATAAATGAGGAAATAGAAGTCTTATGTCTGATGAAAGAAGTAAGGCTACTTTTACAGTAGCGTTTTTTGCGGATCCGCTTCCGTTACCATAATACAACCACACGCATCCGTCATGAACGGATCTGGTTGTATTATGTCTTCTATAGCCATGATGGATCCGTCATGAACACCATTGAAAGGCATTTTGGTGCATTCTGTTTCGTTCATTTCAGTTTTGTCCCCATTGGACAATGAATGGGGGACAAAATTGAAGCTTTTTCTTCTGCTATTGAGATCCTATGACTAATCTCAATAGCAGAGTTGAAAACGCGAATGTGAAAGTAGCCTAAACTAAAAAGGTTGTATGCTGTGCTGTTACTGAAAATCTTGGACACCAGCACCACCATGCCTGGATAGTGTTTTGGCCTTGATTCTGCTCACGCAAAGCAGATGTTTGGCTGAAGTTTAACACAATGAAATTATCAAACAATATATTTGCAAATCGAAGTTGAAAAAGGGATTCTTCTTAGGGCTTTGCCTAATGACAGGCAACATTGACTCAAGGGCAGCATTACCATGAAGAATAGCTTATATTTATATTAGTGTTTTAATAGCTATTACCTTAAGACGTTTGTGAAATTTACTTTTGTAAAGTTTTTTTTTAGATGGCAAAGAGCCCTTATTAAAGGTTGAAACATCGGTATTGCAGAATCCAGAGCTGAGGTGGCTTATCTTTTGGCCAGTTAAAGTGCGAGACATCTAAGCCCGGTTAATTTAATCTTCAAAGAATGGGCAAATGGACATCTGTTTTTCCTAAACTAAACATCTTCCATCTTCTAGAGTGGGGGAACTACTGAGAAATTCATAATTCAGTATTCATTATTACTTATTTAGTAAGTAATTATTATCTACCAGTAATAAACCTCAGTTTGCCTAGTAAATTACAGATCAGATCTGAAACCTGAACCAAAGGAGGCATATATAAAACATTGCTAATACTGAGAGCGTTTCCTGAAATGGTAAAAAAGAAAATCATACCCGCTTCATCCATTTGAGCGCAAAGAGGCTGCTACAGCCATCTTCGTGATTGAAGATCCTGCTCAAAATCTTGTTCACTGTGACAGATTATATCACCACGCTGACCAGCTTGATGATGTAATCACATGCCGTGCAAGATTTCGCGTGGGATCCTCAATCAACATTGCCGTGGTGTCCTCTTTGTGATCAAATAGATGAGGTAATGCTGAATTGAATGCTTGTTATATTTTTAATCTTGTGAGTATAATAAATTAATGTTAAAAAATTAGTATTTTTTGAAGTCTATGAAGTTGCGAGGACACAAATGGTATTGAGTACTTTTGGGATTAAAAACTAACACTTTTCAAACGTTCAAGGGAGTTTATAATTCAGTAAATCACTGTAGGACAATGGGGGAGATTTACTAAGCAATATGCACTAGAATTTTAGCTTATATTGCAACAAAACACATGATGTACATGCCATGTGCCAGACGTATTGTGTTTTAGGCCTCATGCACACGACTATTGTTGTCACGCCTGAAAACTAGGGAAGGAAGATGGACACCTCCTAGTGAAAACTGTAATCAAAGCCCTGACTGATTACCAGTATGAACAGACCCCAGAGGTAGGTGAGTTCATACACAGGAATACCAAAAGTCCTAAAGTTTCACCACTGTCGAATAGTTCGGAATAAACACTAGTTTTGAGAATAAATTAGTATGTCATCCAAAAACAAACACAAATAGGCCCTCTCAGGACACCTCAGGGTGTCAATATATACACTTCACAAAGGTCTTTACGACCGCAAACCCTTTTAGGGCGTCCTGACTAGTATTATTAAAACGTAACTTTTATTTATAAACTACAAAAACGACATAAGAAAAGAAAAATTGTTTTAAAACTATCAGGGCATCAGGGGTTAATGTAGTTATTTTTCACTTGTTATCCACCTTAATCCAGTCACCCACTTATGGGGTATACTAGATTCGGCACTATGGGTTATTGATCTCAATACATATTATTAATGACTTTATTCAGGTAGCTCATTAGTATAGCCCCAACTCCCCTGACGAAGCCGCAGCAGCGGTGAAACATGTCGGGAGGGGTTATAGTGTGCCACATCTTTTAGACAGGGCAAATTCGGATCAGACAAAAAATGAGGACATAATAGATCCACCGCATGTTTAGAATAGGTAGGTGTGGAGTTGTTGGGAGCAACATGTGCAGCAGCAGTCCTATTTAGTAGTTACAACACGTGCAGCAGCAGTCAGAAATGTCTGCGCAGTAAACCAAACAGACATTGAGCGTGATTGAGTGGCCAATGTGTGCATAGTTAAATTGGCAACAATGTGTTGGATGTATGAGAAGTGCTACATGAGCGCCTGTCAGTGATTTGTGAATACTAACAAACACTGGGCTGAGTGAATTGCTGACACTGTTTTGCAAGGAGTTAAGCAGTAGTTACACACTGTTTAATACACAAAAGGAAGTGTACCAACTGCTGCATACACCCAACCTGGCCCAAATGGCCCAAATGAGCTACCTGAATAAAGTCATTAATAATATGTATTGAGATCAATAACCCATAGTGCCGAATCTAGTATACCCCATAAGTGGGTGACTGGATTAAGGTGGATAACAAGTGAAAAATAACTACATTATCCCCTGATGCCCTGATAGTTTTAAAACAATTTTTCTTTTCTTATGTCGTTTTTGTAGTTTATAAATAAAAGTTACGTTTTAATAATACTAGTCAGGACGCCCTAAAAGGGTTTGCGGTCGTAAAGACCTTTGTGTAGTATGTCATCCAAATACACGACTACAAATCTCCCCACCAGGTGATAAAAAATGTTATTCACAAAATGCTGGAAAACCGCAGGAGCATTGGTCAACCCAAAAGGCATGGCCAGGTTCTCAAAGTGACCCTCTGGGGTATTGAAATCCATCTTCCATTTATCCCCTTCCTTGATCCTGACCAGATTATATGCCCCCCTTAAGTCCAACTTGGAGAACACCTTGGCACCAACAATCTGGTTAAACAAATCAGCAATCAAGGGAAGGGGGTAAGGATCACGGACAGTAATCTGATTGAGTTCACGGAAATCCAGACATGGCTGAAGACCTCCGTCTATTTTTTTTAACAAAAGAAAGACCCTGCTGCCACTGGAGATTTGGAAGGTCTTATGTGTCCTTTAGCCAAAGTCTCTGTAATATACTCTCTCATGGACAGTCTTTAAGGTCCAGAAAGGTTATACAACCTTGATTGGGGCAACTAAGCTCCGGGAATAAGGTTGATTGGACAATCATATTCCCGATGTGGAGGAAAATATCAGAAATAAATGAAGGCAATGTCTTAGTAGTTAAAACAGAAAACAATGTATTAAGACAATTGTCAATGCAATAATCACCCCAATCCAATATCTGTCTAGCTTGCCATTCGATGGTTGGATTGTGTTTGCCCAACCACGACAAACCCAAAACCACCAGAGGAGGGAGACCCTCCAACACAAAACACGAGACAAATTGCTAATGAAAGTCACCCACTCTTAATAAGATATCATGTGCCACTTGAGATAAATACTTCTGAGCTAGAGGAGCAGAATCAGTAGAAAAAATGGAAATATTTTTCTCTAATGCACACAGTGACCACCTGTGCATACGGACGAGCATCAATCAGGTTCACTCCTGCCCCACTGTCAATAAACACCTCAATCCCCACAGTTTTTTTTACTTTAGGGCCACCTCAGCAGTCAGGAGGAATCGGGTACTACCAGTCAAAGACTAATGCACATTTTCTGATTCTGCTCTTACCTCTCCAAGAGCCAGATGGGAATTAAATGTACTTTTTTTTACGCTGAATGTATGGATATACTCCGATAAAATATACCTCCTATCTGCAGAAAAAACACGCTCTTATGACCAGTTTGCTTAACCCCTTAAGGACTGGGATCATTTTCACCTTATGGACCAGGCCATTTTTTGCAAATCTTACCAGTGTCACTTTATGTGTGAATAACTTTCAAACGCTTTTACTTATACAGGCCATTTTCACATATTGTACTTCATGACACTGGTAAAATGGAGTCAAAAAAGTTCATTTTTATTTATAAGAAAACCCCAAATTTACCAAAAATTTTGAAAAATTAGCAAATTTCCAAGTTTCAATTTCTCTTGTTCTTACTTTACATTCCCAACCTGTCTACTTCATGTTTGGATCATTTTGGGAATGCCATTTTATTTTTTGGGGATGTTACAAGGCTTAGAAGTTTAGAAGCAAATCTTGAAAATTTTCAGAAAATTTCCAAAATCCAGCTTTTAAGGACCAGTTCAGGTCTGAAGTCACTTTGTGAGGCTTACATAATAGAAACCACCCGAAAATGACCCCATTCTAGAAACTACACCCGTCAAGGTATTCAAAACTGATTTAACAAACTTTGTTAACCCTTTAGGTGTTCCACAAGAGTTAATGGCAAATGGAGAAAGAATTTTAGAATTTCGATTTTTTTGTCAAATGTTCCATTTTAATCAATTTTTTCCAGTTACAAAGCAAGGGTTAACAGCCAAACAAAACTCAATATTTATTGCGCTGATTCTGTTGTTTGCAAAAACACCCCATATGTGGTCGTAAACTGCTGTATGGCCAAATGGCAGGGCATAGAAGGAAAGAACGCCATATGGTTTCTCGAAGGCAGATTTTGATGGACTGGTTTATTTACACCGTGCCCCATTTGAAGCCCCCCTGATGCCCCCCTAGAGTAGAAATTCCAAAAAATTGACCCCATCTAAGAAAGTACACCCCTCAAGGTATTCAAAACTGATTTTACAAACTTTGTTAACCCTTTAGGTGTTCCACAAGAGTAAATGGCAAATTTTAGAATTTCAGAAATCTTGGGGTGCATATTTTGATCGCTTGCTATTAAACTTTTTGTGATGTAAGGTGACAAAAATGGCTTTTGACACCATATTTATATTATTTCTTTTAAGGTATTTACCTGAGGGGTTAGGTCATGTGATATTTTTATAGTGAAGGTTCTTACGGACGCGGCGATACCTAATATGTATACTTTTTTTTTTATTTTACTTTAACACAATAACAGCATTTTAGAAAAAAAAAATCATGTTTTAGTGTCTCCATAGTCTGAGAGCCATAATTTTTAATTTTTTTGGGCGATTGTCCTAAGTAGGGGCTAATTTTTTGCTCGATGAGATGGCGGTTTGATTGGTACTATTTTGGGAGGCATACTGCTTTTTGATCACTTGGTATTACTTTTTGTGATGTAAGGTGACAAAAAATTGCTTTTTACAACTTTTTTTAGTTTTTTTTTTTATGGTGCTCACCTGAGGGGTTAGGTCGTGTGATATTTTTGTAGAGCAGGTTCTTACGGACGCAGCGAAACCTTATATGTATACTTTTTTAAATTTATTTTACTTTAACACAATAACAGCGTTTTAGGGGGAAAAAAATATTTTAGTGTCCCCATAGTCTGAGAGCCATATTTTTTTAATTTTTGGGCGATTGTCTCATGTAGGGGCTCATTTTTTGTGGGATGAGGTGCCGCTTTGATTGGTACCATTTTGGCATACATACAACATTTTTGATCACTTTTATTACCTTTTTTGGGATGTAAGGTGGGCAAAATTTCATGGCATGGCAAGCTGTAAGCCTGTGAAGGCTTACCCCAATGGGACTGTGGCATGGAAGGGGTTAAATGACTGACATCTGTGCCAGCACAGATGTCAGCCGTTTCACGCAGAGTGTCAGCAATGGGCTGAAACTCTGCTTACACCACTCAGCCATCCTGAAAATGAGAGGAGGGGCGGGCGGATGATCGCGCGCTCGCCCGCATCCCTCCCCCGCACACCGCCAGCACATCACAATGTGGCCTCCCGGTGGGGGAGTGGGGTTGTTTTAAAAATGATCCCCGAACTTCCAAAAGTGCTGTAAACCGGAGTTCTGAATTGACCTGCAGTTTGCAGTGATCGCCGATAAGGAAGGGGGGGGGGGGGTCACAGGAGACCCATCAGCATTGTACCAAGGTGCCTGCTGTATGATTTCATGAATGATACGCCCTGTGTCCGTAACAGGTTAAAACCGGATCAAGGAGTAGCTCCCCCTAACTGCATGGGTTCGTCCCCAGACCTAAACTAAGGAATATCTTCACCCAAAGTGTCAGAGGAGGACAACATGTGATATTCCGTCCTGAGAGTGGGGGCCCCTAAATCTCTCTCTCAGGCGTCTATCAATGCGTATGGCAAGAGACATAGCAGCCTTCAGAGACACAGGAGTTTCATGAAAGGCCAAAGCGTCCTTCAACCTCCTTGATAAACCCTGACAAAACTGGCTATGGAGAGCAAAATCTTTCCACTCAGTATCCGTAGCCCACCTCCTAAACTCAGAGCAATAAATCTTAGCAGAACGATGTCTCTGATGAAGGCAACACAGCTTGGTTTCGGCCAGGGATGTCCGATCCGGATCGTCATAGATAAAACCCAAACCTTCGAGATACTGCGATCGGGTCGGCAGAGTGAAAACCCATGACTGCGCATCCCCCTTAAGCTATGAAATAAGCACACCGAGTTGCCTTTTCTCATTCCCAGATGAATGTGGACATAGCCTAAAATACAGTTTGCACGCCTCCCTAAACAAAATAAAATGATCATGTCACCCAGAGAATCTGTCCGGGAGGGCAACTTTAGGCTCCAGATGGGCCTGGTTTCCACCACCACCACCCGGACCAACAGCCTGTGGTCTCTGAATCTGTGAGACATCGTGTGGAGATTGGCTACTTCCAAAGATAGCCCTTGCAACTGTCCTGCCAGTGTAGCAATTGGATCCACTCGAACAAACAAAAAAAGCACCAGGAACTCAGCCAAGATCCAAACACTAGCTTTCCACAGGTCCAACTGAAGCTATAAACTTCACAGCATCAAAATGACAACTATGAATAGGGAAAGTTAAATGACCACAATAAGAACACCTGAGGTTAGGGGTGTGGCCAGTACCACAAACAACACAGATGCCTATTGATCCACAAGGCAAACATGTCAAACCAAACCACGTGTTGTCAGTCTCAAAGATCTCCTGCCACTCACTGTTGGTGGGACATTCGTATGTCTCGGTACGTCCGTGACACCAGCTCTTTGTGCACTGCATCACGGATGTGGGCCAATTCACTTAAATGAATTTCTTTCCATGCCTCCGCAATTTGTGGTCCACAGCACAGGCAAAGCCGGCACACGTTTGTGTGCATGAGGCCTTAAAGGGGTTGTCTCACTTTAACAATATTGTTTATTATGTAGAGGAAGTTAACATAAGGCACTTACTAATGTATAGTGATTGTAAAAAGCACTAGCCTACGTGAGCTCCAACGATCCCTACCACCAAAGAGAACTGCACTTTTTCCTATAGTGTGCACACACGGCCACCGCTGATGGATTACAGGGTGGTTGTAACCATGGGAACAAGCAGTGTATAATGTGATGGGAAAATTATTCAAACCAACAAAGGAGGCAATATGGACAATCACAATACATTAGTACCTGCCTTGAATTAACTTTCTCTACATGAAAATGTCACTTGCTGAAGTGACACAACCCCTTTTAGCACTTTTTTGTGCCTTATTAGGCAATAGTCTAAAAACGGGTGTAGCTAAGAGGTGTCAAAAAAATGCACCCAATTTATTACCAGCATCTGCTATTGTCAAGGACGTTCCCATGACCGGTGGCAGGAGATCTGTGAGACTGGCAACATGTGGTTTAATCTGAAATTTTACCCTTTTGGATCAAATGACGTCTGTGTTTTTTTTGGTGCTTGCCACACCTTTTTTTCCCAGGTGTGGCTATTTTGGTCATTTTACCTTCTATATTTATTGTTGTTTCTCCCACTATGCTATGGGGTTTATAGCTTCTGTTGGACTTGTGGTTAGCTTGTGTTTAGTTCTCGGCTGAGTTCCTGTTGCTACCAAAGCTTCATTGAAGATAAGTGTTTCTTTTCCCTTTTGTATTTTTGTTTATATATAGGTGTGTGTTGCCTCTCCCTGTTGTTTGTCATTAGGCCTGAGGGAGATTCCTGTTCGTCCTTCCCTTTGGAGGAACAGGTAGACTCAGTCCTGACATTAGTTCCAGGGTCCTATAGGGTGAGATAGGATTCTAGGTATACAGTGTATGAACTTGCCTACCTTTGGGGCCTGTTCATACTAGACAGGACTGGAGTTAGGGTTTTCTCTAGGAGGTATCCATCTTCCTTCCCTAGTTTCCAGGCCTTATTGCAATATCAAATTTCCCTCCTATGCTCAGTGTGGTGTTTTCCTCCCAGCGTGACAGCTATTTTTTGGGGAAGTACACTGTTGTAAAGTAATACAGCCAAGAAGTACAGGGATGCCAACAGGAATTTTTCATTTTACTGGAGATGTTTTTGAACAATCACAGACAGACTTTTTTATGGACAAATTCGAAAACCATAATGAATAATTAAAGGATAACTGTCACATTTAGACCCAAATTTCAGTTTTCATATATGTAGTTACTAATATCATAATATTCCTGAATCAATAACTATTAGACTTACTTACCCCTTATTTAATAAGATTCAGCCCTTAGCAACCAGTCTGCATAAAACTGCAATTTCACTATTCTGTTAAGATGGCCGCCCTCAGCCCTGAGGCTAATCCATTGGACACCTGCAGTGAAGTTAGTGAAGACCAGCTCTGTATAGGGGGGTCTTGCAGTGAAGTTAGTGAAGACCAGCACTGTATAGGGGGGTCTTGCAGTGAAGTTCCCAGGTCTGGCTGAAGCCTGTAGTCCTTCTACAAGCTCTCCTCTTATCAGATAAGGCTTCCATTTATACACTGAGCAGCCACATTGTCCAGAACTGCTAAGGCAGTGTCTGCCAAGCACAGGCATGTGGAGAAGTTCACACACACAGCCCAGCACTGTTATCTCCTGTCAGGAAGAACCTGGCTTTTTATACATTCCCTTACAATGTTGACTCACTATCAGTTCCCAGTGCACACAGCGTGCTCCGTCCTCATCTGGTAGACGGAAGGAGCATAGCAACCTGATTTTATCTCAGGTAAAAATAGCCAATACTGGGGACTTTTAGGTGGCATTTAGGGGTTATTTATTAAACAATCAGAAATTAAAACAGGGCCAACAAGGTGATGTTAATCACCAAAATCCAATAGTAAAAAAAAAAAAAAATTGACAGTTATACTTTAAGATTAAAAATAATACATGTCTATGGGTCAATATATTGATAAGATGTCATTACCAGCATTAACTGGAAAATGTGAAATAATAATCACTGCTAAAATAACCTGCTCAAGTACCACCAGCCTAAAAAAATAAAAAATCAGGTACACATCTATTTTTTTTATGGACACAGGAAAAAAGTTGCCTGTTTTTACAGACTGTCCAGAAATTTCCGGAAGGTTGGCAACCCTAAACAGGTGGTGTAAGGAAGGCACAAGTGCCTGCCATGTCTAGCATGATGTGACAAATGTACCACGTGCGCCACTGGGATAAATTCCTCTGGTCTAATTTTATACTGTTTTAATTTATGACTCCCCATGAAAAAATTAAATCTTTTTTAAGAGATAGCTATTGAGCCCCCAGTGACTTCACGGTAAACAATATAGTCTAGTCAGTGGGTTATTGGAAGCTGTATACTGCAATAATCTCTCACCATGGAAATAGTTTGTCATTGAGTCAACCAAAGAATGGCACATTTATACTCCATTGTCTTTAAATTTTAGTCCACAAGTTTTGGCATCTATATACTCCTGGCACTCTGAGAGTACTGCTCTACTGCACTTACTGCATCAGTATGAAATAGGTCCAGTGTAAGTCCAAAAGGCAATCAACTCTCGAGGACCATTATTTAGTTCAATAATTGTATGGGCATTTTTGATACAGATTGCTACATCAACCAGAACAATGGCTATAATGAGTTTAACTCATGATAAATGTGGCTTTCTTTTTGGAGACGGCAATGCAAACTTTGGCTCCCATGACTTGGGCGATAACCTAGATTTTTCCATCTCTGCTTCCATCTCTGGAGGCGTCTTATTCTTATGCACATCTGTGCTGTAATCAGCAGTCATTTTTCTCTAACAATTGTCATGCTTTGCATTTTGTACAAACAAATTTGCATTTTCATACTCCTAATTTTCATATTAAACATGGATCATATGTTGAACCAGTGAACCGCGTCCTACTGAGTAAATGCTTGAAGCAATGTGAAAACAAAGACAATAAGCACATGATTAACAAAAAACAATCTGCAAAGTCATAGCTATTAATTCTAAATGAATTGCAAAGATTAACAAATGGCATAAAAATTGTGACAGAAAACATGTTTTAGGGATAAAAAAAAAAAAAAGATAAAATAAATAATTAAGATTTGAGATATTAATGAGATTTGAGATATTGATGACTTCTCCTCCGGACAGGTCATGGATCAGGATAAGACTCCCATATCAGATCTCAAATCAGACCCCATATCAGATCCTCAGATCAAACCCCCATATCGTATCCTCCGATCAGACCCCAATATCTCACCTCCGATCAGACTCCCACATCAGATACTAAGATCTGACCCCCATGTCAGACCTCAGATCAGACCCCCATATCCAAACTCAGATTTGAACCCCATCAAACCTCCATGTTAGACCCCCATATCAGACTATAGATCAGACCCAAAATAAATTATTTAACTCAACTCTCCTGCTCTGCTGCCACTCTACAGCTTGGTGGTGTCTCTTGCAGTTACGCTCCCTGGTCTTCTCCAGGCCCGCCCTGCAATGTGACCTGACTGCATGCAGCGACAGGTCATAGTGCGCATAATACGTCCTGATACTGTACGCAGTCAGGACAGTGTAGCACAGTCCCGGAGACCAGGGAGGGTGAGTACAGTGCTTCATTCCCTGTGCATCCTGCATATTAGTGAGCGCTTTTATAATGAATACACTGCATCCTATAACGCGAAAAATACAGTAATTTGCAGTGCGCCATTGCAATTGTAACTGTTGTAACCCCTATAGCTACACCTCTGGTACCTAGCAGAAAGCATGTCACAAAATAGATTTTTCATACCTTCTCAAGCCATGTGATGCAAATAAAGACTTTAATTCAATTTTCCAGGGAATGACACCCAGCACTGCTTATGAGTTTTTAGAAAATGCATTATTTTTTTTATTTTGTAATGTAAAATGTATTATTTTCATCAAGCACCATTTCAGATTTGGTCATTTTCAGGGGCTTCTCATGATGTTTTTTCATGGTCCAGCAAGTTGGCTATGTGAAATATAATACAGCCTAAAATAACTTGAACTGTGTTTATTTTGGAGCTGTTTGGGCACATCTAAAAAGTCCATAATTTAGTGTATGTAAATGGACATACAACTGTACAAGTGATGCAGATATAGCAGAAGTCCAGAGGGCAATCCTGGTATTCGAATTGCTAACCGGTAGCACAGTATCTAGAGTGGTATGGATTTATCAGATGGTCTTTTTCCACCTTTCTTTCTTACTATAACTTTTTCTGACTGGCTGCCATTGGCAGGTGCTACACTAATGTAGTAACTCCCCCCCCCCCCCCTGCTCTAAAATTCTCAATATAGCTTTAATTGAGAGTTTGCACCACAGATATTCAGATAAGAAGTTAGCCGGATACTGGTTTATTGTCGACAGCAGGAGTGGTCCTAGACCGGTTACAACCCGCAATATATGTGGGTTGTGTCTGCACAGTCTGCATACACCAGGGAGAGCAGGGTGCTCCGACCTAGCCCAGTAGGAATATATTCAACCTTATCACTGTTAAACATCTTAATCACATGAAGGGATGGACCGATAAAACATTTAAAAAAAACTGCAGCTAACCCCTTCAAATATCATAGTGTGGTTGTGCAATGATGTTTTACATGAAGATCGTTCTAGGAGCAACATCTAGGAACCTCTGATGAACCATGACGCACAATGCAAATTTCTACAAGTAGTTTTTGCCGCAGTTTTTACATTTCGGGCCTGGTGCAGCTACAGCATGTGCTGCGTCATCACACAGCATGTACAAGTGCCCTAAAATGCCTTTGTCTGTATGTGGACTACAAACCTCTGATCAGGCTATGAACACAATTATGAAGTAAGGCTGGCAGAGCGTGCTTGTTTGCTCTCTGACATTTTACTTCTTTCCAAACCTGGCTGCGATACAAGTAAATGAGATCCTTGACTGCTAGGGCATATGCCAGAAAAATGATGCATTGTGAGAAAATTAACACACATGAGTAAGACTGGCATAAAGGTTTATAGGGGGCAATGGGCAATGACTAATGCAGCAGACCTATCATAGGGGACTCTTTTCAGAACATATGCATGCTGCAAGTGCTAAGCAGGACACAGGGTGAATAAGTGTGAAGATGAATAAGCATTTTATGAAAAATTATGGTTTGTTGAATCAGATTCAGTAAAAACAGGAAAAAATTAGGTTGTAGTAGTAAAGTGAGCCTTTGAGGAACTGGTGCAAAGTTTGAGGGTCGTAGTGGCCCTGATAAGGTGTTGCATCATGATGTACTACCTCAGGTTATTGCTCCCTGGGGATCGGTGCATTGGAAAGGTAGTTTGAAGAATCAGGCCAGAAGTAAACATATAAAAGTCTCTTTTAACTTAGTACAAAGAGCAGTTTCTGGCACCTGATGAGAATGTATGGTGGCTGGTTGTGTGGCAATTTAATGGCACTAGCGGTCCCTTGTGGATGTAGGTGTCCACTGTTGGATTCAGGCTTGATTTAAATCTGGCCTGGGGGTGGTTTGGATGATTGATCTTCTTTATGCAAAGCACAAGAGCTTTGCCCCCTCTCATCCACATCCCACAGGTCTTTCACCATTCCTCTTCACTGGTCACATGTTGATGACATGTTTAAAGGTCCTTCCCTTACCTCGTCTTCTCCTCTGCACTGGTAGCTAGGGTTGCCACCTTTCCCAACAAAAAATACAGCCTAAGTTAAGCCACACTCCATATGATTCATCACTTCACAGAACACTTTTTCATTGCTCAAGAGTCCAGTGGCGGACTTGGTCGCCTACACCATTTGTGCTAATGATAATGCCAGAAGAGGTTTAAAAGTTTGCAGTTATTGATTCAGAAGAGCATTAGCAATGTTTATGGACAATGTACCTCAGCACCTCAGGCCTGCTCTTGTAAATGCTTGCAATAATACCTAGGGAGGAAGAAATTTCACCAGTTGACTTTTTTCAATGGTGGCATCATTTTCCAGCACCACACAAAAATTCAGTGAGCTCATTAGAATGAGCCATTCTTCACAAATGTTTGTAAACAGATTGCATGGCTACACACTGAATTTTATACACCTCTAGCAATAAGACTAAATGAAACACCTGAATTCAAAGGGGTTTTCCGAGATTTTCATACTGATGACCTATCTTCAGGATCTGATTGGTGGGGGGCCAAACAAACTGGACCCCCACCAATCAGTAGCGGAGCTCCCAGTAGCGCCACAGCCTTCTGTTAGCTATTTCTAGGCTGAGTTTTACTCCTCAGCAACTTCTCTGAGCAGTCCAGAAGCGGGAGACGTGTACCTCTGCTCCCATAACAGCGTTCCCCGGCTGAGATCGGGGAACCTGTTATGCTACTTTAATAGCCCAAAGCCTAAAGCAGCTATTAGTGGAATATACCAATACAAGCCCTAGTGTATTGAAAATGAACTGTTCAATGATGGCTATATAGCCATTAATGAACAAAATGGGCAATCTAATAATTGTCAGTTATAGTCACCCAGAGTGACTTAACAAAAGTAAAAAAAAAAAAAAAGATCTTTAAAGTATAAAAATAACACCTAGACTATTAAAATATAACAATATAAATAACATACGGAGAATGGCCATTTTTTGTCACTTCAGTTCTCCAAAACTGTAATCAAAAAGTTACACACACTTTAAAATGATATCACTGAAAAGTACAGATTGTTCTGCAAAAAATGAGCCCACACACAGCTCTGAATGCATAACTACAAAAAAAGTTATAGGGGTCAGGATATGGTGATGAAACAAATTTTTTTTTCCATTATTAAAACGCAAGAAAACAAGTGTAGTATCCTTGTGATCGTACTGGCCTGGAGAATGAAGGTAACAGGTCAATTTTACTGCATAGTGAATGCAGTAAAAACAAAAACAAAAAAAAAACTGTGCTTCTAATTCTACCTCATTTGGAATTTTTTCCCCTGCTTCCTACTACATTGTATGCAACCGTAAATGGTGACATTAAAAAGTATAACTTGTTCCGCAAAAAATAAGCACTATGTGAACGGAAAAAATAAAAAAAGTTATGACTCTGGGAAGGCAGGGAGTGAAAAACCAAAATGCAAAGATGGATAAATTCCTGATCCTCCAAGGGTTAATAATTAAGAGGTGTCTCCCAATACTTTCTTTCCATATAGTGTATCTATTGTTTGCATTTTCTGAGTAGAAATCATATAGACCATTTGTGATGGTTGCACTTTACTTCCACATGACAATATAATTAGAAATTTGTAATACGTCTCTGTAGTTTTCCTTGTTCTAGGTGTTTTATTTCTGCCGGGCATGGTAGGAAAATATGCCAAGGACAAAACATAAAATAATCTAAATGAATTGAGAGTGGAGTTCTCATTGCCGAAATAAAGGGTAACTAAGAAATAACGTGAGAGACTGAGGACAGGGACAATGTGCACATTACAGACTACGACATTGTCTTGTGTTTCATTTGACTTTATACCACAAAATGCTACAATTCTTCCAATTACAAGACATAATCATCCAAAATGACTTGCCAGAGTTTTCTGTGCCAAGATGGATGCACTTCAACAGATCATAATTTATCCTGGCAGCTGGACAAGCTCAAGTTGTGTGACGCATGAAGCTGCTTTAAGAAAGTCACCAATCTTTTCTTTTTGCGACTATAACTTCTCTCTTCTCTCTCTGGTCAGGCAAGGTCAAGCTAATTAAAATGTTCCTCACTGCGGATGATTTTGCCCCAGGAAAAGAGATTTGCTTTACCAGTGGGATTCTTAATCATTAGTCAACAAGTTCTGAAACTTCAATCAAACTAATTAAAATTATTAAATTACACTGTGTTTTTTTATTTTTTTTTAAATGGTCAGTAATCTAAAGGACAGATCACAGAAATCCTTTGATGGTGACACTAAGGGGAAAGTCATTAAATCCCCAACTGCGTAATACTATGAGGCTTGTATAGTTGTAAAATTAGTGATGTAAAATTAGTGATGCAAGTCCATATTTAGGAAACAAAAGCCTTTCAAATTTTATTAATAGAAATATCCTTTGCCATAGAGTTCCATACGCATGAGTTACATGAATTGTCAAAAAGAGAGTAATAGGCTTATAAAGATTTAAATATTTCTAAGACTGGGGCTACATGGTAATCTTGGTATTGACACCCATCGCAGGATCAAAGATCTTGTCATGTTCTAACGAGGAACCACCACCACTAGAACATATCAAGGACGAACATACACAAGCACACGCAGAAAGCAGAGACAAGACATGACAGTGAGCAGGAAACTGGATTGGCGACCTACCCGCAGAGACTGCTCGAGAAGAACCAGCAGTCCACACAAACTGGAACCCGAACAACCACACGGGACCAATAAGACAGGACAAACAGGAACCAGTACACAAGCAGCTGCCTGGACCCTATGTAAAACGACACATGGTGGTCACAGGCAATGCTGCACACAGACTAGATGTCCTCCCTCCGGAGAACCCTGGAACCTGCTCACAAAGGCATAGACAGGACAAGCAGATGCCTGGTACCCATGTGTAGTTAGTCCATGGGCGAACAGACAAAGCTGCACACAAGGCACAGACAAACCAGACAGGAACAGAAGCAAATGTCTGTACTCTATGCAGGAAGACACATTTCAGTCGTAGACCAGAAACAGAACAAATCTAAGAAGACATAGAACTAGGCTAGGAGACCTAGCACACAGACACAGAAACAACTCAGATAACAAGACAAGGCAGGAAGACCAGGTGACCTCGATGACATGGTAGGTGGCCACACAAACAGGGCAGATGGAATCACCCAGGTAAGGTGCATAGCTCCTGCCCCATGCAAGGCTGGAGACAGACTGACCTCCTAAACCCAGGCACCCAGGTATATAAAGAGCACACACAGACCAATACCATTGACCCCATCAGAACCAAACTGGGAGGGGAGTCTGTATAAACAGAAGTGAACACATAGGCTGCAGTTACAGGACGTTGCCCCTGGCAACCATCATACACAGAATCCACCGCAACCAGTACGCTACAGCACAAAGAACCCTTGTCACAGTGACCACACTTTGACACCTACCAGAACCAAGACAACAGGGGGGAGAGCAAGCGTACACTAGGAGTAGTACACACACAGGCTGCCGAAACTACAGGTAGATCAACTAACCTACATAGAATCCACCGCAGCCTGTACACCTCAGAGCTACTAAAGCGAGCAACACAGCAACCCGTGTCACACTGCCACAGATCTCCATGTAGAAGTGCAGCCATTGAACTGAATGGGGTTGCAGTAAGACGCGGCTGCAAACCCAGAATATAAAAAAATCTAACATTGCCAGAGTTTTTGTGACTCTGGGACCACGGCAGCTTATTAGACACGCTGCCATTCAGTTGAATAGCTCCACTGCTACACAACCATCTTTGGTCATGCGATGGGTGTCGCCAGCAAGATACCGGCATAGGAGAGTAGGAAGCCTATACCATCAGGACAGCACTTTGTAACAATTCTCCTGGGCTTTTGTCGCTATGGACACCTTGTGGGAGTCGTAAAGACTTCTGCTGTGAACAGTGAAAACTCTTCACCCAACTCCACTTCCCAGACCTGGCAGAAGAGCAGAGAGTAGAGTGATAGGCTAACAAGGGTTTAATAAATGGTCCAAATAGAGTGGGGCATGCTAGAGGGAGTAAGGCACAGTTAACATGAGAGATTGGTCTTCTTCCCAATGTAATGATAAAAATGTTGGAGTATGGTCACATGTCGGGGGAGTCATGTCTGGTAATGAAGATGACAAAGATTTAAGGGAATTTGAAGATAATACATGACAAAAGTAAACAGGGCACCAACATCTGGGGCCATCATTATGGAGTATAACTAACAGACAAGCATAAGCTGCAGAGAGGTTGTATAATTTACAACCAGGAGGAGCAATCCCTCCCATATCCTTCCAACGCATGAGATCTCATGGCCGATTCTAGGTTTCCCTGCTGGATCCGAGTCCAAAATGAAGGCATAAATGGAGATTGTCTGCAGCAAGTAGAGTAGTCTAGGTAGTAAGGTCTTCTTGAGGATACTGATTCTATGTAAAAGAGAAGCCTTTATGACTCCATGTATTTAAATCATTATAAAAGTGAGACAAGGGCCAATAGTTTAGACAATTTGGAGGAGGTTTTGATACCTAGATATTATCTGAGGGCCAGGTGAAGAGGAAGTTTGCCTTAAGAGAAGAAACTGTCTGAGGGGGGAGAGAAACATTCAACATTCCTTGGATTTGGACATGTTAATTTTAATATTGCACCAGGCACCAAACCAAGACAACTCGCATAACAAGTAAGGTAATGACGTGTGGGGGTTTGTAAGGTAGATCAAGAGATTGTCCTCAAACACAGAACATTTATATTCCTTTCCACCAATGGTGATACCCCTGATATCAGAGTTGGCCCAGATGGCCACCATCAGATGCTCCATAATCTGAAAATATAGAAGAGGTGAAAGGGGGCATCCCTGAACAGTTCCATTATGTATAGGGAATGAGACCGATAATGAGCCGTTAATTTTCAGTTTGGCAACGGAGAATTATTTTATGTGAGGATTTTGGAGGAGACAAGGGGACCAAGACTGATACGCCAGACAGTGGAACATAGAGAAGGCCCGGAGACTATGTCAGGCCTTTTCAGCGTCTAAGTTGAAAGTTGATGAGTTTGTGTGTAATGGAGAATGTCTAATGTTTTAAGAATATTGTCACAGGCCTCTGTGGTGTGGATTTAATGTGTTTGCCAAAAGATTAGCATAGATGTTAAGATTGACATTCAATAACAATATTAGCCTATAGTAGAGCTTTCCCGGGTTTAGGAAGGGCAGCGACATGGGTCAAAATAGTTTGCGGAGGAAAAGGGGAATCTTTAGAAAATGCATTAAATGTTTGGCGCATGAGAGGGCCTGGAAAGTTTTATACCATAAGGAGGCATAGTCTGACTAGAGAATGTTACCATTATGAGATGAAACTAACCATGGGAGCACGCTATGCTTTATTAAGATATGGTCCAAATGACTGTACATGTTATGTGGGGGAAATAAAACTATAGTCTCTAAGTGATGCTGAATCTGCCATGCATTGCATAATTGTGGTTGATTAAAAGCCTGTTTAACAGATCGAATAGCCGAGTAAGCTGGACGATGGACTTCCCAGTAGAACTGTTGAGTACAGGATCCAATGTCGGTTTGAAATCCCCACAAATCAAAATCATCCTCTGCACTACTGGCAGAATATGATCAACCAATTGGAGGAAAAAAGGTACCGGAGAGGAAAATCTGGTTGAAGGATGGTTAGACAGGGTGTAACAATAGATTGTAAGGAAAAATCAAGAATCCCCACCATCTGAAGAAGAAAAGTAGGTAAAAGAAAAGACAAAAAACACACAGAGAAGTACAGTAAAAAGCAGAGATAAATAGTACGCAGCAGGTATACAACTTCAATATTAGCTAGATCAGGGATCAGCAACCTTCGGCACTCCAGCTGTTGTGAAACTACAATTCCCAGCATGCTCCATTTATTTCTATGAGACTTCTGAGAAGAGTAGAGGAAGTATGCATGCTGGGAGTTGTAGTTTCACAACAGCTGGAGTGCCGGAGGTAGCCTACCCCTGAGCTAGATAATATTAATTACAGAGCACAAGGAGTACCAAAACCCCACTGGATATGATAAATAATTTTAAACCTTAACATAGAATGAGGATTGTTTCATCAGACACTTCTCCTGAATTAAACAGATTCCTAGAACTGCAAGCCAAGAATGCTAACTACCTAGCAACTATTAGATCGCCTTCACACTAGGCAGATTTTGCTGAATTTTTTTGCGAATTCCATGGTGTGGATCATAAAAGGTGAGACGGTAATAAGGGCAAACACTACTTCTCCACTTATTGCATCCACTCTTGCTTCTGGCGTGAAAAACTGCATAAAAAAACTGAAATTTCTTCAGATGTGGCAAAACTGAAATTTCTTCAGATGTGGCAAAACTGAAATTTCTTCAGATGTGGCAAAAGTCTATGTATTTAAATGATGATTTAAAGAGACAGAAGAGTGTATGTATGTGTGTGTGTGTGTGTGTATGTATTACAATCACAAAATTTGGCACACAGGTACATCAGGTGTCCGGGAAAATTTAGACCGGGTTTCAGCTCTCTAGCATGTAGCGATCCTGAGATATTCCCAAAAAAATGCAAATATGGCACATCACATGACCTACATTAGCCAATAGGAGCCTGCAGGTCTTTCTCTTCATATCCCAACTGCCAAACACATGGTCACATGTCCCTTATCAGCTATTTTTCTTCACTACTGCAGGTCAGTTTTAAAGAGGCAGGACGCTGTGGATGACACTGTTGAGGCCTATTGCACACGAACGTGTGCGCCCCATGCCCGTGCTGTGGACCGCAATACACGGGCACCATTCCGTGGCCATTCCGCATTAATTTCAATGGTTTCGCAAATCTGGAGATGCGTAGTGGTGCGGAAGGGAATGACGGAACAAAACACTACGGAAATACTACAGAGTGGTTCAGTGGGGTTCCGTTTCGTACTTCTGTTCCGCAAAAAGATAGAACATGCCCTATGTTTTTGTGGAATGGGCAGATCGTGGACCCATTCAAGTGAATGGGTCCGCGATCCGCTGCTGCTGTCCCATGGTCGGTTCCTGTGCATTGTGGGCCGAAATTTAAGGGACGGGGTGCTGTAGAGGTCACTGTTAAGGGGGTGGGGTGTTGTGGAAGTCACATGTTAAGTGAACGGAGCTCTGTGGAGGTTACTGTTAAAAGGGCAGGGTACAGTGGAGGTCACTGTTAAGGGAATGGGGTAATGTGGAAGTCACTGTTAAAGGGACAGTCACTGTGGAGGTCTCTGTTAAAAAAGCTGGGAATGGTGGAGGTCATTTAAGGGGACTGTAACCTATGATCAGTGTTAAGGGGCGGGTGCTGTAGAGGTCACTGTTCAGGGGGCGGGCCCCTGTGGAGGTCACTGTCAAGGGGGTGGGGTGCTGTGGAACTCACTGTTAAAGGGACATGCTGCTGTAAAGTTCAAAGTTAAGTGGGTGGCCTGCTGTGGGGGTCCGATTTTAATCCCTTATGGACCGGGCTCATTTTCACCTTAAGGACCAGGCAATTTTTGGCAAATCTGATCAGTTTTCATTTTTATTTATAAAAAAAATACCAAATTTACCAAAAATTGAGAAAAATTAGCAAATTGTCAAGTTTCAATTTCTCTACTTCTATAATACATAGTAATACCTCCAAAAATCGTTATTAATTTGCATTCCCCATATGTCTACTTCATGTTTGGATTATTTTGGGAATGCCATTTTATTTTTTTGGGATGTTACAAGGCATGGAAGTTTAGAAGAAAATCTTGAAAATTTTCCTGAAAATTTCCAAAACCCACTTTTTAAGGACCTGTTCAGGTCTGAAGTCACTTTGTGAGGCTTACATAATAGAAACCACCCAAAAAAGACCCCATTCTAGAAACTACACCCGGAAACTACTCACGGTATTCAAAACTGATTTTACAAACTTTGTTTACCCTTTAGGTGTTCGACAAGAGTTACTGGCAAATGGAGATGAAATTTCAGAATTTCGATTTTTGGGCAAATTTTCCATTTTAATCATTTTTTTCCAGTAATAAAGCAAGGGTTTCACAGACAAACAAAATCAATATTTATTTCTCTGATTCTGTAGCTTGCAGAAACACCCCATATGTGGTCGTAAACTGCTGTATGGCCAAAGGGCAGGGCACAGAAGGAAGGGAACGCCATATAGTTTTTGGAAGGCAGATTTTGCTGGACTGGTTTATTTACACCATGTCCCATTTGAAGCCCCCCTGATGCACCCCTACAGTAGAAATTCCAAAATTTCATCTCCATTTTCCAATAAATGTTGTGGAATACCTTGAGGGGTGTAGTTTCTTAGATGGAGTCACTTTTTTTGAGAGTCTACTCTAGGGGTGCATCAGGGGTTCTTCAAATGGGACATGGTGTAAAAAAAAACAGTCCACCAAAATCTGCCTTTTTATTCATTATTTAAGTTTTACACAGTAATATCATTTTTGAACCAAAAAATAAATAAATCATGTTTTAACGTCTCCATAGTCTGAGAGCTCTATATTATTTTATTTTTTGGGCGATTGTCTTAGTTAGGGTATCATTTTTTGCGGGATGAGATGACGGTTTGATTGGCACTATTTTGGGGTGCATATAACATTTTAATCGCTTGCTATTACACTTTGTGATGTAAGACAAAAATGGCTTTTTTACACAGTTTTTATTAAAAAAAAATTTACGATATTTACCTGAGGGGTTAGGTCATATGATATTTTTTTAGAGCAGGTTCTTACGGAAGTGGCCATATCTGATATGTATACTTTTTCTTATTTATTTTACTTTAACACAATAACAGCATTTTAGAAAAAAAATCATGTTTTAGTGTCTCCATACGACTTTTTTGATCACTTTTATTACCTTTTTTGGGAAGTAAGGTGGGCAAAATTTCAAGTTTTTTCATAGTCTTTTTTATGGCGGAAAAAGTAACATGACTATTTCATAGATCAGGTCATTACGGACGCGGTGATATCAAACATGTGTAGTGCATTTTATTTTTTTAATTTTTAATCAGTGATAAATGTGTTTTGACCCAGACCCACTTGGTTCTTAAAGATCTAGTGGGTCTGATATCTGTATAATACAATATAGTACACTATATAGTGTACTGTACTGTATTTTCACTTTACACTTAGTCTGATCAGACTTCTGCCTTTAGCATTACCATGGCAAGTCGGAAGCCTGAGAAGGCATCCGATTGCCATGGTAACCATCGCCCGCTGCCACAAAAGATCAGTGGGTGATGGGAGGGAGGGGGTCCCAAAAACTTCATTTTGAAGTTTCTGATCCCTGCGGTCACGGACTGAATTGACCTGCGGTTTTCAGCGATCGCTGATCCTGGGGGGGCACAGTAACCCCCTCGGCATTGTACCAAGGTGCCTGCTGAATGATTTCAGCAGGCAGCTTATTCCGAGGCGGTGATCGGAAATACAGAACAAACCTGTACACCCTGTGTCCTTAAGTACCAGGACATCAGGGCGTACCATTACGACCTGTGTCCCCAAGAGGTTAAGGAGACGGGCAGTGTTAAGGGGTGGGTGGCTGACACACAGACATTAAATTAAATAGATTAAATATACCAGTGTGAAGTACAGACTAGTACAGAAAAAATAAATGCAACCTGCTACTTTTCATTTCACTTTATTATTATTATAACATTATTATTTGTAATTTATTTTAACAGTTACAGGACATGATGGCCATGTACATTAAGAACATTCAGGTTTTATATAACAAGCCTTTGTAAGTGTGAAGTGCTTCTCCCAGCTGCTGTGTAATGATGTCAGCTGAGTTTACTTACCCTTAACACATGTCCTGTAAAGCAGCTATCTGTTCTCCCCACTATAAAAATAAACCTTTCCTTAGGACACCTTGTATACTTACTGCTGCAGCGGGGAGATTTCTATTACACGATTTTCTGTTCAGGGTTAAGGTTAGAAAGATTTATGTAGTAGGTAAAGTCCAGGCAACGTTTCTACAGTAGGTGCCACATGGAAGGATCAGCAGCCAAATACTCTTGGAGTGTGACCACATGGTGCTGCTGTACATATGCGGCCAGACCATGCCCATCTCCAACAGCCAATGGCCAATGGCTTTCACAAGTCTGTGTGGCTTGTCTGCATACAGCCAGCCACACCTTGGGGTAGCATCCTTGAAGAGAGACATTATTCCCAAAAATTGAAAACTGACAGAAGATAAATGTAATTTTCATCAGCCATAGACCTTTGTCGAGAGCATCTGTCCCCGGTGTGGAATGTGAAATCAGCAGCTCTTTGCTGTGTACTGTGATCTGATTCAGTATCCATTAGAAACTAGATCGCAATGCACATCACAAACGCCGCTTATTCCACATTCCACACCAGGGACAGATGCTCTTGACAAAGGACTAAATCCTGATCGAATGTTGGCATTTATCTTCAGTCCTTTTTCAAGTTTTTGGAATAAATTCACAGTTCAGTTTGAATTCAGGTGGCCTGACCCGGTTGAGTGTCAGGCTACCGAAGCTCACCGGATACGATTTTGTACCGTTGGATCCCCATTGACTATAATATTATAAATCTCCCCAGTTTTTTTTTATTTTATTTAGCACAACCTAGCCTCTGAAAAGTATAGAATATTTTGGCCATCTTAGGCCATTGTTACTGATACCTCTTTGTATATTATTGTCCCATAGAGCATTGCCAATACAAAGGCTGGTCTCTTTAGGAAGAGCCAGTACCCTGACTAAGCACTGTTTTGCTCCATTATAGGAACAGAACAACAAAAATAACAGAAGCATTGGTTCCTTCACATGACGAACATGAATGGTGCCCAACAGACCTGATGGTTTACAATGGAGTCCATCAGGTTTCCATTATGTGACATGGTATTTTGCTGTACAAAATAGCGTAGAATGTGTCACTATTTTGTCCCCAATTTTTGACAGGATCTAAGATGGAGGCTCCTAACGAAACATTTGACACAGATGTAAACACTGCCTAACCAGGTTAAGTAACTTGTTCGATGGATGTAGTAGAGCTAGTATCCACTTAAACATAAAAAAATTACATGCATTATTTGGTACAGGCATCTTTTGCAGAAATCTTATCTTTTAGGTGAATTTCAGATGACCTGCAGCATCTGGACCATATGTGCTGCTACAGAGATGTCAAACAGTAGGATTCTATGATGATATAATTTCCATCAAGTAATACACACAACATTCATTTGTTGCTGAGCCAAGCGTGCAGGTGTGTGTGGGAGTTTGGAAGAATAGCTGTCAGCTAAATAAGGTGTAGGGACAGCTTTAGACTGTTCTGGATTTAATTATTGAGCATGAATGATGATTCATCCTTCTGAGTTACAGAACTCAGTTTTGGCTTAATACCGATCTTAGTCGCATGACAGGTGTAGCAGTACCATGACAGGGACTTTAGAATCACAAAAAATCCAACCCTGGATTAAAAGATGAGATATGGTTAAGCATGGAGGCATACAGGTTCCGTATGGTATCCTGTAACAGGTCTGTCCACAAATGTTGCAGCTGGGCCTGATAAAGCTTGATCTGGTCATCCAGCAGCCAAGGAAGTGTTGCAATCTGGCGGAGACATTTCTGAGAAACCCTTGCTGTGTGTGGACGATCATTATCCTGCTCAACAATGGCAGATGGAAGCACTGGCAGATGAGAGGCAACACATGTGGCTGCAGCAGGTTCTGCACATTTCACTGACCTTTGTCCCTTGTATCACAACTAGGGGTGACTGACTGTCATAAGCGATCGCTCCCCAGATCATCACACCAGCAGCTGGGCAGTGTGCTGCTTCACAGGAAAGAAAGGATTGAAGCGCTCACCATGAGGCCTCCATACTTGAACCCAACCATCATGGGATCCCAAACAGTACCTTGATTCGTCGCTAAAGACAATATGGTCTCAATCAGTAGAAGTCCAGGTTTCTCATTCCTGACACTACTGCAAACAAATGCAGTGGTGGCTGGATGTCAATAGCAGGACATGTAATGGTCACCATGACACCAAATTTCCTTCTGATAAGTGCTTCTGTGTCTGGATTGTGGACAACGAAAATGTAGGAGTTGCCCATGCTTGTCAATGGATCAAACGATCCAGGTTGGTAGTCTGTCTGTGCTGTCAGGAGCCTTTTTGCCATTTGCGTTCCCTCATGTAACCACTGCTCCCAACATCTCCTAACAATCTAAGTCAGAACGGCGTAGAAGATTTGTAATTTTTGAAATGACCATCCTGCTTTTCTCAGTCTAATGAGGCACCCCCTCTTAAAGTCAGTCAACTGGGCAACGATCTCTTATTAAGAGGTACACTACTCAAAAGTAGACTGTGAGAGCTGTTTTATAGGGCAGCGGTTAAAGTATATTTACACCCTCTTATGGTAAGACTCAGTGCCTAATCAGACCATAACTGTAATCATTTAAATTACTGTCTGCGATGTTTCTGTCTGGGTGTGTTATTTTTTTTGTCAGTACTTCAATAGCTGTCTGCTCAACCATCTTTTAACCAACAATTATTCATCTCTTCTAACTCCCCCTTACTCATACTTGGACAGTATAGTTTTTCAGTGGGGAAAGAAGAGAAAGCTGCTGTCAGACATGTATTGCCTCCTGGGAGAGCAAAATGATCAGTATTGAAATTCAGCACACAGTCATTCTTTCTCTTAACACATCGGATTTACGTTTGGCGGGTTCAAGCAACAGTAGTCTAATATCTTACATCTGGTGGCATTAGAGGCAGAGCTTGCTAAGAGCTCATTTGCATATCCTCTTCCCAGAGTTCCAGAGGAGCATCGCCTAGTCTACAAGATTCCACACGCCATTTAGGTGCTCTCCAGAAGGAGATATGGTTTTCCTTGAATCCTGACCTAGGCATCGCACCCAGTTAAACCAGTACCCTCTGCTGTGCACTGATGAGGGGCAATCACCCTGAAACAGCTGTCAGCAGGTGAGGCGCAGTCTTCATTGTTATCCAAGTTATATCTGTTTAAAAGGTTGAACATTGACATACAAGATAGCTACATTACATCCAGTGGCATAAGAAGCAGAGCCTGCTAAGAGCTTATTTGCTCTCTTTAAAAGGAGATAAAGTATTGAAGACTTCCTTCAGCCGTGTTTCATCTGTGTAGACTTTGACGCAGAGACATCTTAGTTTTCTACTTTTAATTCATCTTCTCCACCTTCTGAACACCCTGTCCTGCCACCCCATTACAGTGCCCACTATGTTCCCCAATACTATATTACAGAAACAGATAGTTACCCTGAAAATACTAGTACCACACAGATAGTGCCCCCTTCAATAATTATTTACACACCGTATCCCCAAAAATACAGCATTTTCCGCTTTATAAGACACACTTTTTCCTCAAAAAAGTTGGGGTAAAATGTCAGTTCATCTTATAAACTGAATATTAGTGAGTGCTTTCATTATGGAAGCGCTCAGTAGTATGCAGGAAACGAGGGGAGCAGGGAGTGAAACAACGTCGCCATTCACCTTTCTCTGCTTGATCTTCTGTGGGCACCACACTACACTGTCCTGACTGCCTACAGTGTCAGGACGTATGCGCACCATGTCCTGATGCACCGCGCAGTCAGGTCACAGTGCAGCGCGGGCCTGGAGAAGATCAAGCAGAGAAAGGTGAGTGCTGATGGCGTTTCGCTCCCTGCTCCCCTAGATTTCTGCAAGGAGCAGAACTGCAGCAGAGACTGCCAGACATGTAGAGTAGTTGCAAAGCAGAAAAGTTAGGTGAATTTATTCATTTTGTGTCTGATGGTTATTTGATCTGAGGTTTGGCATGAGGGGTGGGGTCTGTTGTGATCTCTGATGGAGATCTGATGTGAGCTCTGATGGGGTCTGATCTAATATGGGGGTCTGATCTGAGATGTGACATGGGGGTCTGATCTAATATGGAGGTCTGATCTAAAGTCTGACATAGGGTTCTGATGTGATATGGGGGTCTAATCCGAGGTCTGATATTGGGGTCTGATCTAATATGGAGGTCTGATCTAAAGTCTGACATGGGGTTCTGATGTGATATAGTGGTCTTATCCGAGATCTGATATGGGGGTCTGATCTAATATGGAGGTCTGATCTGAAGTCTGACATGGGGGTCTGATGTGATATAGGGGTCTGATCTGAGGTCTGAAATTGGGGTTCTAATCTGATATGGGGGTATGATCTGAGGTTTTATATTGGGGTCGTATCTGAGGTCTGATGTAGGGGTCTGATGCAAAGTCTGATGAAGATTAAGGGTGTAGTTTGCGGGTCTGATGAAGATTATGGGTCTTTTCTGAGGTCTGATGAAAAATATTTTTTTCTTATTTTTCTCCTCTAAAACCTAGGTGTGTCATATCATCAAGTGCATCTTATAAAGTGTAAAATACAATAACTACGCTCAGCACACAGTGCCCCTGACAGTAATTGTGCCATAAACATATGGTCCCCCAAAAATAATTGTGCTAAGCTGATACTGTGCCAGGGTGCCCCCACAGTAATAGTGCACTCAAAAGTTCCAGCAACCGTAACAGAGTCCATTAGTAGTAATTATTCAGACTATAGTGCCCCTATTAGAAGTAGTGCCCCAGTAGAAAATATAGTAGAAAATATACCCACTTGTGCCCCCATTAGTAACAAAACCCTTATAATGCAATGAAAAATGCCCCCTTATAGTGCCATCTGAAGTTCTAATGTCCCCAATAGTGCTGCCCCAGTTATAATAATTCCCCCCTATAGAGTCCTTATAATGTTACCATAGTTACCATGACCACCAGTTATAATAATGGCTCTCCCTTTTATAGTGTCCCAATAGTGCTACTGACAAATGAAAATAACAAACACAAACGTTTACCTCTATGCAGCTGTCAGGATGTGGTGCAGGATACAGACTTCTTCCGATCTGTGTCCAATGCTGCTTGCAGCATGGCTCAGGCAACACAATGATGATAATGTCATCGTGCCACCTGCACCAGCCTCTGATAGGCTACAAGTAATAGACCTGAAGCCCATAAGAGTCAATGGCGGGGCAGGGAGACATTGTTGATGTTCCCCACCACAGCATTGTGCCCATCCTGAATACAGCTGAATATTTGTATTTTGAGAGGCCCTAGCGACCAGCAAGGGTACACATACACATACCGCGGCTTGAGAACCTGTGGTCTATTACTTGTCACAATTACGATAAGATTAATATTTTTGTTAAAATATTGCAGTAACAGCTATATATGGGTATATTTTCTTGAGAAAGTTCCTTTAAAGGTGCACTCACACATTGCAGATTTGGTGTAGATATTTCTACAATGGAAAATTAGTTCCACTAACCTGAAAAGAGCTTGCTGAATTCCAGGTCCTTGCTGCCGCATTTAAAATGAATGTAATTGATTTTCAGTTTCGGAATCTTTGCAACAAAACTGCAGCGTGTGAGTGCACCCTAATGGTGTGTTGTGTAAGGCAAGGTTGCCAAACATAATTTTTGTTATTTTTTGGACAACTTACCCAAAAAACCATGGACATCCAAAATTTTTACTGACAAACTGGAAAACCATAATGAATGATAAAAATTATAATTAATACATGTCTATAGCTCAATATACTGATAAGAGCTCATTTCCAACCTTTACTGTGAGCTGTAAAATGATGATGATTACCAGCAAAACTATCTAGTCAAGTACCACCAGGCAAAAAAAAAAAAATCACAGGCGCATCTATTTCTTTCACGGACATCTATTTCTTTTTTTTATTGGGTAGTGGTAAACTCTTCTAGCAGGCTGTTCTGGCACAAGAGCATAGTAAGATACTACCTGACCTCGCTGTAGCCCATTCATTAATGGGACTCAGTGGGGATCTGGCCTGTTTCCGTCATTGTTGCCGGAATTCGGCTGGGCATTTTAATCAATGGGTCCTGGCAGTGCTCTGGCCTTTTCTGGCTATGCTGGATACTATGTCTCCTGACAGGATGTTCCTGTGCTGGGGGAAGAATTTACCGCTAGTGTGAAAGTAGCCTAGCCTAAGATAAGGCAATCTCTTCTAGGATTTGTTCTTTATCATCATCCCTTTTCTTCATCACGTCTCACCTCTTTAGTTATTCTTTTATACTACAATCTTCTTCTAATTCTTGAATATGTTCATATTTTCCAATAGTTAACATAAACATGTTTGTTAAAAAGATCACATTTTGGAGCTCTTCATTGTCCCAATATTGAGATGATGTAGAATTATACTATTTCCATTACTAAACCATAGTTACTTCTTGGCAATTGATTTTAACACCTGGAGACTAAAGGCCCCTTTACACTGCTCAACTGAGCAGACCTTTGTTGGGAAGGAAGTGTTCCTTCCCGGCAATCTTCTGCTCTTTAGTGAAGGAGACCATAAAGATTCATTATTTTCTGGCAGCAGAGTACTGTTTAGACTTCCCAATCTGCTGTCGGCAAGCGATGGCTTACTTGTAAGTGACAGCGCAAACAATCTTTTCACCCGTTGAGGGAGAGTTTCACTCAAACATTGGGTGATCTGGAGCACTGTTACCCCGGAAGAGCCTCACTAATGATTGTTCCCATAATTGCTTTTTAGCGATTATCTGCCTGATGCTTGGGGATTGTAAAGGGGTTTAAGGCCTAGTTCATATTTCAGTGATTTAGTCAGGGATTTTCATAAGTGATTGGGAGCCTAAATGTATAGTGATTCTCCAGACTACCCAGGCTTTTTATTTAAAGATTTAGGCATCATGCACACAGCAGAGGTGTGGGTACTTAAGGTGCTGTCATATAGTGATTCCTTAGTACTCTACTCGTTCACACTTTAGTGAATCAAAGATGTGTGCTGTCCATGTTCTCCATGGGCATACACATACCCATTAACTTTTTATGTCTTTGTTCCCCCATCAATAATTTTCCACTGACAGTTGGTGTCAAGAAGAAGTGCACTCCTTTTACACCATCGTCGGGTGATTCCACATAGATGTCTACAGAACCTGTTCTATTAAATGCTTATAAAAGTAGAGCCCCCCCCCCAACAGAGTGGATAGGGTGTCAGCAGTAAGATTGTGTTGACGTCATTGGTTATTTTGCCCTTCCACTGATCCGTCAAAAAATAACCCCCCAAAAAATGGATCCTGTCTGTTGAGCATTTGCCTTCACTTGGTCAGCATTTGGTCAGTAATCCATCAGTATTGCTAATGCCAAAAAAAAACAGGAGTGGATCCAAAACAGATGACACGTGAATGGAATATTTGCATGTCTTCTGTGTGTTGTACCCACTCCTGCTTTTGGCTACTAAATCACAAGCCAATTCAGATCTGACCATACAAGCCTTACAGCTGTTACACAGATACACAGAGAGGATCCGTTGTGCGTCTCATTTTTCCTTCCTTCTGACAGATCAGAAAAAGGGTCAAATAAAAGATGATGTCTGCCAAGCCAAAAAAGACAAAATTGTGGCCCAGTCATGAAGTTGGGAGGGTGGTAATAGCATGAGAAGTCCAGAGAGTGGAACTATGACATAGTGGTGACATGGAAGAAGCATGAGGAGGCCATAGAGTGGCACAATGACAGAGTCTGGAGGTGGAAGTAGCATCAGGAGACCACAGAAAGGCCCAATGACAGAGTCTAGAGGTGGCGGCAGCATCAGGAGGTCATAGAGTGGCACAATGACAGAGTGTGGAGGTGGCAGCAGCAGCAGCATCAGGAGGAGGTAACAGGGTGGCACATTGACAGAGTGTGGACGTGGCAGCAGCATGAGGAGACCACAGAGTGGCACAATGACAGAGTCTGGAGTTGGCAGTAGCATCATGGCACAATTACAGAGTGTGGAGGTGGCAGTAGCATCAGGAGACAACAGAGTGGCACAATGACAGAGTCTAGAGGTGGCGGCAGCAGAATCAGGAGGAAGCAACAGGGTGGAACAATGACAGAGTGTGGAGGTGGCAGCAGCATGAGGAGGCAACAGAGTGGCACAATGACAAAGTGTGGAGGCGGTGGCAGCAGCTGCATCAGTAGGAGGCCACAGGGTGGCACAATGACATAATGTGGTGGTGGCAGCAGCATCATCAGGAGGTCACAGAGTGGCACAATGAGAGAGTCTGGAGGTGGCGGCAGCAGCATCAGGAGGAGGCCACAGGGTGGCACAATCACAGGGTGTGGAGGTGGCAGCAGCATCATCAGGAGGTCACAGAGTGGCACAATGAAAGAGTGTGGAGGTGGCAGCAGCAACATCAGGAGGCCACAGAGTGGCACAATGACAGAGTCTGGAGGTGACGGTAGCATCACGAGGTCACAGAGTGGCACAATGACAGAGTCTGGAGGTGGTGGCAGCAACAGCATCAGGAGGTCACAGAGTGGCACAATGACAGAGTCAGGAGGTGGTGGCAGCATCAGGAGGCCACAGAGTGGCATTATGATAGAGTGTGGAGGTGGGTGGCAATAACAGTGGGTGGCAATAACAGCCAGATTTACCTGCATCTGTTCAAGGACATGAAGCAGTGGAATTACATTGTTCATCCCATAGTCCTGGCGACTGACAAATAACGTGGCAGTTTCACGCATGGGCTGCCACTGGCTGACATCGAAGTTACACAGGGGAGTACTCTTGTCCGCTTGGATCATTAAGAAATTGTTTATGGCTTTTCTCTGTTCATCGGTCTAACATATGGAGGGTGGAATTCCAACGGGTGGAAGCGTCGCATATCAGCTTATGTTGGGGGGTGCCGTTCTGTCGCTGCAGCTCAAGGAGGGTGTACGAGTGGCTGAAGTACATGCAAAGTTTCCTGGCCATTTTTAGGATGTTTTTCAGATGGGTGGAAGACTTCAGGAACCCCTTGACAACCAGATTAAACTTGTGTGTCATGTAGGGCGCATGGCTCAGCCCTTCTTGACGCAGCTCCCACACAATGTTCTTCCCGTCGATGGTCACCATGGTTCCGATTTTGAGTTGTCACGGAGAAATCCAGGGTTCGATTTCTTGATGAAGGACACTGAGCAGTTCCTTTCATGTGTGACTCCGTTCGCCCAGGGAAACGAGGTGCAGAACAGCACGACACCGCCGTGCCCTGCACATGTGGTATGCTGGAGGGCCCCTGTGAATTGTCCCTGAAGTGGAGGCTGAGGACACGGTGGAGGATGAGGAGGCAGAGGCGGACATTGTCGCAGGACCAACATCGTGACAACGTGGAGGCGGAAGTGGCATCACCTGGCCAAGTTGCTGGTGTGGCTGTGAAGGAACCACATTCACCTAGTGGGCCATAAAGAACATGTATTGTCCCTTCCCGTAGTTACAGCTCCACACGTCGGCGCTGCCGTGCACTTTGGCAGACACCGACAGGCTCAAGAACTGGCCCACCACTGTTCTACATGTGTGTGCAGGGGTGGTACTGCCTTTTTGGCAAAGAAATGACGGCTTGGGACTCTCCTCCTTGGCTCGGCACAAGCCATCAGTTCTCTGAAAGGTGCAGAGTCCACCACTTGGAAAGGGAGGGACAGAAGCACCAGCAACTTGGAAAGGAGCACATTCAGCTGCTGCGCCATTGGATGCGTGCACGCATACTGTTGTCTCTTGGAAATCGCTTTGGTGATCGATTGCTGATGGAATGACTGATAAGGATTAGGAGGAGCAGGAGCATCAGGACCAGCAGATGTTGGGAAGAACAGACAGTTCCCTTCGCCTGAGGTGGTGGAGCCTTGACTGTCTGAAACCGGGAAACTGAAAGCTGTACATCCCATAAAGGAAACAGGTTCTTGGCAATAGCCAAAGACAATTACCTTTCCCAACTGGTTCAGGACCCAACTAGAGGGACGGCCATACTGGACATAGTATTAACCAATAGACCTGATAGAACAACAGATGTGCAGGTTGGGGGACACCTAGGAAATAGTAACCATAAAGTAATAACCTTCCAATTATCCTTCAAACAAGAGTTTCTAAAGGGAGGAACAAAAATACCAAACTTCAAAAAAGCTAAATTTAGCCAACTAAGAGAGGCCATAGGCCTAACTAACTGGGACAAAGTCCTCAAAAATAAAATACAACCACAAAATGGGAGATTTTTAAAAACATTGTAACATCTAATTGTGAGAGGTACATACCTTATAGGAATAAAAGGCTAAGAAACAATAAGAAACCAATGTGGATAAATAGAGCAGTAAAGAAAGCAATAAATGACAAAAAGAAAGCATATAAATCACTAAAACAGGAGGGGAGCCAAGAAGCACTGATAAACTATAAGTAAATAAATAGAATATGTAAAAAACTAATAAAAATTGCCAAACTAGAGACCGAGAGATTAATTGCCAAAGAGAGCAAAACTAACCCTAAAATGTTCTTCAATTATATAAATGGTAAAAAATATAAATCTGAAGGAGTCGGCCTTCTACATAGCAATGAGGGGGGTGTTGCAGAGAGCGTCGAGGATAAAGCAAAACTATAAAATATTTTTTTCTCCACTATATTCATTGAGGAAAATAAACTGTCAGATGAAATGCAGAATGTAAAAGTAAATTCCCCATTAAAAGTGCCCTGTCTGACCCAGGAAGAAGTACAACAGCGACTTAAAAAGATTAAAATAGACAAATCGCCAGGACTGGATGGCATACACCCCCGTATCCTAAGGGAATTAAGTGGTTTCATAGCCAGACCCTTATTTCTGATATTTACAGACTCTATACTGACAGGGAATGTTCCACAGGATTGGCGCATAGCAAATGTGGTGCCAATATTCAAAAAGGGTCCAAAAACAGAGTCTGGAAATTATAGGCCAGTAAGTTTAACATCTGTTGTTGGTAAACTGTTTGAAGGTTTTCTGAGAGATGCTATCTTGGAGTATCTCAATGAAAATAAGCAAATAACGCCATATCAGCATGGCTTCAGAAGGGATCGGTCATGCCAAACGAATTTAATCAATTTCTATGAGGAGGTAAGTTCTAGACTTGACAGCGGTGAATCAATGGATGTCCTATATCTGGACTTCTCCAAAGCATTTGACACTGTACCTCATAAAAGGTTAGCATATAAAATGAGAATGCTCGGACTGGGAGAAAATTTCTGTATGTGGGTAAGTAACTGGCTGAGTAATAGAAAACAGAGGGTGGTTATTAACGGTACACACTCAGATTGGGTCACTGTCACTAGTGGGGTACCTCAGGGGTCAGTATTGGGCCCTATTCTCTTCAATATATTTATTAATGATCTTGTAGAAGACTTGCACAGTAAAATATCAAGTTCTCCAGATGACACTAAACATTGACAAAGAAGAGGACAAAATACTGCTACAGAGGGATCTGGATAGATTGGAGGCTTGGGCAGAGAAATGGCAGATGAGGTTTAACACTGACAAATGTAAAGTTATGCACATGGGAAGGAATAATGCAAGTCACCCGTACATACTAAATGGTAAAACACTCGGTAACACTGACATGGAAAAGGATCTAGGAATTTTAATAAACAGCAAACTAAGCTGTAAAAACCAGTGTCAGGCAGCTACTGCCAAGGCCAATAAGATAATGGGTTGCACCAAAAGGGGCATAGATGCCCGTGATGAGAACATAGTCCTACCACTTTACAAATCACTAGTCAGACCACACATGGAGTACTGTGTACAGTTCTGGGCTCCTGTGAACAAGGCAGACATAGCAGAGCTGGAGAGGGTTCAGAGGAGGGCAACTAAAGTAATAACTGGAATGGGGCAACTATAGTACCCTGAAAGGTTATCAAAATTAGAGTTATTCACCTTAGTAAAAAGACGACTGAGGGGAGATCTAATAACTATTTATAAATATATCAGGGGTCAGTACAGAGATCTCTCCCATCATCTATTTATCCCCAGGACTGCGTCTGGAGGAAAGAAGGTTTGTACACAACATAGAAAAGGATTCTTCACGGTAAGAGCAGTGAGACTATGGAACTCTCTGCCTGAGGAGGTGGTGATGGTGAGTACAATAAAGGAATTCAAGAGGGGCCTGGATGTATTTCTGGAGTGTAATAATATTACAGGTTATAGCTACTAGAGATGGGTCGTTGATCCAAGGAGTTCTTCTGATTGCCTGATTGGAGTCAGGAAGGACAAAAATTGTGAGGCAGAAGCCAATTTTCCCCACTTCAGGGGAAAAACCTTTAAGTGGGGAAAATTGGCTTCTGCCTCACAGTTTTTGTTTGCCTTCTTCTGGATCAACTTGTAGGAAACAGGCCGAACTGGATGAACAAATGTCTTTTTTCGGTCTTATATACTATGTTACTATTTTATATGCAATGCTGTTAGGCGAATATATTTTTATTTCGCCATTAATACATTGCAAACTGGGCTTCAGTATATTTAACTGCACTGCAGAACGTCAATTAGGCCCAATTTTGTTTCTACTTTTACATAACAGGCTTTTCAACAGAGAAGTACAATGCTGCATGGCGAATATATTTTTATTTCGCCACTAATACACAGCAAACAGGGCTTCACAATATATTACTGCACTACAGAACGTCAGTTAGGCCCAAATTTTGTTCTACTTTTACAGAACAGGCTTTTTAACAGATATATGCAATGCTGGACGGCGAATATATTTTTATTTCGCCACATAAACACGAAAATGGCTTTAAAACAGATAACTGCACCACTGAGTGGCAAATATTTTTTTTCTTTTTCCACTAATACACAGAAAAAAGGGCTTTAAAACAGATAACTGCACCGCTGAGCGGCAAATATATTTTACTTTTTCCACTAATACACGTCAAAAAGGGCTGTATTTTTTGCCCTTCACCACACAACGGCTAATAGGCTCTTTTTTCCCACTAATTCAAGCCAAAAAATGCTTAAGAAAATATAACTGCACCGCACAAGGGCAAATAAAACATAGAAATATTTCCTTGTAATAAACCCTGTTAATGCCTGTATCAAACAGCACTTGCATCCTAATAAGACAGGTTTGCAGGAATTACAGAGCTGTATAATGGCAAGTTGGATCAGTGCAGCAAAGTGTAATCAGATTTTTTCTATTACCCAGGCTGTCACCTCCCTGACTGAACTCTGTTCAACACAAATGCTGGTGGAATGATTCCTCCCTATCCTTTCTCTACGTCTTGAGTAATCTTTCCCCGCACTTGTAAATCGTTTTTTTTTGCACCACAATCAAGTCTTTCCTATCACTGTCTCTAGCGCCTGCAGACACATCTCTCCCTGCACTAAGCACGCTGGTGAATGGCAGAATCTAAGATGGCTGCCGTATTTATAGGGCTGTGACATCACAGGACTGGCTGGCTGCTGATTGGCTGCATGCATGTCAGTATGGGTGATCCCGCCTACCCAGAGTTCCTTGCCCCATGTCCTCACATGTGTAGCAGCTATTTTAGGAAAAAATGTTATTCATTATCATGAAGCGCGAGGAAATTCGCATTCGGTGCAAAAAGAATTTTTCCTGTAATTCGGATCGAATTCCACTTCGTCGGCTTCGATTTGCTCATCTCTAATTATTAAACATTATACCTAATCTCTGTGTAGCCTACACTCCAGGGTTTGGCTTAGGCAACATGCACACGACAGTGGTTTTTTGCAGCCTCCGTTCCGTTTTTTTTGCGGATCCGATGGTTTCCCATTCATTTCTATGGATCCGTTAAAAATGCGGATGCCTCTTCCGTTGCCTGTCCGTGTCCGCTGTCCGCATTTCACATCCGCAAAAAAAAATATGGCATGTCCTATTCTTGTCCGCAAAAAAACGGTTTGCGGACCCATAGAAGTCAATGGGTTCGCAAAAAATGCGGATGACCAATGGAAGCCATCCGTTTGTCATCCGCATCCGTTTTTTTTGCGGATGGTTGCTTGGAAACCAGGGCACTTGTACAGGTACTTTAAGAAACTGGTTCAAGCCTTCAGTTTTTTTTTGAGGATCTGCAACGGAAGACACACGGAAACACAACCTACAAAACGTGCGGACACACGGGACGGATGTGGATGTGAAAAAAAAAGGAAGATGGATCCGCGATTTGCGAACAGCAAAAAACAACTGTCGTGTGCATTTAGCCTTAGGCCCCATGCACACGACCGTTGCCTGCCTCCGCGTCCGCTCCTCCTTGAAATTTTGCGTCCGTCAAAAAAAACGGATGACGGACCGTTTTTTTTGACGGACCGTTTTTTTTGACGGATCCATTGTAAAAATGCCTATCCTTGTCCGCAAACGTGAAAAAAATAGGACATGCACTATTTTTTTGACGGAATGAAAACACGGATCACGGATGCGGAACACAAACGGTTGACCATCCGCATTTTTTGACGGACCCATTGAAATGAATGGGGAAGCATCCAATCCGTGAAAAAAAACGGAACGGACGCGGAAACAAACAACGGTCGTGTGCATGGGGCTTTACAGTGATGGAAATCACTGATCAAACACTCACCAAATACTGTGTGAAAGTGACCTTATGGAGAAATAAACCCCCAATATGATATTGTGCAAGGGATTGAAGTGAGAGGTTGTGTCAGTGATTCACTTCGTGGATTTCTCCACTATCTAAAGTTTTTGTTGAAAAAAAAAATTGTACCTTCCTGTAAATTTAAGCTAAGGCTACATGATGAATTTTGTTGCGTGACTCCAAGTCTTAGAAAAGTAGCGTAACCAAAAAGATTTGTAAAACTGGTATGCAACTTAGGGTACTTTTACACTTGCGTTGGTGCAGATCCGTCTGTTTATTTGCACAGACGGATCCGCACCTCTAATGCAAACGTTTGTATCTGTTCAGAATGGATCCGTTGGCATTAGGTTTAAAGAAAAATGACTAAGTCCAAAACAGATCCGTTTTGAATTACATTAAAAGTCAATGGGGAACGGATCCGTTTTCACATGCACCATATTGTGTTATTGAAAACGGATCCGTCCCCATTGACTTACATTGTAAAAAAAAAACGGATCCGTTAGGCTCTGCCTCTTCAGACGGACACCAAAATGCTGCATGCTGGGTTTTGGTGTCCGCCTCCAAAACGGAATAGAGGCGGGAAAGTAGCCTAACTGCTGCATTCTGAATGGATCCTTATCCATTCAGAATGCATTGGGGCTGAACTGATTCGCTTTGGACCGTTTGTGAAAGCCCTGAAACGGATCTCACAAACGGAATCCAAAACGCTAGTGTGAAAGTGACCTTACTGTCCTCCGACTATTTTACAGTTGTGATTTGACTGTAAAAACACAGCCAAATAACAGGAAAGTTGTGGGTAAGTTGCAGTCACATGTGAGACTTGCGACTATGGACAAAAAATATAACTTTGTTTTTTTCTTTTTTGTTACTGTGGCATCATAGTCGTAGCTTGCTGCATGTCGCATTGGGATTTCTTTTACAATCATTAGATCCTATCATGGTCACAATCTTCAAACTGTTTTTATATTCTATAAAACACCACAGAAAATACTATACTGTGATCAGTTTCATTTTTTAATCTCTTTGTGGGCACATTATTAAATTTGAAGAATTTTTTGGTTGTTTACATTTTTTCCTTTTAGTGATAAAAGGAGCAAATCTAATGATTTTTTTTATTGATTTCTTGAGCACCTTTTCCAAAACCTCTCACTTATATATTGTAATAATTTGGGATTAGCTCAAAGTAACAGGACCTTTGTCTTCCGGACTAGGCAGTCACACCTTGGCAAGCACAGAAATTTGGTCCACAGTAACAACCTTAATTTATCTGAACTCAGGCAGTGTTTTTCACAGTTAGTATTAACAGAGGAAAAGCAAACACAGCATTCCTAGCCGTTAAAATAAAGGCCTCTTGCCCAGCACCAAACCCGTAAAGGTCCATAACAGCAGAGTGTTCATAAGGCCACCACAGGCTGAATACTTACCAAGCTTGGAGCACCATGTAAATAAATCAGGCCCTTCTTAGAGTCGGTTCATATAGAGTTTTTAGGAGGAGGTTGTGAGGCAGATTTTCCTGCAGGTTTTTCAGCCAAAGCCAAAAGTGGATTCAAAAAGAATTGATAATGTAAAGGAAGGACTTATATTTCTCCTTCTTTATGTATCCACTTCTGTCATTGGCTGAAAACCATCAGGAAAATCTGGCTCAAAACCTCCTCCAAGAAACTCTGTGAACCTACCCTTAATACATCACAGACGCGCAATATTGGACACAACCCTAAATCTAAACCTTTGGTCTATCACACTCCAGAAATCAGAGGAACAATGCTTTCATAGGAATAAAAATGTTTCTTAAAAAAATTCTTGGTTGCTAATTTCTTTTTTACTAATACATGGAAGATAAAAATCAGCTTGTCTGACTTCCTAGCTTGAAATATCTTTGTTGCTATCTATTAATTTCTGTAACCCAGAGAGCTCATCTGATAGGCAGCCGCTGAGGGCTTTTCTTTGATATTGACTAGGATTATTCTTCTGTAGAATAGGCCTAATTAACCACAACTTCTCCAACATTAATTGCGGGTGTTGTTCAGGATTAGAAAAACATGGCTACTTTCTGTTTTTGGAAGAAAGCAGTCATGTTTTTCTAGTCTTCACCAACCCCTTTATTTAAATTGTCTTTTGAAACATAGTATAGTCAGTGGAGCAAAAGATACTACTGAAGAAACAAGTAGGTAAATAAATGATAGAAAGGTATTTCTCATATATTGCTAATCCCACAGCCAACTGTTTTTCCACAACCGATATGGAAACTTTATTCAAAAGCATATCTCTCTTTAAAAATTTGCCAAATTTTAGACTTTTCTTAGGTCAGAAAATGAAATATACCTCTGCTATGAGCAGGAGTAGATTTGTGCCAAAATTTAATACATTTTCTGGCTTTATTATTAGTAAACCTGTGTAAAAGTTGGATTGGGGACCACTCCCACTTTCTATTAGGCCCCTTTCAGATGAGTGAGTTCCACACTCCGGACTCACAGCATGAGTATGCAGTAACTCCCGTCCTGACCTCCCCGCACTGATGGGGTTGCATTATGTCAGTGTTTTCCAATACATTCCAGAACTGTAAGGGTTACATAGCATCATAAATCAATATAATGCTATGCGACCCCGTCAGTGCTGGGAGGTCAGGACGGGAGCTGCTTCATACTTACTCTGTGAGTCCGGAGTAAGGAACTCACTCATCTGAAATGGGCCTAAATCATGCCCACCTTTATGTATCTGGTATTATTTTAGCATTGTATGGTGAGCCTTGTGTTATACTTGCACTGTACAATATATTATTCGTGCAGTAGATGGCATTGGCCGCATTGTATAGCATTATTTTAGAGAACTGTAGGAAAAGTGTTATTTGGCCAGTGTATGTTATTTCTTCACCATACTATATAGGGCTTACAATTTGTACACTGTATGACAGTACAAAGAAAATAGGGGGCAACGTAAGATACTGTACATTTGTTTGTCAGGTGTGTTTTACTCTTTATATTTTAGTATATGAATTGCAGAATAAAACAGCATATGTGGGAATTATGTGGTTCCCTTGGCTGGTGTCACACACAGATTTTCTGGATTTTTTTAGGGGTTTTGGTCCTTTTGGTACAGTGTTTTGTTTTTTTTGCTGAAGTTTTTTGCTACATTTTTTAGGCAAAAAAACACCAGCTCCAAATTTAACATAAAAGTCTTTAGGAATTATTAAAAGTAAGACAAGCTTGCTTTTTTTTTACAGCATGCTGTAGGTCTTATGTTTGTTCCCTTATAGCCTGGCAGTTTTTACCAATAGAATAACTAATTAACAAAAATGCTATTAGCAAAAAATGTGTCTATGATTTCAGAGATTCCCATAGACCTTCAGTTAACATATGGATTTTACGGCGGAAAAAATGCACAACAAAATGTAGGTTCAAAGAACACCACTAAAACACAATAGTGTTGTCCTCTATTTCAGTTTTTTTTTTGTCTTTTAGATTTTATCAAATTAATTTTGAATTCCATCTGTAGTTTGTTATTCTTAATCATCTAGCATCCAAAATAGTTTTCTGATGTCTCCTTTGAAGACATTGACTATGTTTTTTTTGGATGGTTTTGGTTTTTCAAGTTTTTTTATTTTATTTTGAACTTTATAAGTTTATTAGGTCTTCCCATTATATGCTCTAGGCATAAGTTGAGCTCTTCAATTTCTTAGCAAATATTGTCGAACTAAACTCTATCAGATGCTGCTTTTGTTTACTTGAAGAATGTATTACCAGGCAGTATACACTTATACACTGCATCATGTGTTGGGGAATATTTCTTTGTGACTGTAATGGATAACCTAAAGAAAATCAATTCATTTACAGTTCTATTTTTAATAATCTAGTTCATGATAAAATCCACAACAATGAGAAGGTCAATATTTGCCAAGTACAAATTGATCGCTTCACTCTTGATCTCTAAGGGTACTGAGTAGACACATAGGCCCTCTGTGTCGAAAGTGTGAATGCAAATCGGAGCCATATTCAAATAATTGTTAAGGTAAGGTCACACGGTCAGGTTTCTGGGTGCAGTTTTGGAAGCCAAAATCAGTAGTGGATCATGAAAGAAGAGAAAGTATGAGGAACAGATATCCAATATTCCCCTATACGAATAGTGCAGTTGGTTCGTGATATAAATCACTCCTACCTTCGTTTCTCCCGGAGTCTGTTCCTTTGACGGTTCAGCTGTGCTAAAAGCTCCAATGGCTTGGCTCAATCCCAGAGTCCTTTAGAGGCAGTTTAGTTCTTTCTTTCAGATGGAAGCATGCCCCAGCCGGCAGCCCGCCTCTTGTTTGATGCTCGCGCTCCGGTATGGAGCTGGATGACGTCACCTAAGAACACCTACGAAAGCTGAAATGGGAAAAAATCCAACGTGTTTTAAGAAGTATCGCTTCTCTTCCTCAGGGATACCATTCTCACATTACTGCTCCTCTATATAAATCCTAGCCGGGTTCCTGGGTGGAGATATGCAAATCCTTGTCATTTGTTTGGTTATACGCATATGTGATCTTTTTAGTTCTCAAAAGCAAATATTTCAACCTCACTATTGAGACACCAAGGAACTAGACTATTAAGAATAAAAATCCACCTTGTCTCCGCTCTCGATTGATATTTGATTATACTCACTGTAACTTTCTCTATACTGCATACAGAAGACCCTTTCCATTCCCCCCCATATACCTCAGAATAATGTCTTGCTACAGGGAGTCCTTCATATTTTCACTCTAATTTATATATTTGCTCCTTTACACGTTCTTTTAGAGGTCTTTTTGTTCTACCTATGTAAAATTTCTCACATGGGCATGTTATTAAATATAATATGACCCCTTTAGTATGACATGTAATATATTGTTTTATTGTCTCTTTGTAAAGGCCTTCTTTAGCTTTTGTTTCATAGACTAGTCTTGTATGACCCAGTTTACGGCAGCTCATACATTAAAAAAAAAAACTTTTGGGATCCCTATATTGCTTCTAGTTGTTTTTACTGATTTAACAGTTGGTGCAATCATATTTCCTATATTTGGAGCTTTTTTATATATGAATCTGAGATTTTCCGGAGTCTGTCCTCTGATAATTTTATCCTGACATAGGATATACTGGGTTAATTATTGTAACCTGAAATAATTGCAGGAATTATTGTTGCATTATTAATTTGTACTTGTCTGTCAGTGCTTCCTACTACTTCTCTTTGTTTATTGAGGAGGTCACAGGTGTATCCTTTGGTTTCAAATTTATTTTGTATATTTGCTTCCTGTTCAAAATCCTCATTTTTGCTACAATTTCTATATACGCGCATGAATTTACTTTTGGGTACGTTTAATAGCCATTGTGGTAAATGACAACTAGTCATGGCGATAAAGCTATTAGTGTCAGTAGGCTTGCTATATATCTTAGTATGAATGGTGCCTTCTTCAATAAAAAAAGTTGAATCAAAAACAATAATTTCAGATTTACTGTATGTAGGAGTAAATTCTAAAAAGTATTCATTTTTATTTATAACTTCCCAAAAATTTAAAAGAGATTCTTCTCCTCCCTCCAAAATAAAAATAATATAATCAATAAAACAGCGCCAGAGGACGAGATCCCCCACGAGTCCCCCAGGCGGGAAGATACAGTCATTCTCCAATTGGGCGACGTATAGGTTAACGAAACTTGGTGCGAATCTCATTTACCATTTTCTACGACTGGTTTAGATGTAAAAAATGGTCTAAATGTAAGACAGCTAGAAAGCTGGCTTACATTTAAAAGTGGCAGTGGATCCGCCGAAGTTATGAAGAGGCTTGTAACTCTTCATAACTTCGGCGGATCCACTGCCAGCACAGTACCCTATTAAGACCGGCCTCTAAAATTCAGGTCTTAATAAATGTGCTCCAAAGTGCACACAATTATGTTTAGAATGCATTTCAAATCTTCTGTGGGGCAAAGCTGTTAGTTATATAGGTGAAAATGACATGAAAGATTTCCTTTAATGTTGGGATTCCTACCTGATGGTAGTTGGGGTTCCCTTGGTGTTATGGATTTGGTACAGGTGCACAGCAGGAGATGTAGGTGCTGTGTCAGGCAAATAGTGCTGGAGTCCATAACCAGGCTAGTCTTAGAAAATAATGGGGGTTATAATACATCCAACGATATCAAAACACAGTTCCATACAATTCACAGTGCTTGCAAACTTAATTCCCAGCAAAGAGATGCTGAATTAAGATAAGGCTGGCCAGGACCATCTCAAAGTATAGAAGGGTGTGTTAGCAATGTTCATCTCACTGCAATAAAGTGCCTATCATCCTTAAACAGTGAATACCTCACTGACTGACTCCAGTGCTCAACCTTGCAGATTCTGGATCTTCCTGGTTCTTTCTGTCTCTGGAGTACTATAAAGTAGAATAGGCTTTTTGATGCAAATATCTCAGAGATAGTGATTCTCTGGGACTTAAGCCTAGTCTTCTGAGGTGTGAGCACATGTAGCTACTCTCTCTTCTTCAGCTAACACTAGACTCCCACTAAACTAGGGGCCGACCTAAGTCCATCTCCTAGTATTCTACAAGGGCAGAGTCAGGATTGTTGACCCTGATTTATCCTTATCGAACTATGAGTACACGGGTAATACAATACATCAGAACATTAAATAACAAAAACTATTTTGCAAGTACCCTATTCTTGGTACATGAGTAATCACAGAATCAAAAGACATGTTAATAGTACGCAAATGATAAAAAATGGAAACAAAATATTCAAACTATCTTGATTTTTTCAGCATCAAGTATAAGCATCACATGCAGTAATACATACACTTACAAGCCTTGGCATTTTATCATTAGGGTTAATAATGGTTGTCTGAGAAATGTTCTGCCATGCTGAATGCATTTGGGCACACAAATCATCAAGATCCACAGCTAGCAGTTCATTTTGCACTTACAGACCAATGATGTCCCAGATGTGCTCGATGGGAGACAAGTCTGGAGATTCTGCAGGCCATGGTACAAAATGTAGGCCATTCAGACTGCTCACAGTAGAACATATGGCCTGGCTTTGTCCTGATGCAATCTGGCTCCTGGGAGAAATGGCCATGCCACAGGTTCCATGACCAAATCAATGTAAAGAGCTGTTGGTGTACCTGAAATGAACACTAGAGGGGTCAAACTACAGTACATTATTTCACCCCACACCAAAATCCTAGGAGAAAAACCAATGTGATGTTATCTTGTGTAGGCCTTTATATGCTGTTGCCTACTTGGCCTCCAGAGTGATATCCAGCTATCTTTGCATCCAAGGTAACTGCAGGACTCACTACTGAAGAGGATGAATCTTCATTCCAGCCTCTATTGCCATCTTGATGTGCACCATGATAGTCTTTGAGAGCTGTGACATGAGGTTAATGGAACACCTGTAGCTGGATGTCTGGTTTGTAGCCCAATGTCATGCAAACACATTCTTATGGCTTGCGTGGACACTGTTTGCCACCCTGGGCTTGGGATCTAATGTCCAATTTCACTTGCAGTACAGAATGGAATTATGTGCCATTCTTCTAATCAGGCGATTTGTCCGTGTAGAGGTTCATCTTTGTGCACCACTTACTGTTATTCCAGTTTGTTGTTGTTCTCCCGATCATCTCAACAGCCCTGATATCTCAACCTAGTAGTGTAGTGATCTGCCAGAGTGATAAACCAAGGTCTATCAGTTCAAGGGTTCAGCCCCTCCCAGTTTTCAATAAGTGGCGATAACTGCCACTTAAATGAACAAGAGACATCACACAATCATCCCACATGATTTGATTCTATTTTTGAGGTTTCATGTGGCTAAAAAAAACTTTGCTTTCAATCTGGCTTTCATGCCCCTTCCACCTGCCACAGATTGGAGCTAGGTGCTTGAAAAATTGATCATACATTTCTCAGCGACACCTTCCTTGATGTGCACAACCTTATGACTTAACCATCTCGGTGTTGCTATTTCGATATTAAGGAGTGATAATCATTAGGCAAACATTATGGTTTCTCACTGTAAAACACAGAAACACCTAAGGACTTGTCCCTGCACACTGCTGCTTCACCATGAGCTTGTGTAGGCACTATAACAACTTATCAAACTTATAGTGAAACCTCTCTGAGGCGACCACTCAAAATTGTATCAAAAAGTGGTTTTCTAGTGCTGTGGTCTTCTCAAGAAGATGGCCAGTATTCAGAATATATCACGGAGCTGAAAATCTGTCACAGAAAATCTGGTCAGGAAGAGGTTTGTCTTCTCAGGTTATCATATAGTAAAGTTTCACTGTAGTACATAATAACCTGAGTTGTGTATGCTATTTTATCCTGATTGAAAGTGCCCTTGCCTGGCCTTTTTTTATTTTATTTAGCTGCTGCCTAAGATAACAGCTGCATACATAATGATTGCATGATGCTCATCTTCACAACCTCTACCTTACCTAGATCCATGCTTCACGCATACCAAGTTTGGATAATGATTTTGTTTTTGCAGCTGTGGATTCCACTCTCTGTCATGGCAGCAGTCAGATGCCCAGAAATCTTCAGCCCAAACAAGTTATACACACCAGCTGTACTTTCTTACGAATCCTGGCCCTTCCTCAGTAGTATCCACAGTGCTTCTAACTGAAGATTAGAAGCCGTCTTCTGATATCTATTTATGTGTTTTTACCATAAATGGTTTACAGTTGTCCTCTTCCTAGCATAGGGTTTGTCTGATGCAGAAAATTAATTTTTAAATATCTTATTATTGAATTCTGAGTTAATATAGGTAGTCCCTCATTTAGGAGTGGAAGATGTCTGTTTGCAAAGAGCATCTTTCTCTGTGGAGAACCCAACAGATTTCTGCATAACTTCGGCAGCCCATTGCATTGAATGGGCATAACGTAAAAAAAAAAACACTAACTTATTGAACATGAGCATCCCATCCCTGTTCCTTTTGATCCTCAGCAGCCCAGAAGAGTGACATGCCATCCATGGCCACGTGCACTACAGCAGCCATTCACTGGCCTCAGCAGGGATTTGCTTTAAAGCCATACAGGACCATTGAGCCTTTGCTTTCATATGCATCTTGGGGACATATCCCACATTGCTATTCTTTTCAGTCAAATCTGCAGCCACTTCCTATGAAGGTTCTGAATTGTTTTTCTGATAGTAAAACGCATATAGTCTATTCTGCCTGGACCAAAGATTAATGCAAATTGCTCAATGCTTGACATGTGGCTTGTTGACCCTAAAGAGGGCCTGTTGGCATATTGGTTTCAGTAAATAATTGTATTTTACATGAAATGACTATTCTGGAGCATCTATTCTTATGAGTTAATGTGGTGCTGTTTCTCTATTTATCATTCCGGCAAGAAGTTTATGAATGAAGGTGTAAGTGGATGTTGAAGGTGTGTCCTTTCACAGTCTGACACTGTCCAGTCTGATACTGTCCAATACATTGTACAGTAAAAACGTGTGTGCTCCACTAGTTATTTAGTGTATAATATGCATTTTGCATTATTTTTTGCTTCTTTGTGTCCCCCATGGTGCTGCTAGTAATCTATGATTCTGGTGGCAGGCCCTGGCCAGAATCGTTCTCCTTTCCCTTTTGACAATTGACATTATTGTCCATGTTCACTCCCATGGAGAGTTCCTGAGAAACAGACAGAGAGCACTATGGTGGAACTTTTCATAAGTAGAACATTTGAAGTCAGTTTTGCTTGAGTCTGTATTGACGTACTTTATGTCACATTTATCAATTATCGGATGTTGTTTGATAAATTTGTCCCTTAAACATTTTTGTCTAGGAAAGCTACACCAGTTTTCTTGCTCCACCCTTCTACTGGAGTGAGATTGCAAATGTTTTGCAACTTTTTAAAAAAGTCTCAGTGATATGGAGTGAAACTCATTAAAATAGCTAACCACGCTCACTTTTCCACCCAAACTGGAATGAGTGAAAAAAATGCAAAAATCCAGAATTCTGGATAAACCAGGGCCTATTTCTATTAGCTGCTCTGCATTTAACAGAGGATCACTATGGAGAGACCTGGCTGTAGGGAGAGTGACTGAGCATGTGTGTCCAATGGATGCGTACATTGCTATACATTTCCAACATTGGCCTGCCTCCATGCTACATAACTAAATGTCATAATCCTTGTTAGCAGCAGAATATTCATTGAACTTTCCAGGGGAGCACCAGGTTATTAAAGAGGACCTCTCCTGACATGTATATCTTTTTAACTACCGTATTTTCCGGCATATAAGACGACCCCCTACTTTTCCTGTTAAAATATGGGATTTGGGCTATACTCGCCGTATAAGACTACCCCTCTTCCAACGCACACCAAATAAAAATTAAACAGATGATCCGAGCATGAGAAAACCACTGACAGCAGGGAGAGGGGTCTGCTTTAGGAGTGACTGGCCAAGATGCAGCGCACGGTGGCTCAGCTAGAGGGCACCTGTCCCTGAAGCTGGAAAAGGACAGCTTCTCCAGTCCGGCTTGGAAGTAAAGAGGACCTTTCACTGGTCCAACAATTGTTAGATAATTATATATACTGTATGTGTAGAGTGGCGCCCAGGGATAATAGTAAGTGCAGAGAGATCCCTGGCCTCCGCTCCACACATACATATCATTATCTAACAATCGTTGGACCAGTGAAAGGTCCTCTTAAGTTTCAGCACGCAGTATACCGGCGTATAAGAAGACCCCCTAATTTTGAGAAGATTTTCATGTGTTAAAAAGTAGTCTTATACGCCAGAAAATATAGTACTTGAATTACCCATGTAATAACAATTCTGGAACATCTTTTCGTATTGCTCTATGTCATGCCATTCCCCTTTTATTTCTTCTCGAAGTTTATGAATTAATTGTCAGCAGCTTGCAGTAAGGGTACAGATTAGAGATGAGCGAATTTTTCCAAAATTAGGTTTGGCCGATTCACCGAATTTTCCGGAAAAACTTGCTTCGGTTCAAATTTATTTGCGGTGAATCTCGTTAAAAAACTGATATTTCCGGGCTGCGGAGAGCCCTTATAGGGGTGTAGAACAATGTGCCTTGCAGTAACACACATAGGGAGTCTGCTGTGGTAGTGAAATAATACTGTGAGTCAGCATGACATGCAGATGACAGGCGTCTCTCTTGGAATCACTGCACATTTCACTTATTTGGGCAGTTACGTGGCCAAAACTGACCAAATAACTCATCTATTAACTAAGCCTTACAGGTCGATTTTAGCATCAAGTAGAAGAGCACTCATTTTATCCCCTCCCTCGTCAGCTGATTCCACATAGATGTCTACAGAACCAGTTCTATTAAACGCTTATACAAGTAGAGCCCCCCGACAGAGTGGAGAGGGTGTCAGCAGTAAGTTTGTGTTGATGTCACTAATTAATTTGGCCTTCCTCTAATCCGTCAGAACAATAACCCATGAAAAACGGATCCTGTCTGTGTAGCATCCGCCACGGTCAGCATTTGGTCAGTAATCCATCAGTGTTGCTAATGCCAAATAAAACAGGAATGGATCTAAAACAGAGATCACACATAAATGGAATATTTGCATGTATTCTGTGTTTTGTACCCACTCCTGCTTTTGGCTACCAAATCATAAGCCAATTCTGATGGGACCATACAGGCCTTACAGCTGCTACACAGTGAGGTGGAAGAAGCATGAGAAGACCACAGAGTGGCCCAATGACAGAGTCTGGAAGTGGCTGCAGGATCAGGAGGAGGCCACAGAGTGGAACAATGACAGTGTAGAGGTGGCGGCAGCATCAGGAGGCCACAGAGCTGATCAATGACAGAGTCTGGAGGTGGTGGCAGCAGCAGTAGCAGCATCAGGAGAAGGCCACCGAGTAGCACAATGACAGAGTCTGGAGTTGGCAGCAGTATGAGGAGGCAACCGAGTGGCACAATGACAGAGTCTGGAGGTGGAGGCAGCAGCAGTAGCAGCATCAGGAGAAGGCCACCAAGTGGCATAATGAAATATTCTGGAGGTGGCAGCAGCAGCAGTAGCAATTTTAGGAGAAGGCGACCGAGTGGCACAATGACAGAGCCTAGAGGTGGCAGGAGAAGCAGTAGCAACATCAGGAGAAGGCCACCGAGTGGCACAATGACAGCGGCGAATCAATGGATGTCTTATATCTGGACTTCTCCTAAGCATTTGACACTGTACCTCATAAAAGGTTAGTATAAAAAATGAGAATGCTCGGACTGGGAGAAAATGTCTGTATGTGGGTAAGTAACTGGCTGAGTAATAGAAAACAGAGGGTGGTTATTAACGGTACACACTCAGATTGGGTCACTGTCACTAGTGGGGTACCTCAGGGGTCAGTACTGGGACCTATTCTCTTCAATATATTTATTAATGATCTTGTAGAAGGCTTGCACAGTAAAATATCAATTTTTGCAGATTACACTAAACTGTGCAATTAACACTGAAGAGGACAGTTTTCTGCTACAGAGGGATCTGGATAGATTGGAAGCTTGGGCAGAGAAATGGCAGATGAGGTTTAACACTGACAAATGTAAAGTTATGGACATGGGAAGGAATAATGCAAGTCACCCGTACATACTAAATGGTAAAACACTCGGTAACACTGACATGGAAACGGATCTAGGAATTTTAATAAACAGCAAACTAAGCTGTAAAAACCAGTGTCAGGCAGCTACTGCCAAGGCCAATAAGATAATGGGTTGCATCAAAAGGGGCATAGATGCCCGTGATGAGAACATAGTCCTACCTCTTTACAAATCACTAGTCAGACCACACATGGAGAACTGTGTACAGTTCTGGGCTCCAGTGAACAAGGCAGACATAGCAGAGCTGGGGAGGGTTCAGAGGAGGGCAACTAAAGTGATAACTGGAATGGCGCAACTACAGTACCCTGAAAGGTTATCAAAATTAGGGTTATTCACTTTAGAAAAAAGACGACTGAGGGGAGATCTTATATCTATGTATAAATATATCAGGGGTCAGTACAGAGATCTCTCCCATCATCTATTTGTCCCCAGGACTGTGACTGTGTTGAGGGGACATCCTCTGCGTCTGGAGGAAAGAGGGTTTGTACACAAACATATAAAAGGATTCTTCGCGGTAAGAGCAGTGAGGCTCTGCCTGAGGAAGTGGTGATGGTGAGTACAATAAAGGAATTCAAGAGGGGACTGGATGTATTTCTGGAGTGTAATAATATTACAGGTTATAGCTACTAGAGAGGGGTTGTTGATCTACGGAGTTATTCTGATTGCCTGATTGGAGTCAGGAAGGAATTTTTTCCCCTTAAGTGGGAAAATTAGCTTCTGCCTCACAGTTTTTTTTTGCCTTCCTCTGGATCAACTTGTAGGAAACAGGCCGAACTGGATGGACGAATGTCTTTTTTCGGTCTTACATACTATGTTACTATGTAGAGTCTGGAGGTGGCGGCAGCAGCAGTAGCAGCATCAGGAGAAGGCCACCGAGTGGCACAATGACAGAGTCTGGAGGTGGCAGCATTATGAGTAGGCCACCAAGTGGCACAATGACAGAGTGTGGAGGTGGCAGCATCAGGAGAAGGCCACCAAGTGGCACAATGACAGAGTCTGGAGTTGGCAGCAGCATGAGGAGGCCACTGAGTGGCACAATGACAGAGTCTGGAGGTGGAGGCATCAGCAGTAGCAGCATCAGGAAAGGGGCCACCGAGTGGCTCAATGACAGGAAACAGGCCGAACTGGATGGACAAATGTCTTTTTTCGGTCTTACATACTATGTTACTATGTAGAGTCTGGAGGTAGCGGCAGCAGCAGTAGCAGTTTTAGGAGAATGCCACCGAGTGGCACAATGACAGAGTCTAGAGGTGGTGGCAGATGCAGTAGAAGCATCAGGAGAAAATTTTGCCACTGAGGAAGAGGTATTATTCACCCCGAAACGCGTCTGGTCAGACCCCATAATATATAGCAAACCGCTACCTTGAACGTGCCTGAACTCTTCAAATACCCTGGATACTGCGTGAGAGGAGATCGTATACACTAAGCGCGTGATACAGCTAAGACAGATAACTAGCGTGCATGAATTTCACCAGCGTGGACTCCATTGGGAACATCTATTAAAGAGCATAAGAAGACACGAAGGTAGTGGGTAAGACTGTTTTAATATTGAATGCCGGCATAATCTACAAGATTAACACAGGTGGTGTACCACACTTCCAGCGGGACGCTGCTGCGAACGCTGCCACACGCGAAGGTTACTAGTACCTCTGCGATCCACCTTCATGCAGGTTTGAACATTAGACAAAGGAATGTTACGATCTGGACTAAGGATCTGCAATATCAATTGAAGGAGATCCATTACTATACCATAATTGAACTGGGATGGCACTACTTGCTTGCTGCTGCTATATGATTATTTACAGTCTTGGGCTGCATGACCTTTTTCAGTTTTAGGCTGCTATATTGGACGTTTTAGATCAATTTAATTAGTGCCATTTTTGGGTCAACTGCAATACCCCTCTGATCGCTGCTAATTTTTGGTTTTATTACCGCTATGGTATTTGTGATTAATTGCAATATGTGATGTTACAGTATTTCATATGTATGATTTAATTTGTGCTGCGTATTACAATCATTTATTGCTGCTTTTACAGGTACTTGCGGCTGCCGTAATATAGGCATATATACTATATTTGACTTATGAACTGTATTCAATATCAAGACAACAGCACAGTCAAATTCTAGTACTACCTATTAACAGATATATTGCCAGTGTACGTTGACTTGATATTAATAGTTCATTGTGAATTTTGGGTAGACGTCCTTACTATCCTATACTGTGTTATTTCCACCGGTGTTCATTAGAGCCGTGTGGACTGGATGATAGGGAATGGTTAGGATTTCAGATTGTATTTTAATGCCAATTTATGAGAAGTGAGAGTATTTGGTGCAACAATTGCTGTTCCACAATTTTAATAATTAATTTTTTAATTTTTTTATTCTAAACGGTTACTTCGATAAAAGTGTGTACAGTGTATCCATTAGAGTGCCCAGCCTTTTTATCTTTATATTACTTAGAGTCTGGAGTTGGCAGCAGTATAAGGAGGCCACTGAGTGGCACAATGACAGAGTCTGGGGGTGGCAGCAGTATGAGGAAGCCATCGAGTGGCACAATGAAAGAGTCTGGAGTTGGCAGTAGTATGAGGAGGCCACCAAGTGGCATAATGACAGAGTCTGGAGTTGGCAGCAGTATGAGGAGGCCACCGAGTGGCATAATGACAGAGTCTGGAGTTGGCAGCAGTATGAGGAGGCCACCGGGTGGCACAATGACGGAGTCTGGAGTTTGCAGAAAGTTACTAGTTTGGACAGGAGTCTTGCGACGGGGAGGACCGCGGGCGTAAAAACAACATAGATGATGTGTAGAAGAACTTTATTTGGAATGACGACGCGTCGTCATTCCAAATAAAGTTCTTCTACACATCATCTGGGTTGTTTTTGCGCCTGCGGTCCTCCTCGTAGCAAGACTCCTGTCCAGACGAGTACCTTTCTGCAAAGTCCTACTAGTCACCAATCGGTTGAATAGTCACCACACGGTTGAATTGGACAGCCTTGGCAGCATCAACCCACTAGGATAAGACAACCACAGCTTTCACCCGTAAGAGAGGGCCCTGGAACAAGGTCATCTCATCCAGGTGAATACATTAAACTCAGCCTGGGCAGCCTAAGAATAGCTAAGACCTATTTTATCCGCTACCACCTAAGAGCGCCTTCTCTTCCCCCCCTTTTTGGCCTATTCACGTGGAGTCTGGAGTTTGGCAGCAGTATGAGGAAGCCACCGAATGGCACAATGAAAGAGTCTGGAGTTGGCAGCAGTATAAGGAGGCCACCGAGTGGCAAACTTACAGAGTTTGGAGTTGGCAGCAGTATAAGGAGGCCACCGAGTGGCACCATGACAGAGTCAAGGTGACATAGTGTGGAGATAGCAGCAGCAGCATCAGGAGACCACAAAGTGACCCGGTGACAGAGTGGGGAGGTTGGAGGCAATATCAGTACGCGCTGATGAAGGTGGGTGAAAGAAGGAGCACTAGGCACCAGATTTGTGGCATCAGGCGGGTGGCAGCATCAGGGTAGTAGGTGAGGCAGGTAGTCAGAAGTCAGAAGAAACCGGTGTCCAGGTTTGGGTAAGACGCCATGGATGATCTAATCAGATGCATCAGGCATTGGTGGGTGGAAATCCTGGCTGATCCAGGCCTGATTCATCTTGACAAAGGTCAGTCTCTCCACATTTTCAGGCAAGTTCTTCTTGGATTCACTATGGCCCCCACCGTACTAAACACCCGCTCTGATGCCACACTACTGGCCGGGCAGGACAGCTTTTCCAGGGCAAACTCTGCCAGTTGCGGCCACAAATCCAGTTTGGCTGCCCAATAGTCCAGTGGATCTTCAAAGATGGCTGTCCAGATGCTGTCCAAGTATGCCACCGCCTCCTGGTTCAGGTCCTGCTCCAGGTCTACCTGCTGCTGGTGAGTAGTTTCTTCACTGTGTGGGTGAAGAAAGTTTCTCATAAGCGACTGTAGACTCAGGCTGCTGCTGATGGAGCTGGTACTGCTCCTACCACCCCACCCCTCCCTCAGTCAGATCTGTGAGAGCATGGACGATGGCACAGATAAGCAACGGCCAACTGACTACATAGGATGTCTGTGTAGTAATTAAGTTTATCCTCCCTCTCAGTGGTGTGGGGAGTCGCTCTGGTAGACAGCGGTGCGGGTGCAGTTTAGAGGCAAAACAAGGAGTCCAGATTGTGCAACAAACAGTGTTTTATTCACACTTGCACACCATAAATGAAAAACAGTCTCTTTGGTGACAGTTCACACACAACGGAAACAACGTGGCAAAACAAAAACAGGCCAACACAGGTTCAGTCACCTGGGAGGTGTAGGTGCAGGTTCGCACCACGCTGTCGGCCGAGCCGCAGGAGAATCCAGCTTCAGGTAGCCAGGAACAAAACACCTCCTTGCTGAGCTCTTTCCTCCAGGACAGAGAACTCCTCAGCCCTGTTAGCAGCTCCAGGATAATCACAGCCTCCAGCTGCTGAGCTGGCTGAGCTTTTAAACCCAGCCCAAAACCAGGACTGGGTCGTGGGGAGCAGCCACCCACCCTACACTTTAGCTGCTCCCGGTAAGAGCCGGCCCGGATCGGCTTTGCAGCCATGCTATTTAAACTCTGTCAGTAGCACTAGCTGCTGCTGACATCAACAAAAACGGGCTCTTACCTCACCGAGGCTATGAACCTCGGTGACACATACCTGCCATCCACGACGGCACCCTGCACCTTACCACAGTGGGTATAAAAAAAGGGCCCCATTTGGGACTGATAGTGAGGGTCCAATAAGGTGGAGAGCCAGAAGACAATTCGGCTGTCACTACGCAAGCAAGTGAGCATGCATCAGGCCATTTGTGCAAGTGACTCAGAGGGACTCCCTGCCTTTATCTCCACTGCATACTGCCACGTTGTGTCTGGGTCCTCTGTCTCATCTTCCTCGTCGCCCTGTAGCTCCTCTGGCTTCTCCTGCTCCTCCTCTCCTGTCAGCTGAGTAGAAAAACCACCCATTTCGCTACACCTTGCCTGTGCTCCAATGTCCTCCTTCCCCTCCTTCTCCTCTTCCAGTTCAGCCCCCAAAGGGCTCATGTGGCTATGAGATCAAGGCGCCACATCTCATGTCTCCTGACCAGCCATTGTTACCATCATCTGCTCCCGGACATGAAGCAGTGGAATGACATTGTTCATCCTGTAGTCCTGGTGACTGACAAATAACGTGGCCTCCTCAAATTGCCAAATGGCAGGTGTCACGCATGAGCTGCCACTGGCTGACATCGAAGTTACACAGGGGAGTACTCCTACCTGCTTGGATCAAGAAATCGTTGATGGCCTTTCTCTGTTCGTATAGTCGGTCCAACATATGGAGAATGAAATTCCAACAGGAGGAAACGTCACATATTAGCCATATTATGTTGGGGGATGCTGTTCTGCCGCTGTAGCTCAAGAAGGGTGTGCTTTGCAGTGTACGAGTGGCTGAAGTGCATGCAAGACTTCCTGGTCATTTTTAGGATGTCTTGCAGATGGGTTAAAGACTTCAGGAACCGCTTGACCGCTTGACAACCAGATTGAACACGTGTGCCAGCCTTCCTTGACGCAGTGCCGACACCATTTACTTCCTGTTGTCGGTCACTATGGTTCCGATTTTGAGTTGTCGCAGAGAAAGCTAGGATTCGATCTCTTGATGAATCACACGGAGCAGTTACTCCCCTGTGTGACTCTGTTCACCAATGCAAACCAGGTGCAGGACAACGTGACACCGCCATGCCCTGCACATGTGGTATGCTGGAGGGGCACTGTGACTTGTCCCTGCAGTGGAGTCTTAGGACATGAGGATGAAGAGGCAGAGGCGGACATTGTCCCAGGACCAACGGCGTGACAACGTGGAGGCAGAAGCGACGTGACCTGGCCAAGTTGCTGGTGTGGCTGTGCAGGAACCACATCCACCCAGTGGGCCGTAAAGGACATGTATGGTCCCTGACAGTAGTTACAGCTGCACCCGTCGGCGCTGCCGTGCACTTTGGCAGACACTGACAGGCTCAAGGACTGGTCCACCTTCTGTTCTACATATTTGTGCAGGGCTGGTACGGCCTATTGGGCAGAGAAATGACGGCTTGGGACTCTGTACCTCGGCTCAGCACAAGCCATCAGTTCTCTGAAAGGTGCAGAGTCCACCACTTGGAAAGGGATGGACTGCAGCACCAGCAACTTGGACAGGAGAACATTCAGCTTCTGCGCCTTTGGATGATTACACGCATACTGCTGTCTCTTGGAAATCGCTTTGGTGATCGATTGCTGATGGAATGACTGATGAGTAGGAGTAGGAGGAGCAGGAGAATCTGGACCAGCAGAAGATGGGAATGAAAGACAGCTCTCTTCGGCTGAGTTGGTGGAGTCTTGACTGCCTGAAACCAGGTGCGTGCCACTGGTTGATGCATCAGTTGCTGCGGCAGCCTGGACCGCCACATTGGAGCCACGGTTCTCCCAGGCCACTTTATGGTGACGCTGCATATGTTGACGCAGGGCCGTGGTGCCAACAGTGGCACCTTGGCCACGCTTCACCTTCTGCCCACATATTCCACATATGGCCATGTTCACCTCCTCCGGCAGCTTAACAAAACGCTGCCACACTGCCGAGTAGGTGATTTTCCCTCCAACAGTCCGCACTGACTGACTGCTACCGCCGCTGCCTCTGTGAACCCCTGCACCACTACTTTCCGGGCAGATAGGCTGCTGCAAAGCAGGTGGTCTACCCTGGGCACGTTTTGCTTCCGACCTCCCACTGCTGCCACCCTGCTGACTCCCAGCCATGCTACCACCTTGCTGGCTCAGCTGCTGCCTCACGGGCAAACTGCCACCCTCTTCTCCTGATGTTGATGAAGCCCCTTCTGCACCCGGCTCCCAAGTGCGATCGGCTCCATCATCATCAAGTAGTCTCTGCATGTCATTGACGTCCTTCTCAACAGTCTCTGGGTCAGGAGCCTGACCACTCGCAGCACGACCTCCCACGCCACTCTCCTTATCAATACTTGCCCGCCTAGCGGAGGAAGCGGCAAATGTATCCTCCAGATCTTGGCTGGCCAGTAGCTGCTGATTGTCCTCTAGTAGCTTGTCCTCGCTGTATAGTGTAGCTGAACCCACAGCATGCAACACTTATGTATTTGAGGGAACAGCAAAGGACAGAGGAAGGTTGAGGACAGGTGTCTGATGTCACTTGGGATGAAATGGATGACCGAGTTAACCAATCAAGAACTGCTGGGTTGCTGGTCATGACAAATTAAAAGCAAATTAAAACACCCCTAAAAGCGACCAATATATTTTTCTTTTTGTTCTGAAATAGGCCACTAAATGCTTTCACCACAAATAACTGAAACAGTGAAATGCGTATATATTTTTCTTTTTGTACTGAAATAGGCCACTAAACGCTTTCACCACAAACAACTGCAACAGTGAAGTGCGTATATATTTCTCTTTTTGTACTGAAATAAGCCACTAAACGCTTTCACCACAAATAACTGCAACAGTGAAGTGCGTATATATTTTTCTTATTATACTGAAAAAGGCCACTAAACGCTTTCACTACAAATAACTGCAACAGTGAAGTGCGTATATATTTTTCTTTCTGTACTGAAATAGGCTATTAAACGCTTTCACCACATATAACTGCAGAAGTGAAATGCGTATATATTTTTCCCCAAATAATCTTTCCCTGCACTTGTAAATCGCTTTTCTAGCATTGTCTCTAGCGCCTTCTGACGTCTCTCCCTGCACTAAGATACTATGAAATGATTCCTCCCTATTTTTCCCTGCACTTATAAATCGTTTTTTCAGGGTTTTTTTTCACAATGAGGTTTTTACTATTGCTGTCCCTTCTCACGTCTGTCCCTGCACTCAGAAGGCAGAAAAATGTCTGAATCCAAGATGGCCGCTGTACTTATAGGGCTGTGGCATCACTGGACTGGCTGGCTGTTGATTGGCTGCATGCATGACATTATGGGTCATCCCGCCTTCCCAGAGTTCCTTGCCCCATATCCTCACACGTGTAGCGTGTGTAGAGAAAATTCACATTAGTTGTGAATCGAATTTTTCCTGAAATTCGTAAAGGGATTCCACTTCGTCATCTTCGAGTTGCTCATCTCTAGTACAGATGGATGTTACCAACTGGAGTGAAAGGGGGGGGGGGGGGTGTCTGCACAGTCTGACTGACACTGGTAACACTGATTGGAATCAGACACACCTGTTACTGGTAACACCCAGCGGTACCTTTGCTGCAGACTGCTGACAATTTATTTGTAAACTTCATAGTCATAAGAATAGATTAGACCTAGTGACCACTGTGACGATTACATGATTATATACATTTTTTTTTAAAATCTTAAAGAATCCAGATAAAGTAAAAACATTATGTACACAATAGGTCATTTTCTGATGACACATTCTCTTTAAGAGGGATTTTTTCTTCTAGAACTGCGGACATTGACATTTAGGGGATATGGGACATTTTATTGACATGTTAAGGTAGGGTTTTGTTCTATTCTTGTTTTATCAATGTAGACATTGGGGGAATAATAATAAAAAATGGTATCCCAAAGAAGAAAGCCAATATGCATAGGATATAAGCAAATTTAATTGAAGTCTATCACCCCCACAATCAGTTTCAGAGTAAGCATACTGCCATGTAGGGTAGCTACCCCGAAGCATAACTATGCCCTTCTTTCGAAAATCTGGTCCTCTGATCCTAAGAAATGTTTATTCTTCTTTTGATTTAAATAAGATTTTCAGTGCACTCTGGGTGGGGCCAGTTTATTTGGTGCACCTGGCTTCCTCCATTTTATCGCTATCAGCTCTGAGATCTCTGGGTATGTGAATCAAACAAATGGGACAGAACTAGGTGCTGTTACTGATTAATCGATAGTATGGTTATGTTTTGGGGCACCTACCCTACATGGCAGTATGCGTACTTAGAAAGCAATTTTAGAGGCGACAAAATTCCTTTAACATACATGACAGAAAAATCTGGTCTAGATCATATTTGGTCTTCAAAAAGAGTTGGTCTTATGGATGAAAAAAACTAGGTTTCACAAGGTTTCAGTAATGTGCTTCCATCCTGTTTTCTTCAGGATGATTTAGCACGATCAGTTAAGTAAATAAATACCATTTAAGACTTTATCATTTCCAAGCACGGGAACTGCTTGTACTTGCTCAGCATAGTGATAACATTATATTCTTTTATTTTAACAAGGTCTTGAAACCTCATTAAATACCTTTCTATCAGATGACACTTTAACTGAGGCTAAAATAAAAGCTAATTAAGAATCAAATAAAAATCAATTGATAACATTTGGTGTTTTCTGATCATAAATGTAACTGTTTGCATTTACAGGAAAAAAAAAATCCACCAAACAGATAGTAACATCTGCAATCAACTAAAATGATGGCCCCGTTCTGATGCCGCATCTCATAATCCCGACTGTATTCAGAAAGCTTGCCTTTAAATTACATAATGTATAATTCAAGTTCCAACTTCAGTGATCCCTCTGCTTAACCTCTGGCTATTCTTTCATTCTCCTTTTCTTAGAATACCAATGTGCTGTGAATAACAGCTGATAAGACAGATCATGTCATTCATCAATAGTGTCATGTGTAAAATATGTTTTTGGTTTCCAATTTTCTGAATTTGTAACATATTTAGGGATCATGCCCCTAGGCCAGGCATCCTCAAACTGCGGCCCTCCAGCTGTTGTAAAACTACAACTCCCACAATGCCCTGCTGTAGGCTGATACCTGTTGGCTGTTCGGGCATGCTGGGAGTTGTAGTTTTGCAAACAGCAGAGATCTGCCGGCCATGGCGCCCGCTGCACGTGCGAGTGGGCGCCATGTTTACACATCGCTCCAGCGCCGTACATGTAACGGGTTAAAATTTGACCTGTATAACACCCCTTAATGGTGACCTCCTTAGCATCCTGTCCAGTGGCGTTGCGAGGGGGGTGCGGGAGGTGCGGGCCGCACCGGGTGACACCACCCCTTAATGGTGACCTCCTTAGCGTCCTGTCCAGTGTCGTTGCGAGAGGGGTGCGGGCCGCACCGGGTGACACCAGTGCTGGCTGCCAGCACAAGATAATTTATTCACTGCACTGATCGCTGTAGAGGGAATCCCGGTCTGAGCTCTGACTCCATATATGGTTGTGTCCATATATGGAGTCAGTGCTATGAACATGAAGGGGGTATCCCCAAGCATTGTCAGTATGCTTGGGGACACCCAATGTATTTTAATCAAATTTAGCTTCTATTTCTGAAAAGTTGCCCCCAGGATTCGAACTCACAACCTTTCATAGGGTTGAACACTAACCACTGAACTATGGAGCTCAATGGTAAACTGTATTAGAAAAACCTCATAGTAGTTTATCAAGTATTAGGTATTCCTATACAGCAGAGTGATACATGATACACTATACAGCCGAAGTATAAATTACATATTTCTTTTTCAGTAATTGTAAAAGAAATGTATGACACAAAATACAGTAAAAATAAATGTGTAATTACTACATTTATATATAGTAATTACACATTTATTTTTTTATTTAATTATACTTCTGCTATATAGGAATACCTAATACATGATGCACTACTAAGAGGTTTTTCCAGCATAATTTATCATTGAGCTTCATAGCTCAGTGGTTAGGGTTTTTGCCTCTGATGTGAATGGTTGTGAGTTCTAGTCCTGGTGGCAACCTTTTAGAAATAGAGGCTAAATTATGCATTCATGTACATCAGAAGTATGATAATATATATTTATGCTTCTGATATAAATATATATATATATATATATATATAAATTTATTATATATGGGAAACTATTACTGAGGTTTTTAGCCATAATAGTAGTATAGCAGGTTAATATGAAGCTCTGATGGGGGATGTATGGTTGCCACTGATGGGGAGGATGTGTGGAGGACACTGATGGGGGTATGTGTGGAGGACACTGATGGGGGTATGTGTGGAGGACACTGATGGGGGGTATGTGTGGAGGACACTGATGGGGGGTTGTGTGGATGGCACTGATGAGGTATATGTGCAGGACACTGATGGGGGTATGTGTGGAGGACACTGATGGGGGATGTGTGCAGGACACTGATGGGGGTGTGTGTGGAGGACACTAATGGGGGATGTGTGGAGGACACTGATGGGGGGATGTGTGGATGTGTGGATGACACTTAGGGGGATGTGTGGAGGACACTGATGGGGGGATGTATGGGAGACACTGATGGGGGGATGTGTGGATGACACTGATGGGGGGATCTAGGGAGGGGTGTGGGGATGTTGGGATGGGAGGTCCTGGAGGGGTGTTTGGGTGGAAGCTCTGAAAGGGGTGGGAGGTCCGATAGGTATGTGGGGGTGGGGGTGGGAGATCCGGGAGGGGGGGCCCATAAAAAAATTTAGCTATGGGGGGGGGGGCATAAATTTTTTGCTGTGGTGCCCAGTCATTTCTAGCTACGCCCCTGGGTGACACCACCAGGAGATGAGAGATGAGCACTTGCATTATGGAAGCACTCATCTCCCTACATTCATCTGTATCGCGATACAGCTGAACACTGCAGCAGGGGAGGGAGAGGCATCTCTCTTCCCTGTTCCTCTGATAGGCTGCCGGCACAAGGCCAGCAGCCTATCAGAGGCCGGTGCAGGCAGCGCGATTACGTCATCGCTCCGCCTGAGGTGTACTGCTCGGGACAGGCCTGCATCGCATCACTGCCATGGAGGTAAGTATGTGTTTTGTTTTTCTGTGAGGTGCTGGGCTGTGCTGGGGGGTCATTGCTGGCATAAAGGGACACTTTGGGGCAATGGCTGGCACATGGGGAACACTATGGGGGCATTGCTGGCATATGGTGGACAATATAGGGGCATTGCCGGCACATGGGGGACACTATGGGGGAATTGCTGGCACATGGGGGACACTATGGGGGCATTGCTGGCACATGGGGGACACTATGGGGGCATTGCTGGCACATAGGGGACACTATGGGGGCATTGCTGGCACATGGGGGACACTATTGGGCATTGCTGGCACATGGGGGACACTATGGGGGCATTGCTGGCACATGGGGGACACTATGGGGGAATTGCTGGCACATGGGGAACACTATGGGGCATTGCTGGCACATGGGGAACACTATGGGGGCATTGCTGGCACATGGGGGACACTCTGGGGGCATTGCTGGCACATGGGGGACACTATGGGGGCATTGCTGGCACATGGGAGACACTATGGGGGCATTGCTGGCACATGGGGGACTCTATGGGGGCATTGCTGGCACATGGGAGACACTATGGTGGCATGGATGGCACATGGGGACACTATGGGGGCATGGCTGGCACATGGGAGACACTATGGGGGCATATCTAGCACATGGGGGACACTATGGGGGCATTGCTGGCACATGGGGGACATTATGGGGGCATTGCTGGCACATGGGGGACATTATGGGGGCATTGCTGGCACATGGGGGACTCTATGGGGGCATTGCTGGCACATGGGAGACACTATGGGGGCATGGATGGCACATGGGGACACTATGGGGGCATGGCTGGCACATGGGAGACACTATGGGGGCATATCTAGCACATGGGGGACACTATGGGGGCATTGCTGGCACATTATGGGGACACTATGGTGTTGGATGGGAGAAGAATACTATGGGGGTATATTATATAGGCACATTATGGGGGCACTAAAAAGGGGCATTTAATACTGGCACATTCTGGGGGACACTATGGGGGAATCTTATACTGCCACATTCTGGGGGCACTATGGGGAAGAGGAGAGGAGCACTATGTGGGCATTTACTAGGGGCATTATATAGGGGTATTTTATACTTGCACACATTATGGGGACATCAGCTCAACTGGCGGCACTGAGTGAGTTTTTTTGTACCGGCACACAGAACGGGAGCACTTTTGAATTAGTGCACATTATTATTATTACTAAAGGTGGCAGGCGAGTTGTTAATAAGGTAGGAGGATGATGGAAAAGTAGGAACCTAAGATGTCTTTTGTCAAACTACAGAGACGAGAGATGGGTGAAAAATCATCATGGCGGTCTGATCTGAAAGGAGAAGATGAGGAAAGAAGGTCTGCATCAGAGAAGTTACTGGATGTAAGGTATGTGGTGCTGTATTCTGGATATATTCTGGATACAGAATATAATATGTATGCAAATATGTGTGTGTGTGTGGGGGGGTTCTAAGCAGACAGAAGACAGATTGCCAGGGGTTGGGGGCCTGTTGGGGGTGCTAGAATTTAAACCCAAGCGATAACATGGATGGGGGTTTAGATAGTAAACAGACAGCTGACGTGGGGGCGGGGCTAAGCAGAGAGATCGCCGCCGATGGGAGGGGGGGTGTTGTGCTGGGGGGGGGGGGGGTGACACCATTTTCTACCGCACCAGGTGACACCAGCCCTAGCAACGCCACTGGTCCTGTCCCCTTAAAGGTGACGTATAGCAGTGAAGAAAAATGGCTGGGTTGTTATGGAAATTTGGTGTAATACTCTGTGTATCTCAAGACTGAAGGACCTCCAAGCCCCTAAAAAGGGTCATGTGACTGTGTGAATGGCAGTTAGGAGCGAAAGACCTGTGAGCTTCTATTGGCTAATACAGATCATGTGATGTGTCATATTTGCATTTTTATGGGAATATCTCAAGAACTGTATCCTAGAGAGCTGAGACACAATCTAAAACCTTCCCAGACACCCGATGTACCTATGTGCCAAATTTGGTGCAGATCGTGCATTTGTTTGGCCATGCATAAATAACAGACGGACAAACGGACAGACAGGACTTTACTTAAGCAATCAACTTTAACTTCACAATCGACTTTAAATACATACAGAGCGTGATGATTATTTATAAACACCAAGATTTGAAAGTTATCCCAACATTTTAAAAGGCCATCACGAGACATATACAGTATATAGTGTTTTTTAATGTATATAAAATATTATGTGATCAATTAACCCCTTAAGGACCGGGGGTTTTGGGATTTTTGCATTTTTGTTTTGCGCTCCCTGCCTTCCAAAAGCCATAACATTTTTATATTTCCGCTCACATAGCCATATGATGGCTTATTTTTTGCGGGACAAGTTGTACTTTTTAACGCTACCATTTATTTTTGCATGTGATGTAGTGGGAAACGGGAAAAAAATTCCAAATGGGGTGAAATTGCTAAAAAAAAGCAATTTCACCACAGTTTTACGGGTTTTTAAATTACAACGTTCGATTTGCGATAAAACTGACTGGTTAATTTTATTCTTCAGGTCAGTATGAATCCGGCAATACCTAATATGTATAGTTTTTCTTGCGTTTTGATAGTGAAAAAAATTAAAAGTGGGAATTTTTTATTTTATTTTTTGTCGCCATGTTTTGACCCCTATAACTTTTTGTAATTATGCGTATGGAGCAGTGTAGGGGCTCATTTTTTGCGGGGCAATCTGAACTTTTAATTGATACCATTATGGGGTGCGTATGATGTTTTGATCACTTTTTATTCATTTTTTAGGAAATGAAGCGTCCAAAAATGGCGAATTAGCCATTTGGACGCTTTCTTTCCGTTTTTATGTTTACCGTATGGTGAATATTTTTAATATTATTATAGTATGGGCGTTTTCGCACATTACGACACCCATTATGTGTAATTTTTTTATTTATTTTATTTTCATTTTGGGGAAAGGGGGTGATTTGAATTTTTATATTTTTTTATTTAATTTTTATTTTTTAAACTTTTTTTTTTACCACTTTCTTATAGTTCCCATAGGGAACTATAAGATGCAATCATCAGATTGCTATTCTCATATATTCCAATGCAATAGCATTGGAATATATGAGAAAATCACATATTTCCTATGGAGCCTATTACAGTCATAGGCTCCATAGGAATACTGTGTAGTAACCTAGGTTTCATTCACAGAAACCTAGGGTACTACATGCATGCTCCGGCTCCCCCTTGTGGCCATCAGGGGAGCCGGAGCAAAAACCGAAAGTGAAACTTTCGGTTTTTGCGCGATCAGATGTTGTGGTCAGGATTGACCACGGCATCTGAGGGGTTAAATGTCCGCGATCGGCATCGCTGCCGGTCGCGTACATGAGCTGTGGGAGTCAGCTTGATGAATCAAGCGTTTACCCGCAGCTCATGCGCCCGCTCCGCGGGCGCCATCTTTAAAGTGCGGACGAAGGGCGTACATGTACGCCCTTCGTCCTTAAGGGGTTAAGCGACAAAGTGATCAGAGATATAAAGAAAACATTAAAGGGGTTATCCCATGACTAATTAAAAAAATCTAAATCAGACATAATACAGTACATGACAATCTCTTTCTAACAAAACTAGAACCAGCCCTGCACCTGACATGGATCCAGAGATCTCCTCATTCATTGCTCTGCTAAGTTTATATCAAGCTGGCAGCTCAAGGGGAGTGTCTTTTCTGCTGCAGCTAAGGCTACTTTCACACTGGCGTTTTGGATTCCGTTTGTAAGATCCGTTTCAGGGATCTCACAAATGGTCCAAAACGGATCAGTTCAGCCCCAATGGCATTCTGAATGGATAAGGATCTGTTCAGAATGCATCAGTTCGGCTCCGTTCAGTCTCCATTCCGTTCTGGAGACGGACACCAAAACGTAGCTTGCAGCGTTTTGGTGTCCATCTGACGATGCGGACCCGAATGGATCCGTTTTGACTTACAATGTAAGTCAATGGGGACGGATCCGTTTTCAATGACACAATATGGTGCATTTAAAAAACGGATCCGTTCCCCATTGACTTTCAACTTTGACAATTTTTTTTAAAGCTAATGCAAACAGATCCGTTCTGAACGGATACAAACGTTTGCATTATAGGTGCGGATCCGTCTGTGCAAATACCAGACGGATCCACACCAAACGCCAGTGTGAAACTAGCCTAAGCCATGCTCTCCCTATCACAGCTCAGGAGTTAATTGAAGGATGAAACTGAGCATGTGCAGCCTTCTCAGTGAGGAGGACTAAGAAATAAGAAAAAAACAAACAGCAGGTGGCGCTATACAGATAGATTTTATTGAATAACTCAGTTGCTATGTTAAATTTTTAATTACACAATGGACAACTATAGCCACAGATGCCAGCTTCCAGCTTCCAGTCAGAAGTTCAAGGGAGAGACATAAGCTGAATAGCATATCAGAGGGGCCATAAGTTGCCACTTCACCCGCCACCATACCTCAGAATCTGGGGATAGAAATTGCATTGTGTACAAACTACTGCTTTATTCTTTTATTTCTGACCCGAGTCTTTGAATCACCTTTCTACTGTACCGATCCCATAGGAGCAATGGCCTGAGGGAGTACACCGTAACATCTTAGCAGGGCCACTTCCTCTCCAAACCTCTGCACTAGCTCCTCAGGGGCTCACTGCATGCATCATTTATTAAGTGTTTGTGTGCTGCTGTGGTGAAAGTGTATTGTGAGTAGTGTTGATCCCGAATTTTCAAATTGCAAATTTTAATAGCGAATATCGGCACTTCGAGAATTCGCGAATATTTAGAATATTGAAATTTATTCGCAATCGCGAATATTCATTTTTTTTAAATGCCAGTTTATGCACATTTTTATGCAAATTTTTTATATGCAAATTTTCGCAATCAAGAAAACAATGATACCTTTTAAATACCAGTTGATGCAAATTTTTATGAAAATTTTTATATGCGAATTTTTATATGCGAATTTTCGCAATCAAGAAAATAATGACTGGAGATTACGAATTTGCGAGAAGATCAGGAGTAGGAATGAGCAAACCGGGTTTGGGCCAAACTTTGCTATTTCTCAGCCAGCAGATGAACCTGAATATTCAGCACCATTTTAGTGCATGTGGCGGGAAAAAAAAGCACTAAGAAGGAAAAAGGGTTCTCACATGACCCTGAGAGGAAGTGTAGGTACGGCTTGCCCTGATTGGCTGCCAGGCTGTCAGTGGTGTAGCAGGCAGGGAGGTGCCCTAGCAGAATGTGTGTGAATGAGGGTGGTTGGGTGTTACAGAGTCTGCCAGAAAAACAATCTTGGGAAGTCAGGGAGAGTGATACAAACAATCAAGGACAGACAGAAATCAATCAAGCTTATTGCCAGGGAGAGTGAAGGGAAAGGCTAGGATTCCAAAGAATAATTATGTGCGCTGTGTACAATAGAGACAAGCAGGGCAGCTGATAGACAGAGAAAGAGAAGACAGGACCTGTTGCAGACTGTGCCTGCTATCAGAAGTACAGGTGCACCTCAAATGCAGCTACCAGCAAGCAAATACTTTCATTCTTTTTCTGCTATTTTCACACAAATCCTTTTTTCTTGTGCGGTTCAATTTAATTAAGCTGCATATATATGTGATTACTGCAGCAATACCCTAGGTATGGCAGCAATCTAGCAATGTGTATTAAAGTGAAATTTAGTGTCAAGCCTCAATCGTCCGTTTACGTATATTCAGTTTCCACATGCTTGGAATTAAATTTTTTGAGAGATTGTTAAATATAATTAAAACAGCATATATATGTGATTACTACAAGACACAATGTATATCAGCAACCGGCCAGTGTGTATTAACAAGAAATTGAGCATCAAGCTTTAATCATCTGTTTACATATATTCCGTTTCCACACGGTCGCAATTTACATTGCTTTTTGTAGGGTACAATGTAATTAAGCAGTATATATATACAGTATATATATATATATATATATATATATATATATATATATATTTATTTATTTACACACAAACGTGATTACTGCAGCAATTCCCATGGTGTGGCAGCAACCTAACAGTGTGTATTAACCTGTTATGGACATAGGATGTACCGATACGCCCTGATGTCCTGGTACTTAAGGACACAGGACTTACCAGTACATCCTGTGTATGTCCGATCACCGCTGCTCGGCCGGCGTTGATCGGAACAAGGTACCTGCTGAAATAATTCAGCAGGTACCTTGTTACAATGCCTAGGGGGGTCCTGTGACCCCCATATCGGCGATTACTGCAAACCGCAGGTCAATTTGCCGGCGCCTCTCTAATATTCATTGGTGGCCAGTGGTTATACCAGGGTGTCAGCACATTGCTGACACTCTGGTATAAACGGCTGACATCTGGGCTGTGTATTAACAAGAAATTGAGCATCAAGCTTTAATCATCTGTTTACATATATTCCGTTTCCACACGGTCGCAATTTACATTGCTTTTTGTAGGGTACAATGTAATTAAGCAGTATATATATACAGTATATATATATATATATATATATATATATATATATATTTATTTATTTACACACAAACGTGATTACTGCAGCAATTCCCATGGTGTGGCAGCAACCTAACAGTGTGTATTAACCTGTTATGGACATAGGATGTACCGATACGCCCTGATGTCCTGGTACTTAAGGACACAGGACTTACCAGTACATCCTGTGTATGTCCGATCACCGCTGCTCGGCCGGCGTTGATCGGAACAAGGTACCTGCTGAAATAATTCAGCAGGTACCTTGTTACAATGCCTAGGGGGGTCCTGTGACCCCCCCCCCCCCCGTATCGGCGATTACTGCAAACCGCAGGTCAATTTGCCGGCGCCTCTCTAATATTCATTGGTGGCCAGTGGTTATACCAGGGTGTCAGCACATTGCTGACACTCTGGTATAAACGGCTGACATCTGGGCTGTGATGTCAGCCATTTAACACCTTCCATGCCGCGGTCCAAACGGACCGCAGTATGTAAGGGGTTAACAGGGAGCTCCCTTCCTCTCCCATCGCGGGCTGCTGTGCCCTTGCCATGGTAATGGTAACTCTGATCAAACTTCTACTAAAAGCAGAAGTCTGATCAGACTTTTTAAAGTAAAAAATACAGTACAGTACACTATATAGTGTACTGTACTGTATTATATAGACATCAGACCCACTGGATCTTCAAGAACCAAGTGGGTCTGGGTAAAAAAATATAAAAAAAAAGTGAAAAAAATGTACTAATAAAAACACACATTTATCAATAAATAAAAATTTAAAAAATAAAATACACCACACATATTAGGTATCACCGCGTCCGTAAAATCCTGCTCTCTAAAATTTTCACATGACCTAACCCCTCAGGTGAACACCATAATAAAAAAATGGTGTAAAAAGAGCCTTTTTTTGTCACCTTACATCACAAAAAGTGCAATACCAAGCGATCAAAAAGGCGCATGCCTCCCAAAATAGTACCAATCAAACCGTCATCTCATCTTGCAAAAAATAAGCCCCTACATAGCACAATCTCCCAAAAAAATAATAAAATATGTCTCTCAGACTATGGAGACACTAAAACATGATTTTATTTTTTCTAAAATGCTGTTATTGTGTTAAAGAAAACAAATTTAAAAAAGTATACATATTAGGTATTGCAGCATCCGTAAAAACCTGCTCTATAAAAATATCACATGATCTAATCCCCTCAAGTAAATACCGTAAAAAATAAAAATAAAATCAGTGTAAAAAAAACAAACATTTTTGTCACTTCGCATCACAAAAAGTGTAATAGCAAGCGATCAAAAAGTTATATGCCTCCCAAAATGAACCCAATCAAACCGTCACCTCATCCCGCAAAAAAAGATACCCTACATAGGACAACCGCACAAAATAAAAAAATATGGCTCTCAGACTATGGAGACATTAAAATATGATTTTTCTTTGTTTTAAAAATGATATTATTGTGAAAAACTTAAATAAAAAAATAAAAAAGTATACAGATTAGGTGTCTCTGCATCCGTAACAACCTTCTCTATAAAAATAACACATGACCTAACCCCTCAGGTGAACACAGCAAAAAAAAAAATAATATAAATATGGTGTCAAAAGCTATTTTTGTCACTTTACATCACAAAAAGTGTAATAGCAAGCGACCAAAATAACATATGCACCCCAAGATAGTGCCAATCAAACCGACATCTCATCCCACAAAAAATGAGCCCCTACATAAGACAGTCGCCTAAAAAATAAAAAAAATATATGGCTTTCAGAATGTGGAGACACTAAAAAATTTTTTTTTTCAAAAATGCTTTATTATGTAAAACTGAAACAAAAACAAACAAAAAGTAGTCATATTTGGAATTGTCATGTCCGTAACAAGCTGCTCTACAGAAATAACACAATATCTAACTTCTCAGATCAATAATGTAAATAACAAAAAATAAAAACGGTGCCAAAACAGCAATTTTTTAGCAAATTTTCCATTTTAATCCATTTTTCCAGTAACAAAGCAAGGGTTTACAGCCAAACAAAACTCAATGGTTATTACCCTGATTCTTTAGTTTGCAGAAACACCCCATATGTGCTCGTAAACTGCTGTATGGCCAAACGGCAGGGCACAGAAGGAAAGGAACACCATATGGTTTTTGGAAGGCAGATTTTGCTGGACTGTTTTTTTGGCACTATATCCCATTTGAAGCCCCCCTGATGCATGCCTACAGTAGAAACTCCAAAAAAGTGACTCCATCTAAGAAAGTACACCCCTCACGATATTCAAAACTGATTTTACAAAGTTTGTTAACCCTTTAGGTGTTCCACAAGAGTTATTGGCAAATGGAGATGAAATTTCAGAATTTCTATGTTTTTTTGTTATCTTGCCTCAAAAAAAGTGTAATATAGAGTAACCAAAAATCATACCCTAATATAGTACCAACATGGGGTCACTTTTTTGGAGTATCTACTGTAGGGGTGCACCAGGGGGCTTCAAATGGGACATGGTGTAGATAAACCAGTCCAGCAAAATCTGCCTTCCAAAAACTACATGGCGCTCCTTTCCCTCTACGGCCTGCCACGTGGCCATACAGTCGTTTACGACCACATATGGGGTATTTCTGCAAACTACAGAATCAGGGAAAAAAATATTGGGTTTTGTTTGGCTGTTATCCCTTGCTTAGTTACTGGAAAAAATGGATTAAAATGGAAAATTTGCCCAAAAATTGCAATTCTGAAATTCCATCTTCATTTGCCAATAACTCTTGTGAAACACCTAAAGGGTTAATGACGTTTGTAAAATAAGTTTTGAATACCTTGAGGGGTGTAGTTTCTAGAATGGGGTCATTTTTGGGTGGTTTCTTTTATGTAAGCCTCACAAAGTGACTTCAGACCTGAACTGGTCCCTAAAAAGTGGGTTTTTAAAAAATTTTGAAAATTTTCAAGATTTGCTTCTGAACTTCTAAGCCTTGTAACGTCCCCAAAAAATAAAATGTCATTCCCAAAATGAACCAAACATGAAGTAGACATATGGGGAATTTTAATTAATAACTTTTTTTGGCGGCATTACTTTGTATTATAGAAGTAGACAAATTAAAACTTGGAAAATTGCAAATTTTTCAAAATATTTGGTAAATTTGGTATTTTTTTATAAATAAAAATGAATTTTTTTTACTCCATTTTACCAGTGACATGAAGTACAATGTGTTTTGAAAAAACTGTCTCAGAATGGCCTGGATAAGTAAAAGCGTTTTAAAGTTATTCACACATAAAGTGACACTGGTCAGATTTGCAAAAAATGGCCTGGTCCTTAGGGTGAAAATGAGCCAGGTCCGTAAGGGGTTAAGGTGAAATTCAGCATCAAGGTTCAATCGGCCACTTACGTGTATTTAGTTTCCACACGGTTGAAATTTAAACCCAGAGAGAAGGCAGGGACAGTTTCCAGAAACTGTCCCTGCCTTCTAAATCGCTGCAGACACAGCGCTCACCGAGCGCTGTGTGTGCAGAGCAGGAAGCGCAATGCTCTTCCTGTCCTGGCCTGTTAATCATGTGACCACCGGGGCACGGAGAGTGCAGGAGCTGTCGGGTCTTTCACAGACCACAATCAGCCCTGCACTGTGGCTGTACAGCGATGTGTTCTGCTGTACAGCCTGTCTAGGGGCTGTATTTCCCCTGTAACTGGGGCTGCTATGCTAAGTTTTGTCTTGTATGACCTTAAGGGGGACTCAAAGTGTAACATAAAAAATAAAAAGTATTTAGAAACAAAAAAAAAAAAGGTTTTACATGAAAAAAAAAATCCCTAATTAAGTAATTTAAAAAATTGTTAAGAATAGAAAAAAAAAAAAATACATATATGGTATTGCCGCGTCTGTGACAGCCGGCTCTATAAATATATCACATTATCGACCCCGTCCGATAAACACTATAAAAAATAAAAATAAAAACTGTGTCAAAAAAAGCAATTTTTGTCATGTTACATCACAAGTAACAAGTGATCAAAACTGCATATGTCCCACAAAATGAAATTAATAAAACCATCACCTCATCCCGCAAAAAATGAGCCCCTACATAAGAAAATCGCTCAAAAAATGAAAAAACTATAGCTCTCAGAACATGGAGACATTAAAACATCATTTTGTGTTTAACAAATGCTATTATTGTGTTAAATTCAAATACATTTGAAAAAGTATACATATTAGGTATCGCCGCTTTCGTAACAACCAGCTCTATAAAAGTATCACATGACATAACCCCCCAGGTGAACACAGTAATAAAAATAAAATAAAAACAGTGCCAAAAAAGCCTTTTTTTGTCATCTAACATCACATAAAGCGCAACACCAAGTTATCAAATCAGCGTATGCCCCCCAAAATAGTACCAATCAAACTGTCACCTCATCCCCCAAAAAACGAGACCTTAACCTAAAAAAATAAAAAAAGATATGGCTCTCTGATTATGGAGACACTAAAACATCTTTTTTTTGTTTCAAAAATGCTATTATAGCGTAAAACTTAAATAAATAGGAAAAAGTATACATGTTATGTATTTCCGCATCTATAAAAATGTCCTGCTCCATAAAAATATCCCATGACTTAACCCCTAAGGTGAACGCTATAAAAAAAAAAAAACGTGCTAAAACAACCAATTTTTTGGTCACCTTGCCCCATAAATTGTAATAATCAATGATAAAAAAAATCATATGTACCCAAAAATTGTACCAATGAAAACATCAACTCTTCCTGAAAAAAACGAGTCCCTGCACAAGAGAATTGGCCGAAAAAAAAAAAAATATGGCATTCAGAAAATGGAGACACAAAAACATAGACATATTTGATATCATTTCGTCCATATCAACCTGATCTATAAAAATAGTGCAAAATAGTGCATGATCTGCCATGTTAGGGCTCATGCACACGACCGTTGTTTGATTCCGTGTCTGCTGTGCCGTTTTTCGTGATTTTCTGCGGACCCTATGGTTTTCAATGGGTCCGTGAAAAACTCGGCAAATGCACCGTTTGTCCTCCGTGTCCGTGGTCCATGATTCCAGTCCGTCAAAAAAATATAACCTGTCCTATTCTTGTCCGTGAAAAACGATTCACGGACCCATTCAAGTCAATGGGACTTGAAATGCGGATGGCCATCCGTGTGTCATCCACGTTCCGCGTCCGTTTTTTCTGCGGATCCCTTGGCAAGCACTTGGCAAAAATTGTCAGCCTGTCTTTTGGTAAAATCTTTTGGGTCATGTCCTCTAAAAAAAATGGAAGACACACGGAAACACAACGGAAGCAAAAACTGACACGGATCACGGAACAACGGAACCCCATTTTGCGGACCGCAAAAAAATACTGTCGTGTGCATGAGGCCTTAGATGAATATTTAAAAGAAAAAAAAATTAAAGCATTGCCAAAGCAGCAATTTGTTACCTTTCCTCACAAAAAACATAATATAGAGCAATCCAAAAATCATATGTACCCCAAAATAGTACCTTATCCCCTAGTTTCCAAAATGTTTTTTTTGAGAGTTTCTACCGTAAAGGTGCATTAGAGGGGCTTCAAATGGGACATGGCATTTAAAAACCAGTTCAGCAAAATCTGCCTTCCAAAAAACATACGGCGCTCATTTTCTTCTGAGCCCTGCCGTGTGCCCTTTCATCAGTTTACTACCGCATGTGGGGTGTTTCTGTAAACCGCAGAATCAGGGTAATAAATATTATGCTTTGTTTGGCTGTTAACCCTCGATGTGTTAAAGAAAAAAATTGATCAAAATGGAAAATCTGCCAAAAAATTAAATTTAGAAATTTCATCTCCATTTTCCTTTAATTCTTGTGGAACACCTAAAGGGTTAACAAAGTTTGTAAAATCAGTTTTGAGTAACCTGAGGGGTGTAGTTTCTACAATGCAGTCATTTATAGAGGGTTTCCACTGCGTAAGCCCCACCAAGTGTCTTCAGACCTGAACTGGTCCTTAAAAAGTGGGTTTTGGAAATTTTCTTAAAAATGTTAAGAATTGCTTTTAAAATTCTAAGCCTTCTAACATCCTAAAAAATACAATGTCATTTACAAAATGATGCCAACATAAAATAGACATATGGGAAATGTTAATTAATGAATATTTTATGAGGTATCACTTTCATTTTCAAAAGCAGAGGAATTGAAATTTTGAAAACTGCAAATTTTTCTAACTTTTTGGTAAATTTGGGATTTTTTCATGAATAAAGGTAATATATTGACTCAAATTTATGACTATCATGAAGTACAATGTGTCAAGAGAAAACAATCTCAGAACGGCTTGGATAAGTAAAAGTGCTCCAAAGCTATTACCACATAAATGGACGCATGTCAGATTCACAAAATTAGGCCCGGTCAGAAAGGGGGTACATTACATTTTATTTATTTTTTGGTGGGGGCGGGAGTTACATTTCATTAAGCAGCATACATACATCATTACTGAATCAATCCCGACATTTTCTCACAGCTCAGGCTGATTGCAATGAATACACATTGCATTGCTGCCGGTGCCCCATCTTGTCACTGTTGCTGTCTGTCTGTTTGCTAACTTACCATCACATTCTGTACTGCTGAAGCAGCAGCCTGCATCATGCCTCTTCTGCCACTTGCCAATCAACATTTTTCTCCAAGCCACTTTTTTATTTTTCTATTTTTTTTATCCCATAACACTGTGTGTGTTCAAACATCATCTGCCCCCGATAGGGGACTTTTTGGAAGCTTTGGAATATGAAAAAGCATTAGATATGTGCTGATGTGGTGTATGTATGTCAGTGTCACTCAGACATCATTTACTATTGCTGTCATTGCGTTGCAGAGCTTGGAGAGGGGAGGGGAAAATAATCATAAAAAGTTAACGAAAAGAGATGACAAGTTTTCCTAAAAATTATGGGGCACATTTATTAAGACCGGGGTTTTAGACGCCGGTCTTAATAAAGCCCTACTGCAAAGAAAAAGGGGGTCTGTCAGCACATCCCTATGCACAGGTGCACGCCGCCATGACTTAAGACATACAAGAAAAAAAGGGGGTATGCAGCAGCACTCTGCAAACACAAATAATGTACAACAGTGCCATAGAAAATATTCTGGTGCTAATGCTACCGTAGTTTTGCAAATGAGATGCTTGGCAAATTATTTTGTACAAAATTATTTGAGCCCGTCTGCCAAACGTTACGGCGACCTCGATTAGACGGGTTCCTAACACTAACGCTGGGTTCAGACCTGAGCGTTTCTGAGACGCGCGTTTGTGTGATTGACTGCAGTGTTGTCCAATGACTAAATATCCCTGTCTATATGAAGTTTGGCCTTTCCAGCATGTTGCAAATTCATAAACGCGCGTTCGAACGCGCGTTTTCAGTGTCAAAAACGCGCAAAATACAAGCGTTGCACGTTCCCATTGATGTCTATGGGCCAAAACGCGCGAAAAACGCCCCCAAAAAAGCTCAAGTACTTGTTTATGCGTCGAGCGTTTTTCAGGGCGTTCGAATGAGCTGTAAAACGCGAAAATGTGAACCAGTCCCATAGGGAATCATTGGTTTGCATCGGTTATGCGTTTTACAGCGCGTTCGAACGCGCTGTAAAACGTGCAAGTGTGAACTGAGGGTAAATCCTAACTGTTATGCGACATAACGGCCACATAAAATCCAGGGAGTACAGGTTCCACATGCATGCTGGGTCCACTCTGCTTTTTACCATTTTTGGTGCCATAACAGCCCCCATTGAATCCAGGTCCTCCTTTCTGCCAGAAAGTTGAGCTCTAGAGAGTTCTAGGAAGAGTTAGCTGAGTAACCCTGGAGTTAAGAAGCACAACCATCTGTTCCCACTCCAAGGGCCTTGGGACTACGGAAACAGCTTGTCTGTGAGGACCACTACTCTAGGGATTTGGCAGTGACCCAAGCCACCAGAAGAACCAGAAGAAATCAGCACTACAGCTATGCAGACTTTACTGCTAGGTAAGGGGTAACAAGTTAAGACACCCATCACCGCAGTTCAAGTGGTAGCTTATTGCTGTTAGTGAATGGAAATCAGGAGAGAGAGAGAGAAGGACTACTCTAGAGTGCTGTTGTCTGCCATCTTATCTGCCATCATACCTCATCATCTGGGGATAGAGACATTGTACCTTGTACAGACAATGGCTGGATGTACTGTAATTCATCCTTTGCATTCAGTAATGAAAAACGTATGTTGTTCTTCTACGTCTGCCTGATTAATTTACTTCACCTTTTCACTGTACTGAACCCCAGCGAGCGATAGCCTGAGGGAACACAAAGTGTCACAATATTTTATCAGAGGCACTACCACTCCCATCCTCTGCACTGACTCCTCAGGGGCTTGCTACACAGGTGCTGGAGAAAGTTCAAGTTAGATAAAATAGTGAGGAAAACAGGAAAGCCTTAGGACAGGGAAGCGTATTGTATAGTGAAATTGGATACACTTGAACTGAAAGGGTTAAAGGGGTATTCCCATCACATACAATGGGGTATATTGCTAGGATATGTCCCCATTGTCTGATGGACGAGGGTCCCACCTCTGGGACCCGCACCTACAACGAGAACAGAGCGGTAAGAGTTGTGGCATGCGTGGCCTCTGCTCCCATTCATTTCTATGGATCCGACGGAAATAGGCGAGCCAGCGCTCAGCTATTTTAGTTGGCCCCGTAGAAATAAATGGAGGGTGGCTCCGCATGTGCAGTGCGCCCACCACTACTTTCCCCGACCTGTTCTCCATGTAGGTGCAGATCCCAGAGGTGCGACCCGCAACTATCAGACAATTGGGCATATCCTAGTGATATGCCCCTATTGTCTCGAATAGCAAAACCCCTTTAAAGGAAGCTTGCAGTTTTAATGTATTTTAATGTTCACTTAAAGATGATTGGGAGTTTGATATTTGTATATGTATTAAATATATTCAATGCGTCAATATGTGCATTAGTACAGTGTTTTGTATTCATGCAACAGACAGATATCGCTTCTATCTGCTTCTAGGTGTGGCATCAAGGTGCTGATTAGACAGCATTATTATTGCACAGGTGTGCCTTAGACTTCCCACAATAAAAGGACACTCTGAAATCTACAGTTACATCACACAGTGCAATACCGCAGATGTCGCAATGTTTGAGGGAGCGTGCAATTGGCATGCTGACTGCAGGAATGTCTACCAGAGCTGTTGCCCATTCAATGAATGTTCATTTTTCTACCATAAGTCGTCTCCAAAGGCGTTTCAGAGAATTTGGCATTACATCCAACTGGCCCCACAACCGCAGACCACGTGTAACCACGCCAGCGTAGTACCTCCACATCCAGCATGTTCACCTCCATGATCGTCTGAGACCAGCCACCCGGACAGCTGCAGCAACAATCGGTTTGCATAACCAAAGAATTACTTCACAAACTGTCAGAAACTATCTCAGGGAAGCTCGTCTGCATGCTCGTCATCCTTATCGGGGTCTGGACCTGACTGCAGATAGTCGCCATAACCGACTTGAGTGGGCAAATGCTCACATTCGATGGAGTCTGGCACATTGGAGAGGTGTTCTGTTCACGGATGAGTCCCGGTTTTCACTGTTCAGGGCAGATGGCAGACAGGATATTGGATGTGGATGTCCTGGCCTGGTGTGGTTACACGTGGTCTATGCAAGGTGGGCCTCTAGTCTCCCACCCCCTGCACAAGTTTCACATAACACATTAGATTTACTGCACTACATACATATATTCAATGTACAGCACCTCAACCAGCCTATGTTCATATAAAAACTTGTTTGATTACTTATTGTATCCATATGGTGGGCCCCCAAAATAAATTTTACTGGTGGGCCCTAGGTACCCCAGTCCAACACTGGTGGGCAGTCTAAGGAACACCTGTGAAATATTCATGCTGTCTAATCAGCACCTTGATATGCCACACCTGTGAGGTGGGATGGATTATCTCGGCAAAGGAGAAGTGCTCACTAACACAGATTTAGACAGATTTGTGAACAATATTTGAGAGTAATTGGTCTTTTGTGTATGTAGAAAATGTTTCAGATCTTTGAGTTCAGCTCATGCAAAATGGGAGCAAAACCGAAAGTCTTGCGTTTATATTTTTGTTCAGTGTACATGAAAATCGGCGCAGAAAATCTGTTTGTAAACCTGTACCTGTCTACAGGTAGCTTAAAGGGATTATCCCATCTGATTTCTTCACTAACCTTCCGCCGCCACAGTTCCTCTCTTCCATTATCTGCTGGGGATAGTACCATCAAGTTTGACTGACAGTACAGGCAAGCCGCGCTCTGGTGACATATTCACGTCACTTGTCTGTAAGAGCACGCTCCCAATTTATGCTAGCTGTGTCCAAAAGCAGCTTTGTCAGTGCGGGAGTTTTACAGGATCCTGAGCCCCAGCCATGGTAAGAGTGGTTGCTGAAAGCTACTGCTCATGTCCAGGATCTTCAGTGAGGGTCTGGAATGGGAGAGGCTTCACATGCACGAATATGCGCGCTCCCGTGCACCAAGTCCGGCCAAGCCAGAAGAAAAGAGAGGAGGACACCGTACAAGCGCAACCACGGCCACAGTATCGATGTGGCGGCCGTAACCTATGACAGACTAAGGACACAGCTAAGGACAAATATCAAATATGGATGGAAGGTGAAGAAATTGATAATTTCATGAATAGGGTATGTTGATTATTGTGGTATAAGGAACGGAATGAATGTAACTTCACAAGATGGGTTAGCCTGTCTAAGGGTATGGCCTTATAGTCAGGTTTCTGCATTTGGATTTGGAAGCTAAAATGATGAGGGGATGATAAAAGGAGAGAAAGTACAATGGACAGATATGCCTTCTCTTTTTTTTTATTTACTTCTGCTTTTGGCTTCCTGGAAACCTGACTGTGTAACCGAACCCCAAGGCTACCTGCACACTAGCAGGGGCTAGTGTTGCAGGAATTCCCTACAAATTTCTGTGTTGATTTCCGTGCATTTCCACAAGAAAAATGCATCAAAATGCACATGTGGTACCTACAGGTTTTGTTGCAAATTTGATGAGGTTTTGCTGCAAATCTTACACTTCCATTGAAAAGGAATAAATCCCCACCAGTGACGATTGGACAGCAGGTCAATTTCTGCATACAAGAAAAATACAATATGTACATGACATTTCTCTAATATCATTCACTTTGCTGGTACTGCATTATGCTGAGTTATTTCCGCAGGAGAATCCGCGCAGAAAAACATACATAATCCGCAACATGTGCAGGTAGCCTTAGGGTGATGCCACATGTTTAGGTTTTTTATGTTGTTTTTTGAAGATAAAATCAGGTGTTGATCACACTTCCAGGGTCTGAGAGGGGTTCCTTGGGCTCACGACAGGAAATTATTCTCATAACCCAACCCCATATCAATAAAGTCTAATATTCTTCTTGAAATAGACCCTAGTGGACCACTTTTGGTTTTGGCTTCAAAAACTGCCTCAAATACCTGATCGTGTGGCAGCACTTTTACAGTTACATAAAAAACAGTATAGCAGTCAATGTGTCATTCATCTGTTACATATATCCCTTCTGGACCCTAAATTTTAAATGGTTTGATTTACAGAGTTCCTGGTTTATAACTTGAGCACATGTTTGAATGTGGATAGGCTGAAGATGAGCATATTCCAGTAACTTAACATAAATCATTAGGTGTTTTAGAACATTTGTCCTACATGGTTGCACAAGTTCCTGTATGTACAAGGTGGTGAATCATAAAAGAACTGCTTTTGAGCCGAGTACCAGACAAATGCAATGACCAGTTCTGCCTTCGTAGGCTCACCCGTAAGTGAATGTTTAGCGTTTGTAAGAAATCTGCCTCCTAACACGGGAATGAACTCATACGTTGTAGTTCCCATGCTCTGTTTTCGGTCTTTCCTTGAGTTGCGTAAAGATATTGGCAGCTTCTGTCTTTTGGAGTAAGTTCAAACCCAAGGACTTTTAATGTACAATGTTTTACTTTGAGTTATGAGATAAGCCTGTTAAATAAAGTCAATGGTAATATATGCATGTTGGTATGCAGGTTTCACTATAGGAGGAGAATAAATTTGTATAGGAGGTAAAAGAAACAAAGTGAGCACAGAAAACAAGTTCTGTTAAGTTTGTCTAGTGTTCATGTTCTTCTGTGGAAAAAACCCCCAATAGAACAACTAAATGTTTTTTGGCTGATTCTGCTGTTCTCTATCTCAGCATACTGTAGCTGGGAACAGGGATTTGTGGCCTCATTCTTGGCTATGGTGACATAGGACAGATCCCCACCTGACTAACTGTTCTGATTTGTCTCCATGATGGATGATAAATAAATAGGACAGCTCCTTTACTGACAGAACAAGTAAAGCGATCTTAATAACACGCAGGGCTATAAAGAACTTTATAGTGTGTAATTGCATTTGCTGTATTTTGGGATAAACATAACTAAAATTGATTTTGTTAAATATTTTGCTCTATTTATCTTCTGTAGCTTGCATGCATTTTCATACATTGCAGGCTGCTCTATCCGACTCTGTGAAGGCAAGAGTGCTAACCACTGAGCCACCATGTTACTAACCACTTTGGCTTCCCTATCTCTGACCCCATCTGCAATAACTGCAGTCCCTTATACCCCTGTAATGAGCTCAGCATTCTCACCAGAAATTTCTGAGTATGACCCCAGAAAACCTCTACTGGAGGAAAAGGGAATGGCAGACCCATCCCAACTATTCCACTATTTGCATAAAAAATTAAAGCTCTGAAAAGGGACATCAAAATGCCTGCAAGCTAAGTCCTCATTTACACAGCAGTATTTTGATTGGTACTTGGCAAAACCAGGGGTGGAATCTACAAACAAAAAGTATAATGGAAAGGATTGCATCTCATCCATCTTTTGCACCCACTTTTGGCTTGCAAATAGTATTACGAAATACTGATCAGAAAAACGTAGCTGTGTGAATGAGGCCTACGTCTGGTGAGCAAACCCACTGTTTCTGGACTTTTTATCTCCCCTAGCTTAGAAATCTGGATGACAGCCAAAGCAATAACAAAAACAAGCAAAGAAAACAAAAAAAAATAATAGTTTTGCACCAAAAGTGTTGATAGCTTTAACAGTACCGGTATTTCTGTTATTTGGTAAGAATTAGTGATGAGCAAGCATGCTCGGCCGAATATCTGTTCGGCTTGAGCATCGCTATGCTTGGCACATGGCGGTACTCGACCGAGTACTGCATGTGCTCGAGCGCAATGCTTGAGTCTCCACCCCGCACGTTTTGCGGGTTTTAAGCGGCCAATAAAGGTGCAGGTAAGTACTGCCCTCGCTGTAATGCCAGTAGTCATGTTGGCTGCTGGCATTACAGTGATTGGCTGCCCGAACGCATCATCGGGTGCTAAATAGCACCTGATGACGCATGTTCGGCTCAGACATAGACAGGAAGAGCTGAGTGTAGAAAGGGAAAGACAGTGTAGGGAGCGATTTTGACAGTTTTTATTCTGAGAAAGATTTTTCAAGACCCAAAAGTCCTTTTAAGGACTACTGTGTGTGTGTTTTAGAGCAGCAATCTATTTACCTCCTGCAGTCTCAGAGACGGTGCTTAGGAAAGGACAGATAGTGCAGGGAGACAAACTTGCTGTTTTTACAACCAAAAGCTTTTCAAAGACCCCAAAGTCCTTTTAAGGACTACTGTGTGTGTTTGAAAGCAGCAAGATATTTTTATTTTATACCTATTAGTGACATATACTGTACATCATCTGCAGACTGTGCCACATCTAGTGTCCATAGTGTGTGGCTTTGTGTAAAAAATACTGAACTACATCTGCAAACAGTGTCTGTATTACAAATTCCAATAAGCTGGGCTTAATATCGTGTCCATAATCTGTGGTGTTCTGTAACCATTACTGATCTACATTAGAAAACAGTGTCTGTATTACAAATTCCAATAATCTGGGCCTAATATAGTGTCCATAATCTGGGGTGTTCTGTAACCAATACTGTACAACATATGCGAACAGTGTCTGTATTACAAATTCCAATAATCTGGGTCTAATATAGTGTCCATGATCTGTGGTGTTCTGTAATCAATACTGTACAACATCTGCAAACAGTGTCTGTATTACAAATTCCAATAATCTGGGCCTAATATAGTATCCATATTCTGTAAGTTTCTGTGACATATACTGTCCTGCATCTGGAAACAGTGTCTCTAGCGCAAATTTCAATAATCTGGGCCTAATGTAGTGTCCATACTGTGTGTCTTTCTGTGACAAATGCTGTACTACATCAGAAAACAGTGTCTATAGCGTTAAATTTAAATAATTTGTGCCACACCTACTGTCTCCTGTGTAATGTGTGCGCATCCCAAATACTTTTTTATTTATTTATTGGCGCATTCACTTACAAATCCTACACTACTGTACGTGTGTCATACTTTTAAGCATATATAACATTTATTTTGAGAAGGCGGTGTGGGGAGTCGCTCTGGTAGACAGCGGTGCGGGTGCAGTACCGAGGCAAAAACAAAGAGTCCAGCATGTGCAATAAACAGTGTTTTATTCACACTGACACAAAAATAAACAGCAAACAGTCTTTTGGTGGAAATTCACACATGTCAGAAACAAGGAGGCAAAACAAAACAGGAGCACAGGTTCAGTCACCTGGGAGGTTTAGGTGCAGGTTCGCACCAGGCTGTCGGCCCAGCCGCAGGAGAATCCACCTTCAGGGTGCCAGGAACAACAACACCTCCTTGCTGAGCTCTTTCCTCTAAGTCAGAGAACTCCACAGCCCTGTTTGCAGCTCCAGGACAATCACCCCACAGCTGCTAAGGAGGCTGCCTTTTTAAAGGCCCGGATAAAGTCCGGCCTGGACCGTGGGAGTAGGCACCCACCCAGCTCTTTGCCTACTCCCAGTAAGAGCCGGCCCGGATTAGCTTTGCAGCCAAACTAGGTAACAAAGTCAAACAGCACTAGCTGCTGCAGACACATAAAACCCGGCTCTCACCTCACCGAGGCCAGGAACCTCGGTGACACGTACCTGCCATCGACTATGATACCTTGCACCCTCTTACACACCCCCTTTGTTCAACCCTGAGGGGTGAACACACGTGAGGCAGTGGACGCGGGACAGGGCATCTGCGTTACCCTGCAAGCGGCCTGCCCTGTGTTCCACGGAGAATTTGAAATTTTGCAGGGATAGGAACCACCTGGTGACCCGAGCATTCCTCTCCTTGGCCTGACTCATCCACTTGAGAGGGAATGGTCGGTCACCAGACGGAACCTCCTCCTAACAGGTAGTAGCGGAGAGATTCGAGTGCCCACTTGATAGCCAGGCACTCCCTCTCCACTATACTATACCTGGACTCGGCGGGACTGAGCTTACGGCTCAGGAAGACAACGGGATGTTCTTCCCGTTGACCTCCTGAGACAGTACAGCACCGAGGCCTACCTCCGAGGCGTCGGTCTGTACTGACGAACTCCTTGTTGAAGTCGGGTGTCACCAAAACCGGGGACCCACACAGGGCCGACTTCAACGCGGAGAAAGCCTCCTCCGCCTTCTCACTCCAGCTAACCCTCCCAGACTTTCGCCCCTTCAACAGATCTGTCAATGGCGCTGCTATTGTGGCAAAGTGGGGCACAAACCTCATGTAGTATCCTACAATCCCCAGGAACGACTTTACCTGCCTGGTGGTGACCGGTCGGGGCCAGTTACTGAACGGCCTCTACCTTAGCTACCTGAGGTTTGATGACTCCCGCCCGATTACATATCCCAGATATTTGGTCTCTTCCAACCCAATCGCACACTTTTTTGGATTGGCGGTTAGTCCAGCTTTCCTCAGGGCATCCACTACCGCCTGCACCTTGGGTAAATGGCTTTCCCAGTCGGTGCTGTGGATGACTACATCATCTAAGTAGGCCGAGGCGTACCGACGATGTGGTCGCAGCACTATGTCCATTAACCTTTGGAAGGTGGCGGGGCGCCATGCAGGCCAAAGGGTAACACCTTGTAGTGATACAGGCCCTGCTGGGTAACAAACGCAGTTTTTCCTTAGCCGACTCCGTTAAGGGTACCTGCCAGTACCCTTTAGTGAGGTCCAGCACAGAAAAATAACGGGCTTGTCCTAAATTTTCAACAAGCTCGTCTACTCGGGGCATGGGATACGCGTCAAACTTGGATACTTCATTTAACTTGCGAAAGTCGTTGCAGAACCGCAACGTCCCATCCGGCTTAGGTATTAGGACTATGGGGCTGGCCCACTCACTTTTCGACTCCTCAATGACATCGAGCTTCAACATTAACTGCACTTCCTCCGCGATGGCCCGCCGCCGAGCCTCGGGTACCCGGTATGGTTTTAACCGGACCTTGGCCTGAGGCTCAGTGACGATGTCATGTCGGATGAGAGACGTGCGGCCAGGGAGGTCCGAGAACACATCCGTGTTCCGACTGATGAACTCCTGACTTCCTGAACTTGTTTGGAAGACAGGCTGTCTGCAATTTTACCGTGGCTACCGCTTCGCAGGCCTCGAACTGTGGGGCTGGACCCTTGTCACCTAGGAGCCCTGGCCGGGGGCTGTTGTCGTCGGCCATGTTCCTATCTTTCCACGGCTTTAGTAAATTCACGTGGTACACCTGCTCCGGCTTGCGCCGCCTGGCTGGTGTACCTTGTAATTTACTTCCCCTACCTTCTCGATCACCTCATAGGGGCCCTGCCACCTAGCTAGGAATTTGCTGTCAAGGGTGGGTACCAGAACCAAAACCCGATCTCCCGGATTGAAGTCCCGTACCCGAGCCTGACGATTGTACACCCTACTCTGGGCTTGTTGTGCTGCCTCCATATGCTCCCGGACCAAGGGCAACACCCTTTCCATCCGTTCCTGCATCTGGGCGACATACTCAATGACACTTTTGTGGGGGACAGGCTGTTGTTCCCATGCTTCCTTGGCGATATCCAACAGGCCCCGAGGGTGTCTGCCATAAAGCAGTTCGAAGGGCGAGAACCCAGTAGAGGCCTGGGGCACCTCTCGCACTGCGAACATGAGATAGGGCAGAAGCAGATCCCAGTCCTTCCCATCTCTAGACACCACCCTCTTTAACATATTTTTTAGAGTTTGGTTAAACCTCTCCACAAGACCGTCTGTTTGCGGATGGTAAGCGGACGTCCGTAACTGCTTTATACGCAACAATTTACACAGTTCCCTCATTACTTTGGACATAAAGGGGTCCCTTGGTCTGTCAGAACCTCTTTTGGCAGGCCCACACGGAAAACATCTCCAATAACTCTTTGGCAATGAGCTTAGCTGAGGTATGTCGCAGAGGCACCGCCTCCGGATACCGAGTGGCATAGTCGAGAACTACCAGAATGTGTTGGTGGCCCCTGGCAGACTTTGGTACAGGCCCAATTAAATCCATAGCGATTCGCTCAAGCGGTACTTCAATAATTGGCAGAGGTACCAGAGGACTACGGAAATGTGGCTGGGGCCTAGTTATCTGACAGGTTGGACAGGACTTACAATAATTTTCTACCTCCTTGAACACACTGGGCCAATAAAACCGCTGCAGAATGCGGTCCTGGGTTTTCTGCCACCCCAGGTGTCCCCCAAGAACATGTTGGTGGGCAAGCTCCATGACAAGCTTGCGATACGCTGTGGGCACCACCAACTGTTCAACAGGTTCACCTCGGATTTGGTTCACCCGATACAACATATCCTGCAGAACAATAAATCGTGGGAACATTAATTCAGCCCCTGGTTTCTGGGGTTTACCATCAATTTCCAGCACATTCTCCCAGGCCCTGGTTAGGGTTTGGTCCCGGTGTTGTGCGGTCCCAAAATTTTCCCCGGAGACATTGAGGTCTGCCAACTCAGGTCCCGGTGGCAAGTCCTCCGTGTCTCCCACCATTACACTCAGTGGGGTTGTCTCCCCCACTACCGCTGCAGCAGTGGTCACCCCTACCGCTGGCCCTTCAGACTCGGGCTCCCAGGGTTCTGGCCTTCCAGTGGTATCAGGCCACTCTGCTAGGGTTACCCCTGTCTCAGGGCTATTAGACACTTTCACCTCAGGCCACAGTGACGGAAAACCAGGAAGTCTCTCCCAATTATCAGTTCATAGGGTAGCTTTGTGGAGATCGCCACTTCACAAGTCCAGGTGCCGGCCGCCGTGGACAGAGACATTACAGCAGTGGGATAGTCCTTTAAGTCTCCGTGAATGCATACCACACCCACTTTCCGGCCCGTATACTGGGTGGGCTGTACCAGGGCAGCACTTATCAGGGTTACCAGGCTCCCTGAGTCCAACAGCGCCACTGCCAGGTTATCCCCGACTTGCACCTGGCACAGATGACGATTGTCTATTGTCTCGGGGTGCCGGTCGCACACAGTCTCCGGGCGTACAAGGAGTGGCGACCCCCGTAGTTCCCCTCCATCGGCTCATCCCGATGCGGACAGTCGGCCCTGATGTGGCCTGGCTCCTGACACCTCCAGCATACCACGGGAGGCGGACTCGCAGGGGGTATATTCCGTGCAGGCCGCTCTGTCGCCGGACGTCGGAACTGGGGAAGAGGCCTCCGGGGTTTGACTGACCCCTTCCCAGCAAGACTCCCCTGCAGGTTTCTGGTGGCCTCGTAACGCTCCACCAAGTCGACCATCTCCAGGGCATTGGTGGGCGATACCTGGCCGATCCAGTGCTGGAGGGGATAAGGCAGGGCCCTCCAAAAGATGTCCGCCAACAGTCGATCCAGCATGGCAGTGGGACTTAGTAGCTCAGGCTGCAGCCACTTTTGCAGCCTGTGCAGCAGGTCGTAGTACTGCGGCCTAGTGGGATCAGTCATTTTAAAGTCCCACTGGTGGACTCTTTGAGCGCGGACCAGCACGTTCACCCCCAGTCTGGCTAGGATCTCTCCTTTCACGGTGTCATAATCTGCCGCTTGGTCGTCCGACAAGTCGAAAAACACCTGCTGGGGTCCGGAAGCCAGGAACGGAGCGACCACCTCGGCCCACTGGTCACGGGGTAACTTTTCCCTCACGGCGACCTTCTCAAAGACCGCCAGGTATGTCTCAACGTCGTCTGCGGGGTCATTTTTGGGATCGCCGCACGGACCGCTTCCGGGCATCATGGACGTGGTGGGACGCTCCTGCCGCCTGTAACGCCATCACATGTTGTAGCAGTAGCTGGTTGGTCTCCCGTTGCTGCACGTTAGCCTCTATGAGAGCCTTCACAGCAGCCTCCATGTTGCCAGAAATTCCTGCTTGCAACTTTGCTGGCTTAATAAATTCCATGCACTTTAGCAAAAAAACTTCGGCGTTCACGCCAGCCTCACTGCGCATGCCCGCATCCGACACCAAATGTGAGGAGTCGCTCTGGTAGACAGCGGTGCGGGTGCAGTACCGAGGCAAAAACAAAGAGTCCAGCATGTGCAATAAACAGTGTTTTATTCACACTGACACAAAAATAAACAGCAAACAGTCTTTTGGTGGTAATTCACACATGTCAGAAACAAGGAGGCAAAACAAAACAGGAGCACAGGTTCAGTCACCTGGGAGGTTTAGGTGCAGGTTCGCACCAGGCTGTCGGCCCAGCTGCAAGAGAATCCACCTTCAGGGTGCCAGGAACAACAACACCTCCTTGCTGAGCTCTTTCCTCTAAGTCAGAGAACTCCACAGCCCTGTTTGCAGCTCCAGGACAATCACCCCACAGCTGCTAAGGAGGCTGCCTTTTTAAAGGCCCGGATAAAGTCCGGCCTGGACCGTGGGGAGTAGGCACCCACCCAGCTCTTTGCCTACTCCCAGTAAGAGCCGGCCCGGATTAGCTTTGCAGCCAAACTAGGTAACAAAGTCAAACAGCACTAGCTGCTGCAGACACATAAAACCCGGCTCTCACCTCACCGAGGCCAGGAACCTCGGTGACACGTACCTGCCATCGACTATGATACCTTGCACCCTCTTACAGCGGCCAGTAAGGAGCATGTATATAGCCGTGATGCTGATGGTGCGCGCAGAGGCCGTGTCCCTGGGCGTGATTAAACTAAATAAAAGAATGTAGCTGAGGGCCTCCAGGTGTGGTAACCCTCAAAAACATTATTTGGAAGGGCCTTCAGGGCAGCTGACCCTCTAAAACAATATTTGTGAGTGCCTTCAGGGCAGCTGACCCTCTAAAACATCATTTGTGAGTGCCTTCCGGGCAGCTGACCCTGTAAAAGATTATTTATGAGGGCCTGCAGGCGAGCTGATCCTCTAAAACATTATATGTGAGGGCCTGCAGGTGAGCTGACCCTGTTAAACATTATATTTGAGGGCCTGCAGGTGAGGTAACCCTGTAAAGCATTATGAGCGAGGGCAGCCTAAAAACCATGTTGATATGATGGAGGAGGAGGAGGAGGAAAGAAGTCAGGGGCAATACAGGCCTTGTTTGTTTTTATAAGAGTCGACCTGTCAGCATTTTCAGTTGACAAATGGATGCGCTTATCAGTTATTATGCCCCCAGCAACACTAAATACCCGCTCTGACAAAACGCTGGCGCCAGAGCAGGCCAGCACCTCTCAGGCGTAGAGTGGCAGTTTGTGTCACGTATCCAGCTTGGACATTCAATAGTTGTAAGGCACAGAGGGATCACTGAGGACACTGACACTGTCTGCTATGTACTCCTTCACCATCTTCCAAAAATGTTCCTGCCTTCTGACAGTAGGCCATGCATCAGGGTGCTGGCGGGGTGTCATGAAACTGTTCCAATCCTTGAAAAGTGTTGTCCTGCCTCTGTTGGAACTGCTGTGTGTTCCCCTCATCTCCACTCCTGGGTTGCACAAGGAACTACGTACTCTGCCGCCAGCGTTGTCAGCTGTAAATTTATCCGCAATGACATTCTGTTCTATTATTATTATGGTTTGTGGTTGTATTATTGTTGGTATTATTATTGTTATTATGGTTTATAGTTGTAAAATATGTAATGGTTATTTGGTTATTCATGAGTTAACTAACAGGCCATGCCATTGGTTTACCTCCACTCTCGTGTGTTATGTTTTTAGTTATGTTAATGTATAAGTTTGGAATGTTTGTTGTGCATAGGGCATATATGCTGTATGATTGCCATGTGTGTGAGCTTGCGAAGCATCAAAGCTGCCAACAAGTTTTGGCCATTATCAGACACAACAACCAACCATGCCTGGTTGTAGGTTGAGTGGCGAGAGCCACAGCTCAGTCTGGTCCCTTATACCCTGCCATAGCTTTGCGGCGGTGTGCTGTTTGTTACCCAAGCAAATGAGTTTCAGCACGGCCTGTTGCTGCTTTCCCACTGCCATGCTACACTGCTTCCAGCTACTGACTGATGGCTGACTGGTGCTGCAAGATGAGAATTCAGAGGTGGAAGTGGAGTAGGAGTAGGAGAAGGGGGGTTTGCTGCACCTAATGTAGGTAGTTGTGAAAATCCTAATGGAATAGGGGCCCGCAATCCTTGGCGTTAGTAGCACCTGTGCCATCCCAGGGTAAGACTAGTTACCGGCCTTCACAAGGTTCAACCAGTGTGCCATCACACTGGTTGACAGTGTAGGGAGCGATCCCTGGCCAAAAGCACTTGTCCGTGTGGGAGTCATTAAGTGGAACTTCCCAATAACTGTGTTGGTCAGGGCATGGGTAATGTTACGGGACACAATTGCTGGTGTAATGCGGGAACAGCACACCGAGAAAAATAGTGGCAGCTGGGGACTAGGGAGTAGCGAGGGACTTCCACCACCATGAGGCTGAGGAAAACCTCAGTGTCCACAGGCCTAAATGGCAACATTTCCAGGGCCAGCAATTTTTAAAGGTATGCATTTAGTGCTATGGCCTGTGGGTGGGTGGCTTGGTATTTGCGCTTATGTTCAAAGGCCTGGGTAAGGGACATGTGTACGCGGGCCTATTTAGTGTGGCCTGCCTTCTCTCTTTTGCTATCCCACAGCCTCTTCCAGCCTGTTGCGGTGGTGTGGATCTCTCCCCCTCTGTACTGCTGTCCTCGCTTGGCTTGCCATCTTCCTAGGTTGGGTCAGTGATGTCATCGTCCACCACCCCCTCTTCCACTTCCTCACTCGGGTTATCCTCCTGACTTGTGTTGTTGACCTGACAAGACCCTCACTTGTTGACAACTGTGTCTCATCCGCATCATGCACCTTATGAAACACTAATTGCCATTCCCCACCGTCATCTTCTTCTGACTGTGGATGCTGAAGAGTTTGGGAATCAGTGCACAAGATATCCTCATGTCCCTCTTCAGGGAGGGTCAGCTCACCTGAAGGCCCTCACCTACAATATTTGAGAGGGTCAGCTCACCTTCACGCCCTCACCTACAATATTTTAGAGGGTCAGCTCACCTGCAGGCCCTCACCTACAATATTTGAGAGGGTCAGCTCACCTGCAGGCCCTCACCTACAATATTTTAGAGAGTCAGCTCACCTGCAGGCCCTCGCCTACAATATTTTAGAGGGTCAGCTCACCAGCAGGCCCTCACCTACAATATTTTAGAGGGTTAGCTCACCTGAAGGCCCCCGCACCTACAATATTTGAGAGGGTCAGCTAACCTGCAGGACCTCACCTACAATCTTTAAGAGGGTCAGCTTACCTGCAGGCCGTTAACTACAATATTTTAAAGGGTCAGCTCAACTGCAGGCCCTCCACTACATTATTTTACAGGGTCAGCTCAGAAGCAGGCCCTCATGTACAATATTTTACAGTGTCAGCTCAGCAGCAGTCACTCACCCGTCGTTTTTTTCAATGGTCAGCAAAGCAGCAGGCACTCGCCCATAATTTTTTGCAATGCTCAGCAGCAGGCACTCGCCCCTAATGTTTTAGAGGGTCAACAGCAGGACCTTGCTCCTAATGTTTTGTAGGGTCACCAGCAGGCCATCAATGAGCATTTTTAAAGGGTGTGTATGATGCCCTCCTTTGTGTGTAATAAAGGGTGTATTATAGTGCGCTTCCTTGTAATTTTTGGCAACCCTTTAGCAAATTTTTGGCAAAGTGTTTCTGTCACTTTCTGACCTTTTCCGATAGACCAGGTATCCTCCCCTCTTCAGAGCAGGGGGTGCCTGGTTGTCTCCATTGACTTCCATTATACTCGGGTGCTCGGCCGAGCACCCAAATATAGCAATGTGTTCGGGCCGAACACCCGAATACTTAGGTGCTCGATCATCACTAGTAAGAATGGAAACAGGAGAGTATTAAATGCAATAAAAAAACATCTATTCAATTAAAAATGTAGTACAAGTTGTGCCTTATTTATTTACTATGGTTTGTTTTGAGATAAAAAATCATACAAGCTTCAAAAATAAAAATGTGTTACAAATTACATCTGGGACATAAAAAGACATGGGAAGATTAGTGAGTTTATAAATATGACCTAATGAGGTCACCTCTGATGTCATTGGTAATCCATGGAAGCTGCTAGTCTTCACTTTTAACTTGTTTATTGTCTGTGGCAGCTGAACAGAAAAGCAAGGGTTCACAAGAGAGCTAACGATCCAATGCAGATTATTACTAGCAGGAAAGGGGGTGGGTTAAATGCACTTGCAACCTGATCTACATGCCTTAGAGTAGTATTGCCCAACCAGTGTTTTGGGAACCATATGTGGCTCTTGGCCCCCTGAGCAGATACTTCTGTGCACTAATGGCACCGGGTGGGGGGGTTATAGCATTAATATAACTTGATATCAGACTTGAAACCATATGTAAAACTAGAGTAAATGTCATATCTATAATAGGCCTTTTTGATTCCAATATTTAAATATTTCTTATGGTTCACTGCCACCTATTTTTAAAGTAGCTCCCGACCTACAAAAGGTTGAGAACTTCTGCCCTAGAGCAACCAAAACTGCATGTTTTGCCATTGGTTTTTATGGGAGTGTTCATAGTGCTCAGTGCAAAGTCAGGTACCAGAACCAAGGAAAACCCTGAATGATCATTTGATCTTCTCTCAACACTGATTTGTCTTTAATCACATGTTTTATGAAGATTTGCTATATTGTCGATTGGTGCTCGTCATGGGCAGTTCACCTGCCCTCGTAAAAAGGACCCCAAGACATTGATTAAAAGACTTAAAAAGACATCCGAAAGTGGACGATCCATGGTGTGGTTCATATTTACCTGGCCCCCACCACTGAGTTCTGGCTCCATTGCTTCCTACTATCTCTGCAACTTTGTGATGCTCTGGCATCAACATACAGTTGACAGGCGCCACGTGACCACTGCAGCCAGTCATTAAATACAGAGGTGATCTGTCACTCGCGTGCCACGGGAACCAGGCCTTTTTAAGTCTTGGATGACCTCTTTAATATGACAGTAAGAAATGATCCCATAATATTGAAACTATAGTACAACACTGTTTTTTTTGGGAAAGAAATTCAATTATTTTCTTCATTCATTGGTCCTTTATTGTATGAATAACAATAGGGTGCCTAAAATGTAACTTTTAATGATAAAGGTTAAAAATTGCCCAAAAAATGAACTAAAAAACACGGTTGACAAATCTGTCAGCCATGTAGTTTAGAAACTGCATAATGTGATGAGCATAGAGATGAACAAAAGGGATAGGATAGAGATAAAGTAGCTGGGTCTCTGACCCTAGTAACCCCTATCCTAACACGATAAGGACCTGACACCTATATTCTCCCCTTGGGGACAGGACAGTGACTGCCCAGCTTCGTCAAGCAAAAAGGAGAGGGGAAGAAAATAGGAGTGACAAAAAGTAGAACCGTCCCAACGCGTTTCTTTGGCCAACGCCAATTCATCAGGGGACTAAATAGATTGAACAGATAATCCTCAAAGGTTCAATGCCACACGTAAAATAGAGCTGTAGAGGTATCCACAATTAAAGTGGATGGACACAATCGTCACCTACCCCAATTGGACCGCTCCAGTCTTATTGTATAGTGTGGATATGATACTCAAACATTACAAATAGTCGGAGTAAACCGCAGGGGTGCTGGTAGAAAAAGACATATTCCCCTCAGCGGCAGTTATTACATCACATAAAAAGACAAACACATGCTCAGCTACTTAGCTCGTTCTCCGCTAGTGGAGCATGATGATCGCGGGTGTTCAGTGCGGGTATGCAGTTCTCCGCATGTGGCAGTGGCGCAGGCCGGCCGGCGTCTGGCGCTTAAATAGCCCGACTGTATGAGCCGCGCCTCCGCCCTCGCCGCTCCACGTGACTTATCATGTGGGCGTGTCCAAGGAGGCACTGAGTCCGCCAGTGCCTCTCCTCTAGTGCGTCATTCCACTGCGCCAGCCAGTGATGGGAGGATCAATGATATCTGATCCGCCCACCGTGACCCAGTGAAAACGCCCATAAAGGTAGGAGGTGTTGCTAGGCAAGAAAACAACACCTTTTGAGCACAACAATGGTGCGATGTTTAAAGCGCGTACACACCTAAATAAGGTAGAGGCGCCTGTAAGGGCTTATTATTACATAAGCAGGTAGCCTGTGATCATTCCTGAAAATAGAATCACTGTAGTCAATGGTGGAGGGGTGACATAAAATAAAAGATGTAAATTGTGTCTTAATGACAGTCACAAAGATATGATGTCAATAAAGAATGGCGATCCCACACATCTCAAATAATATTCAGCCTTAGTTTAGGTATCATATATCAGATGTGTGGGACCACCAGATGTCAAAGCATATATAAAAAGGGGAGTAAGAGGATGACTGTCCTAAGTGGGTATACTATACAGGAGATGTCAATTAAACACCAGGTTTCAGTCATACCACAGAGGTGTATACCTATATAGTATTGCAACCTCACAGGGGCCAATGTATCCAATTAAACGGTGTTTGATCTTTAAACCATTATATCCATGAAACCATTGTATCCGTCTATAAAATGAGAACACATTGATATAATTACACTTTTCTCAGGTGCAATGTTACCATGTTATTAAATGAAACAGCCAAACCATAGTTGTTCATTTAATCCACCTGGGTGAGAGGTTTTTAACTCATAAATCCACCATGTCTCACGTTGCAATAGTTTCTTATTCCAGTCGCCGCCCCTCTTGGGTGGTCTTACCAGTTCAATAGCCGTGAAGCGGACCTTAGAAAAGTCACCACCATGTGCTATTTCTACATGTTTAGCCACGGGAGTATCCTTTTATGTCGGAGATCACTCAAGTGCTCACCGACTTGTCTCCTCAGCTCTCTTGAGGTCTTTCCAACATATTCAATTCCACAGGGGCATGTGAATTTGTAAATCACCCCTCTGGAACGACAGTTGATAAACTCTCTAATGCTATACTTTTTACCAGTGACACCACTTGTAAAGCTACGTGACTGTAGGATGTAAGGACAGGCCACACAGCCACTACAGTGGTAGCATCCTGTTATAGGTTTCAACCAGGTGCCACCATTTGTGTTTACATTATCTTCAAAGTGGCTGTGGACCAAGCAATCCCGTAAGCTTCGTCCCTTACGGTAAGTAATAGTCGGTTTTACTGAGATGACCTTTCCAATGTCCGAATCTAGACGCAAAATGTCCCAATGTTTCTCCAGAATGTTTCTAACCTCATGGGCACCTGTATCATACGTGCCAATCAATCGGATCATCTTTTCTTCATCTCTCTTAGGAGTAGAATGTAAGAGTGATGTTCTATCTGCCATTTGGCCCTTGTAAAGGCCTTCTTGAGACATCTGTCAGGATACCCCCTCTCATGGAAGCGTCTCCGTAGGTCATCTGCCTGAATCTTAAAATCACGAAATGTGGAGCAGTTTCTCCTCATTCGTAGGTACTGGCCTACCGGAATCCCTCGCTTCAATGACGGTGGATGATAACTATTCCAATTCAGCAACGAATTTGTTGCTGTAGGTTTCCGGTAGGTACATGTCTGGAGAAAGCCATTAGTACCTCTAGTGATCAATATGTCTAGAAAGGGTAGGCTCGTCATATTACACTCCGACGTAAATCTCATATTGATGTCATTCTGATTGAGTTCACCAATAAATTCATCAAATTCAATTCTACTCCCCTTCCAAATCAAAAAAATATCGTCGATGAATCTGCCCCAGGTCACCACCTTGTCAATGTGAGTGACCGGGGCATCACCGAAGACGAGGGTCCTCTCCCACCAGCCCAGGAACAAATTAGCATACGACGGGGCACAAGAACTCCCCATCGCCGTGCCCCTGAGCTGGTGGTAGAGGACCCCCCCAAAAAGAAGAAAGTTAGACGTCAAGGTGAACTCCAATAGTTCAAGTACCAATTTGCTGTGGGCCTAATGTTGAAGACCTCTAGTAGTAAGAAATGACTCAACCGCCTTTAAACCAAGATGATGCGGTATCGACGAATATAAAGCCTCCACGTCGATCGAGGCCAACATCATATCATCCTCAATCGACAGACCATCGATTCGTCCCAAAAGATCCCCAGTATCCCTAATATAAGAGGGGAGAGATTTGACAAATGGGGATAAAATCTGGTCAACATAGATCCCTATGTTACGACTGAGGCTATTGACGCCCGACACAATTGGACGGCCCTTGAGAGGAAACAACCCTTTGTGTATTTTCGGTAAACTATAAAAAGTTGCATTAGTGGGATGTTTCACAAGCATGAAGCTTAATTCCTCTTCTGTAACAAGGCCGTCCAATTTTGCCGGGCGCAGTAAATTTAAAAGTCGATTCTGTAATTCCACTGTGGGGTTGGAGTTCAGTTTCTTATAAGTATCTCTGTCGCCCAAGAGGGACAGACACATCCTCTTGTATTGAGGAGTGTCCATCATCACGATATTGCCTCCTTTATCGGAAGGCTTTATCGTGATTCCTCTATCCTGTTCGAGCGACTGTAGAGACTTAAATTCCTGCTTAGTACAATTGAAGAATGGCCCATGTAATGCCATGGTCTCCAGCTCTTTGGACACCTGGCATACAAATGCCTCAATACAACCTGGGTCACCTACTGGGGGCATCGAAGTACTCTTATTTCTTAATTCCGTAAAGGGGCCTTTTCCTTCAGATGGGACACTATCCTTCAGACTATAGAGTAGCTTGACGTCTTGTAATATCTCTGGTGCCACGCCATGCTCTCTACTCTCACGTTTAGTCTGAAGGGAAAAATGTTTGTGCCAGCTGAGTTTCCTAGCAAACAAATGGATATCTTTAATCCAATTAAACAAATTAAATGAAGAAGTCGGGACAAATGATAGTCCCTTACTTAGCAGTGTCATTTCTTCAGATGTTAGTGTCCTACCGGAGAGATTCACTATCTGCCCCTGTTGTGGGTAGGATTCGTTGGATGGGGGGAGGATGACCTCTGATGACTTCGATTTCGCAAGGGGTATGGGTACCCATACCCCTTGCGAAATCGAAGTCATCAGAGGTCATCCATGGTCTCCAGCTCTTTGGACACCTGGCATACAAATGCCTCAATACAACCTGGGTCACCTACTGGGGGCATCGAAGTACTCTTATTTCTTAATTCCGTAAAGGGGCCTTTTCCTTCAGATGGGACACTATCCTTCAGACTATAGAGTAGCTTGACGTCTTGTAATATCTCTGGTGCCACGCCATGCTCTCTACTCTCACGTTTAGTCTGAAGGGAAAAATGTTTGTGCCAGCTGAGTTTCCTAGCAAACAAATGGATATCTTTAATCCAATTAAACAAATTAAATGAAGAAGTCGGGACAAATGATAGTCCCTTACTTAGCAGTGTCATTTCTTCAGATGTTAGTGTCCTACCGGAGAGATTCACTATCTGCCCCTGTTGTGGGTAGGATTCGTTGGATGGGGGGAGGATGACCTCTGATGACTTCGATTTCGCAAGGGGTATGGGTACCCATACCCCTTGCGAAATCGAAGAAATAAGAGTACTTCGATGCCCCCAGTAGGTGACCCAGGTTGTATTGAGGCATTTGTATGCCAGGTGTCCAAAGAGCTGGAGACCATGGCATTACATGGGCCATTCTTCAATTGTACTAAGCAGGAATTTAAGTCTCTACAGTCGCTCGAACAGGATAGAGGAATCACGATAAAGCCTTCCGATAAAGGAGGCAATATCGTGATGATGGACACTCCTCAATACAAGAGGATGTGTCTGTCCCTCTTGGGCGACAGAGATACTTATAAGAAACTGAACTCCAACCCCACAGTGGAATTACAGAATCGACTTTTAAATTTACTGCGCCCGGCAAAATTGGACGGCCTTGTTACAGAAGAGGAATTAAGCTTCATGCTTGTGAAACATCCCACTATTGCAACTTTTTATAGTTTACCGAAAATACACAAAGGGTTGTTTCCTCTCAAGGGCCGTCCAATTGTGTCGGGCGTCAATAGCCTCAGTCGTAACATAGGGATCTATGTTGACCAGATTTTATCCCCATTTGTCAAATCTCTCCCCTCTTATATTAGGGATACTGGGGATCTTTTGGGACGAATCGATGGTCTGTCGATTGAGGATGATATGATTTTGGCCTCGATCGACGTGGAGGCTTTATATTCGTCGATACCGCATCATCTTGGTTTAAAGGCGGTTGAGTCATTTCTTACTACTAGAGGTCTTCAACATCAGGCCCACAGCAAATTGGTACTTGAACTATTGGAGTTCACCTTGACGTCTAACTTTTTCTTTTGGGGGTCCTCTACCACCAGCTCAGGGGCACGGCGATGGGGAGTTCTTGTGCCCCGTCGTATGCTAATTTGTTCCTGGGCTGGTGGGAGAGGACCTCGTCTTGGTGATGCCCGGTCACTCACATTGACAAGGTGGTGACCTGGGGCAGATTCATCGACGATATTTTTTGATTTGGAAGGGAGTAGAATTGAATTTGATGAATTTATTGGTGAACTCAATCAGAATGACATCAATATGAGATTTACGTCGGAGTGTAATATGACGAGCCTACCCTTTCTAGACATATTGATCACTAGAGGTACTAATGGCTTTCTCCAGACATGTACCTACCGGAAACCTACAGCAACAAATTCGTTGCTGAATTGGAATAGTTATCATCCACCGTCATTGAAGCGAGGGATTCCGGTAGGCCAGTACCTACGAATGAGGAGAAACTGCTCCACATTTCGTGATTTTAAGATTCAGGCAGATGACCTACGGAGACGCTTCCATGAGAGGGGTATCCTGACAGATGTCTCAAGAAGGCCTTTACAAGGGCCAAAATGGCAGATAGAACATCACTCTTACATTCTACTCCTAAGAGAGATGAAGAAAAGATGATCCGATTGATTGGCACGTATGATACAGGTGCCCATGAGGTTAGAAACATTCTGGAGAAACATTGGGACATTTTGCGTCTAGATTCGGACATTGGAAAGGTCATCTCAGTAAAACCGACTATTACTTACCGTAAGGGACGAAGCTTACGGGATCGCTTGGTCCACAGCCACTTTGAAGATAATGTAAACACAAATGGTGGCACCTGGTTGAAACCTATAACAGGATGCTACCACTGTAGTGGCTGTGTGGCCTGTCCTTACATCCTACAGTCACGTAGCTTTACAAGTGGTGTCACTGGTAAAAAGTATAGCATTAGAGAGTTTATCAACTGTCGTTCCAGAGGGGTGATTTACAAATTCACATGCCCCTGTGGAATTGAATATGTTGGAAAGACCTCAAGAGAGCTGAGTGATCTCCGACATAAAAAGGATACTCCCGTGGCTAAACATGTAGAAATAGCACATGGTGGTGACTTTTCTAAGGTCCGCTTCACGGCTATTGAACTGGTAAGACCACCCAAGAGGGGCGGCGACTGGAATAAGAAACTATTGCAACGTGAGACATGGTGGATTTATGAGTTAAAAACCTCTCACCCAGGTGGATTAAATGAACAACTATGGTTTGGCTGTTTCATTTAATAACATGGTAAAATTGCACCTGAGAAAAGTGTAATTATATCAATGTGTTCTCATTTTATAGACGGATACAATGGTTTCATGGATATAATGGTTTAAAGATCAAACACCGTTTAATTGGATACATTGGCCCCTGTGAGGTTGCAATACTATATAGGTATACACCTCTGTGGTATGACTGAAATCTGGTGTTTAATTGACATCTCCTGTATAGTATACCCACTTAGGACAGTCATCCTCTTACTCCCCTTTTATATATGCTTTGACATCTGGTGGTCCCACACATCTGATATATGATACCTAAACTAAGGCTGAATATTATTTGAGATGTGTGGGATCGCCATTCTTTATTGACATCATATCTTTGTGACTGTCATTAAGACACAATTTACATCTTTTATTTTATGTCACCCCTCCACCATTGACTACAGTGATTCTATTTTCAGGAATGATCACAGGCTACCTGCTTATGTAATAATAAGCCCTTACAGGCGCCTCTACCTTATTTAGGTGTGTACGCGCCTTTAAACATCGCACCATTGTTGTGCTCAAAAGGTGTTGTTTTCTTGCCTAGCAACACCTCCTACCTTTATGTGCGTTTTCACTGGGTCACGGTGGGCGGATCAGATATCATTGATCCTCCCATCACTGGCTGACGCAGTGGAATGACGCACTAGAGGAGAGGCACTGGCGGACTCAGTGCCTCCCTTGGACACGCCCACATGATAAGTCACGTGGAGCGGCGAGGGCGGAGGCGCAGCTCATACGGCGGGCTATTTAAACGCCAGACGCCGGCCGGCCTGCGCCACTGCCACATGCGGAGAACTGCATACCCGCACTGAACTCCCGCGATCATCATGCTCCACTAGCGGAGAACGAGCTAAGTAGCTGAGCATGTGTTTGTCTTTTTATGTGATGTAATAACTGCCGCTGAGGGGAATATGTCTTTTTCTACCAGCACCCCTGCGGTTTACTCCGACTATTTGTAATGTTTGAGTATCATATCCACACTATACAATAAGACTGGAGCGGTCCAATTGGGGTAGGTGACGATTGTGTCCATCCACTTTAATTGTGGATACCTCTACAGCTCTAGTTTACGTGTGGCATTGAACCTTTGAGGATTATCTGTTCAATCTATTTAGTCCCCTGATGAATTGGCGTTGGCCAAAGAAACGCGTTGGGACGGTTCTACTTTTTGTCACTCCTATTTTCTTCCCTCTCCTTTTGCTTGACGAAGCTGGGCAGTCACTGTCCTGTCCCCAAGGGGAGAATATAGGTGTCAGGTCCTTATCGTGTTAGGATAGGGGTTACTAGGGTCAGAGACCCAGCTACTTTATCTCTATCCTATCCCTTTTGTTCATCTCTATGCTCATCACATTATGCAGTATCTAAACTACATGGCTGACAGATTTGTCAACCGTGTTTTTTAGTTCATTTTTTTCATTTTTTGGGCAATTTTTAACCTTTATCATTAAAAGTTACATTTTAGGCACCCTATTGTTATTTTTGGTTTGATTCCGGGTCCTGAATAGACACATTTTTGGGCAATTTTTGCCATTGTGAGTTTTTGTCCTTTATTGTATGGAAATGCTATAAATGTTACTTATTGGAATACTCCTTTGTTCTGATGTATCAAAAAACGTACAGTCCCACTATCAGATAATGGGGTTGTCTCACTTCAGCGAATGGCATTTATCATATACAGTCGTGGCCAAAAGTTTTGAGAATGACACAAATATTAGTTTTCACAAAGTTTGCTGCTAAACTGCTATTAGATCTTTATTTCAGTTGTTTCTGTGATGTAGTGAAATATAATTACACGCACTTCATACGTTTCAAAGGCTTTAATCGACAATTACATGACACTTATGCAAATACAGTAGTCAGTATTTGCAGTGTTGGCCCTTCTTTTTCAGGACCTCTGCAATTCGACTGGGCATGCTCTCAATCAACTTCTGGGCCAATTCCTAACTGATAGCAACCCATTCTTTCATAATTACTTCTTGGAGTTTGTCAGAATTAGTGGGTTTTTGTTTGGTCACCCGCCTCTTGAGGATTGACCACAAGTTCTCAATGGGATTAAGGTCTGGGGAGTTTCCAGGCCATGGACCCAAAATGTCAACGTTTTGGTCCCCGAGCTACTTAGTTATCACTTTTGCCTTATGGCACGGTGCTCCATCGTGCTGGAAAATGCATTGTTCTTCACCAAACTGTTGTTGGATTGTTGGAAGAAGTTGCTGTTGGAGGGTGCTTTGGTACCATTCTTTATTCATGGCTGTGTTTTTGGGCAAAATTGTGAGTGAGCCCACTCCCTTGGATGAGAAGCAACCCCACACATGAATGGTCTCAGGATGCTTTACTGTTGGCATGACACAGGACTGATGGTAGTGCTCACCTTTTCTTCTCCGGACAAGCCTTTTACCAGATGCCCCAAACAATTGGAAAGAGGCTTAATCGGAGAATATGACTTTGCCCCAGTCCTCAGCAGTCCATTCACCATACTTTCTGCAGAAGATCAATCTGTCCCTGATGTTTTTTTGGGAGAGAAGTGGCTTCTTTGCTGCCCTTCTTGACACCAGGCCATCTTCCAAAAGTCTTCGCCTCACTGTGCGTGCAGATGCGCTCACACCTGCCTGCTGACATTCCTGAGCAAGCTCTGCACTGGTGGCACTCCGATCCCGCAGCTGAATCCTCTTTAGGAGACGATCCTGGCGCTTGAGGACTTTCTTGGACGTCCTGAATCCTTCTTAACAAGAATTGAACCTTTTTTCTTGAAGTTCTTGATGATCCTATAAATTGTTGATTGAGGTGCAATCTTAGTAGCCACAATATCCTTGGCTGTGAAGCCATTTTTATGCAACTCAATTATGGCTGCACGCGTTTCTTTGCAGGTCACCATGGTTAACAATGGAAGAACAATGATTTCAAGCATCACCCTCCTTTTAACATGTCTAGTCAACCATTTTAACCCAATCAGCCTGACATAATGATCTCCAGCCTTGTGCTCGTCAACATTCTCACCTGAGTTAACAAGACGATTACTGAAATGATCTCAGCAGGTCCTTTAATGACAGCAATGAAATGCAGTGGAAAGGTTTTTTGGGGATTAAGTTAATTTTCATGGCAAAGAAGGACTATGCAATTCATCTGATCACTCTTTATAACATTCTGGAGTATATGCAAATTGCTATTATAAAAACCTAAGCAGCAACTTTTCCAATTTCCAATATTTATGTAATTCTCAAAACTTTTGGCCTCGACTGTAGATAAAGTCAATACAAGGCACTTACTAATGTACTGTTTTTATCCATATTGCCTCTTTTGCTGGCTTGATTAATTTTTCCATCACATTATACTCTGCTCATATCCATGGTTACGACCACCCTGCAATCCGTCAGTGGTGGACATGCTTATACACTATAGGAAATAGGAACAAGTGCCGGCCTCTCTAGTGGCCAGGAACATGGGAGCACACAGGGCCAGTGCAAAATAACTACAGTTAAAGGAGTTATCCCATGATTAATGTAAAAAATGAAAATCAGCCATCATATAGTACATAACAATCTCTTTCTAACAGATACATTTTATTTAATACATTTTTAATTGCATGCAATTACAAAAGTATTCTGATCCAGGTGCTGGTTTGAAAACTACAGAATATTTTTCGTGGGACAACCCCTTTAATGTACTGTAATTCAACTGTAAAACTCGTGCTCAGATATGGATTTTACCTTTAACTTGACAATTTAACATCTTAGGGTACTTTCACACTTGTGTTATTCTTTTCCGGCATAGAGTTCCGTCAAAAGGGCTCTATGCCGGAAAAGAACTGATCAGGCATATCCCAATGCATTCTTAATGGATAGAAATCCGTTCAGTTTGCATCAGTATGCCTTCCGTTCAGTCACTGTCAGGCGTTTTGGCCGGACATAATACAGCAGCATGCTGCGGTATTATGTCCATCCAAAATGACTGATCAGTCACCGGATTGCCGGATCGCATTAATTTACATTGACTTGGATTAGTGGCATTGCGAAACAACTGAAGGACGGGAAAACTGTGAAAAAGACTGCAAGATGGATCTGTCCATCCGCATGACAAGTGGAAAGATGGACCCTTTCTTGCAATGTATTTGTAGACGGATCCGCACCCGGATCCGTCTACAAATGCTGTCAGTTGTCACACTGAACGGCGGATACGGCTGGCAGCTCCGACAACGGAACTACCCTTAGATGCACAACTTTGCCAGTTGCAAGGTACAGCTGTCTGCCCAGCAACTACGCAATGGAAATTCATGTGCAATTTAAAGCTGATAAGGCTGACATGAATTGCAATGTAAAGATGAAAAGTAGAATATTAGGACGTTAAAAATAATGTTTTGGGAATAGCAGAAATAATATGACTTTTGTTGAGGGAAGTGCCCCCTGATATATATGTATACCGCTGGCCTGGGTACACTGCCTGTGTGGGTATATGTGTGTATATGTATGTACATATACACACGTACAGGGGATGCATGCATGTGTATGGATGGGCCCCATGGCATCCATGCAGATGTATGCTCCCAGAAAGTGGCTTATGGACATATGCATGTATATGGATGTGCCCCAAGCATCCATATGCATGTATATGTATATGTATATATATTATATACCTTATAGCCCCCAAATATATATGTTTTGATGTATGCATGTATATGGATGTGCCCCAAGCATCCATATACATATATACTATATATGATGCCCCCTGATTCACCTAAAACCAGAGGTATCAGTGTGAATGTGCCCCAAGCATTCACACGGATACCATCTGGTTAATTGCATCAGGATGACTGGACAAGAGTCCGGTCATCTTGGATGCTTCAAAGAGCTCCGATTCAATAGAATCAGAGTCCTTTGTAATAATTATCTCCAGCGCTGCTGGCGATAATTATGCATGATAGGAAGAGGGGAGAAACCTCCCCTCCTCCTATTATACACATTCCGGCAGCGCGATTACTATCGCGCTGCCTGGAATGTAAGTGCTACAGGCGGGAGATCAAGCGATTCTCCCGCCTGCTAGCACATAGCGCGGCCCCGCTGTGCGCGTGCTGGGACGCGCGGCCCGGCGCGGTGACGTCATATTGCCGCGCCGGCCCATGTGTCCCTGCGTGTGACGCGCATGCGCGCGCCTGAGCGCGGCCGGCGCGGGAGTGCGGGCTGCTGGATATAAATATCCAGCAGCCCGGCACTGGGCAGGAGAAGGAAGCCGCCCCAACAGCAGAATCATCCCCTGGACAAACGAGCAACCCCTGGACGGAACGAGCAACCCCTAGAAGACGAGCATTAAAGGCTGAGTACCCACTATCCCACCAACGACCCTTCACTGCCCACTATATACCCCCTTAACCCTTCACTGCCCACTACCCCACCAACGATTCACTGCCCACTACCCCACCAACGTTCTACCTTAACCCCTTACTGCCCACTACCCCACCAACGATACCCCCTTAACCCTACACTGCCCACTACCCCACCAACGCTATACTCCCTTAACCCTTCACTGCCCACTACTGTACCCTACACCCTACCTCCCTGGGCAGCAACACCCCAGCTCCCCTGTGTATTTTCCCTCAGCCTGACTGCAATACCACAGTCAGGGTCCATTCCGCTGCTTATCTTTACTGGACTGTACCGCAGATTGCAGCCAGTGCAGTAACGCTATATTGTTCCCCTAGGGATAGTTAAGCCTAGGCAGGGGGAGGGGTGACTACAATCGTGTGTGTGTGTAATTTGTATTAGCTAGAGTTTTGGGAGGAATTGGGGATTGTGTAGAGTAGCTAGTACTGTGCTTTTAGTGCTGTGTATATACTGTATTGCATGTGTCATTATTACTGTATCATAGGTGATAATAAATATCGTGTGTTGACAACACCTACTGTGTAGTGTGTGGTTCTTCACTAACGTTAGCCTAGTTCAGTAAGGCGCCCGCAGATAGCCAGTGACCCATGCTAGGCGATAGTTAACGTGATTTTAAGGTATAAATAGGTGGAGTCATTAGCGTATGAACCCATCTATTTATGAATATTAATTAGGGATATTTGCATAAATATCAATAATTAATAACTCCCTTTACATTGGCAAGCCAGCCCCACTGCTAGGAATTTGTTTGTGTTTGGCTCTGGTGGGAAAAATCGCTTACGCTGTGGACTAGTCAGGCGGAAGGGACGCAATCTGAGCGTCCAAGGCCTGATAGTTCGGACAGGTAGAGCAGTTTTTTTTTTTCAATCAGAGCTAGACACTGGGCAATTTCTACAGCAGCAGAACCTAAAATATTTAGAATTAGTGTATTAATGATTATCTGATTGCCTTGCATGCCCATTGAACACTGGAGAGCAATTCATACATCACTAGAGAAACATCATCATTGGAGCTGAACATAAGTCGTCTGGCTGGACGGGAGAAGGCGTTCCGGATATTGAAGGACCTCCTCTACGCAGCAATATAGAACAACAAAGAACGGCACCAAAGAAGATGACCTCTCGTCAAAAAGTAAGTATGAACTTCTCAACACTGCAACACCTCAGTAAACATAGCACCTTCAATCCTATTATCCCCATCACTTACAAATCCACTGAGCTGCTATGGTCCACTTTACTGGACCAGGCCTACGCTCATGATAAAATTTGTATTAATAATAGTATTTTCAAAAACAAAAAACGCTTCCAAATGTTAGCCAAATTGGTTCTTACTTTTGAGGATACCATTTGGAAGCCAGAACATCTGGAAAAACTCAACAGCACTGCAAAGGCAGAGGAAGTTTCCAACACGGCAAACTTGCACTGCAATTGTTGTGTTGAGAACATCAAACAGGTACACACATTACAAACACAACTACAAGAAAAAGCCCAGTGTACAGTCCAGAGGGGCAGGGAGATTTGCATGTTAGAGTCTAGGCTCTCGGACAAGGAGAGTCTCTACTCTGACATGGACAAAGAGCTGCTCAGACTGTACACTGAGATAAATCAGTTCAGGAACAATACGGTATCCACGGATACCATGTTGGTCCAACTTCGTGAGGACCTGGCTGCAAAAACGCAAACCATTTCAGATTTGAGCAGGTCATTTCTAACCTGTCACGGCCTGGTGCTAACAGCATGGTGCCCATGAAACAGGTTTGTGTTTCAGGAACGGCACAGGGAGAAACAGCAGCGGCGGGCGCCAAGGTCACCCACGGATCAAACATCCGATGGGGTAGACAATAGAGGACAGGTGGAACGGACGCTACATTTCACCCAAACACCCAGGGAGAATAGGTATAGCAGCCGCTTCCAGGATCAGGACAACAATTGGGGGAGAGGAAAGTGGTTGGCCATTCACCACTTCCAATCCGCCAACACGTCCGGAAAGACAGGAAGACTTCTATCCTAACCATTCAAGTATGGAAAGGATAAACTTCCTGTTACGGATTTGCAAGGAGATCCCAAAATATGATCCCAGTGTAGATCCGTTTACTTCATGTGATATTTTCGAGGGTCACTGTAACAAGTATTCAGTGGCTCCCGAATATCGCATGGAGTTATTCAAGTTATGGTTACCTACACACCTAAACCAAAGGTATGAGGTAACGGGGAGGACGCAACCCATGAATGGACAGTTTTATGATAAGGAGGAACGTCTCTCCATACTCATGAGACTGGCAACGGGCCATTGGGACGTCACTCCAGATATCCTGTCCAAGTTCAGACCCACTATACATGGCGAACCTCTGTCTATGTGTAGTCGGTTTGAAGCAATGTACGGAGGGTTACAAAGGATCATGGTATCGGAATTCCACAGGGTATGATACGTATGTTCGTGGAAAAATTCCCATACCTTGACACAGCTATCCGGCTAAGTGCAGCTAGGGAGCCATCCCTTACAGATGCTGCTATGATTATTGAGCAGTGCAGACAGGATACACTGCTCAATAAGAAATCCGGTCAAAGTGACGGAGCGTGTACCGTAAATGGTTCATCACAATATGAACGGATACAGCACACTAAGGCTAATACAGCCGTTCGCCCCACAGCCCCACCATGGGAAAAGACAGGAGGCGTTCGATGCTTCCTGTGTTTACAATATGGGCACATTAAGAGGAATTGTCCACAATGGCCACGTAATAATCGGACAAATCCGGAAAGAACAGGCAATAACAATGGTTTCAAAATGAAACCTAATTATACCAAATCAGTGGGGAATACTGGGGACCAAAATCTGGGACATTCACAGGTCCAGACACCAAAACGTGTGGCTGTGATGAATGTCCCAGTAGGCACAGAAAAGGGTGTGGAATCCAAAGAATTCACACCAAGTGTCCATGACAACCCACAAATGGCAGTATGTACCACACAGGTACCTACTGGGAGTCTGGTGGAAATTGATTGAAAAACAGGGATCCCTAGAGATCTGGCACCAGTATGTCCTATCATACTGGATTCTTCAGGAGACCCCACATAAAAGCCAAAATAAAGAATCAGGAGGCTGAAATCATGCTTGACACGGGTGCAGAAATCTCCATTACTAATGTCAAACATGATTTACATCCCGACAGTCCTCAGTGTGTGGTGATCGGATTTGATCACCAACAAGAGGGGATGAAGGCCCACAGAATAGAAGAGGTAATTGTCCAGATTACCATGTGCACGACCCTCAGGATGCCCATGTGGTATTACCCGGTTCTGATAACATTATTGGGACCGATGTAATGACACAAAATGGGTGGATCCTGGATCTGGCAAATTGCATAGTATGGAAGGGTCCTAGACGAGCCAAGGTGTTCGTCATCCAACGCCAGAGTCTGGGACCACCCTTACCAGCAGTGGAGAATTCCACTGACGTGCTTGAACACAAGTGGCCTGAGGTCTCACACAATCTAGACCTGGAACCTATTGTGTACGAAGCATCCCGATCTGTGGGCCCAGAGTAAAAACGACTGTGGCAGACTGGTTGGCACTCAAGTGGACATACAGGGTCCTGACCCTCCACCTCAACGACAGTACCGATTTCCACCAGAGGCCACCCATTCAATTATGGACACAGTCCAGGAATTGAAGACTAAGGGTGTGGTCATTGAGGGCAATTCAAAATGCAACAATGCCCTCTGGCCAGTGAAGAAGAAGGACACCAACGCATGGAGGCTGACCATAGACCTCCGGGTCCTTAACAAATACACCCCAATGTCCGCACCAGTGGTGGCCCAAACTCCTGATATCATGGCCAGAATAAGCGGCAAAAGCCGCGTATTCTCGACCATCGATGTGGCCAACGGGTTCTTCTCCATTGAACTCACGGAGTCATGCCTGTACAAGTTTGCCTTTACGGTGGGGACAAACAATACCTGTTTGCTGTATTGCCCCAGGGGTTCCACAGCAGCCCCACGTATTTTCATCAGGCACTGGCTGCCGTGTTGAGTATGTTCTCACGGCCAGAATGCCTTCTTCAATATGTGGATGACTTGCTCCTGCACACAGAAACCATGGAGGAACATTTGGTTCTGTTGAGAGAGCTGCTGGGACTTCTGGCCAAATCAGGACTCAAACTGAGCCCCCATAAGGCACATTTGGCCAAAGCGGAGGTAACTTTCCTTAGGGTCCAAATTTCCTTTGGAACCAAAGGAATCATGACAGCCCGGGTGGAAGCCATGGTGAAATTACCCAGGCCTGGCACTCTTCAGGATTTGAGGAAATTCCTGGGGGTGGCCAACTTCATGAGGGAATTCATAGAGGATTTCGCTGCCAAGCGAGACCTCTCTATGAGCTCCTTCGAGGAGAAGAACCCTCAATCAAAAGTTGGTCCGATCCGCAGGAGGAGGCCTTTTCAACCTTGAAAGGGACCTCTCTCGGCGCCTGTGTTAGCCACCCCACATCCAGATGGGAAATGGCCATACAGGCGCAGGCAGGGTGGAGTCTATCTCAGCGGTCCTTCTACAGAAAGTAGAGTGCGAGACGAGACCGCTGGGTTATTTCTCCAGGTTGCTTTCGCCCGTCGAACGAGGGTTCGATGAATGTGCCAAGCAACTGGCGGCCATACACTATGCTGTTAAGACCACTGAGCATATCGTAGGCTTCCGGCCCCTCACTTTGCAGACTCCACATTCTCCATTAGCCCTCTTGCTCCGTGATACTCTCCTGGAGTCTCCCAACAGAGATTCGGGAGATGGATCATGGATCTCAGTGGCCGGAATCTGCAGGTGGATCACAAGGCCAAGTATGTTCTGTCCCAGTTGCTAAACCTGACTGGGACTGAACATGACTGTGGTCAACCAGAACTGGACGACTCACCCCAGATGTTCAGAACTGACAGGCATCCAGATGACCGAGTCATTTTTGTTGATGGCTCTCGGTTTTATCTGGATGGGGAATATGTCACAGGTTTTGCTGTGTTAGATGAGACCACTGGTACCCAGAGTCTGGTCAGGTTGCCAGGTCACATGTCAGCACAGCGGGCAGAGCTGGAGGCGGTCAAAGAAGCTCTGCTTCTTCAGCCCCCTGGGAAACGGACTATATATAGCGACAGCTCATATGTAGTTCGCTCCCTCACCCTGCATCTTGACATATGGAAAAGGAGAGGATTTGTGGACAGCCAAAACAAACCTCTGGCTCACGTGTCGGTCCTGAAGGAGCTGTGGGAGTGGGGCATGGCACACATGGCGGAAGCAGCCATTATCAAAATCCCGGCCCATCAAAAGGGGACGAACCTTTGATAATAGGTAACAACAAGGCTGACGAGCTGGCTAAACTAGCAGCAGTGTCTGGTACCATCCGGGAACCAGATACTGAGCCGCTACCATTATACCGAATTGCAGCCCGTACCCATCTGAGTGACGGCCCGGTGTCATTTGAAGAGGAACAAGCTAAAGATCCTCTCCTAAGGACACACATCCAATCACCCCAGCACCCCTGGTCTTTACAACAAGGGATCCTCTGTTACAATACCGGTACTCAGCAGCTTCCTCTTCCGGTGGTTCCGCAGCATCTGCAAAGTGAGCTGACACGGTTGAACCACCAACTGTTCGGACACCTTGGCCGGAATAAGCTTTTACCTCTCTTGAGAGACAAAGTGTACTGGTTAGGAATGTCCAACACAGTAGAGGAGGTTACACAACAGTGCCTGGTATGTGCTCAGGTCAACCCAAGGGCGTCAGCCCTGAAGCCGGTATTGCAGCGAAGTTCCTCCTGCTGATGGTCCATGGTCCGCTATACAAATTGATTTTATCGGACCTTTGCCAACCGGGAGTCGTAACTGCCGATACGCACTGGTGGTGGTGGATGTCTTCTCAAAATGGGTAGAAGCCATCCCCACCGTCAACGATACAGCTACCACCACGGCCCGTGTTCTCTGGGAACAGGTTCTGTCACGGTGGGGATCCCCAGAGTGATAGAGATCGGATAGAGGGACCCATTTCACAGGTAAGGTCATGAAAGCGCTGTGTGGCCTCCTAGACATAAAACAGAGGTTTCATGTGCCTTACCACCCTCAGTCAGCGGGCATTGTGGAGCGAATGAACCGGACCATCAAAACCCGGCTTTCCAAATCACTGCTGGAGAAAGGTTCCTCGTGGGTAACCTCTCTTCCAGCCGTACTAATGGGTATACGAGCCACCGAGTCCCCCAGTACCGGTATCTCCCCGTTTGAACTCATGACCGGACGGAAAATGCCCCTGTGTCTGCCAAACGAACCCCAAGTGTCAGAGCCCACAAAGAACGCCATCGCCAGAGACATGTTTCTCCAACAGGTTTAGCAGAACCTGAAGGAGTTACTGCCTCATGCAGCAATACGATTGCACAAACCATATCTACAAGGGGTAACACCAATGCCCGCTGTAGGAGAAATGGTGATGGTAAAAGTCTTCCGTCGGACTGGTCCATGGGATGCAAACTGGGAAGGACCCTACAAGGTCCTTGAAGTAATGGGAGACACCATGCTGAAGGTACAAAGGCCTATCACCAACAAAAAGAAATCCCGTAGACGACAGGAAGTCTTGTGGATCCACATCGACCAGGCCAAGGCCACCCGAGCCTCCCCAACTCAATAACGTAGGTCGTTCCGAGTTGGGTGAGGGGGGAGAGGGCCTGATAGGTCGTTAGCGGATCCACTATCCTTATCACACTCCATCTAATTACAGACCACAAGAGAAAGACACGTCATGAAACCACATTACCAGGGAAGAACTAGGCGTCTTCTGAACAAGATACGTATCCAACTTGTGACACTGGTGGTAAGCATGTTGATGGTGGGCTCAACCTCTTCAGGGAGGGCCTGGGGACTAACATTGGTATGGCACACATACCACTTAATGGACCCGGCCTTTTAATGGTGGAATGTTTGGGTGGCAAAATCCTGGAACCATACAAGAACTTCACCTTTACACCAGGTCAGTGGTATCTGTATGGTTTCCAGAGAAAGGGTTTTGCCAACGGTGTAATTCAACATTATACCCCGGTGGAGAATGTGTCTGCCATACAACATGACTTACACGACCTCTGTCTCAAGGAGCACAGGCATTTTCAGGACTCAGACCCTACACCTATCAAATCCCTAAGATGGGTGTCTAGGGACCCACACTTGCACCCTTACAAGCAAGTAGAAGCCAACACTACCACAGTGTTGTGTACCAAAGAGGGTTTGCTGAGTCCTGAGGATGTCACTGGGGCAGAATACGGCGGATGGTACATCCTGAAAGCTACCTTCCTAGGGAAGGATAGACGTGACGGGTTGAGGGTTAGGACATATTTTGATAGGCCCATTCCGGTAAAAGGCACCCTGAAGGCTTATTGTATGCTGAGGGATTCCCAGATGATTATCACCAGGGAATCCAGTTATGTACAAGGACATGTGTCCACAGATTACTTACGAACCAGTATAATGATGTTAAAATTAAACTGCAGTGACTCTGGTCAAGCCACTTGGAACGACCAGAGTGGTCCGGTAAAACTAGAAGGTTTATATCGAGCCACAGTTTTAAAGGTACGGACTGATGCCAAGGATCCTAGGTATGTTCAGTTAAAGGGGTCTCCATCTATACGGTCTTTCATGATCACGATCATGAGAGACAACTGTGTTCCAGGTGACGGGATACTATTTTGTCACCTATGCCCACTGGGAGCAAGAAACCCAGATGGTAATGTTGGACACTAATCCCTGGAGTTGGGATTTAGTGTGCAACGGAGTGGACACCCCTACAGTAGACGTATGGATGGACGGTACCCCTATGACTGAAGAATACCGGGTAGGTATGTGTCTTCCGATTGGAAAGACCCCAGGGGCAGGGACATTAACTTTGACATCAATATAGATGGTTCATTTAAGTGGCCTTTTGCGAGGCAATAGACGAGGGTGTTGGACCTTTACTCAGTGGGTCTATCTGTCCCAATCCAAACCCGTAGGGAAGCTGGTGTTACAGGCTGGAGATAACGAACAGTGGTATCCGTTCCAGGGAAGGGGCAGATCTGTGTAACCGTGGTGAGGGTCCCCTACGATACAGAGGGTCCCCAACCAGTAAAACCGCATTCGGACTCCTGCACCGCCCTATCCATCTACTGGCAGATCCTATAGTCCCTCAACTGTCATCCCCTGGAAGATCATCACGGATGCCAAATTCATCCTGTTTACCTGGAGAATTTCCGTAGATGACTTCGAGTGGACCATTGGGATGACAGGTGTGGGAAGTTTGTTAGGAACCAAATCGATATGGTAAGAGGATGGATAGAGGCGGGGCAAGAGGTAAGGAAAGATGCCTCCCGACAAAGGAAGAACAGGGGAGGAGAGATCTAGTGGCTCTGGGACTGGGTGGAGGTGCTTTGGGAGTGGGCGCCCTGAACACTATGGATATGGAAGTCCTGAGAAGTAAGCTTGGGGAGGTTGTGCGACACGCCGGGGAAGGTTTCAAGACCCAGCTTGATGTAAACCACGTCCTAGAGGGTCTACAACATTCGCACATAGATGCCACTACCTCTCTATCCTCTGCTCTACGTGAGAGGTTTAGGAGGTTAGTTGTGGGTCTCTTAGAGGAGCAGGATCGGGCTCAGCTTGCTCTGGCGTGTACGCAGGTCCAGAGCGAACTCTCGGATAACCTTAAACATATTGTTTCAGCATTATATAGCGGCCACTTCCCATTTAACCTCCGTCAGCGAATAAGTCCACTGATCTCTCCTTTTGCCATCAATCATACCAACTGGTGGGTGGTTCAGTGGCATGGATGTCGGAATTTAACCTGCACCGCTTCATCCTTGGCACCTGTGTCCGGTAGCCTCAGACAGGGATACAGTGCTATTAATCTAGGTACGGTGATCAGCAATCGGACGGTACTTCATCCTCAGCTCCCCTCGAGCGTTCTAACCTATGAAGAAGGCCATCCTTCTTTGTTTGACACTGAGGATGTTGGTTGAGAGAGGATGCCATCCTCTGTCCGGATAGTCTGGATCGGGTGCTTAGGCGCCAGTGTTGGAACACCGAGGGGACATGTGAGATGAAGATCAACCCAATACCATCATCCTCCTTAAAATACTTAGGGCAGGGATTTTGGTGTTGGTACCAAGGAGTAACGGGTCATATACAATCTATGGACTAAATTGCACCGAACGAGGAGAACTCCTCCCGGAGCGTACTGTACCCTTAGTCCCGTTCTAGGTCTGGACGTCGCAGAGCAGCAGGGAAGAACCCCGATCACCCCGGAGAAAAGACTCGATATTCGCCCGACGTCCCTGTGAGACTACAAAAGATTCCTCTTGGCTTCGGCAAAGAACTTAAACATCTCTTGCTGGACTTCAGCCAAGAGGAAGAAATTATACAACACCTTCGGAGACGGAGAAGCAGGCCACCATCCAGCTTACACATGACCGGGTGAAAATTACCGCTGATTGCCACCGCATTGGACAAGGACTCAAAGATATCATGGTGGGAGAGTCTTTTGGATACAGTCCTAAAGCAACGTCATTTTTCAATTTATTGATACATCCGGTGATAGTGCTTCTGGTTCTGGTGGGACTCATGTATTTCGGACTATGGTGGATGTATCGGAAGGTCAAGAGACTTGTGGACCAGATACACCAGAACCAGACAGAGCTTCACGAAGTCAATCGTAGAAGGATCAGGATGTAGTTCCAGCAATGTCCTGAAGCCAGAAATCACATGGACATGCTGTTTTCTATGAGGGTTCAGGATGAGAATTCAAAGCCATCCGGAAACCCCATAGGATGGAACATGTATATTTATAGTTGTATGGTGTTTTCATAGGTGGGTTCGGGATGTAATCAATTGCCATCCTGTTACCTCCTAATATTATATATATTGATTATTTGTATGGGGGTCGGTCGTGTACCCATGGACATTCTAGATGCGAATGTGTCATAGCCTATACTACAATATGGCCGGACACACACTTGCATCCTATAGGCGGTTCCCATTGACGCGGGGATCTATATTACCAGTGTCTTTGGAAGTATAAAGAGATATGCCAGGTTGCATGAATCTCTACGGGTACACACCAAACCTAATTTTGAAGGTGTTGGGAGGGGGAGGAATGTGTTTCTGTCTGGTATGAATGAGGAGGAATAGCCCCTTAGGGACAGGCCCCTCTTTACAGGTAATTTGCCACCTTAACTCCACAAACAGTGAAGTTTGTAAGGGTTGGACTGAACGTTAGATAGTGCGGTGTTATTTTCCGCCGTTACAATTTAGACACCTTGACATCACCTCTTACGGAAGTCTGGACCCGCCTTGAGAAAAGAAAACTTGTGTATCCATCTATGGGAGAACCTCTTATTTAACAGATTCTTCAATCAAGGTGGAAAGGGAAAGGTCAGATGGAAGATTGACCTAAAACTGTGAGGGCAAGGCCCTTCCAGAATATTGGGGTGGCCGACACCGAAGACCGTTATAAGAAAGAAAGATTGGCCTAAAGTCCGTGAGGGCAAGGCCATTTCAGAATATTGGGGGTGGCCGACACCGAAGACCGTTATAGAAAGAAAGAGCGACTTAAAGTCTGTGAAGGCAAGGCCATTCCAGAATATTGGGGATGGCCAACACCCGAAGATCGTTATTCAACGTAAGGTTGTAAAGGAAAAGGACCAAGCTAAAGGGAAGAAGATGGTGTATCCTGTGGATGGACACATTCTAGTTGCAGTAACGGGCAGGTCAGAGATGGTAGTTACAACGGACGATGTCTGGGTGCCTAAAGGCTAGAGTACTTCAGTCCTTCCTGAACTGTCACCAACCAGTAAGTGGGGTTAAGGAGACAAATAAGTCCCAGCACTTCATCAAACTATATTGTCGTGTTCCCGACAACAGGGGATTGTTGAGGAAGTGCCCCTGATATATATGTATACCGCTGGCCTGGGTACACTGCCTGTGTGGGTATATGTGTGTATATGTATGTACATATACACACGTACAGGGATGCATGCATGTGTATGGATGGGCCCCATGGCATCCATGCAGATGTATGCTCCCAGAAAGTGGCTTATGGACATATGCATGTATATGGATGTGCCCCAAGCATCCATATGCATGTATATGTATATGTATATATATTATATACCTTATAGCCCCCAAATATATATGTTTTGATGTATGCATGTATATGGATGTGCCCCAAGCATCCATATACATATATACTATATATGATGCCCCTGATTCACCTAAAACCAGAGGTATCAGTGTGAATGTGCCCCAAGCATTCACACGGATACCATCTGATTATTGCATCAGGATGACTGGACAAGAGTCCGGTCATCCTGGATGCTTCAAAACTCCGATTCAATAGAATCGGAGTCCCTTGTAATAATTATCTCCAGCGCTGCTGGCGATAATTATGCATGATAGGAAGAGGAGAAACCTCCCTCCTCCTATTATACACATTCGGCAGCGCGATTACTATCGCGCTGCCTGGAATGTAAAGTGCTACAGGCGGGAGATCAAAGGATTCTCCCGCCTGCTAGCACATAGCGCGCCCGCTGTGCGCGTGCTGGGACGCGCGGCCCGGCGCGGTGACGTCATATTGCCGCGCCGGCCCACGTGTCCCTGCATGTGACGCGCATGCGCGCCTGAGCGCGGCCGGCGCGGAGTGCGGGCTGCTGGATATAAATATCCAGCAGCCCGGCACTGGGCAGGAGAAGGAAGCCGCCCCAACAGCAGAATCATCCCCTGGACAAGCGAGCAACCCCTGGACGGAACGAGCAACCCCTAGAAGACGAGCATTAAAGGCTGAGTACCCACTATCCCACCAACGACCCTTCACTGCCCACTATATACCCCTTAACCCTTCACTGCCCACTACCCCACCAACGATTCACTGCCCACTACCCCACCAACGTTCTACCTTAACCCCTTACTGCCCACTACCCCACCAACGATACCCCCTTAACCCTACACTGCCCACTACCCCACCAACGCTATACTCCCTTAACCCTTCACTGCCCACTACTGTACCCTACACCCTACCTCCCTGGGCAGCAACACCCCAGCTCCCCTGTGTATTTTCCCTCAGCCTGACTGCAATACCACAGTCAGGGTCCATTCCGCTGCTTATCTTTACTGGACTGTACCGCAGATTGCAGCCAGTGCAGTAACGCTATATTGTTCCCCTAGGGATAGTTAAGCCTAGGCAGGGGAGGGGTGACTACAATCGTGTGTGTGTGTAATTTGTATTAGCTAGAGTTTTGGGAGGAATTGGGGATTGTGTAGAGTAGCTAGTACTGTGCTTTTAGTGCTGTGTATATACTGTATTGCATGTGTCATTATTACTGTATCATAGGTGATAATAAATATCGTGTGTTGACAACACCTACTGTGTAGTGTGTGGTTCTTCACTAACGTTAGCCTAGTTCAGTAAGGCGCCCGCAGATAGCCAGTGACCCATGCTAGGCGCTAGTTAACGTGATTTTAAGGTATAAATAGGTGGAGTCATTAGCGTATGAACCCATCTATTTATGAATATTAATTAGGGATATTTGCATAAATATCAATAATTAATAACTCCCTTTACAACTTTAGAATATAAATCTGTAACATATTGGTTAGTTTTGTTAAATTAAATTAAATGAGTTTAAACTATAAATTGCAATTTAGGAATCCTTTCACCAGAAATGTGGTGCCAAAAATACTCAAAGCCATTTTTGTGCAAAAATGTGTGCCTTTCTGCAATTTTACATCCTCATGCTACTTTTGAAAATTGGGTGAGAAAGTTGCCATGATTCACTAGGTTAATTAGGTACAGGTCAAATTTTCAATGGTGACTTTTTAAAAAGTTTTACTTACTCCAGTATGAAGGTGTAAAAACTGCAATAATAGCTTTAGGCAAGTGTGTCATTTTTGAAGGGGTATTCTGGTAGATAAAAGTTATCCCCCATCTTACCGCTGGGACCTCCACCCATCATAAAAACAGGGGCCCCCGTATACCCTGCAGGCCCCCTGCTTCTTCCCTGAAAAGACCGGAGTTGCCGGTTGCACATGTGCTTGGCTGCTCCATTCATTTCTATAGAAGTTCCACAGAAAGCTGAGTAGAGCACTTGGCTATCTCCACAACTCCCATATCCTGTTGATAGGGTATTAGTGTTAATCGAGCACCAAAGTGTTCAGGTGCTCTGGGGCTCGGGCTGAACACATCGGGGTGCTCGGGTGCTCTACAAAGCAACCGAGTACAATGGAAGTCAATAGGAGAACCAGAGCATTAAACCAGGCACCCCCTGCTCTGAAGAGGGGTGGGTGTCTGTTTCACAGGAAAAGGAAATTGATGGAAACACCACTGAAATGGTTTGGGAACAGCATGGGCACGATGTCTGGATGCATCTTGGACTCCCAGGTCGTATACGAGGAGATATATAACTTATACCAGCCGTAAATATATAATTATATACAGGAGATAGCCAGGATATACAAGCATGGTCCATATCACTATATACATAAAGATGTCTAACTTATACCAGCCGTAAATATATAATTATATACAGGAGATAGCCAGGTTATACCAGCATGGTCTATGAAAATAGATATTATATAAAAAGGCTGACATGTACCTTTTCTTGGGAATGTTATTCAGATACAAAGAATGCGTTTCACCTCATGCTTTGCTTCTTGGATGGAGAGTTGACTACCTGAGATATCTAGTAGGGGAGGAGACTCGAGCAAACCGGTGTTCGGCCGAGTATACTCGCTCAACACTATAGGGTATAGCTTTTACCTACCAGAATGCCCCTTTAAAGATGTGCCAAATGTATCAAACAGTGAGCAATGTTTGATAAATTTGGTGCATATTACTTAATTCTGACTCAACTAAAAATTAATTTAAAAATGCCCCTTCTGATAGTAAGTATTTAGTTAGTAAAATCTATTTGGTCTACAAAATGTACGGTGTACAAGAAGAGTCAGCATCATCTGTATATTTATTCTGTATATGTATTAAAGGTTAAAGAGGTTCTTCGGGCTACAGATATTGATGACCTATCCTCCAAAAGGGGCGTCAATATTATATCGGTGATGGTGTGACACGTGAACCCGCACTGATCAGTTATTTTGGACTGCTATACAGTGAACGAAGCTGGAGACAGACGGTTTTGTACACCATGTAGTGGCCATTCCACGGTACCGGAGTTCAGTTCCCATTTCTTGATGTAGGAAACTACACAATGTATGAAGCCTTCTGCTTATGCTTCATATGCTGTTAAACAGCCCAAACAGCTGATGGTGGGGAACTGAGTGTTAGTCCGCCACCGACCCGAAATTAGTGACTATACTCTAAATTGCTAGGCTATATACTGTAGTTGCCATTTGAGATGAGTGTCAAGTACACCGAAAGATATTCTACACTGAAAATCCTTAAAGTATCTGGTCAAAATTCCTTCCTGACTTCAATCAGGCAATCAGAATAATTCCCTGGATCAACAACCCCCCTCTAGTAACTATAACCTGTAATGTTATTACACTCCAGAAATACATCCAGGCCCCTCTTCAACTCTTTTAGTGAACTCACCATCACCACCTCCTCAGGCAGAGAGTTCCATAGTCTCACTGCTCTTACCATAAAGAATCCTCTTCTATGTTTGGCAGCTATTTCCTCTCCAAGATTACACTGCACACTGTCTTGCTTTCAGTGGTTGCGTTGTGTAATTAAAGCTGCTTGTTCCAGTGAAGTGAATTACGTTGCGCAACTGAGACTTCCGAGGCGACGAAAAGTCTAATCTTGAAGAAGTGGCGCTCGTACACAGGATAGGTCATCAATATGTACTGGCTGAATGACCCCTTTAAGAAGTATCGCTGTTCTAAAACTTTTACAGATGCATGTGCCACCTAGTGGTTGCAGCTATAAAGTATGTCAAGGATGACGTCTCAAGTTCAATTCCAGAAACAAAATGACAAATGTCTAAGAAGAAAACCACAGCCATTAATGAAACTGCTTTGGCACATTTTCTTTGAGTATTGTTTTCACCTGGCAAGCCTCGGCTTGTGTATAGTTATATAATTGTAGGGAACCCCCTGTCCAAGAAACACTGAAATTGCAGAGGACCACAAGGGAGAAAAAACCATGGCCAGGTAATTTGCATTCTATTCTAATTGATACATTATTTGGATTGTTTTTACCACCCCCATGACATGATGCCACCCAATCATTGTACTGTACTGTGGACTCCTCCTCTAAAAGCCCTGCTTTCTGCAAGAGGCTCTGGCTTTAGAGTCCAGGCTGTAACATATAAAAAGCTGTTATCACTTACAAAATCCTGCAGCCAGAAGTTCCTAGCAAGCAGAGGTTTGCTTTCTCTGAATTTATGACAGGATACATCCCCCTTACAAGGCTACACACTTTACTACACAGCATAGGGCAGTTGACTTTTGCAAGATTGACATTCTGTTGAAAGGTAAGACTGTGGTCTCAAGTATTTTCTTTGAGAACCAAGACTAAAGTGATTACTTTTTTAATCTTACTAAACGTTGTGCCTGCCAAATTCATCTTACTTTTATACATAAATGGTAACAGCTAAACATAGCGACTCCAGTTCTATTATTTTAAGGCTCAGTGTGCATAAATCATGTTGCTATCTATTTTATTATTTTTCCCAGAAATGACTAATTTTACATCATGTTTCTTTAGCTTTTTATTGTTTTCTTTTGTTGTTTTTTTTGCATTTGTTTTTACAGATTTGAAGAAAACCGTCTACTTTAAGGGCAAAGCCAGGTGCTTTGAGTTCACAACATGATAGAAATCTGTTGTGTGGCTGCTGCTTTTATATTTTCGCTCTTCTGTGAAACATGTGGTTTAGTAGTACCTAATTCCACAGGGTTATCATCATCAGCCAATAACTCAACCATCATAAAGCCTGATCTGAGCGCTCAGCTGGATTCTGCAAATATTACCAAGGCCAGAAGAAAGCGTTATATTTCCCAAAATGACATGATTGCTATTCTAGACTACCATAACCAAGTCAGAAGTAAAGTCTTCCCACCTGCAGCAAACATGGAGTATATGGTGAGTGAGCCAAGACCAACTCAATACAGTTTGTGCAAACTGTTAAATATTAAATATGTCTAATAATGTTAAATATATATATATATATATATATATATATATATATATAGTGTATAAAATACTGTATATATATATATATATATATATCATGATCTAATTTATTAGTATACAGTGCATCAAAAGTTTAACCCTTTTGATTGACCACTTAATTAATTTATTCTGTTATATCTTTTGTGTTTGGTTATAGACAAATCTTACCTTAGATCACTCATCTCTGTTTTAGATGCTCCAGAACATTGTATTAAATTATCTTAATATAACTTATTTTGAGAGTTGGTCATTAGCATTGACGTTGGCGTTCTGCCATTTTTAGTGAGATCCTCTGAGAGTGTACTGGCATTGTGTGTGGGTATGGCTACATTTTGCACCCATGTGTCCATCTACTTTTTGGCCACCATTTTTGATGCCCATTTTAAAAATGGGCATTTAAAAAGGATGTAGTTAATTGGGTTTTTTGAAAACCCAGCGCCTGCAGTGCCCTCAGTATACATAATGCCCCTGGACATCCAATGCCCCCCCTATAGTGCTCCAGTATATATAAGTGCCCCCACATTGTGCACCAGTATATATAATGTGTCCCTTACCCCCGGTAGTGCTGACAGATCCTTTAAAAACAAAACATTCACCTCGTCCACTTGCACGTGAAGGAACACTTAGTCTGCATTGGAGGCACCAGGATCTGACGCTCCCAGTGTTGTGACGTCACAATGCACGAGCATTCGGTCCTGCTGCTTCTAGTATGGAGCAAGTGTTCCCTTGAATAAAAGTGGATGAAGTATTTAATTTTAACGCCTGAAAGGACCTGTTTTTACATAGTGCACCCATGTTTATTGACTGTTCGACAGGTGCACTGCTGTCTAAACAGTGCCCGTATGGCCATGAAAGCAGCCAAAAATATGACGTCTTATTTTAAGATGGCCACTATTCATTGGCTATTATTAAAACAGCCATGTAAATAAACCCATATATGTATGACAGACATTTTTCACTTTTTTGTGAATGCAGCCTTAGACAATGTCAAGGAGTGAATGTCTTGGCTCAGCTTAGACAAATCTTTAATGACCTTAGTAATGGCAACTAACTGCTTAAACACAAGCATTGATTATAGTGCTGCCCCCTAAATTCTGCTGCACTAGCCACACGTCCTTTGCAAAAACAGCCCTGGGAGCATGCCAATAATGAATTGATTCAGAATTTGACAGGAATAAGACCCACATACCTTATTAAGAAATTGTAAGCATTTGGAGGTGCAGAATTATGTATTTCAGAGGTTGTATGAAGTCACGATACGGTTGTATGGAGTATGGTTTCTACTCTGTTACTGCTAGTAACTCGTATGGTATCTCCATAGCACATCTTCCCTCACACATGTGAATGTATCAGGTATATTAATTACCTTTTGCTTCACATCCTTTAGTTAGCAGGTGCAGACCATACTGCAAGAAAATGTTAAAAAGTCCACAAGGTATCTGTTAATAGACAGTAAAAAAAAACAAAAAACGCAATCACAATCATATTGTAGTTGCAACCGTAACAAACCTCAAAATTAAATAATGCACAATGATTGGCTTAAACAACCAGGTTTTGCATTCTCAAATGATAAATGCTTTGAGTAGCTGGCAAGTAAAGGATGCCAGGAATAATACATTCCAGAAGCTCCTCTGCTTTTTCCACTGTAAGCAAAATTGGCAGCAGTACCCCATACAACCTATAGGAGCGCTGTTGCATCAACTCAGTTAAGTACTGGGGAAACTGCTAAGTAGTATTTTTTAAATAGGGCTTGTTAATGGATATGCATAACTTTAATGACAGTGTACCCTACAAACTCTTTAGTTTATTTTTTAACTATACTGACTACATGAACTGAATTGACAACTGTAGCTTTTACTTTTTTCAGTACAGAGAAATGTTGCTGACTAACATGTAATACTGATAGTACTTTGCTTTTAAATACCGATATTATGAAATGCACCTACAGTATAGAAGTATATTCTTTACCTATGCAGTAAGTCAGTGACTGACTCTACTTTGAATGATTTGTTTGGCCAATAAGTTAGTTTTTATTGGATGACCCCGTGTGCTATGACCTGTTGTTTTTCTTGGCATGAGCTTTTCAAACATGACTCGTTTCCTGGACTACATGAAAAGTTGTTTGTAGCCCCATTGAAAAAACACTCTGGAAACATGTTCTCCTGAGATGTTTCACATTCTAACCTGTCTAGAAACAGTCCTCCAAGATCTTTACAATGTTTGCAATAGCAGTGGCAGCTCCAGTGACAACAGCTGGTTACCATGTTCTTGAAACTGCAGACCACCAACAAGCCCTGTACAATGCAGATGGTACTTAATTGATGGCCACATTCTCTGACTTCCTCTAGGTTGGTTGATAGGCTTTGATGTTTCCTGTATGGTCCAGGTCAGTGGTAACCATACAAGTTTAATGAAGTGGTAGTGAAGTTTTGAAAGAAAAACATCTGCACACCAAGAATAACAATATATTGCGTAAGTGTAGTCTATCAATCTATAATGGTAATCTAGTTGCTCTCTAAACATATTATATAGTATACCCTTTGTGTAGTAAGCATATTATTTTCATGGGGTATACGTGCAGCCCCCCTTGGTTTGATTCAGATTCCATGCCATGTTTTTGTTTTCATGTTGGCCCTTTTATGACATATCAGCAATAATGCTAATATTGCCCTATTTTAGGGGTTGTCAACTACTTTCTGTAATAGTCCACTTGAGTCTGCCATGAGCAGAATGTCCAAGCTAAATACAAAGACCCAGGTCAGAGAGTGGCTTGACTAGGAGAACATTGCTTGGTTTAAGGGCCTGTTCACATAATCTTTGAGTCATTCAACAGACAGATACATTTGGAATATCCCGATGTACAGTATACCTCTGACAAAAGGATGTAATGCATGCTACTCTATAGACATAGAAATTAGAATAGCAATAGTCTCCCATAGTCCCCATGCTAAAAATATATATTCTGCACTGTATGTTTTTGTGGGATGCCTCTCTGAATGTTGACACTGCTTGCTACTGCCTGTCTCATCAGCTCCTCATGTCTCCTCTCCAGTTCATTGTGCTTCACATATCCAGTGTCTTCCTCTTCCAGTCCATTATTTGCTTCTTTGCCCTTGGAACTTCGTACTCAAAGCCTTTTTTTTGTATATTCCGCTCTCCTGGATCACAGTACTGCAGGTCTCCTCATGCATCCCATGCTCTGTATCACTGCTCCCTCTTACATCTCTAATTACCTCTCATATTACCCCCTCTGCATCACCAGTCCCATCCTGCATTCCAAGATCCCTTCTGCATTGTCCACTCTACATAGACGGTCCCCTCCAGCATCACCTTTTCTTTTTTCCAGTCTTAATATTTCAGATGTGCAAAGTAATGGTGAGGATAACTGGTATCCCTGGTTTGAATTTCACCAGTAGAGTACAGTACCTGTGCTCTATTAGAGCATGCAGATCATAGAACGTGGAACCCACCATGTACCCCCTCTATTATCCAGAGCAGAGAACAACTGCAAAAATGGCCGCTGTGTAGTTCCAGACAGGACTGTACGGTCCTAAGACCCGTCCTGATTATGGTCTGTAAACTGCCACAATACGTTAGCCCACAGGACTCTATGAGCCCATCTTGGCTTAAATCCTAATGGTTTATCATTTGCTATGATTTCTTTCTATGATTTTAGGAGATGTATATGCTACAGATGGACACGAAAAACAGAACCTTCCCTTGTTCAGGATAATGCTTATGAGACCTTGTTCATCAAATCTGTCTTACAGTAAAACTTTGTTGCACCTAGCAACTAATCAGCGCTCAGCTTTCATTTTAGCAGAACAGTGGAGGAGCGAGGATGGGAGTAGTGGAAGATGGGAGTGATAGTGGCTATGGCTGCTGAAAGTCTATCAAAGACTATCAAAGTGGCTTTCCTCACACTGTTGCTCCCTACGGCAAGTGCAGTGAAAGGAGGGTGCACCCTTTCTTTTCACAGGGCACTCCCTGGTGTTAGGGCTCCTGCCTGATGGTAGTTTGGGGTGCTCTCAGTGTCAACGTTTGTATGGGTGCAAGGCAGGACATGTAAGGAGTGCAATGGCCGGAGTATGGTGTAAGAGTCAGTAACCAGGCCAGAGTTGTAGTATTTCTGGGACTGACAATAATGCTACTGTGATACTGCAGTATACAGAATTAGGGAACAGACCAACCGGGTTGCACCATCATGTAGATGGTGTCTTAGCAGTATTCTCCTCACAGCAGTGATGTCTAAAGCTTTTAATAGCAGTTTACCTTACTGACTCTATTTTCTGAGCTGTTACAGATTCTGGAATTTCTCTCTCTCTCTCAAGGAGTATTCCAATGTAAAGATGATCCTCTCTTGGTAGATCATGCAGAGATGGTCAGTCTATGTAGCTTGAGGCCCAGTACTAAGGAGCGGAGTACATGGACTTTTTCTCCTTTATCCTTCCCTGCTAACATTACACTCGCCTAGACTGGTCTAAATCTACACCAGCTTCCTAGCTGGCTTAAATTTAGACCATTTACTCCTAAAACAGGAGTGGAAAATGATAAATGAGACAAGCCTGTCGGCCCATCCCCTTGCCTGCCCATGCCAAGCCTTTGCTTGGCGTGCACCAGAAATACGCCAAAAATAGGAGAATTTCTGTTTGTAAATGACTCCATATGTCTTTATATGGGGTTTCCGCTTGCCAGCCAGTACATTTTCATTACTGCAGTTCTAAAATAATTGTAAATGACTTTTTCATCTAAAATAAAAAGGTACAAAAAGTTATCTTAAATAAGCTCCTTATTCAGTGGACCTTAGAAATGCCCAATGCCTATTAATGCCTGGTATGACCATTCATTAAATGTCAGGTATTTGCCTTACGTTATATAGACACACAAAACAGATGTTAAATGACAAGCTGAATTCCACTAATTGAAGCAAATTATTTTAATGAATGACATTCTTGCAGTAGCATAATGTTCTTTGGTGGGCAATGTGCCAAAGTAAGGCATTTCATGTCCTATTAATATTTCATTTAAATATTGATGTAATTGTAAGTTGGAGAGTTCGTCATACACCTTGTCTACTCGGTTCTCATATTTCTCAAGATTGATTACATATCAGCGCATGACACAGTGTATAAATTATGTTAACACGGTAGTCTGCTACATAGTAAAGCCTGTCCATGTCTGCCGTGTCCAGCATAGCGCAGTAAAGATAGCATAACATATCTCCCTCTGGAAGGGTAGAAATAATGGACTGTGGAGAGGGAATGTCAAAAATAATTATCTGTTACCTTGACATGGACCATCAGTAAGCCAAATGTGTGCAGACACAAATACACTCCTCAACATTTAAATTGCAACACCACGAAGGAAAAGTTGTGGAATTATGGAAATCATAGAATTGATAGACATGTTAATAATAATAATAATATGCAAATGATAAAAAAGAGAAACATAATAATCTTGATTCATTCAGTATCCAGTATGAGTGCAACACACAGAAATTCACATCTTCATGCCTATCAATGCTATCAATGAGGTTATTAATGGTTGTCTGGGAAATGTTCTGCCACGCTAAATGCCCTAGGGCACAAAAAAGCATCGAGATCCACTGTTGGCAGCTGCCTTTGCAATTGCTGACCAATAATGTCTCAGATGTGCTCAATGGGAGACAACTCCAGAGATGCTGTAGGTCATGATAGCATGTTTAGGCCACGCAGACCAGGGCCGGGCCGACACAGAGGCTGGGGAGGCTCCAGCCTCAGGGCGCTCCAGGCTCAGGGCGCAGGCCAGCTCCCCAGCCTCTGGGCGGCAGCCGGCAGGCAGTCCACTGACCACATCCATGGGCCCCCAGGAAATAATGCGGTCTGCGGTCTGCGGTGAAATATGGAGCGGCTGGCGGCGGCGATACAGGACCCGAGGAGCAGGGGAGAGGAGGCGTGTCACTTTCCTGATAGGCCGGCGTAGGCGGCGCGATGACGTCATCGCGCTGCCTACGCTGGAGGCTGCCGGCCTATCAGGAAAGGGACACACCTCTCCCTGCTCCAGCCCGAGACACAGCCAGGGAGCCGGCGGTGGCGGGAGCTGGAAGGAGAAGGAGAAGGGCCGGCTCCACTGTGTTTGAAGAGAGCAGGATGGGCAGCCGGCGTGGAACTGAAGAGGAATGGAGTCCTGGTGTCCAGTGCAGGGAGCCCAGACATCCAGTGTGTGTGACAAGGTAAAAGTGCACCAATCATGTATCCATATGTGTAATGTATGTAGTGCAGTGTGTGATCTACACACTGCAGTACATACATCACACACTACAGTACATATATCACACATCTCACACTGATGTATGTGCTGCAGAGTGTAGTAAATGCACAGGTGGCTATTATAGCCAAGAGATAATGTCCAGGAAGATCCGCCATATTGGACTGTGCATTTACTACACACTGCACCACATACATCACACACCCTGCTTTACATACATCACACACTGATATATGTAGTACACTGTGTGTGATGTATATGGTGCAGAGTGTAGTAAATGCACAGGTGGTTGTTATAGCCAAGAGATAAATGTCCAGGGAAGATCCGCCATATTGGACTGGACTTTATCTCTTGGCTATAATAACCTGCTGTGCATTTACTACACTCTGCACCATATACATCACACACAGTGTACTACATATATCAGTGTAAGATGTGTGTGATGTATATGGTGCAGTGTGTAGTAAATGCACAGGTGGTCATTATAGCCAGAGATAATGTCCAGGAAGATCCGCCATATTGAACTGGACTTTATCTCTTGGCTATAATGACCACCTGTGCATTACTACACTCTGCACCATATACATCACACACAGTGTACTACATATATCAGTGTGAGATGTATGTAAAGCAGGGTGTGTGATGTATGTGGTGCAGTGTGTAGTAAATGCACAGGTGGTCATTATAGCCAAGAGATAAAGTCCAGTTCAATATGGCGGATCTTCCTTGGACATTATCTCTTGGCTATAATAACCACCTGTGCATTTACTACACACTGCACCATATACATCACACACCTCACACTGATGTATGTAATACAGTGATGTATATGTGCAGTGATGCAAATGCGTATGATAGTGGTGAAAATTATTAGTGCCCCCCATTTTGATCAGATGTGAGGCAACCAGCTCTGAGTCTCCGGACACAGTACAGGGATTCTAATAACCGAATAAGTCTATGAGTTATAAGAACCGAATGATCCTCTTACTTATAGACTCATTCGATTCTTTGAGTTTAAAGAATCCTGTCACCAGAGCAGAGAGCACTACTGAGTCTATTGCAGTAGTGATAAGGGACACACAGGACAGTCAGCAGAGAGATGAGAGAAATGTCAGGACACAGAGTTTAGTTTACAGGGATCCTCATTCAGATTGAATTAACCCTTTAGGATCAAATTGGTTTCTCAAGGAGATATATGTATGTTAAAGGCATCCCTTCTTCTGAAACATCTGTCTCACTCAGTAGCTCTATAACTAAGGCTGGATTCACACGTCTGTGGAACACGGTCTGTGTGATACCGGCCTGGATTTCTTCTGCGTGCAGAAGCGCACTGCGTAAGTGGTTGCTATGATGCTGTGTGCTTCCTGCTGCCGCCGCAGTGCGGTGACACACTCGTATAGATCAAACCAGTGCAATACTGTACCGCTGCGGCAGCAGAAGCGCACGGCGTCATATCAACCACTTGTGCAGTGCGCTCCTGCACTCAGAAGAAATCCAGACCAGTATCACACAGACCGTGTTCCATGGACGTTTGAATCCAGCCTAAGGGTGGGCTCACACTAGCGCTATGGATTCCGTTACGGCTTTCCATTATAACATGGTTATAACAAAAAATAACGGAATCTATAAGATAGAGGTCAAAACGGAAGCCTTTAAGAGGCATTCCGTTTTGCTTACATCATAGTAGAAGTCTATAGGAATCATAACAGATCCATCTGGTTTCCTGTCGACAGGATTAATAACAAACATACATATCTAAATGGCGGCGGAGGGGGGGGGGGGGCGCACTTGGGCAGCTCAGCCTCTGTTGGTGGTGGACCTTGTCCCAGCCCTGACGCAGACTGCTCATAGTAGCTTGAGCAACATATGGCCTGGTATTGACTTGTTGGAAAATGGCTCCTGGGACACTTTGAAAAAATGGCGTTACCGCTGGTCCATGACCAAATCAATGTCACGCCAAGCTGTTGGTGTATCTGAAATGAACACTAGAGGGGTCCAGCTCCCATACATTATGTCACCCCACACCATAATCCTGGGAGTAGAAACAGTGTGACGTTCAAGGCCACTTCATTGCATGGTCTCCAGACCAATCTTCAGCTATCATTGCATCGGAGACAAAAAATGGAACTCATCGCTGAAGAGGATAAACCTCCATTCCAGCTTCCATTGCTGTCTTGCTGTGCACCATGATAGCCTTTAAGAGTGGGGGTGTGACATCATTGTAACACCTGAAGCTGGAAGTGTGGGTTGTAGACTAATATCTTGCAAATAGCTTCAAATGGTTTATGTAGACACTGTTTGCTGCCCTAAGCTTGGGATATGATATCTAATTTCACTTGCAGTACAGAATGGATCCCTACGCCCCATTCTTCGGATCAGACGATTGGTCCGTGCAAAGGGTCTGCATCTGTGCACCTGTTGCTGTCATTCCAGTTCGTAGTTCTCCCAACTAGTGATGAACGGCATAGTCAATATTCGAATTTGTGATATTTTGCTAATTTTTGTCCGAATATTCGCCATTCGGCAATGTAATATATTCGCGATAAAAATTTGCGATTAGAATACTCGCCATCAACACTAAGGGGTAGAAAACTTTCCTATTGGTTGCTAGGGATGTTGCTAAGTGCCGATTTTCGTGCTAAATTCGCGATTAGAATATTCGCAATCAACACTATGAGCGAATATGAATATATAGCCCTATATTCTAAATATTCGCGAACTCTCGAAGTGGCGATATTCACAATTAAAGTTCACAATTCGAATATTCGCGCTCAACACTACTCCCAACCACCGGGACATTCAGTGGTGAACAGTGTGGACAACTCAGCCTAGACTTTTAGAAATTTGCTGGAGTGCTACACCAAGGTCTCTCAGTTCAAGGATTCTGTTCCTCTCAGTTTGTGACAAGTGGTGATAACTGGCATGTCAATGAACAGGAGGCATCACACAATCATGGCACATGACTTGATCTGATTTTTGAAGTTTCATATGGCTAAAAAACTTTGCTTTCAATTAGTTTTTTATGCCCTTCCCACCTGCTATAGATTGGCACTAGCGGGATAGGTGCTTGAAAATTAGATAATTTACAGATACCTCTCCTGCCTCGATTTGCATAATGTTACGACTTGTCCTATATATACACTGTATAATTAAATTAGCAGAAGCATAAAATAACAGCACAGTGGCTCAGTGATGAGTACTGGTTAGTAATTACAGTATATACTGATTCCTTGTCATTTTTAAAGGTGTTGTCTGAGATAATTAAAAATCCTAAACAAGCCCTTCACTATCCTAAAATGAAGAATCATGCTCAAACCTTTGTCAAGTACAGTTCTCTGTGGCGCTAGTACAATCCCCTTGTTGCTGCTTGTTTACAAAGTGCAGTGGTGACTGGCCGGTACACAACTTATCACTGCTGAGCTAATCACTGTCCTCTGAGGTCTACCACTGAGCAGGGTCGTCTTTAATATTGATTGGACCCTGGGTAAGAATTTACTTGGGCCCTTTGGATCCTGCCTTCCCACACCCTACCATGCAATCATGCCCTCCACCACAACACACACACAAAAAATGTGCAGTGTGTGAGTATATCATAGCTAACCCACTACTTTCCCATAGGGAAGCATTGGCTATTGCGCATGCGTGGTTTCATAGAGATGCTTTGAATCAATGCATTTCTATGAGGAGTGTTTAGCGTGAATGCCAGTGTTGCACGTTGTGCAACACTAGACTAGGAAGCACCTCTAGTGGCCGTCTGATGAGTGGTCACTAGAGGTGTTCCTTGGCAGTAATGTAAATACAGCTTTTTTTCTGAAAAGGCAGTGTTTACATTAAAACGCTTGCAGAGACACGCTATAGCCACCAGCACTACTATGTTTAGCTGTTGTGGTTCTGGGGGCTATAGTGTCCCTTAATATAGAGAAAAAAATTATAATCAGCACAAAAGTATCAAATAAAATGGCTGTATCATTAATCTAAATATTAAATAAGTACAACTTCTGACACAAATATATAGTATTTTGCAGATTACTTTTTTTTTTTTACTGTAAATTTTTACACTTCTGAAGACTCCAACAGGCTCAGGATCAGCTAGGGCAGCTGGGCTCAGGGAGGAAGTGGGCACCGCTCTACAGTTCAGGAAGGAGACCGGGGCTCGGCTCACCCTAGCATTGCAGTGGCTCCACGTGATGTCACGGCGCATGGCATACGCAAACGACAGGGGAAGTTGAGAGGAGCAGCAAGCAAGTACCGTATTTTTCGCCCTATAAGACACACCGGTCCATAAGACGCACCTAGGTTTTAGAGGGGGACAATAAGAAAAAAATATTTTTCAAGACACCTCAGGTCAGTCCACCAATCAGACCCCAATGTTAATAAGACCCCAATAAGACCTCAGATCAGACCCCCAATCAGACCTCAGCTTAGACCCCAATGTGAATGAACCCCAGTCAGACCTCAGATAAGAGCCCCATGCCTCTCATAATCCCCATATGCCTCATATCAGCCCCCATATAAAGTAAAATAAAAAAAACACCTACCTTTCCTGCTCCAGACGCCACCCCTCCTCACCGCCCTCACTCGGTCTTTCTCCTCTTCAGTCTGCTGTGCTGTGAACTGGTGCACACAGTGTGAGGTTACAGCGTGACCTCACATGTGCGCAGGCTTCACAGCGGAGAGCTAAGGACTAGGAAGCGGTGAGTATAAAGCTTTCACCGCTTCCCGGTCCTCCGGGTAAGTCCTTCACTATGCGAGCCCGGCAGCTGCCCCTTTTGCCCCACGTTAAAGATGGCCTTGCCACGGAGGACAGACATTGGCTGCAGTGGCGACATGTCGCACACATGCAAATCACTTTGCACGTCACCGACACTATGAGTCTAAGGGCTCATTTAGACGGCTGTATGTTTCTTTTCACATCTGATCTGCAATTTTGCAGATTAGATGCGGACCCATTCACTTCTATGCTGTCCGCATCTTGTCTTTTATTCCACAACCCCACAAAACAAATAAAATATGTCCTATACTTGTCAGTGAAATCAGGACGTGGCCCCATTGAAGTCTATGGGACCACAAAAATGCGGAATGCAATCCGTTTTTTTTTGTGGACATGCTGAACTGTCCGCAAACAAACAGATCTGCATTTTTGTGGACAGCACAAAAATATACGGCCGTCTAAATGAGCCCTTAGACTGCTGAGGACAGTGATTGGCTGCAGTGGACACATGCTATATACTGGCACACCTCCACAGCCATCTGCATCCAAGCAGCGGCAGGAGGACCAGACCAGTGTTACAGAGAATGGTGCTGGAGAAAAGGGTGCGTGTAAGATGATTTTTTATTTTAGGCTATTACATGGCTTGTGTGAGATTTTTTATTATCTGGGAAAACCCTTTAATTATTTGTAGAGTCATTAAAGACAGTGGAATACTGTTTCGCTTTCTGACACTGAAAATAGACAGCCAATAAATCCCTCCCTGGTGAGGCCTAGCTGGACCTGTTGGCTATTCCTATTGGGACAAGAAACAACAGAGTTAACACTTTAATTGCTAAGTGCATACCCTTGTGGGAAAGGTAGATAAGGCTATGCACTGTACCGCACTGATATGGAACAGACACTAAATGACTGGCACTACTGTATAAATACTACTTGTTGCCTGGCACTACTTTAACTGACACTACACTTTGAAAGTGCTGTATAGTGATCTGGTTACTACTTTAGCTGACATTCAGGTAGTTATATTACTGTAAGGCTGGGAATGTAGACAATCTGTTTCTGTATGCAGTGCTATTGTTTTTGTCCAGTGCTTCTTTAGGTAGGTTTTCCTCTATTACAACTTTGTCCTGCATTAATATGCACAAATGGTTTCCCAGAGGTCGATGCTGGTTGCATGGTCACCAGAAATTGGTGCTGAAGTGGAAACTAACCCTTGGTCTTTATAAGAATTGGTCCCATGGGGTTTGAACTGTACTTTGTGTGACTCAGAGGTTACAGCCCTTACAGCTGCCCTTCTTCAGGATTAATGTGAATCTCAAAGTGTTGTAAATAGATTTTAGTCAGAAGGTCTAGACTAGATAACGAGAAAGAAATCTGTAAATTTACAACCACAGTCATCAAAATGTAATAAAAGCTAAATAAATAAGGAGCCAATTTGATTCAAATGTAAATGATAGAAAGCTGATGCTGTCCACATGTGTTACCCATCAACATCTCCTTTATTGTAAGCAGGTATATTTTCAGAACAAGCTTAGGTTCTAGTTACATTGGAAGAGGAAGCATTTGTCTATTTTGGAATGTCACTATTTGGATTGTATTTAATCTATTGTTTCTGTTTTGCTAATGTTATATAACCTTCATTCACCTCTGAGCTTGGCCCAGTGTAGAGTAGAGTCTGTCTCGTTACATTTTACATATTTGTTACAATTAAAAAGGCAAATTGTATTATGGAAATTCTGGCTTGTCTAAGATGGTATTCAATAATACATCTCAGTCTATTTGTTTAGTCTGCATTTAGTACTGAACCAATATCACGTGACCCATTGTTACAAAGCTACTGGGAGCTAGAATGTATCATGTTTATACAGGTGTTGGCTTTCATTCATTATAGTGCAAACTAATAAACTGGATAAGACTAAAGGAGCATTTACATACACCGACTGAGCATGCAATTATCAAAAAGGAACTGTTCCTTCCCCATAACTGCCTGCTCATCAGTGGAGGAAAGCGCTGGATGTACATGCAGCAATCACCTTCACTATATGGAGATGAGCAATGGTTATTGCTAGTGTTCAGCGAAGCGAGCTTCGCACTAGCAAGTTGTTTCGTTCAAAACTTTAGATTAATACTGTACAGAGATCTATCTCCGTACAGTATAAAAATGTATGGGCTCCGATTAGCTGAAGCTCATTAATCGCGTGTGACTTCATTAAATAACTTCTGCAGTTGATTTTTAAAGAGGGAAACCATTTTAAAACTTGAAACCGAACTTGGCTTTGGTTTCAACATCGGCTTATCGAAGCCTATACATTCTAATACAGTATGGAGATGGATCTCTGTACAGATTTCTAAGTTTTGAATGAAGCAACTTCAGATGTAGGCTCCGAAGGTCATTTTGCTCAACACTAGCTATTGCAATCGCTCATCCTCATACAGATTTATTGTTTCTAGACAGCAGATTGCTGTTCACACAGCATGATCTACTGCCTGTGAACGATAATTTAGGTGTCTGCATAAGCAATGATTTCACCCGATGAACATGCTTCTTGCCCATTCATTTGGTGATCTGCGGTGCCTTTACATGGGCCTAAATCCAGCTTAAAGGAGTTGTCCCAGTTCAGCAAATGGCATTTATCATGTAGAGAAAGTTAATACAAGGAGGCACTTACTAATGTATTGTGATTGTCCATATTGCCTCCTTTAATGGCTTGATTTATTTTTTCATTACAATACACATTGCTCATATCCAGGGGTTGGGACCACCCTGTAATCCAGCAGCGGTGGCCATGCTTGCACATTATTGGAAAAGGATCCAGCCTCTACACTACACTTTGCTGAAACCAATACTGCTCTATGGATTCTTTTTATATCACCCAACTGAAGACATTGAGTGAAATATGCTCCGTTGCAGCACTTTCCCACACACATTGTTACACTTTGTACAAAAAGATGTGCCTAAAGATAAAAATTAAAAGTCTACCAGTATAGATCATCTGTAGAAGCTGTCTGAAGTTGTTTTTTGCTCAATGTTATTTCTAGTGTTCAGCGAATCGAAGTCCATCAAGTGGACTTCGATCTGAATTTCAGGGCAAATTCGATTTGCCGCAAAGCCGAATTTCCTTGTGCTTTGTGGTAACAAATCGATTTCCTGAAATGGCTATAATTTTTTGTTTTTAAATCATACTTACCTCATGCATTTGAGCGCGAAGAGCTGTCCGCCACCATTTTGATTAAAAATGCTGTGCGAAATCCAGTGCGTAGTGACGTAATCATGGGCTGCGCGAGATTTTACGCTGGATCTTCAATAAAGTTGGCGGCCGTTGGCTCTTCGCAATCAAATGGATGAGGTAAGTATGACTTTATTTATTTTTATTTTACACTTTAATATTAATGTCAAATGCAGCAATCAGCGATGATCGTGGCATCTGAGGAGTACAATGACGGGGTATGGCGGAATCGCCGTTCCCCGTCATTGCACCCACTACTTACAAAGAAATGTGCTTTGTGACTAAGTAATTAGTCATGTAGTGAATTGTTTTGTAAAATTCGACGAAGCAGCCGAATCAAATTTTACAATACTTTGCTCAGATCTAGTTATTTCCTCCAAACATATTAAAGGGTATCTGTCAGCAGATTTGGATTTATGAAACTGTCTGAACTGCTACATGTGCGCTTGGCAGCTGACGATCTGTGTTGGTCTCATATTCTTATTTGACAGCATTGCTGATTGACAGGGCCAGGTACTATGACGTTTTCACGGCCTGGCCCTGTCAATATTTTTGGGATGGACCTCTTCCAGTCACCACTTCTCAGCTTCAGACATTGGTGATCAGTGGTGGTGTCTTCACTTTTCAAATTGTCAGTGGCTAGTTAATTACTTAAAAAAAAAAAGCATAAAAATGTACTAAACATGTGTATTTGCCAGGTGACTGGTGTGGGTAAGCAGGCGAGGGGGGATAAAAACTGGGTGACTCCCAAAGAATCTTAAAAATATGGCATGTCTGTTTATGTCATGTGACTGTAGTTCGGTTTCCTGCTATACTGGTCTTAGTAACTCTCCTTTTGCAGTTCCTAGTTGCCTATATACTTACCTTTGGGCTTACATAACATAGGTAAGACAAACATTTTTAAGCATAAATTATAACATTGCACTAAGAAACTGTAGGTTAACTGACTGGGAAATAATTAACCATTCGCAGTGCCCCACTGGGTTACTGCATGTACAGAGAATGGGGCAAGCAGAGGCCATATTGTCCATGCGCCCACACCAGGGAGTACTCTGAACTGTAGTACTGTGGTGAAAATGAAAATCCTGGCAGGACAGTACCTAGACGCTTTCTATTAAAATTCTGCAGAAAGCAATGGAGTAAATAGAACCTGATTTTAAACAACATAGGGCATAGTTTCTAGCAGCTGGACTATTTTATTTTAGACTGTTGTAAAGTATACAGTACCAGATTATGTTACAGAAAAGAAACTCCTTTATTGGGGATCGACCATATATACGCTATAATTTGTTTGAAAGGAAGGACACAAGGGGAGGCAAAATCAGAATTTGACTACAACTAGCTCAGCCATGTCTTGAAAATAAATCCATTTTCGTTTTTTTTACAACAAAGACAATCTGATCATTTTTGCATGGAGAACAGATACATTGGCACACAACGAGTTGGTTTTGGACTCTTGAAGAATAAGTCCCTATATCCAGTATTAAGATAATAAATTGCTGAGTGCAAGCCTGAGGTCTCCAAATTCTTGGAATGTTGGAAAGGTTTCATGTCTCAACAGGGGGTGTTTGTGGTTTTCTTTTTTTTTTTTTCTTTTTGTAAGCAGTTTTAAGATTTTTTGAGTCTTGGTCACTGGTAGAATTTAGTCTAGGATATCAATGTAATACATAAAAAGGTAAATGTATTAAGGCTGGCGTTTAACTGGACAATCTTAGGCAAAAGTGCAATATGCCTGTGAGTAAAATTTGCCAAAATTATTATGAGGTGCATCTTGGACTTTCCTTAAAAAACTAAATTAATTTATGGGGGAGGGAGGTTGCAAGGGAAGCTAATGAAGACTGGCATTTCATACACTTGATTTAGTTTGCTCTACAGTGAGATGTGCCTAATTTATAAAGATATGCAGGCCTCTTAAATAATTTGGCAAATCCATGTATCCTATGCAGGCCTCTTAATAAATTAGGCAAATCTCCATGTGGCATAGAGGGCATAGATTTGAGCAATAATTTACACCAGTTTCTTGGATGCATTATAGTCAATTTGCCATAACACAAGAGACCACGTCCCTCTAAGCCCCACCGACATCACAACCACTTTTCTGAAAAGTGGTTAGTGTGGTGTAAAGCTCCAAAAAGTTGCAAATATTTTATGCTTCCACAAAACGATGCAAATTCTGATGTACAGGGGCATCTAATTCTCACTATGCCTACTAGATGAGATGCAAGTAATAGAATATTTTTCAAATGCTTTTTTTCATTCTCTGCTCATTGTGGCACACAACTTGTCAATATAATAGTCTACTTAGCTTAGGTTGCCCAGATAGCAGAGGCTAGAGAATTAAGATGAAGCTTGTAAGAATTAGAAATGGAGCAATTATTACCAGCTTCTCTATAATCACAATGCTGTGTGCAATGTCACATGGGGCATTTTATGGTGTTAATGACCTCATGTAGTGATTTTTACTTAACTGGTATAACACCAAAGTAGAGTTATTTATTATATTATACTGTAGACATAAAATTGCCGTGAATTCTAATCTATTTCCTTTATCATATACTGACTAACTGTTCATCATGTAAAGCATTATTACTGAAAGCTATTTTTTTTATACAGGTGTGGGATGATAACTTGGCCAAGTCAGCTGAAGCCTGGGCTGCCACATGCATCTGGGACCATGGACCGCCCTACTTAATGAGATTCCTTGGTCAAAACCTCTCTGTGAGAACAGGAAGGTATGAAAGTGATTCACATTATTATTTTTTACATTATGTTTTAGTATACTGTACAATGTATGTTAAGCTTTCTAAAACAATAAGACCACAAATGACACCAGTGTCTTCTCAAACACATGTCACATAGGCAATAATATGGAAGTCAGGCAACCCTCTCCTTAAGGCTACATTCACACGACCGTGAATGTGTCCGCGTCCGTTCCGCAATTCTGCGGAACGGGTGCGGACCCATTCACTGTCTATGGGGCCGGACTAGGTGCGGAGAGCACACTAGGTGCTCTCCGCTTCCGCATTTGCGGAGCGCGGCCCCGAACTTCCGGTCCGCGGCTCCGCAAAAGATAGAACATGTCCTATTCTTGTCCGCAGCCTGCGGACAAGAATAGGCATTTCTATGGGGGGTGCGGCTGGGTGTATTGCGGATCCGCAATTTGCGGATCCGTAATACACTACGGTCGTGTGAATGTAGCCTAAGGGTGTGGCTACATGGCGACACTGATGTAGAGGTCATCCCATAGAAATAGGTTGCAGTGTGATTCTTATGTGTGCCGTGATTGCGATCCCTGAATCATAAAGAATCCAACTCTGCTGGACCCCAATCATTTCTAAGGGATCACTGCTACATTGTGATGCCCCTGCGATTCTGGCCACAAACAATGTCATCGTGAAGCCGTACCCTTAAGGAAGAGGGATTTTCTTGAGAAAACTCTCTAAAAGAGAAGCTTCCTTTGTTGCCGGTAGCAACCATTCACAGAACAGCTTTCATTTGTTTTTGTGCTCTTGGAAAAAAGAAAGCAGGGCTGTCACTGAGTACTTAACATCAATTAAGAGGCAGAAATTGAGACATTTAAGTCCCACCCCTTGGATCACCCAACATCTCTCAAGTGGTCCATAATGCCCACAAAACACCCACTTTAGGGCCAGGCTTACACAAGCCACTTTTATGACCTAATTTAAGCGATTGTCCTGACAAAATCGGCAAAATGTTATTGGTTGCTGTTGGCAAACAAAGCATTTTCGCTATTAGCAGTAGTTTACTCAGAGCTTTTGATGTTGATTCCGACACCAAAAGTACACCGTAATTATTGTAGAAAAATGCATCAAATCTGTCTCCCAAGGGGTCTGTCTCTTCAATGGGAGACAGTGACTGGCGCTTTTTTCAATGGGAGACGGTGACTGGCACTTCTACTTTCAGCGTGGTGCAAAAAGAAGAGTTTGACCTATCTTGCAATGGTTTTCATGTGGGAAGCAGCTCTGAGACCACAGCAGGTGGCTACAAACTGATCAGCTCCACCGAATGTGGCTTATCAATTTAAAGATCCTACACAGAACCCATGGCAGAAACCCAAGGCTCAGATTTCTGATGCAGGTTCCACAAGCAAAACACTTATGCTTTTGCCCATGTGACTAACCCATGTGACTTCATAAATCTCAGCCAATCTGTGCCAAAAAACTGGTGTACGTGCCTTGCACCAGATTTATTATGTGATGTAGACACATTTTCCACCTCACAAGTCACAATATCTTGAAAAGGCATGTGGCTTAGGGCTCATGCACACAAGTGTATTTTTGGTCCACATCCAATCCGCATTTTTTCTGGATTGGATGCGGACCTATTCACTTTAACAGGTCTTTAAAAATGCAGACAGCACTGTGTGCTAAATAAAGGAGTTAGAGGCACTCACATTAAGCACTGTCTCTTATCACTGTTGACAACAGGCTTAGTAGAAAGTTTATTATCCTGTCTCCAGTCCACCTTCAGCAGTGTGGAGAAACAACGTTTTTTGTGACTGATTCTATCTCACTGTTTTTCCAATGGTGAATGAAGGGAGGGGACTAGGTTAAGCACTTTGATCCCACAATTCAAAACCTTTGATATGTCACTATCCTATAACAAAAGTTTGAAAGCGCAATTACACTTTTAGACAGAAATAATTAGAGATGAGCAAATGTTTCAAAAATTCTATTCGGCCGCTTCGGCGAACTTATTCGCGTCGAATCGCATTATTAAATGGCTATTTCCTGGCTGCAGAGAGCCTTTATAGTGGTGTAGAACACTGTGCCTTGCAGTAACACGCATAGGGAGTCTGCTTTGGTAGTGAAAAATTACTGCAAGTTAGTATGACATGCAGATGACAAACCTCGCTCTTAGAATCACTGCACACTTCACTTATATTGGCAGTCACGGGGCCAAAAATGACCAAATAATTCAAATATGAACTCAACCTTACAGGTCGATGTTAGCGCCAAGAAGCAGCGCACTCCTTTCACACCGTCATCAGCTGATTCCACATAGATGTCTACAGAACCTGTTCTATTAAACGCATAAACAAGTAGAGCCCCCCAACAGAGTGGAGAGGGTGTCAGCAGTAAGTTTGTGTTGATGTCACTGATAATTTTGCCCTTCCTCTGATCCGTCAGAACAATAACCCACAAAAAACGGATCCTGTCTGTGAATCATCCACCTTCACTCGGTCAGCATTTGGTCAGTAATCCATCAGTATTGCTAATGCCAAAAAAAACAGGAGTGAATCCAAAACAGAGATGACATGTGAATGAAATATTTGCACGTCTTCTATGTTTTGTAGCCACTCCTGCTTTTGGCTACCAAATCACAAGCCAATTCTGATGGGACGATACAGGCCTTATAGCTGCTACACAGACAGGATCAGTTGTGTGTCTCATTTTTCCTTCCTTCTGACAGAACAGAAGAAGGGTGAAAAAAATGATGATGCCATTCATGCAGAAAGGCAAAATAGTCATGAAGTGGGGAGGGTGGGTACAGCATGAGAAATCCACAAAGTGGCCCTATGACATAGTGGTGAGGTGAAATCAGCATGAGGAGACCGCAGAGTGACCCAATGACAGAGTCTGGAGGTGGCAGCAGCATCAGGAGGCCACAGAGTGGCACAATGACAGCGTGGAGGTGGTGGCAGCATCAGAAGGCCACAGAGCAGCACAATGACAGAGTGTGGAGGTGGTGGAAGCAGCAACATCAGGAGGATGCCACAGAGTGGCAAATAATAGTGTGGAGGTGGCAACATCAACATCAGGAGACCACAGAGTGGCAAGGTTACATAGTGTGGAGGTGACAGCAGCATCAGGAGACCACAGAGTGGCAAGGAGATATAGTGTTGAGGTGGCAGCAGCACCATCAGGAGACCACAGAGTAGCAAGGTGACATAGCGTGGAGGTGGCAGCACCATCAAGAGACCACAGAGTGGCAAGGTGACATAAAGTGGAGGTGACAGCACCATCAAGAGACCACAGAGTGTGAAGGTGACATAGTGTGGAGGCGACATCAGAATTCGGAGACCATGGAGTGGCAAGGTGACATAGTGTGGAGGTAGAAGCAGCATCAGGAGACCACAGAGTGGCAAGGTTACATAGTGTGGAGGTGGCAGCAGCATCAGGAGACCACAGAGTGCCAAGGTGACATAGTGAGGAGGTGGCAGCAGCATCAAGAGACCTCAGAGTGACCCGTTGACAGATTGGGGACGTGGGTGGCAGTATGAGTACCAGCTAAAGATGGTGGCCTGGTGGGTGAAAAAAGGAGCACTTGGCATCAGATGAGTGGAATCAGGTGGGTGGCAGCATCAGAATAGAAGCTGAGGCAGGTAGCCAGAAGAAACCGGTCTCTTTTGTCAAAGTGTTGGTGTGGCACCATGGATAATGCATCAAGCGATAGTGGGTGGAAATCCAGGCTGATTAATTTTGACAAAGGTCAGTCTCTCCACATTTTGGGTGGACAGGCGGGTTCTTCTTGGGGTAACTATGGCCCCCACCGCACTAAACACCCACTCTGATGCCGCACTACTGGCCGGGCAGGACAGCTTTTCCAGGACAAACTCTGCTAGTTGCGGCCACAAATCCAGTTTGGCTGCCCAGTAATCCAGCGGATCTTCAATGTGGGGTGGAAGGGTGCAGTCCAAGTATGCCACCACCTGCTGGTTCAGGTCCTGCTCCAGGTCTAGCTGCTGCTGCTTGTAAGTAGTTTCTTCACTAGGCAGGTGAAGAAAGCTGCTCATCAGTGACTCTAGACTCAGGTTGTTGCTGATGGAGCTGGAACTGCTCCTACAACGACCCCCCCCCACCCTGCCACAGCAGCCATGGTAGATGAACTGTGAGTGGATGGACGATGGCGCAGATAGGCAGCGGCCAACTGACTACATAGGATATCTCCTAGGTGGAATGGTGGAATGACATTGTTCATCCCGTAGTCCTGGCGACTGACAGATAACGTGGCCTCCTCAAAGGCCTCCTCATGGAACAGGTTCTGTGGACATCTATGTGGAATCAGTTGAAGATAGTGTGAAAGGAGTGCACTTATTCTTGGCGCTAACATCAACCTGTAAGGCTGTGAGTTATTTGGTCAATTTTGGCCCCGTGACTGCCCAAATAGGTGAAGTGTGCAGTGATTCTAAGAGTGACACCTTTTATCTGCATGTCACACTGACTCACAGTATTATTTCACTACCGCAGCAGACTCCCTATGCGTGTTACTGCAAGGCACAGTGTTCTACACCACTATAAAGGCTCTTTTCAGCCAGGAAATAGCAGTTTTTAATGCGATTCACTGCGAATAAATTCGGATCTAAACAAATTTTTTCTGAAAATTCGGCGAACCGGCCGAATTGAATTTTTTTTTAAATTCGCTAATCTCTAGTAGTAATATAATATCCGATATACAAGTATCTCTGTAAAAAATTATTTATTTGTTTAGATATCAATCTATTTTACAACTGGTGAAACCATGGTATGATGAAGTAAAGGACTATGCATTTCCATATCCTCAAGACTGCAACCCCAGATGTCCTTTAAGATGCTTTGGACCAATGTGTACACATTATACCCAGGTAACATCCCCGCTTTACACTGTGTTTTTTTGCCCTATTTCTGTGTTCTGGCAACAAACCATTACTTTATGTCTTTCCAAAAAGATGGTTTGGGCAACAACGAACAGGGTAGGCTGTGCGATCAACACTTGTCACAACATGAACGTCTGGGGTGCCGTATGGAGAAGAGCTGTCTACTTAGTCTGCAACTATTCACCCAAGTAAATGCATCTCTCTCTCTCTCTCTTCACATCTATCTATCTATCTATCTATCTACCCCTCTAGTTTGTAATTATCATTTTCTCTTTTAGGGGAAACTGGATTGGAGAGGCACCATATAAAGTTGGGGTTCCGTGTTCTGCATGCCCACCCAGTTATGGAGGCTCTTGTACAGATAACCAATGCTTTCCAGGAGTAACTTCAAACTACTTATATTGGTTTAAGTGAACTGATCCAATGCAGGATATTTTCTTGGAATGCAAATTTTAGAATGCTGTAAATTTTTACAGTAACAAATGGGAATTGTAGCGTGTTAGCTAATTGTAATATCAGTGATCAAGCTTATCCAGATACAATGACTGAACAGCAACATTGTCACTAATATATTAAAAGAAAGTGCATTACAGCTATATATTCTGTCAACTAAAAAATATGGGACCTAATTCAGATGCAGCATGGCTGTGGCAAAACAGACAAGTAGCATGACTATACATACGTTGTGCAATTTCTACTGCCTTGCTACTGCTGGAACTCAGTCATAGGGCAGGTTTATTACAATCTAAGCCTCCAATCCTACTGATCTAGTCTAAACCAAATGCAAATCACTATACCATTGTATCGATTTCAATTCTTGCACACAAAAATACTTGTGTGAGATTTGTGTCAAATATTCTGTTTATTGCATATCAGTTTTGGAGAGAAAACCACGACTGGCCTTAGGTGACTTGTGCATACCTTCTGTCATATTCAAACCATGAAACCATATAACCATACCAATCAGTGTCTAACTATGAGCACCATACTGTATGGAACTAAATAAAAGTGCCATGCATTGTCCAAATAATACTGCCATACTGTTACCTAAACAGCAGTGCTACACAGTGCTGCCACTTTCATACACAGCAAAAATGATGTACTATACAGTAGTGCATAAAGTTAATAGCTCCATATAGTATGCAAATAATTCCATCATGTAGTGATCAAATAATAGCTTCTTATAGACAGTAAAAATACTGTACAGTACAATGTCTGGAAAAAAAAAATTGGCTATACAATTAATATTAGGATTAGTCATCGTTACAAGCCCTAGGTCAGACTGAGCAGGTCACGCTCACCAGAGGTCAGCCCTGGGTAAAACAACTGGGCCAAGAAAATACATAAAGGGGCAAATTTATAAAGACTGGGGTAGAGGAAAACTGGCAAAGTTGCCCATAGCAACCAATCAGATTCCACCTTTGATATTTCAGAGCTCCTTTGGAAAATGAAAGGTGGAATCTGATTGGTTGCTATGGGAGTTCATTTATCAAACTGGTGTAAAGTAGAACTGCTTTAGTTGCTCATAGCAACCAATCAGATTCCTCCTTTAACTTTTCAAAGGAGCTTTCCAAAATGTAAGGTGGAATTTGATTGGTTGCTATGGGCAACTAAGCCAGTTCTACTTTACAGCAGTTTGATAAATGACCCCCTTGTTTTTTACTTCTTATAGTATGAATATCTATAGCTGAATAGAACGTTCTCTTTGGTTCTCAGTAATTCTATCAGTTGAAAGTGTTTAACATTAGAGGACCTGAGGTGCTTTACTTAGTTAATTACTGCCCCCCCCCCCCTGCCAATAAGCTGTTTGAGGGGGTCATGGTGCTTGTGGAAGCACTGCGTCCTCCTCATTGTCTACTTAGAAGTGGCAGTGCAGGATATTGCAGCTTTGTTCCTTTTACTTTCAACCTGGAAAATCCCCTCCATAGTTCATTTTCCATATGTAGATTTTACGTATGTCTATGTATTTTACTGTTCAAAGTGTTATGTCACATAACCTCTTTCAGTCAGGTTTTTTATTTAAGTTTCATTAGGTGCTCAACATTCCTTCTGGTGCTATGTGCGTAATCCTGTAGGATCAGAAATTTGTGTTATATTCAAAATGTAAATGCACAAATGCAAGTGATTCAGAATGAATTCTTCATTGTCCAGATGTTCACATTTGCATTTTTTTGCTTTCCATTAGGAATTCTCATGCTTTTCATGGCATGAATAGTTTAGTTTATAGCTCTATTAAAGGGGTTTAAGGACTTTCATATTGATGGGCTATCCTTAGGATTGGGTATCAATATCAGAAATTGATCAGCCAACGATCACCCGACGATCTCCCCGATCAGCTGTTTTGGTCAGCTGCCAGCCCTAGTAACTATACAGTCGATGGTAGGTTCCATTCACTGTGTAGTTTCCAGAGCCTGCATACTGTATTCACTTAAATAGGAGCTGGGCTGCTTTGCATGTTTCGATCCAACCAAATTTAAGGGGTTTTCAATTCACTTACTTGATCTACAGTTACCCCGTTCTCCTAGTTAGCTGAGCATTGCATAACCTGTGATGTCAGCTTCTTTCCCGGCTCTGACGGAGCAGGAGGAGCAGGTCTGCCTCTATGCACAGAAGGTCACTGTGGGCTGTGCTGGTTGGAGCAAAAAGCTTAGCTTTCTGTCCTGTGTCTCCCCTCTCAATGGACTCTTCAACAAAGTTTAACCCCTTCTAGCATCAGCAGCGCAGACTCAGGGCTGGAGGCTCTACCTCAGGTACTGAGCAGCTGCAGGGTTTCCTCTTTTCCAGGCACTGAAGTGATAAATGCTGTGCAAAGGATCTTTCCTGCTCAGCCTGCAAACACAGAGCTGACAAAGACTGGAGAAGTCCTCTCCTCTGTACTATTCTGCTGGCTGTGAGGAAGTGTCTGCAGAGCATTGCAAAAAAACAGGTAGGGGGAAGATCCTTTGTGTAGCAGCAATGTCATTGTACTGTACAGATGGGACATGAGTATGCCAGCAGTCAGACTGCAGACAGGGCAGCAATTTTATTTACTCCATTTGCTGCCCCCACAGCTCTGCAACTGTATGTCAACAAAGGGGCCAGAACAGAACTAGGGAATAAGGAAATTATATACATGCTTATCTTATGTATATATTGCTGACCATCAGATTTACATTGCTTTATTTTATTTTTACATATCTCAGACAACCCCTTTAAGAAGAGCTGGTAGAACTTATTAGTATGTACAGTCAGCCTTTCTATACTTTCTATACCTTCTATACCAAACTTAGCGGCAGCATTGAATGTCTGTAGACACATGGAAACTGAGTGGAACATACAGTATAGCAAAAACAGTGCCAACAGAAATCATTCAATTAAGAAGGTCTCTCTAATCAGTAGTTACTGTGGGAGTTTCTTCTGAATTCTTTTTATGCTCTAGTCCCATCATGTATTTAAAGGGATTATTCAGGCATGCTCACCAGCCTCATTTCATATCGATGACGCCCAGCAGGTATCAAGCACAGGTCCTACTCCAATGAAGGAGATCCATGTATGATACTCACTGGGCAATGGATGTTTGCCTTGGCGACTGTTCCATCGAGCGTGTCATTGCGCCTTTCCATGCCCAATGTAAGATCGGGTGTCTCTGACACATTCCAATGAGTCCTGATATTAATAAGTACTCCGCTGTCCCCATCCTCTGCTGCTCATTGACAGTTTCTTCCCAACTGAAATCATCAGCAGCTGGATGGGGAGAGCCGAGAGCTCATGAATATCAGGACTCATTGGCATAGGCTGGGGCTGTTCAATAAAAGATTTATGCAAAACAGCTATAGAAAGTTACCCAGTGTTTTTTTCTAAGGGGATCTTTCACTAGTTTATATTACGCTCTGTTAGGACACCATAAAATTAGTAACAGATTCCCTTTAAATGTGCTTTTGGCATACTGTATGTTTGGCTGGAATACACTGCATACTTATTTCATCTGTATTATAAAGTATAGATGACCATACTTGATAATGCACTGGGGCAGATTTACGAATGAAGATGCGCCAGAATTCGGGTTCAAGTTGAGCCAGGATTCTGGCGCTTATGCTATTCACTTTTACAGTATTAATTGTCTTAGGTACTTTAAAGCTTAGCAGGAAGAGGTGGCTTAGTGGGAAAAGGTCCTCCTTTATGGAAAAAGGGCCTGACTTTAGATGTAAAAATGTGCTCCAACTAGAAGTTGGTTTAAACATAGACTTGATGGCCTAAAGGTGTTCCAGATTTCTCAGTCAGTTTCAGCCACTGTGACAAATCTGATGCATCTTTGGACTTTCTAAATCAATCATGTCAAACTCTTGGCCCTCCAGAAGTTGCAAAACTACAACTTCCATCATGCCCTGACAGCCCACATAGCATGCTGGGAGTTGTAGTTTTTCAACAGCTGGAGGGCCACGGATTATCCCTGGTCTAAATGATGGGCAATATTAGTAAACCTGGCCTGCTGTGCTGTAAGGTATATGCATTTGTACAACAGAAGTTGTTGGCAGACGTATGCAGCTCTATAGGTTGGTATATGGCAGCACACCGCGCGTGAGCGACAAACATGAGGTGAACAGAGCCTGAAGTGGAATACAACAGTTATGTGCTGACTACTATTTGCATCAGTCAAATGCATTTTATCTACTTATCTCAGTCTAAGATTATCTTAAAGGAAGTGCAGATAATTCCTCCAATTCTAGAAATAATTGCAATCAGAATGGACCGCTGTTAAACCCATTTCTGTTTACATATGCATTGTGGGCATTATTCAGTTATTTATAATTTTAATGATAGCAATTACCTGTAGTTCTTTTAAAATTTGAAGTATAGTTTTTTTTAAGGGCAGATAGCATGGTCTGATATCTTTATCTATAAATCTATAATCTACACATCATCCTGCACAATAAAATGCCTATCAGCTTAGATATATTTTATGTTACAGCAGAGGCTATGTGAGTAACCTTTTCCTCCATTACAATGCTCCAACTATGTCTTGTGACATCCCAGTTGTCCATTACAGTTGCAGTTTGCTGGACCCCAGGTTATAGACAGTTATGCTGCAGTAAATCATAATTAGAACTATTTCACAAGTAAATGCCCTCTCAATAAAAAGTTTTAGTCATTTTGAAGTTTTAAAGGGCAAATCCAATCAATTAGATTTTTTCATATATCAAAGATACATGTGAGACGTTCACATTGGTGAAGTCTGTAATCTGGGTTTATCATTGACTACAGACAGTGCTAATACCAGTCTACTAAACGTTTGCCACTGCCCAGGGATTTCAGCCACAGAACTGGAAATTTGTCATGCCATTCTAAGCAAAAGTTCATTCAAATCAATGGCATTTTAAGTAATGGAAATACGTGAGTGGTGCTAAGTGAATGTAGGCACACTATGGAAATCTTTGGTGGTGATCCAGGGCCATCTTTTAACATGTACCTACTGTATGACAGATCAGATCATTTTATGTCAGAGAATCTTAACCTACATTTATATTTACTGTACATGGAATATATTTCATATAGAAATAAAACCATGGCATGAATTAAAGAAGACCTGCCACCTCTGTTGCCTTCAGTAAATACATTGACAACTGGGTATAACGAGTAAAAAAGGGGCACACCCAGTAAAATTTTTGGAGGAATAAAAAAGGAAAGGCACAATGTAGAAAAGCGGCTCCAGAATTGTAATTAAATGAGGAATATTCAAGCTAAATGATAAAACAGACATGTAAGGGGTGGTAAGGGGACAGAACTACTTTAAGTACTCTTACCCTTTATTTGCCCTTAGCCTAGTGCCATGTCCTCCTTGACATGAAGATCTGAGTAAAACATAATTGTTCGGAACCTGCTACCATATTCCACAAATGAAAAATTGTAGTTGTTAGGAATCATATTGTTTAAAGTTTGTGGTGGAAAAAATGTTGGCGCATTGGGACAGATTTCTGGCTCAGAAAAAGAATTTTGGCTCAGCAATATGACAGATTTTCGGGATATGTGAACACATTTTCGACATAGGCCAAGTCAACTAATAGATCGTATAAATTAGACAGTGTGAAGATGCACCAGATTTATCATCCAGCATCAGACACTGTGATAAATTTGTCACATTTGCAGACTTTCTACGTTTACTGTGTCTACAAATTAAACAGGATTAGCAAATGTGAGCCACTGTGTCAAATAATTTGTCTGTTCAGCTCTCAAGCTGGGTTCATATTGTGCTGACAGCAGAGATGGAGATTGTGATTTCACTATCTTAGGATAAGTTGGCCAGAAAAAGAAAAATTCTGGTTGGCAACCCTGGTTTCATTATGTGTACAATTCTAAGCACTTTTAAAGTAAAACTTTTTTTTTATTGTATGATTTAATTTATAGTTAAATGGGCTATCCCATGAACAGCATTTGTCAGTTATGCACAGAATAGACTAGAAATGAGTGAACCAATTCTAATAAATTTATTGCTTTCATCCTCTGTGTGGTATTGGGGCATGTGCTCATTATATTACAATTTGAAGCATGTGCAAACAAAGGCTGTACTATTTTTTTGTACAATTTGTTTTCTCTTTCTAAAATAGCATTACAATAAACTAGATAGAAGTTTCTCTTAATGGCATATCAGAAGGCATATTAAAGAGATTTTCTGGACTACTATGGGCACTCATAGCAGGAGCTAGGGCTCTCACAGGAGAATAGACTTCAGTAGAAGCTGTTTTCCGATGGAAGACTCTATATTGGGTACCTGATTATATACATTGCATTTAATTGCTAGTCGTCAATTTGGTAAATATATCTTAGGTCAATAAATCTTTACATGGACTAGAATCCTGTTGCCCATAACTGCGCCCATCATATTAGTTACATTGTATGTGAGGAAGCTTTTAAGTAGGGTCTGTATTGCATGAATCGACCATCCCACTCTAGGGGTGCTTTTCTGTTGTAAAAACTTTAAACCCTTAGTGACCTGAGTGTTTTGGGCTTTACTGACCAAGTGTTTTTCTTCTTTTTTTCATCGTCGCATTCCAAGAGCTATAAATTTCTTTATTTTTCCGTCTATATTGCTTTAAGAGGGCTTGTTTTTTGCGGGACAAGTTGTAGTTTTTAATGGCGCCATTTTGGGGTACACATAACTTTTGTTTTTACATCATAAATTTTACCACGTTCATTTTTCAGTATAAATAACATGATATCTTTATTGCCTGGGTCAGTACAATTACAGTGATACAAAATACATATGGTTTTTTTTTACATTTTACTGCTTTTTTGCAATAAAACCGCTTTTCTCTTAAAGAAAAAATATGTTTTTGAATTGCCGTTTCCCCAGACCCATAACTGTTTTATTTTTCTTTCTATGGAGTTGTGTGAGGGCTTGATTTTTGCAGGACTACTTTTATTTTTCATTGGTATCATTTTGGAGTAAATGGCGCTTTTTGATCGCTTGTTATTAGGTATATAAGTTTTTTTGGTGGCAACTAAGAATAAATTAGCAATTCAGTTTTTTTTTTTTTACTGCGTTCCCCGTAGGGTATAATTTACATGATATTTATTTATTCTGGATCATTACGGATGCGGCAATACCATACATATGAGGGATTTTATTTTTTTAAAATAAATAAATAAATGTATTTTCATTGGAAAGAAAAGAGAAAAAAAATTATGGAATTTTTTTTATTGAATAAAGGAGTTTTTTTTTTAAATTTTTCCACTTAATAGTCCAACAAGGTGGACTATAATAGACAGCTTTTTGATTGCTTTTAGAATGCAATGCACTATCCCTATAGTGCATTAGATTTTAAAGGCAATGCTATTCTAACATTGACCATCAGGCTGCGCCAGAGAGGCGCAGCCTGCTGGAAATGACTGAAGGCTGGTCTGGGGCTTATACCAGACCCCAGGCAGCCTTCACACACATCGGCACTCGATGATCACATTTGCGGGGTGCCAATCGGAGGCAGAGGGAGTCCGCTCCCTCTGTCAGCACTTTACATGCGGCAGGCGCCATTGCCTGCAGCATGTAAAGTGTTAAACAGACCGGATCGGCACTCCTGACGGTCTGGGCTGTTAGAGTAAGGCTGCGGGGACCAGCAGCCTTAAAAAGGCCCCTTAGTGACCGCTGTAAAAACACGTATGGGTGGTAACTAAGGGGTTAAATGTAGTGACCTAAATAATACTCTGCAAACTCTCTGAAGCTCTCTATGTAGAGACTGATAAATATAAATAAAATTTAAATGTTGGATATTGCAGAATGTATTTATGCGAGAACCATGTCTTGTTATATATTAAATGATGCAGATATTTATTAGTATTAGGTTTGTTTCACTTAGACCTTATATGCTATATATTAATGCTTATCTCCAGTTATAATACAATTAAGCTGTGTTATGGCACTTAACAATTATAGAAACCTTTGGAGTAATTTTTTTGTCATTGCAGTCTACTCATTTAAGCTAAAATAATTTTTTCAATTGGTCTTAAAAATATTTAACTTTTTTCCAATACATTTTTCACTGTTGGTGTATCTGCAGACTATCACTGAATCCATCAGAGAGTCTAACAGTTCGATCTGCAGTCCTTATCTCTGAACTCTTGACAGCTTATAAACACTCATTTAAGCTAAATTCTCATCAAACTGATAAGAATTTAACTATCATGAGTGTTTATTAAATGCTAGGAAACTACAGGCATGGGCTACTGATTAAGCAAACAGAACAGCTCATTGATGGAATTCAGTGAGAAGGAGAAGCAACAGTCTGTAGATGCGCTGAAAACAAAAGCTTTGGAGGAAAGACTGCTGAAAATTCTTAATAAAGAACAAACGAAGAAAACTTAAGCACAAAATTAATAGAATGCAATGGTAAAAATTGCCCTAATAGTCATAAATGAGTAGAATTCAGTGATAAATATTGCGCCAAAGACATCCCAAGCCTTTAAGTATCTACAGAAGGTTGTTTGCCATATGCGTCATTACAGGTTCATGCCTTGTATAGGTAATGATCAGCACTGAAAACACCCACAGTTTTCTCCTTGAACACAGATTTGTGGGAAAGTCTATCTCCTTGGTGCAAATCCCCATCAAAAGTCTCAGCTGCTAAGTTCCTAGAAGAGACTGAGACATTTAGTGGGTATAAACGCCAAGGGGACATGGCTCATCTCCTAAAGAATGACACCAGTACAGAGAAATGGAGACATGGCTCTTTAATGACATATATTGCAAAGTGGCTTCAAGTAGTATGCAGAATAACACTGTAAAAGTTACCTGCAGCTGGAGGTCTGCTTTAAACATTAAATACATGTATATTTGTTTTTTAAGGATTTTAAATTGTAAAAACATATCTACATATATTATACTTTGCTTTATGTATAAATGAAATAATGCAAGCCGCATCAGTAAAGACATAAAGTACATTTACACTTACTGTATTTATTGACAGTGTATTCATTCCATGTCATATGTAGACAACAGACAGACTACATTAGGGTAGAACCCACCATTATAGTGCAAGCACCTACCAATTCTGGCAATTGTGATGTAATGCACCAAAATAAACAGAATCTAAAACGAGCAAACTACGAGTCTTTTGTGATGCTTATATAATACTTATATGAATATATTGCATAAAAATGCTGAGGCGCATTCAAAGGAATAATACAATATACTGAAAGTTTTTGTCACTTTAAATAATCAGCTTTGATGCGTTTCTTAATAAAGTATAAATTATGAAAACCAAACAACCTGCCACAGTCAATAATCAAAGGGGTGTTTTGTCCGTATAGATTAATGATGTATCTGTAGGACATGTCATAAATGTTTGATAGCTGTGGGACCCCTTCCTCTCTGGAGATTAGTCTTCTCTAACCCACTGTTTGGTGATCCTATATTTTGACAGTGATGCGCAATAAACAGAAGAAGAGACAGGTCAAGCATGTATACTGATCCCTCATACATATATAACTTTATCTACAGTATGGATATGACATAAATTGTACAATTGGTATAAGTGTTTAAATAGGTAAACATGGAAATAACATCAATGTCTAGTTGTTGGAGGAAGACTACTGAATCCTACAAATTGTTTCTTACTATAGTGTAAGCTGTAACATATAGAGGAAATAGCTCACAAACTCTACCTATCGATCATTTTCATAAAATTCACCACTTTTCACCATACCTACTTATGAATATCATTACCTACAATGGCAACTACCGTACGTCACTGCACAATAAACCAATATGATTGCTACTGCGACTGCTAGTTTAGTCCAAGTGAATTAACGAATAATTAAGTCTACAAAACATGGTAATTTATTGGATCTATGTATTCGGACCCTTTGCTATGACACTTAAATTGTAGCTCTGGGGGGCTTCCATTTGTCTTGATAATCTTTGAGATGTTTCTACACCTTGATTGGAGTCCACCTGTGGTAAATTCAGCTGATTGGAAATGATTTGGTAAGACACATCCCTGTTTGTATTAGGTCTCACAGCATACCAAAGCAAAAACCAAGCTATGAGAAGAAAAAAACTGCCTGTCGAGCTCAGACAGGATTGTGTGGAGGCACAGATCTAAAGAAAAAGTTTTAAAGAGCACAGTGGCTTCCATAATTATTAAATGGAAGACATTTGGAATAACCAGGACTCTTCCTAGAACTGCCTGCCCCACCAAGCTAAGAAATTAGGGGAGAAGGGCCTTGATAAGAGAGGTGACCAAGAGCCCAATGGTCACACTGGCTTCCAAAGATCCTGTGTGCACATGGAATAAACATCCAAATGGTCAACCATCACTGCAGCCCTCCACCAATCTGGGCTTTCTGGCATAGCCTCTCCTCAGTAAAAGATGCACAAGGACACATTTGGAGTTTACAAAAAACTTACCTAAAATACTCTAAGACTGGTCTATGATCTGATGAAAGATTTAACCTTTTGGCCTCATATATAAGAGTCATGTCTGAAGGAAACTAAACATTGCTCATCATCTGCCCAATACCATCCCTACAGTAGAGCATGGTGTTGGCAGAGTCATGCTGTTGGGGTGTTTATTAGAAGCTGGGACAGGGAGATGTGCCAGGGTCAAAAAAGCTGAACAGACCAAAGTACATAGATATTATTAAAGGGGAACTAAAGCCAGAATTGAAACACAAAAAGAACTAACAAAGTAATCTCCTCATGTGTCTTTGTTATTTGCTCTTGTTTCCTCAGATATCACAATTGCAGATCATGAAAAATAAACTAAAAAAATACATTGTTCTCTCAGGCTGCAGCCATGGTTACAATCATGTGGAACTTTAATGGACTGCAGAGTACTAAATCTACCAAGATAAATCCCACTCCCCATTCCTAAATAGTGCCATAGCAAGGCAGATTTGCCTTTCAAGATCCTACAAAAGCTAGGTTGCCACCATGTGGATCTGTAACAGACTATAGAATACTATATCTACCAAGATAAACTCCCCTCTCAAATATATACAAATATAACCAAACAATAGTTTGTAGCAACAGTCAGTGAGAGAAAATGACTGTTCAGATATAAACCTTCCCCATCTGTCAGAAATTTATCAGATCTTCTTCTGTATTTACTCAAGTTTGTAGGGCTGTGTCCACATCATCTTTTTGTCCTATGACGTTTCGTGACATGATGTACCATATACATTAAGGGGCGGCTTCAGATGGATGTCATAAAGTAGTATCCATGGAAGATGCTGCTGGAGATGAAGCGTCTGGATTTGTTGTCTTTAAAAAAAAAAAAATAGGAGATAACTATAACTACCTGCATGACCCAACTGTTAGTAGCGGGCATCAGTGCACATTATAGAGAAACAGGTATAAGAGTACAGAACTACAACTCCTAGCATGACCAGAATGTTAATGTGATGCTTCAGTAGACATTATGGGTAGAGGGATGTGAGAGGAGATAACTCCAGATTGTTATTATGGAGCATCAGTGGTCCTTACGTTGAGAGGGATATAATTGGCAAGAACTACAACTCTGAGCATTTCTGTTATTATTTGCTATCAGAAGACATTATAAGGAGTAAGTATAAGAAAAGAACTATAACACCTAGTTTTAGACAACTTATAGAAGAAAACACTAGCTTTTCACAAAAACACATGAGCTGGAATCCACATCATGACATGACTAAGGTACAGGTCCTTCGCCCGTTCTCTGCACTACTGAGCTCTGTCTCAGGGGGTAAATGGAGTGAAATGAGATTGGCTAGAGAGGAAGGAACACGGCAGGGAGGCTGATGATAGAGCTTAGAGGAGTGGGAGAGAAAGTGACTGTGGGGACCAAGTGTAGAGACTCTTATAGCAGTGCAGGCAGATCGATCTGCCAGTATTTCAATCAGTGTGGTTTAACCCCACCCCTCTCCTGAACTTTCTGTGTTAGTATGTGATGTCAGGCTTGTTCACTTAGTCGTTCTGTAGCCAAAGATGGAAGAGCACTAGGGGAAAGACAAAGATTTATCAAGACTGATGCTTTCTGCCACTCTTGATATCCCCTGCGCTTCCGGTGGCTGCACCTAATTTATGACTAGGCACATTTTCCTGCAGTCCGTGCGCCTAAACAGAAATCTATGACAGCGCAGAGCTGCTGTAGATTTCTGGCTAAATTTATGCCAGAAAACTGGCGTAAATGAAGATAAATTTGTCAGGGTGGACCGCCTTCTATGCCTTGAGACTCCTCCTTTCAGAAAGTTGTGAAGGTTGAAAAAGTGGGAGATGCAGAAAGTTTTAAAAAAGTTACATTAAAAAGTCGCACCTTGACTTTTAACCCCTTCCTGACACATGACGTGTATACTCGTCATAGAGCACTGCTACTTGGCGCTCCATGACGAGTATACATGTCATGGCATTAAACTGTTACCATGTCTGCAGACATGGTAACAGCGCTGAGACCCCGGCTGTTACACACAGCCAGGGATCTCAGCTTACCTGCCCGGGACCAATGAGGGCGGTCCCAGGCCGGCAATCACTGTGAATGGCTAGTCTGTACAGACTAGACAATCATACTATCCTAATGCCGGCTGAAAGTTTGTGACTATGGGGAAAGTTTCTGATGGACTGTGGGGACCAGGACCTTGTTTAATATGTTAAATATATGTATGTATATATGATATTTTATCCCCCCCCCCGAAGCTCCTGATGTGCCCCCCCCCCATCCCAGGTCATCCCCTCTTCCCCCATTTTCAGGATGGCTGGAGCGGTTAGCTGAGTGTCAGCATACAGCTAACCCTCTGCTTTAAGCGACCGACATCGGTGCTGGCATCGATATCAGCCATTTAACCCCTTCCATGCTATGGTCCATAGGGACCACTGTATGGAAGGGGTTTAGAGATGGAGGGAGCGCAATCCCTCTTCCATCAGACTGCTGCTGTGCTGTGGCAGCGGCCGATAATAGATGGGTTAACAGAGGGAGGGAGCTTCCTCCTTCCCACATCCGGCCGTTGCACTTCACATGCTTCCGGCTTGCCATGGTATAGCTGATCAGGCGCCTGCTAAAGGCAGCAGCTTGATCAGGCTTACTGTGAGTGACAATGCACTGCAGTACACTATAGAGTCTACTGCAGTGTATTGTAAACCATCAGACCCACTGGATCGTTAAGAACCAAGGGGGTTTGGGTAAAAATAAATGGAAAAAAAAGGGAAAAAAGTAAAAAAATCACATTTCTTCTTATAGCCACAAATTTATAATTCATAAAAACCAAAAAAAAAAACACTACACATGTTTGGTATCATCGCGTCCACAACGACCTGATCTATAAAAGGATCATGTTACTTTCCCCGCATGGTGAACGCCATAAAAAAAAGAGAAAAACTATGATGGAATTGAATTGTTTGCACCTCACTTCTAAAAAAAATGTATTAAAAGTGATCAAAAAATGTGTTTGTACCCCAAAAGAGTACCAATCAAACTGTAACCTCATTCCAAAAAAAAGACTCTATATGAGACAATCGCCCAAAAAATGAAAAAAATATGTCCTTTAGAAAATGGAGACACAAAAACTTTTTTTTTTTTAAATGCTCTTATTGTGTAAAACTTAAATAAATATGAAAAAGTAGACATATTAGGTATTGCTGCATCCATAAAAACCTGCTCTACAAAAATATCACATGACCTAACCCCTCAGGTGAACACCGTAATAAAATATAAATAAAAACAGTGCCAAAAAAGCTATTTTTTGTCACCTAAAATCAACATAAAGTGCAACACCAAGAGATCAAAAATGCGTATGCCCCCCAAAACCAAGTACCAATCAAACTGTCACCTCATCCCGCAAAAAAATTTGATTCTACCTAAGACAATCGGTCAAAAAATAAAAAAGCTATGGCTCTCAGACTATGGAGACACTATGGAGACACTAAAACATATTTTTTTGTTTCAAAAATGCTATTATTGTGCTATTATTGTGTAAAACTTAAATAAATAAGAAAAAGTATACATATTAGGTATTGCTACGTCTGCAACGATCTGATCTATAAAAATGTTACATGACCTAATCCCTTAGGTGAACGATGTAAAAGTAAATAAATAAAAACTGTGCTAAAACAACGAATTGTTTGGTTACCTTGCCCCATAAAGTGTAATAATGAATAATAAAAAAATCATATATATCCAAAAATGGTACAAATAAAAACATCAACTCTTTCTGCAAAAAATGAGCCCCTGCACAAGAGGATCGGCAGAAAAATGAACAAAATATGGTTTTCAGAAAATGGAAACACAAAAACAATTTTTTTTTCAAAAATGCTTTATTATGTAAAACTAAAATAAACAAACAAAGTAGACATGGTGTTCCTTTTCTTCTGCCCCCTGCCGTGTGGCCATACAGCAGTTTATGACCACATATGGGGTGTTTCTGTAAACTACAGAATCAGGGCAATAAATATTGAGTTTTGTTTGGCTGTTAACCCTTGCTTTGTTAGCAGAAAAAAAATATAAAAATGAAAAATCTGCCAAAAAAAGTGAAATTCAGAAATTTCATCTCCATTTTTCATTAATTCTTGTGGAACACCTAAACGGTTAACAAAGTTTGTAAAAATCAATTTTGAATACCTTGAGGGGTGAAGTTTCTAAAATGGGGTCTTTTTGGGTGGTTTCTATTATGTAAGCCTCACAAAGTGACTTCAGACCTGAACTGGTCCTTAAAAAGTGGGTTTTGAAATTTTCTGAAAAATTTCAAGATTTGCTTCTAAACTTTTAATCCTTCTAACCTCCCCCCCCCCCCCAAAAAAAAAAAATATGACATTCACAAAATGATCCAAACATGAAGTAGACGTATGGGGAATGTAAAGTAATAACTATTTTAGGAAGTATTACTATCTGTTTTAAAAGCAGAGAAATAGAAATTTTGAAAATTGTGAATTTTTACCAATATTTGGTAAATTTGGTATTTTTTTATAAATAAAAATAAAATATTTTGACTCAAAGTACCATATGTGACGGGAAAACAATCTCAGAATGGCTTGGATAAGTAAAAGTGTTCCAAAGTTATTATCACATAAAGTGACACATGTCAGATTTGCAAAATTAGGCCTGGTCCGGAAGGGGGCAAATGGCCCAGATGTGAAGTGGTTAATGTGGCAGTGAAGACATCAAAATTATATTGGAAACTAGCAGAAGGACCCGGCTTCGCACGGGTATATTTTATCTATTTCATTTAATGTTTGTGTGTGTCGTTAAAAGATATCGACAGTATCCCCCATAACAGTGACCTCTACAGCACCCTGCCCCTTTAACAGTGAACTCCACAGTCCCCCACCCCTTAACACTGACCCCCCAAAGTGCCCCGCCACTTTGAAACGGGACCCCTACAACAGCCCACCCCCTTGACTTTGACCTTCACAGTACCCCGCTCCCTTAACAGTGACCTTACAGTACCCTGCTGCCTTAAAAGTGACCTCCACAGCAGTTGCCCCTTTAATAGTGGCCCCTGCCCCCTTAACAGTGACCTCCACAGTGTTCGTTCCTTTAACAGTGACCTCCACAGTGACCTGACCCCTTAACAGTAACATTCACAGTGAACGCCTTTTTAACAGTGACCTTCACAGTGCCCGCCTCCTTAACAGTGACCTCCAAAGTACCCCGCTCCCTTAACAGTGACCTCATAGTACCCTGCTTCCTAAGCAGTGACCTCCACCGCAGTTGCCTCTTTAATAGTGGCCCCTGCCCCCTTAACAGTGACTTTCACAGTGTTCGCCCCTTTAACAGTGACCTCCACAGCGGCCTGCCTCCTTAATAGTAACATCAACAGTGAACGCCTCTTTAACAGTGACCTCCACAGTGCCTGCACCTTTAACAGTGACCTCCACAGTGCCCTTCCCCTTTAATGCTAGGGCTACACGACGTCATGTGTTGCGCGTCCAGTCGCAGTCGCAGCATATCACATGTCGCAGTACACCACCATAGACTATCATTATAAAAATTGTCGCGTAACATTGGTGCGACATCAATGTCGTGCGACACATGTAGCAGTGTAGTTGTGCCCCATGTGTCGTGCGACTTATTGTAGCGCGACACATTTCGTCGTGTAGCCCTAGCTTAAAGCTGACCTATAGCAGTGAAGAAAAATGGCTGGGTTGTTATGGAAACCTGGAGTAAAACTGTGTGTATGTGGAGACTAAGGGCCTGCGAGCTTCTATTGGTTTATAAGGGACATGTGACTGTGTGTATGGCAGTTGGGATATGAAGAGAAAGACTTGCAGGCTTGTATTGGCTAATGCAGGTCATTTTTTGGGAATATCTCAGGAACGGTACATCCTAGAGAGCTGTGACCCCCACAAGATTTCTTTCTAGGTAGCAAGGGATGTGTATACCAAGTTTAGTTGAAATTGATGGTTGCGTTTTTGAGTGATCGCGGAACATACATACACACATACACACACATATATATACGTCCTTCTTTATAGATAGATAGATAGATAGATAGATACAGATAGATGTGACAATTCAATATCGACAATTTTGAGAGTGTGTATTTTCAAAATATTATTTCCTGGTCTAGTCACTGTTGAAATCAGACTGAGAAGTGCATCCAGTGTGTTTTTTCCAGCCAGGCTGTAATACGTATGACTAGGAAAACTTTCGACATCGGTCCAAATGACGTTAACAAACAAAAATCAGAGTCGTAACTTGAAACTCAGGGCCCCAATGCAAAATACGTAACATGACACACACAGAACATTTGCTATTTATAATACTGGTGTCTTCTTGGCAGAGAGACCTTTGGACCACAGGAACAGGGCAATAATTACAGTTCATGCTACTTAAAGCACTGAGATTAAATACACCCAGCTTTAACCAGGGCATTCCTACCTCGATGGCATATTACCAGCCTCTGGAACCCCAAATGAGTGTAAGAATGAAGGAAGCACAGACCAAATTCAGCGATATGGCCCCTTCTTAATATTTCCCTAAACAGTGGCATTCCTGCCACCCACTGTGCAGGGGAACTGTATCAGGACTTCATTGAAGGGAATCAGGGTAGCTGCAATTCCCCATACAGCCACGTGGCCGGGGGCACCACTATGTAAGTAGAAACTTTGAAGGGCATGAAGCACTAAATCAGCAATTCAGCCTCTTCATATTTTAGAACCCATCACAAAGTACTAGCATAACCTAGAGATATGTCATTACTTTATGAAATGGGAATGCATCTTTAAAGGGTTGTTTCACTTCAGCAAATTGTGTTTATCATGTAGAGAAAGTTAATACAAGGCACTTACTAATGTATTGTGATTGTCCATTTTGCCTCATTTGCTGGCTGATTCTTACCTGTGCTGCAGCTTTGGCCATAACCCTAGGAAACAAGCAGTGTATAATGTGATGGAAAAATGTTCAACTTGGCAGGTTTCCTTTAAGTCATACAGTGCCCAAATGTATAATGGCACATAGTGGGCATATAATACTACAAATACATTCTGTAATGTCATCATATTGTGCTGAGATACAGCAATATCACCTGGCATTGCCCATAGCTCAGATGTACTGTGTAAAGGCACCTTATAGTATTGTCTATACTGCACTACATGCTGCAGTTTAACCACCTCAGCCCCCCTAGCTTAAACACCCTTAATGACCAGACCACTTTTTACAATCCTGCACTACACTACTTTCACCGTTTATTGCTCCGTCATGCAACTAAGCACCCAAATGAATTTTACCTCCTTTTCTTCTCACTAATAGAGCTTTCATTTGCAGGTATTTCATTGTTGCTGACATTTTAACTTTTTTTGATATTAATAAAAAATTACCGCAATTTTTGCAAAAAAATGACATTTTTTAAAAAAAAAACTACATTTCTATATACATTTTTCTCTAAATTTATTGTTCTACATGTCTTTGATAAAAAAAAATGCAATAAGTGTATATTTATTGGTTTGGGTAAAAGTTATAGCGTTTACAGACTATGGTGCAAAAAAGTACATTTCCGCATTTTGAAGCAGCTCTGACTTTCTGAGCACCTGTCATGTTTCTTCAGGTGCTAAAATGCCAGGATAGTATAAATACCCCCCAAATGACACCATTTTAGAAAGAAGACACCCCAAAGTATTCGCGGAGGGGCATGGTGAGTTCATGTATGATTTCATTTTTTTTCACATGTTAGCGGAAAATGACACTTTCTGAGGAAAAAATAATAATAATAAAGTTTCCATTTCTGCTAACCTCTGGCAAAAAAAAAAAAAAAAAATCTCCCACGGACTCACTATGCCTCTCAGTAAATACGTTGGGGTGTCTAGTTTCCGAAATGGGGTCATTTGTGGGGTGTCTTTACTGTTCTGGCGTTTTGGGCAGGGCTAAATTGTGAGCAACCCTTAAAGGTACTCGTTGGACTTTACGCCCCTTTACACACCTAGGCTGCAAAAAAGTGGCACACATGTGGTATTGCCGTACTTAGAAGAAGTAGGGCAATGTGTTTTGGGGTGTATTTTTACATATGACCATGCTGGGTGGAAGAAATATCTTTGTAAATTGTCAACTTTGTATAAAAAAAATTAAAAAGTTGTCATTTACAGAGATATTTCTCTCACCCAGCATAGGTATATGTAAAAATACACCCCAAAACACATTGCCCTACTTCTCCTGAGTATAGCGATACCACATGTGTGATATTTTTTTGCAGCCTGGGTGCGCAAAGGGGCCCAAATTCCAATGAGTACCTTTAGGATTTCACAGGGCATTTTTACGCATTTGGATTCCAGACTTCTTCTCACGCATTAGGGGCCCCTAAAATGCCAGGGCAGTATAAATACCCCCCATTTTAGAAAGAAGACACCCCAAGGTATTCCATGAGGGGTATGGTGAGTTCATGTAAAATTTTATTTTTTGTCACAAGTTACTGGAATAGGAGACTTTGTAAGAAAGAAAAAAAAAAGCCAATTTCCGTTAACTTGTGGCAAAAAAAAAAAATCTTCTATGAACTTGCCATGCCCCTCATGGAATACAAATTGGGTCATATGTGGGGTATTTATACTGCCCTGGCATTTTAGGGGCCCTAAAGCGTGAGAAGAAGTCTGGAATCCAAATGCGTAAAAATGCCCTCCTAAAAGGTACTCATTGGAATTAGGGCCCCTTTGCGCATCTTGGCTGCAAAAAATGGGTCACACATGTGGTATCTCCATACTCAGGAGAAGTAGGGCAATGTGTTTTGGGGTGTATTCTTACATATACCCATGCTATATGTGAGAAATATCTCTGTAAATGACAACTTTTTAAAAATTTTATACACAGTTGTCAATTTACAGAGATATTTCTCTCACCCAGCATGGGTATATGTAAGAATACACCCTAAAACACATTTCCCTACTTCTCCCGAGTACGGCGATACCACATGTGTGCCACTTTTTTGCAGCCTAGGTGCGCAAAAGGGGCCCAAATTCCAATGAGTACCTTTTAGGAGGGCATTTTTACGCATTTGGATTCCAGACTTCTTCTCATGCTTTAGGACCCCTAAAATGCCAGAACAGTATAAATACCCCACATGTACCCCAAGGTATTCCGTGAAGGGCATGGCGAGTTCATAGAAGATTTTTTTTTTGGCACAAGTTAGCGGAAATTGACTTTTTTTTTTTTTTTATTACAAAGTCTCATATTCCACTAGCCTGTGACAAATTTTTTTTTTTACATAATTTACATGAACTCACCATACACCTCACGGAATACCTTGGGGTGTCTTCTTTCCAAAATGGGGTCACATGTGGGGTATTTATACTGCCCTGGCATTTGAGGGTCACCGTAATCATTACATGTGTGGCCAGCATTAGGATTTTCTGCTATTCTCCTTATATTGAGCATACGGGTAATGAGATTTTTTTTTTCCGTTCAGCCTCTGGGCTAAAAAAAAAAAATGAACAGCACAGATTTCATCATTCGCATCAATCAATGTGGATCAAAAAATCTCTGCCAAAAAATGTGCAAAAAAAAAGGGGGAAAGGACATAGGAGTGCTTGCGAAGTAAGGCCCCATTCACACTTCCGCAAAAATGTCTGCATCTATTCCGCAATTCTGGGGAATAAATGCAGACCCATTCAGTGTGAATGGGGCCAGAGGTGATGGGGAGAGCACACTATGTGCTCTCCGCATCAGCATTTGCGGAGCTGCGGCCGCGAACTTCCGGGTTTCGGCCCCGAAACATCAGGCCGCAGCTCCGCAAAAGATAGAGCATGTCCTATTCTTGTCCACAATTGCGGACAAGAAAAGGCATTTTCTATATAGTTCTGGCAATGTGCGGATCTGCAAAATGCGGAAAGCACATTGCCGGTGTCCGTAGGGGGTGATTAGTGACAGCGGGTGATCAGGGGGGTGACATGGGGTGATCAGGGGTTAATCAGGGGGTAATCAGTGACGGGGGGTGGTGGTGATTGGTGCACTTACTTTAGCTGCCTGAGTCCTCTGGTGGTCCCAAGCAAAGGGGACCACCAGATGAGCAGGCATATCAGATGCTGTTTACAAAACAGCGTCTGATATGCGATTTAGATGGCTTTTTTATGACATCTACAGCCTGCCAGCGCATGATCAGCACTGGCAGGCTGTAGTAAAACTTCCTCCCGACGCAATCATGTGAGCGTGCGCGCGTTCACAGGAAGTCTCCCCTCTCGCGAGATGACGCACCGGCGCGTCAAGGAGGAATAACCCTACCGCCCGCAGGACGCATCCCTGCGTTAGGCGGTCGGGTAGTGGTTAAGAATAATTACAGATGTAGCAAACTTAAACTTGTGGGTTACTTACCATAATGCAGCACACATTAAATTCACATTTATCACATTCCATAGAAAGTGGACAGGTCATCAGTATCTCATCAGTCGGGGTCCATTACCCCCGCCGGTCAGCTATTTGAGAAGGCACCAGATATTCATAGGTCACATGGCCTAGGCGCAGCTAATCCCCATTGAAGTAAATGAGGCTGAGCTGTGATACTAAGTACAGCTTCTATACAATGTATGGTGCTGTGCTTGGTGAGATGAGAGAAGGCTGCCGCGCTACTGTGAACATCGGTGCCTTCTCAAACAGCTGGTCGGCGGAGGTCTCGGTTGTCAGAGGATAGGTCATCAGTTAAAAAATGTGCTGAATCATGGTATATAATGTGTGAAATGTCAAGTTCAAACTTGCATCATCTTCACATATAATTATGCAGCTAACAATGTGTGTAAGGGGGGTGGCAGCACCCACCTTAAAATTGAACACTGCTGTCAGCATCATGTCCAGTGTCCTGAAATATGCTGCAAAGCATTGAAAGTGTTAATATCACTGGATGTCATGTATTATGGGCAGTTACTGCAAATCCCATAAAGTTGTATAGGGAGTGAGATGTCCCATGAGGCTGGTCAGGGCTGCTCCACCCTTCCCCTCTAGGAGGAAGATTCTGGAGGTAATGGCTGATTGCTGAGGAGTGACCACCTAGAGAGCAGAAAGGAGCAGCATCTGTAGGGTGATTCCATTCCTCTACAGCCCACAAGTAACTTATGTGCCAACCCTCCAAAGGGAAAAGATCTATAGAAGTTTTAGCCTACAGAAAGGGATAGCAGACTTTGGCAAATAAGTAAAAACCGCTAATCTGGCTGTACCCTCCTCTGCATGTGGTGAAAACAATGTAAGCCACAAGCTGCCCTCCAAAAGACAGGAGGGCCCTCTGTTCATAGACTATATTACTCCGAGGATACTCTGGATATCATATACTTATATATATCTGATAATGTAGACAGTGCATCCCTTTAGGCCTGGAAAAGGAGAGACCACTCTGATTCAGAGAGAGAAGCTAGTTTCCGTATAAACCTTTGGGAATTACTTGAGTTTACTGTAAAGACTGCATTTCACGTGATTGTTTGTGTGGATCAACTGCTGACTGGCTTCAGTAAAGTACTGTGGATTTGTTATGCCAACACCTGTCTCATCATTATACCACACTACTGTACATTTGCACCGCAAGATGCTGGCATCACGACAACCAGGAACCTGCATCGCACTGTAAAACAACAACATCAAGGGCATCTCCACAGCCATCAGGCAGGATAACCCCAGAACCAGAGTGTACACTGGAGGGAAGAACCAGCGCACCCTTCCCTTCACTGCACGCCAGCCCAGGGAGCTTCAGGAAATTATGAGTACAACTTTTGCCCCATCCGGCCACCCATACACATACGTGTGCCCCTGTGGCCTAGTAGCTACATATGTTTGATGAGGTAATGTATAGACGTGTTTTCTGTCTTTCTCCCTATGTAGCATGGACTGTCAGATTTGGAGAGGGTTAACTGTTTGAAAAATGTTTGTTTAATGCCAACTCTTCCTAGCCACATTCCAGGAAGGATGGGTTGCCAGAGGCCATGTTGATACAGTCCCACAGAACCATTTTAATTGTTCTATTCCAGGCAATAGAACATAAGCAGACACCAATCAGGGTTGGCAAATTTCCAGAAATTCCTGGACAATCCATAAAAATCAGGACCTTTTTTAGTGTCTTGGAAAAATTATTGTGTTATTTATAATGTGATTGTAATTTTCAGAATTTTATAGTACAAAGACATTCTGGTAATCAGTTCATATCTGTACAGTGAGTTATTGACATGCAATACTATTTATAATCGTTATGGTTTTCCAACTTGACCGTGAAAAATGCTTGTCCAAAGTTGTCCAAAGTAATAAAATGTAAGTTGAGGGGAATAAAGCTGCAAAAAAGTAAAAAATTCTCTCCCAGATCACTTCCTTAGAATGAATCAGTAAACTTAATAACCTATACTATTAAAAGCTTAATAAATCTATAACCTCTTAAAATACCCTCCTTAAACTTTAACTGGACATGACAAATCAGGCTTGGTCACTGGTAGGGAGAGAAAGGAAATTTCCAAACAACTCATCCGTACAAAACACCTTGCCCATCAGGATTGATGCTGAAAAGACCTTTGATTGGAACTTTATAAAAGCAGTTTTCATCATATTCAATTTACCATCATCCCCTCTCCCCATTTTACAAATTTTGTCCCAGATGACCTCCTTGGAACGAATCATAAACTTAATTACTTAAACTATTGACAGCGTGATGAATCTATAACCGCTCAAAATAACCTCCTTAGACTGAGAGCGCAATTGTTGAATGTTCTCAATGCTAGGGCTGCTAAACAATGTCATCATTTCAAACACAAACTGTAGGCAAACAGCAACAAGGGTGGAAAATTATTGTAAGTACTTTTAAGAAAAAAAGCGAAGCACAGTTACACATCTCCCATATTGAAAACGACAAGGGCCACACCCTTACTTCTATGCCAGAAATAGCATGGACCTTTCAAGAATTATATTCTAAACTCTGCAACTTAAAGAAGAATGAGAACCGTAGCCATTCTCTCAATCTGAACAAAGAGACAGGTTCCTTTCTCTCAACTCTCCGCTCTTTTAAAAAACTCATGGAGCTGGTCTCCATAGTTGAGGCTAGAAAGGTCATTTATTAATTTTCCCCTGGAAAAAGTCCTGGTCCAGATGGACTTCCTTTGCTTAACTACAAAACATACACATATTGCATATCTCCAAACCGACCAATACTGTACCCACAATTCCATTCTGAAAGACGTTCAATTACCTACTCAGACTCAAGAAGCTCATATAAGACCCTCATTTTATGTCCTAACTTTTGGCTGATATCCCTTTTAAATTGTGACTAGAGATTAGCACATTTTTAAAAAATTCGATTTGCAGGTTCACCAAAATTTTTGAAAAAATTTGGTTTGAACCGAATTTATTCGCAGTGAATTTCATTAAAAAAGCGGCTGCAGAGAACCTTTATAGTGGTATAGAACACTGTGCCCTGCACTAAGATGCATAGGGAGTCTGCTTTGTTAGTGAAATAATACTGTGAGTCCGTATAACATGCAGATTAAAGGCGTTGCTCCTAGAATCACTGCACACTTCACTTATTTGGGCAGTCATTTGGGGCCAAACCTGACCAAATAACTCAAGTATGAACTCCGCCTTACAGGTCGATGTTAGCGTCTAGAAGAAGGGCACTGCTTTTACACCGTCGTCAGCTGATTCCACATAGATAAAGTGGACCGCGCTGCTAGAAGCACAGAAAATCAGGAGTATTTCTCCGGAAGGTAGGTTATTCCTTCTTGAACACAGGAAACCCGTCATGCTTCACCTGCACACCTTCGTCTCAGTCCACCTAACTAGAGTAGAACACCAGACACCAAAAATAGTAAAGTACCGCCAGGTTTCAGTCAGAAAGAGACCCTTTATTGTACTTACAATGACAAAGCTTGGTCATCAGCATATCATAAGATCAATAAAACCGCGTTCAGTTCTGCCCAACTCGGGTTTTGCTTGATGCTCTCCTTCAGGGGCACAAAACGCTCCAAACCATAAGAAACACATCAAACGAAACCCGGGTCGGGCAGAACTGAACGCGTTTTTTATTGATCTTATGATATGCTGATGACCAAGCTTTGTCATTGTAAGTATAATAAAGTGTCTCTTTCTGACTGAAACCTTGCGGTACTTCACTATCTTTGGCATATGGTGTTCTACTCTAATTAGGTGGACTGAGACGAAGGTGTGCAGATGAAGCGTGACAGGTTTCCTGTGTCCAAGAAGGAATAATCTACCTTCCAGAGAAATACTCCTGATTTTCTGTGCTTGCAGCAGCGCGGTCCACTTTACCTATACATTGGCTATTGTGTGAACACAACCTACTTTACATTCCAGGAACTGCGACGCACCCAAGGTCAAGGACTGAAATTTTACTAATTTGATTTATTGATTCCACATAGATGTTTACAGAACCTGTTCTATTAAACGAACGTCAGAACAATAACCCCCAAAAATGGATCCTGTCTGTTGAGCATCCACCTTCACTCGGTCAGCATTTGGTCAGTAATCCATCAGTATTGCTAATGCCAAAAAAAACAGGACTGGATCCAAAACAGAGATGACACATGAATGGAATATTTGCATGCCTTTCGTATTTTGTACCCTCTCCTGCTTGTGGCTACCAAATCACAAGCCAATTCTGATAGGACCATACAGAACTTACAGCTGCTACACAGACAGGATCCATTGTGCGTTTCATTTTTCCTTCCTTCTGACAGATAAGAAGAATGGTCAAATAAATGATGATGTCATCCAGGCCAAAAGGCAAAATAGTTGCCCAGTCATGAAGTGAGGAGGGTGGGAACTGAATGAGAAGTCCACTGAGTGGCCCTATGACATTGTGGTGAGGTTGAAGCAGCATGAGGAGGCCACAGAGTGGCACAATAAAAGTGTGGAAGTGGCGGCATCAGCAGCATTATGACATAATGTGGAGGCGGCAGCATGAGGAGACCACAGAGTGGCAAGGTGACATAGTGTGGAGGTAGCAGCAGCATGAGGAGACCACAGAGTGACCCACTGACAGAGTGTGAAGGTATGGAGCTGCATTAGGAGGCCACAGACTGGCAAGGTGACATGGTGTAAAAGTGGCAGCAGCATCAGGAGGCCACAAAATGGCAAGGTGACAGTGTGGAGGTGGCAGCAGCATGAGGAAACCACAGAGTGGTAAGGTGACAAAGTGTGGAGGTGGCAGCAGCATCTGGAGAGCACAGAGTGGCAAGGTGACATAGTGTGGAGGTGACGGCAGGATCAGGAGACCACAGAGTTACCCAATGACAGAGTGGGGAGATGGCAGCAGCATCAGGAGACCACAGAGTGGCAAGATGACATAGTCTGGAGGTGGCAGCAGCATCAGGAGAGCACAGAGTGGCAAGGTGACATAGTGTGGAGGTAGCAGCAGCATCAGGAGACCACAGAGTGACCCGGGGACAGACTGGGGAGGTGGGTGGCAATAACAGTACCCACTGACGATGGTGGGTGTAAGAAGGAGCTCTTGGCATCAGATGTGTGGCATCAGGTTGTGGCAAGGTCAGAATAGTAGCTGAGGCAGGTAGCCAGAAGAAAACGTTCTCTTTTATCAAGGTTTCAGTGAGGCACCATGGATGATCTAATCTGATGCATCAGGCATTGGTGGATGGAAATCCTGGCTGATTCATGCTGATTAATCTTGATAAAGGTCAGTCTCTCCACATTTTGGGTGGATAGGCGAGTTCTTCTTGGGTTAACTATGGCCCCCACCACACTAAACACCCGCTCTGATGCAACACTACTGGCCAGGCAGGACAGCTTTTCCAGGGCAAACTCTGCGAGTTGCGGGCAAAAATCCAGTTTGGCTCCCCATTAGTCCAGTGGATCTTCAACAACGGCTGGCAGAGTGCACTCCAAGTATTCCACCACCTGCTGGTTCAGGTTCTGTCTAGCTGCTGGTGAGTAGTTTTTTCACTATGCGGGTGAAGAGGGCTCCCCGGTCAGACCTGCGAGAGGATGGATGATGGCGCAGATAGGCATTGGCCAACTGACTACATAGGATGTCTCTATAGTAGTTCAGTTTGTCCTCCCTCTCAGCATGTGTAAAATAGGCCCCCATCTTGGACCGGTAGCTAGGGTCCAACAAACACCATATCATTAGAGATGGCCCGAACTATCCGCCGGCGAACAGTTCCCGGTGAACATAGCTTGTTCGCGTTCGCCTCTGCCGGGCGAACATATGCGATGTTCGGTCCGCCCCCTATACATCATCATTGAGCAAACTTTGACCCTGTACCTCACAGTCAGCAGACACATTCCAGCCAATCAGCAGCATACCCTCCCTCCCAGACCCTCCCACCTCCTGCACAGCATCCATTTTAGATTCATTCTGAAGCTGCAGTCTTAGTGAGAGGAAGGAGAGTGTAGTAGCTGCTGATTTAATTGGGAAATTGATAGCTAGGCTAGTGAATTCAGTGTCCACTCCAGTCCTGAAAGACTCATCTGATCTCTGCTGTAAGGACAGCGTCCTGACAGCACCCCAAAAGCCCTTTTAGGGCTGCAACATTAGTCTGCTTTTTTTTTCCTTTATATACATATTGCAGTTGCCTGGCCTGCCTGTGTGTGAGGAGCTGCAGGCCCACAGACTGTAGTGTGCCCACTGCCAGTGCCCACCCCTGTCATTCCGTGTGGTACAGGACTTTGCATCAAAAAAGGCATTTAATTTTTACACTTTAATCTAAGGTTAGTTGCCTGCCAGTGTGTGTCAGGCTGACTTCCAGTGACTGTAGTGTGCCCACTGCCAGTGTCCACCACTCATACCGGCTGGCACAGGACTTTGCATAAAAAAGGCATTTAATTTTTACACTTTAGTGTAATTTCAGCTGCTTGCCTGCTGCTAGTGTGTGTCAGGCCGACTTCAACTGACTGTAGTGTGCCCACTGCCAGTGCCCACCCCTGTCATCCCGTGTGGCACAGGACTTTGCTTAAAAAAAGGCACTTAATTTTTACACTTTAATCTAAGGTTAGTTGCCTGCCAGTGTGTGTCAGGCTGACTTCCACTGACTGTAGTGTGCCCACTGCCAGTGTCCACCACTCATACCGGCTGGCACAGGACTTTGCATAAAAAGGCATTTAATTTTTACACTTTAGTGTAATTTCAGCTGCTTGCCTGCTGCTAGTGTGTGTCAGGCCGACTTCAACTGACTGTAGTGTGCCCACTGCCAGTGCCCACCCCTGTCATCCCGTGTGGCATAGGACTTTGCTTAAAAAAAGGCACTTAATTTTTACACTTTAATCTAAGGTTAGTTGCCTGCCAGTGTGTGTCAGGCTGACTTCCACTGACTGTAGTGTGCCCACTGCCAGTGTCCACCACTCATACCGGCTGGCACAGGACTTTGCATAAAAAGGCATTTAATTTTTACACTTTAGTGTAATTTCAGCTGCTTGCCTGCTGCTAGTGTGTGTCAGGCCGACTTCAACTGACTGTAGTGTGCCCACTGCCAGTGCCCACCCCTGTCATCCCGTGTGGCACAGGACTTTGCTTAAAAAAAGGCACTTAATTTTTACACTTTAATCTAAGGTTAGTTGTCTGCCAGTGTGTGTCAGGCTGACTTCCACTGACTGTAGTGTGCCCACTGCCAGTGCCCACCACTCATACCGGCTGGCACAGGACTTTGCATAAAAAGGCATTTAATTTTTACACTTTAGTGTAATTTCAGCTGCTTGCCTGCTGCTAGTGTGTGTCAGGCCGACTTCAACTGACTGTAGTGTGCCCACTGCCAGTGCCCACCCCTGTCATCCCGTGTGGCACAGGACTTTGCTTAAAAAAAGGCACTTAATTTTTACACTTTAATCTAAGGTTAGTTGCCTGCCAGTGTGTGTCAGGCCCACTTCCACTGACTGTAGTGTGCCCACTGCCAGTGCCAACCACTGATACCGGGTGGCACAGTAGCTTGCCGATAAATAAGGCATTTAATTTTTAGACAGTAGTCTAAATTCAGTTGCTTGCCTGATGCCAGTGTGTGTCAGGCCCGCTTCCACTGACTGTAGTGTGCCCACTGCCAGTGCCAACCACTGATACCGGGTGGCACAGTAGCTTGCCGATAAATAAGGCATTTAATTTTTAGACAGTAGTCTAAATTCAGTTGCTTGCCTGCTGCCAGTGTGTGTCAGGCCCTCTTCCACTGACTGTAGTGTGCCCACTGCCAGTGCCAACCACTCATACCGGGTGGCACAGTAGCTTGCCGATAAATTAGGCATTTAATTTTTAGACAGTAGTCTAAATTCAGTTGCTTGCCTGCTGCCAGTGTGTGTCAGGCCCTCTTCCACTGACTGTAGTGTGCCCACTGCCAGTGCCAACCACTGATACCGGGTGGCACAGTAGCTTGCCGATAAATAAGGCATTTAATTTTTAGACAGTAGTCTAAATTCAGTTGCTTGCCTGCTGCCAGTGTGTGTCAGGCCCACCTCCACAGACTGTAGTGTGCCCACTGCCAGTGCCAACCACTGATACCGGGTGGCACAGTAGCTTGCCGATAAATAAGGCATTTAATTTTTAGACAGTAGTCTAAATTCAGTTGCTTGCCTGATGCCAGTGTGTGTCAGGCCCGCTTCCACTGACTGTAGTGTGCCCACTGCCAGTGCCAACCACTGATACCGGGTGGCACAGTAGCTTGCCGATAAATAAGGCATTTAATTTTTAGACAGTAGTCTAAATTCAGTTGCTTGCCTGCTGCCAGTGTGTGTCAGGCCCTCTTCCACTGACTGTAGTGTGCCCACTGCCAGTGCCAACCACTGATACCGGGTGGCACAGTAGCTTGCCGATAAATTAGGCATTTAATTTTTAGACAGTAGTCTAAATTCAGTTGCTTGCCTGCTGCCAGTGTGTGTCAGGCCCTCTTCCACTGACTGTAGTGTGCCCACTGCCAGTGCCAACCACTGATACCGGGTGGCACAGTAGCTTGCCGATAAATAAGGCATTTAATTTTTAGACAGTAGTCTAAATTCAGTTGCTTGCCTGCTGCCAGTGTGTGTCAGGCCCACTTCCACAGACTGTAGTGTGCCCATTGCCAGTGCCAACCACTGATACCGGGTGGCACAGTAGCTTGCCGATAAATAAGGCATTTAATTTTTAGACAGTAGTCTAAATTCAGTTGCTTGCCTGCTGCCAGTGTGTGTCAGGCCCTCTTCCACTGACTGTAGTGTGCCCACTGCCAGTGCCAACCACTGATACCGGGTGGCACAGTAGCTTGCCGATAAATAAGGCATTTAATTTTTAGACAGTAGTCTAAATTCAGTTGCTTGCCTGCTGCCAGTGTGTGTCAGGCCCACTTCCACAGACTGTAGTGTGCCCACTGCCAGTGCCAACCACTCATACCGGGTGGCACAGTACCTAGCACGCGTAGTACCACTTATCTAAAAAAATGACAGGCAGAGGCAGGCCACACTCGCAGGGGCCGTCGTGGTCGTGGTGCTGTGATTTCCACTGTCCCTGGAATAATGCCCAGTTTTCAGAGGCCACGCACTCCTGAACCCGAAAAATTCAGAGGACGTAGTTGACTGGCTTAGACAGGACACCCAATCTTCAACAGCTTCCGCTAAGAACCTTGACGCACCATCCTCCTCCAGCTCAGCTTCGGTCACCTGCTCTCAAGTTACCACGCACCCGCCCGTCGCCACCACCACCACTACCACCACAGCCACCACAGCCGCTTCACTTGATCCGTCAGAGGAGTTATTTACACATCAGTTGGATGCAATTAGTGATGCGCAACCATTATTGCCAGATGATGTAGATTACGGGGATATGTCTCAGTCAGGCAGGATTACACACATGGACGTACAGTGTGATGATGATGATGATGATGTTGTACCCGCTGCTGCTTCCTTTGCTGAGGTGTCAGATACAAGTGAAGTGGTTGATGATGACGATGTGTCCACAGATGCCACGTGGGTGCCTGCTCGAAGAGAAGAAGAGGGGGAAAGTTCTGAAGGGGAGACAGAGAGAATGAGGAGACGAGTTGGAAGCAGGGGAGGTCAGTCGCAAGGAGTTAGTGGCACAGTCAGACAGCATGTATCGGCACCTGGGGTCAGCCAGACAGCACGCCAGTCAACGCATGCTGCTGCCACCACCAGAATGCCGTCACTGCAAAGCTCAGCAGTGTGGCATTTTTTTTGTGTGTCTGCCTCTGATAAAAGCAATGCCATTTGCAACCTGTGCCAAAAGAAACTGAGTCGTGGGAAGTCCAACACCCACCTTGGTACAACTGCTTTGCGAAGGCACATGATCTCACATCACAAACGCCTATGGGATCAACACATGAGTACAAGCAGCACACAAACTCAAAGCCACCATGCTCCTCCTGGTCCAGCATCTTCAGCCACGCCAACCACTGCTGTCCTCCCTGCCCCTCTCAACCACCCGCCACTCCATCTCTCACCTTCAGCAGTTCCTGCTCATCTGCCCACAGTCAGGTGTCTGTCAGGGACATGTTTGAGCATAAGAAGCCAATGTCACAAAGTCACCCCTTGCCCGGCGACTGACAGCTGGCTTGACGGAACTCTTAGCCCGCCAGCTTTTACCATACCAGCTGGTAGAGTCTGAGGCCTTCAAAAATTTGTCGCTATTGGGACACCACAGTGCAAGGTACCCGGACGAAATTTTTTTCAAAAAGGCAATCCCAAACCTCTACCATGTCATTGAAAAGGAAGTCATGGCATCTCTGGCATACAGTGTTGGGGCAAGGGTCCATCTGACCACTGATACCTGGTCTGCAAAGCACGGTCAGGGCAGGTATATCACGTATACTGCGCATTGGGTCCACCTGCTGACGGCTGACAAGCATGGAATGCGTGGCTCCGCAGCGGAGTTGGTGACACCACCACGACTTGCAGGCAGACCTACTGCCACCTCCTCTACTCCTACTCCATCCTCTTCAATATCCTCCTCGGCTGAGTCCTCTTCTGCTGCGGCGTCTGGCTGCACATCAACTGATTCCCCCAGCTCCCCAGGGGCTATTCCACATCCCGGATACGACAGTGTCACGCTATCTTGGGGTTGACTTGCCTGAAAGCAGAGAGCCACACAGGACCAGCACTCCTGTCCGCCCTGAACGCACAGGTGGATCAGTGGCTGACCCCGCACCAACTGGAGATCGGCAAAGTGGTGTGTGACAATGGAAGCAATCTGTTGTCGGCATTAAATTTGGGCAAGTTGTCACATGTGCCGTGCATGGCACATGTGTTGAATCTCATCGTACAACGTTTTGTGTCTAAGTACCCAGGCTTACAGGACGTCCTCAAGCAGGCCAGGAAGGTGTGTGGCCATTTCAGGCGTTCCTACACGGCCATGGCGCACTTTTCCGATATTCAGCGGCGAAACAACATGCCAGTGAGGCGCTTGATATGCGACAGCCCGACACGTTGGAATTCAACACTCCTAATGTTCGACCGCCTGCTCCAACAAGAAAAAGCCGTCAACGAGTATTTGTATGACCGGGTGCTAGGACAGCCTCTGCGGAGCTGGGAATCTTTTTGCCACGTTACTGGACACTCATGCGCCATGCCTGTAGGCAAATGCGTCCTTTTGAGGAGGTGACAAACCTAGTCAGTCGCACCGAAGGCACCATCAGCGACCTCATCCCATTTGTTTTCTTCCTGGAGCGTGCCCTGCGAAGAGTTCTGGATCAGGCTGTAGATGAGCGTGAAGAGGAAGAGGAAGAGTTGTGGTCACCATCACCACCAGAAACAGCCTTGTCATCATCGCTTGTCGGACCTGCAGCAACGCTGGAAGAGGAGTATGAGGAAGAGGAGTCAGAGGAGGAATGTGGTGGCTTTGAGGAGGAGGAAGACCAACCACAGCAGGCACCCCAGGGTGCTCGTTGTTGTCACCTATCTGGGACCCATGGTGTTGTACGTGGCTGGGGGAAGAACAGACCGTCAATGACATCAGTGAGGACGAGGAATGGGAAATGAGTAGCTCTGCATCCAACCTTGTTCAAATGGGGTCTTTCATGCTGTCATGTCTGTTGAGGGACCCACGTATAAAAAGGATAAAGGAGAACGATCTGTACTGGGTGGCCACGCTACTAGACCCCCGGTATAAGCAGAAAGTGGCAGAAATGTTACCAAATTACCGAAAGTCGGAAAGGATGCAGCAGTTCAAAACCAAACTAAAAAATATGCTTTACACAGCTTATAAGGGGGATGTCAATGGGGGATTCGACAATGGTTAATCAATTCGACCGGATAGGGTCCGTAACAGGGATTAAACTGATAGCAATAGTACTAGTTAAGACACCACTCATATAGGGTGTCACAGCACATTGCTCTGTGCACGCCCAGTGCCCCAATTTGGGAGTAAGAGGACCGACCAAGCTGCTTTTTCCATCTCCCGGTTCCTGAAATCAATTCAGTTTAGTGCACGAGAGTTTGGTCTGTCACTGTGAAGGCAGTCGAAGGTACCCGGCCTAAATTTTTTTTCACAAAAGGCAATCCCTGATATGGGACGTAACAGGGATTAAACTGATGAGAATAATACTACAGAAAATACCACTCATATCAGTGGAGGGAGCCAGCGTTTTTTAACCATCTCCCCGTTCAAAAATCTATTTAATAAATGGCCCCCAGATTGGGGAGTCGGGACGTTAGAGGGATTAAACTGATGAGAATAGTACTACAGAAAATACCACTCATATCGGGTGTGACAGTAAATTGCACGGCGCAGACGCAGTGACCGTGGTTTAAAACAGAGTGGAGGGAGCCAGCGTTTTTTAACCATCTCCCGTTCGAAAAATCTATTCAATAAATGGCCCCCAGATTGGGGACGTTAGAGGGATTAAACTGATGAGAATAGTACTACAGAAAATACCACTCATATCGGGTGTGACAGTAAATTGCACGGCGCAGACGCAGTGACCGTGGTTTAAAACAGAGTGGAGGGAGCCAGCGTTTTTTAACCATCTCCCGTTCGAAAAATCTATTCAATAAATGGCCCCCAGATTGGGGACGTTAGAGGGATTAAACTGATGAGAATAGTACTACCGAAAATACCACTCATATCGGGTGTGACAGTAAATTGCACGGCGCAGACGCAGTGACCGTGGTTTAAAACAGAGTGGAGGGAGCCAGCGTTTTTTAACCATCTCCCCGTTCGAAAAATCTATTCAATAAATGGCCCCCAGATTGGGGACGTTAGAGGGATTAAACTGATGAGAATAGTACTACAGAAAATACCACTCATATCGGGTGTGACAGTAAATTGCACGGCGCAGACGCAGTGACCGTGGTTTAAAACAGAGTGGAGGGAGCCAGCGTTTTTTAACCATCTCCCGTTCGAAAAATCTATTCAATAAATGGCCCCCAGATTGGGGACGTTAGAGGGATTAAACTGATGAGAATAGTACTACAGAAAATACCACTCATATCAGGTGTGACAGTAAATTGCACGGCGCAGACGTAGTGACCGTGGTTTAAAACAGAGTGGAGGGAGCCAGCGTTTTTTAACCATCTCCCTGTTCGAAAAATCTATTCAATAAATGGCCCCAGATTGGGGACGTTAGAGGGATTAAACTGATGAGAATAGTACTACAGAAAATACCACTCATATCGGGTGTGACAGTAAATTGCACGGCGCAGACGCAGTGACCGTGGTTTAAAACAGAGTGGAGGGAGCCAGCGTTTTTAACCATCTCCCTGCTCGAAAAATCTATTCAATAAATGGCCCCCAGATTGGGGACGTTAGAGGGATTAAACTGATGAGAATAGTACTACAGAAAATACCACTCATATCGGGTGTGACAGTAAATTGCACGGCGCAGACGCAGTGACCGTGGTTTAAAACAGAGTGGAGGGAGCCAGCGTTTTTTAACCATCTCCCCGTTCGAAAAATCTATTCAATAAATGGCCCCCAGATTGGGGACGTTAGAGGGATTAAACTGATGAGAATAGTACTACAGAAAATACCACTCATATCGGGTGTGACAGTAAATTGCACGGCGCAGACGCAGTGACCGTGGTTTAAAACAGAGTGGAGGGAGCCAGCGTTTTTTAACCATCTCCCGTTCGAAAAATCTATTCAATAAATGGCCCTCAGATTGGGGACGTTAGAGGGATTAAACTGATGAGAATAGTACTACCGAAAATACCACTCATATCGGGTGTGACAGTAAATTGCACGGCGCAGACGCAGTGACCGTGGTTTAAAACAGAGTGGAGGGAGCCAGCGTTTTTCAACCATCTCCCCGTTCGAAAAATCTATTCAATAAATGGCCCCCAGATTGGGGACGTTAGAGGGATTAAACTGATGAGAATAGTACAACAGAAAATACCACTCATATCGGGTGTGACAGTAAATTGCACGGCGCAGACGCAGTCACCGTGGTTTAAAACAGAGTGGAGGGAGCCAGCGTTTTTTTAACCATCTCACCGTTCGAAAAATCAATTCAATAAATGGCCCCCAGATTGGGGACGTTAGAGGGATTAAACTGATGAGAATAGTACAACAGAAAATACCACTCATATCGGGTGTGACAGTAAATTGCACGGCGCAGACGCAGTGACCGTGGTTTAAAACAGAGTGGAGGGAGCCAGCGTTTTTTTAACCATCTCCCCGTTCGAAAAATCTATTCAATAAATGGCCCCCAGATTGGGGACGTTAGAGGGATTAAACTGATGAGAATAGTACAACAGAAAATACCACTCATATCGGGTGTGACAGTAAATTGCACGGCGCAGACGCAGTCACCGTGGTTTAAAACAGAGTGGAGGGAGCCAGCGTTTTTTAACCATCTCACCGTTCGAAAAATCAATTCAATTCATCTTTTGGGGACCCTTGGTGTTGTACGTGGCTGGGTGGAGGAAGAAACCTTCAATGACATCACCGGACGTGGCTAGCTTGGTATCCAACCTTGTGCAAATGGGGAGTTTGCGGTTGTGCAAATGAACTGTTTGCGGTGCATTAAAAGGGAGTTTGGTCTGTCAATGTCAGTGAAGCGGGCGTAACCCTTACACTACCTGATCGATACAACATCATACCTGATCGTATACACACACTGGATGTTTTAAAGCACGTTATTCTAAACAATTTAGGAATGTTAGTTGATTTATGCCCTTTATGGATTAAAACCCGACTCTGCGTCCACTACGTAATTTTCCATGGGAGTTTTGCCATAGATCCCCCTCCGGCATGCCACAGTCCAGGTGTTAGACCCCTTGAAACAACTTTCTCATCACTATTGTGGCCAGAAAGAGTCCCTGTGGGTTTTAAAATTCGCCTGCCAATTGAAGTCTATGGCGGTTCGCCCGGTTCGCCCGTTCGCGAACATTTGCGGAAGTTCGCGTTCGCTGTTCGCGAACTGAAAATTTTATGTTCGCGACATCACTACATATCATTGAACCTACAACACCATTGCTTAAAAGAAATACAATTTTATTTAATTCATAAATGCAAAGACATACAAAGTGGAGAGCCAGAAGTCATCCCTCTGCCGAATGGTGACAATTCGGCTGTCACTACGCAAGCAAGTGAGCATGCATCGGGCCATTTGTGCAAGTGACTCGAAGAGACTCCCTGCCCCCATCTCCACTGCATACTGCCACAGTGTGTCTGGGTCCATTGCCTCATCATCCTCATCGCCCTGTAGCTCCTCCTTTTCCACTAATACACGCCACAAACGGCTTTAGAACATATAACTGCACCGCTGAGCGGCAAATATATTTTTGCTTTTTCCACTAATACACACCTCAAACGGCTTTAGAACATATAACTGCACTGCTGATCGGCAAATATATAAATATATTTTTTCTTTTTCCACTAATACATGCCACAAAATGCTTTAGAACATATAACTAGTGATGAGCGAGCATGCTCGGCCGAATATCTGTTCGGCTCGAGCATCGCTATGCTCGGCACATGATGGTACTCGACCGAGTACAGCATGTGCTTGAGCGCAATGCTCGAGTCTCTGCCCCGCACGTTTCACGGGTTTTAAGCAGCCAATAAAAGTGCAGATAAGTACTGCCCTCAATGTAATGCCAGTAGCCATGTGACATATACTTGCCTGCATCCGAAAACTGTGTCTTTAGTGGACAGTAAAACAATCTGTGCCACATCTAGTGACAAAACCATTGATATTAGGAAGGAGAGCACTAAGAGAAGTGGGCAGAGGCCGTAGCACTGGGCGCAATGAAACTGTGCCTGCTGCCAGTGCAACAGAAAAAAAAAACATTCACCGTACCCAGCTTCATGTCCAACTTAGTTGGGCGGCGCAGGACAACACTGTACAAGTCGGACCAGTGAGAACAGTTGGTCGGTTAAATTGCACCACCATCTCTTCCACAAGGTCCAGTCTCTGTAGCCAAGAGTCTGGTCAACTGAATCCTCACTCTGATCATCCATCCTCCCACCATGGAGAGGTTTGCCAAACGAGTGATCTCACACGCGGATATACCGAGGAGCTCTTTCCTGCGCCACTATTAGATTTGGCCCTCTCGAACAGCATGCTTGAAGAGAGACCTGAGATATTTTGCCCTGAATCTCAACCTCTTGAATCTTCACAGTCCCAAGAAGATGTCGGGGGTGAACTACAATCTTTTGTTCTCGAGTTGGATGATGATGAGACACAGTTGCCAATCACTAAGGTTGTGGTTAGGTCAAGTCAGGAGGATAAGCAGAGTGAGAAAGTGGAAGAGGAGGTGGTGGACGATGAGGTTACTGACCCAACATGGGAAGGTGAAAAGCCCAGCCAGGACAGCAGTACAGAGGGGGAAGGATCCGCAGCACCGCAACAGTCTGGAAGAGGCAGTGGGGTTGCAAAAGGGAGAAGTCGGCCAACACCATACAGGCCCGCAACCGTTACATCGAGCATCCCCATGCGAAATCTACCTTGCCATGGGGTAGGTATTCCCCAGTAAGGCGCTTTTTTTGAGGAAAGTGCAGACAACAAAGGAGTGGTAGTTTGCAACCTGTGCCGTACCAAAATGATCCGGGGCGTGAACACTAGAAACCTCACCGATCCGCCACTTCGCATCCAAGCACCCTAAAAAGTGGTCCGAACGCCTGGGTCCACAATCTGGGTCTGCGGGTCACACCACTGCCTCCTCTTCCCCTGTGTTACAGACTTCTGGCCAATCCACTGTCGAAGGCAAAAGCCCGGATGCCCCTCGCCCTGTACCTGGACCTTCCCATGAACCATCAGCAACAACATCCATTTCCATTTCCCAGCGCAGCGTCCAAATGTCGATAACACAGGCATTTAAACGCAAGCGCAAATACCCACCCACACACAGGCCATAGCACTAAGTGCGCAACTTTCAAAATGATTGGCCCTTGAAATGTTGGCATTTAGGCTTGTTGACACCAAGGCCTTACACAGCCTGATGTCGGTGGCCGTCCCTCGGTACACAGTCCCCAGCCACCACTATTTTTCATGGTGTGCCGTGCCCACCTTACACCAAAATGTGTCCCAGAACATCACCCGTGTCCTGACTAACGCACTTACTTGGAAGGTCCACTTCACCACGGACACATGGACAAGTGCTGTTGGCCAGGGATGCTACATTTCCCGGACCGCACACTGGGTGAATATTGTGGAGGCCGGGAGTAAGTCATACCCTGGGATGGCACAGGTGCTACCCACGCCGAGGATTGCGGGCCCTACATCCATCAGGGTCTCCGCAAGCAGCTAGGTTACTGTCTCCAACCCCCACTTCTCCTCCTCCACCGCCTCCCCCTCCACTGCCACCGCCGGCAGCAGTCAACCATCAGTCGCTACCTGGAAGCAGTGTAGCACTGCTAAGGGTAAGCGTCAACAGGCCATGTGAATCTGATCTGCTAAGGGTACAAACAGCACACCGCAGCAGAGCTGTGGCAGGGTATAAGGAACCAGACCGAGCTGTGGTTCTCGCCACGCAACCTGCAACCAGGCATGGTTGTGTCTGACAATGCCAACTCCAACCAGTATTTATACAAAATTTGGGGGATAATCAAAAATTCCAATTCCAACAAAGTCAATCCCCTTAAAACATAACCTTTAATATTATTAATAAAATATGGGGCCAATACCCTTTTATTGCAATGACAGGGGAACACTCTCTGCACTCCACTGATCCTTGGCACCTGCGTCCGATATGACCTATAAATGGGTGTTTGTACCAATAGTAGATGATACGTGGGTGTAATGCTGTATAGGGGACATGGATGTCTGTCCCTGGTTAAGCCCTCAGCTAAACCTCAGCCCAGGAATCTCCCCTGATGGTGGGGACTCCCTGTCCTCGTACCTCGTCTATATATCCCTATTAGTCCCTACCAGGACCACTCAGGCTACATACAGGATGCAAGTGGCAAGTACCAGGTTAGCAGAACCCGGTGCAAATTCACATATTCTGTCACCAGTATTCAAGGTTGGACTGAAATACATCAGTCTCATATGGTTCCTACTGTGACACTGAGACACCAGATTTATCACATAAAATCACCCCTGTGGTGATATACCATCTAGGGTGCCGTTCGGCATATATGATGACAGCCCAAGGCTCAATAAGCCCGTGTGTATTACAGAAAAAAATACTCGAAACCTCAAATGAGGTACTGAAAAGCCTCAACGCGTTTCTCCCTTGTGATCAAACAAGGGTTCATCAGGAGGACAAAATTCTGTTATATGTTGTCAAACAGATCAGGCACTCTTAGTTGAGAGTGCTGTACAGTGGCGTGCTGTGAATAGAGCACATCTCATATTTTATAATGTACTCAATGTACTGTAGTGTAGAGTACTGTATATGGTTGAATCTTGTTTTCTCCTCCTCCTGCTCCTCCTCATCCAGATTGTATATATTCCCTCCACTCTAATTTTTTATAGGGTCAGCTCAACTGCAGGCCCTCAACTCAAATTTTTTTATAGGGTCAGCTAAACAGCATGCACTTGCATTTAATGTTTTAGAGCAGGGATGCTCAACCTGCGGCCCTCCAGCTGTTGTAAAACTACAACTCCCACGATGCCCTTCTGTAGAATGATAGCTGTAGGCTGTCAGGGAATGATGGGAGTTGTAGTGTTGCAACAGCTGGAGGGCCACAGGTTGAGCATGCCTGTTTTAGAGCATGAGCTGTACAGCATGCATTCACATATAAAGTTTTAGAGCGTCGGCTGAACAGCATGCACTCGCATATAATGTTTTAGAGCGTCAGCTCACCAGCAGGCACTCACATATAATGTTTTAGAGCGTCAGCTCACCAGCAGGCCCTCACCACTAATATTTTAGAGGGTCAGCTAAACAGCAGGCCCTCGCCCCTAATGTTTTAGAGGGTCACCAGCAGGCCCTTGCTCCAAATGTTTTTGAGGGTCACCAGCAGGCCACCAATCATACTTTTTTTAAGGGTGTGTATGATGCCCTCCTTTATGTGTAATAAAGCGTGTATTGTAGTGCCGGTTCCTTGTAATTTTTGGCAGCCCTTTCACTTAGTGCATAGGCTTTATGAGTGTAGGATTCCCTCTACCTGAACAATTGTACCACAATTGTGAATGAGGCCCTCCTTTACATGATATACAGGTTGTTTTGGAGTGCCTCTTGCTTGTAATTTTTGGCAGCACTTGCACTTTATATACAATTGATTATTCAGGAAAGAATGTTTCCTAACAATTTTTCCTGTGAAACTGATATTTTTTTGGGGGGTTTTGTGCATATTTTTGTCAGTCTGTAAAAGTGGCGTACAACTCGTACAACATGGTTCCCAGCAGAGACCTGGGAGTCCAAAATGCATCCAGACATTGTCCCCATGCTGTTCCCGATCCATTTCGGTGGTGTTTATGTCACTTTCTGACCTTTTACAAAGGACCAGGCACCCTCCCCTCTTCAGAGCAGGGGTGCCTGGTTGTCTCCCATTGACTTCCATTATACTCGGGTGCTCGGCCGAGAACATGAATATAGCAATGTGTTCGAGCCGAACACCCAAACACTTTGGTGCTCGATCATCACTAAACTGCACCACTGATCGGCAAATATATATTTTTCTTTTTCCACTAATACACGCCACAAAGGGCTTTAGAACATATAACTGCATCACTGATTGGCAAATATATTTTTCCTTTTTCCACTAATACACGCCACAAACGGCTTTAGAACATATAACTGCACCGCTGATCGGCAAATATATATATATATATTTTCCACTAATGCACCCCACAAATGGCTTTAGAACATATAACTGCACCGCTGATCGGCAAATCCATTTTTCTTTTGCCAGTAATACACGACAAAAGGGGCTTAAGAACATATAACTACACCGCTGATCAGCAAATCCATTTTTCTTTTGCCAGTAATACACGACAAAAGGGGCTTTAGAACATATAACTCCACCGCTGATCGGCAAATATATTTTTTCTTTTTCCAGTAATACACGCCACAAAAGGCTTTAGAACATATAACTGATGCACCACTGATCGGCAAAAATGTTTTTTCTTCTTCCACTACGGCTAATAAGCCCTTTTTCCCACTAATACAAGGCAAAAAATGCTTTGGAACATATAACTGCACCGCACAAGGGCAAATAAGACGTAGAAATATTTCCTTGTAATAAACCCTGGTAATGCCTGTATCAAACAGCACTTGCACCCCAATAACAAGAATGGTTTGCTGGAAATACAGAGCTGTATAATGGCAATTTGGATCCCCAGTCAGTGCAGCAAGGTGTAATAGGATTGTTCCTATTACCCAGGCTGTAACCTCCCCTAATAAACCCTGTTCAACATACATGCTGTGGAATGAGTCCTCCCTGTCCTTTCCCTACACCTTGAATAATCTTTCCCTGCACTTGTAAGTCGCTTTTTTTTAGCACAATGGCGTTTTTTCTAACACTGTCCCTACCGCCTGCTGACGTCTCTCCCTGCACTGATTACACTGGCAAATGGCAGAATCCAAGATGGCTGAAGCTATTTATAGGGCTGTGACATCATAGGGCTGGCAGGCTGCTGATTGGTTGCATGCATGGCATTATGGGTGATCCTGCCTTCCCAGAGTTCCTTGCTCCATGTCCTTAAACGTGCAGCAGCCATTTTAGGAAAAAATGTGAATCGTGAGGAAATTTGACTTCGGTGCGAATCATTCGATTCATTCATCTCTAATTGTGACCTAAAAATCTAGGCCAAATTATAAGCCTTATGCCCGAAAAATATTAACCCAAGTTTAATTGGATATGAATAATTAAGCTTTGTCACTGGTAGGGAGGGAAAGGACAATTCCAAAGACCTCATCTATTATCTATTCAATACACCCTACCCATAAAATGAAATCTCCACAGGTGCTTCTTGGCATTGATGCCGAAAAGACCTTTGGTAAAATCAAGGATCAGATAAATATGGCTGCTCCATCTGTCTTACTGTATTGGGGGAAAAAAGCCATTCCACCATAGTTTTATGGGTTTTGTTTTCATGTAACTCCCTGTTTTGTAAAACTGACCTTTTGCTTTCATTCTCCGAGTCAGTATGATTACAACAATACCACATTTATATAGTTTGCCTTGTGTTTTAATACTGAAAAACATTATTCTTTTCTTTTCATCACCATATTCTGACCATCATATTTTTTTTTTATATGTCTGGGGAGCTGTGTGGAGCGATCTGTAGTTTTTATTGATAAATTTTGGAGTGTGCATGACTTTTTGATCACTTTTTATTCAATTTTTTGGGAGACGAAGCAACAAAAAAAAATGGCCAATCAGCATACAGGATAAATCCGTTTAAATTTTAATAGTGCTGGCATTTTAGAACATGGCAATGACATTCATTTCTTTATTTTTTATTTTTATTTTAATTACATTTAATTGCAATTGATTACCATTGCAATACTTTGTAGGTTCACTATGTGGTTGCTCAGTGGTTGATACCTTTTAATGGCTAATTGAAATGATGATGACAAAATTGCAAGCTTTCGAGGCAACTTATGCCTCTTCAACAGGCGTCTCTTAGGACAGTGTCTTATACACCAAAGCACATAGGAGTAATGAGGTAGATGAGACAAGTGATGTAAAGAAGATCAGCATGAGGGGAGGAGGAAACAAACAGTTGTAACAGTAAAGTGCAATTCTACATGAAGATTTTTTTTTAAAGCAAAAAACAAAAAAATCATATTTGTATTGAGCAGCAGAATAAGGACGTCATGTTATTTTTGCGCACAGTAAACGCCGTAATGTTACAATCCAAAAAACATTGGCAGAATTGTGGTGTTTTTTTTTCAATTTAACCCCATAAGGAATTTTTTCCCGTTTTCCAATAACAGACATGGTAAATTAAATGGTGCCCCTAAATAATACAACTTATCCGGCAAAAAATAAACAAATTTGAAAAGTTTTGGGTATTGGAACATGGGGAGGATAAAAAGAAAATGCTAAATCAAAAATGAGCTCTGACCTTTAGGCCTCTTTCAAGGCGGGTGCGTTGCGGGAATATGTGCGTTTTTCCCGCGCGGGTGAAAACGTTTGCAACACGTTTTGCATGCACGTGAGAAAAAACATCATGTTTGGTACCCAACCCGAAGCCGGACTTCATCACTATAGTCCGGTTTCGGGTCTTCTGGAGAATTGATTATTTCCCCTTATAACATGGTTATAAGGGGAAATAATAGCATTCTTAATAAAGAATGCATTGTTAAATGAAGAGGAAGGGGTTAAAAATAATAAAAGTTAACTTACCTTAGCCACTTGATCGCGTGAGTCGCGATCTGTCCTCTCTTTCCTGCAGCATCTATGATCTAAGCGACCTGTGATGACGTCACATCACATGGTCCAATCACATGGTCCATCACCATGGTAAGATGGACCATGTGATTGGACCATGTGATGTGACGTTATCACAGGGTCCAATAGATGATAGATGCTTCAGAGAAAGAGAGGACAGATCGCGACTACGCGATCAAGTGGCTAAGGTAAGTTAACTTTTATTATTTTTAACCCCTCTCTCTTCATTTAACAATGCATTCTTTATTAAGAATGCTATTATTTCCCTTATAACCATGTTATAAGGGAAATAATAGAGATCGGGTCCCGTTGCTAAGCAACAATGCGGGAAAATCGCAACGCATCCGCACTTGGTTGCGGATGCTTGCGATTTTCCCGCAGCCCCATTCACTTCTATGTGGCCTACGTTGCGTGAAAAACGCAGAATATAGAACATGCTGCGATTTTCACGCAACGCAGAAGTGATGCGTGAAAATCACCGCTCATGTGCACAGCCCCATAGAAATGAATGGGTCCGGATTCAGTGCGGGTGCAATGCGTCTTCCTCACGCATTGCACCCGCGCGGAAAACTCACCCGTGTGAAAGAGGCCTTAGAGGTTAAAGGGGTTGTCTGAGATTTAGATAATGATGGTCTAACCACATGATAGGTCATCAATTTCAGATTGGTGGGGGTCTGACTCTCTGCACTCCTGCCAATCACCGCAGTTTAAAGAGACTGCAGTGCTCTAGTGAGCTCTGCAGTCTCTTCTGAGGGCAGTGATGGCAGATTAATTGGTCACATGGCCTAGGCAGATCTCAGTCTGCAGTGACCGGGCCACAGGGGCGAACGTGAGTGTGGTGGCCTGATGGGGGTAGCAGTTGGCATTAATGGTTCAGCATGCACTGAGTGGAAGGATAACACCGGATTACTTTGGGGCACACTCTGGTGTTGAAAAATCTCCTGCCAGATAGTAGTGGAGGTGCCCTTGGTGGTATACGAGCCATTTGAATAAAAAAATGACTAGCTTGGAGGTAGATGTACAGATTATTGCAATGCAAAGCAGTAGTTGTAATTCGTTCAAAGGACACCACAAGTAAGTTGTATGTGTAATCCTAATTGCAGGCTCTTGGTGAGGTATTGACTCTGGTCACACTAAAGCTATTGTAACTTCTGGCTGACTGTCTATCTTCCAGTTGTGGAGTATACATCAATAAACATCTCTTGTTTCACGCGGCCGGTACAGATACCGTATCTTGCCTTCCTGGCTTACTCACAATTTCCCATAATACGTCCACACTATCCATAGAGGAATGAAGCTCCAAATACAGCTTGTACTTTACTGAAGACTGTAAACAAGCACCCTTAGGCTAACTCCTGTCTCACATCGGGTGCTAATGGAGTCTATAGGCTGAGGTAACACTCTAGTCACCACTAGTCTATCCTTATACTCCTCAACACACTTGGTTTCTGTTATTTCTCTCTTAAGGCCTACCCTTAGTCTGTGCACAACTCAGAGGGTTAGATACTTGTCAGCTTGTTTGGCTTCTGAAGGTTTTGGTAAGTGCAGCCTTAGCTTTGGTTAGCCGACTCCATTGTCTGACTCTGCGATCTGGCTGAGGTGTCTGACTTTTGTGTCTGATTTGAGATTATTGTTTAACAAATAAAGGAACCTAACCTGGGTAAGGGTGAATATATCACACTTATTTACAACGCCTAAAAAGCTTAACCCTATCTTGACCCAGGTGTAATGTGGTGATTAAGACTTGACTTTTATTAACCGCCTCTCGACCACTGAACGCACGAATGCGTCCAGGCGGCGGCAGGTTTGTTCCTCCTGGACGCATCCGCGCATCATCTCGCGAGAGGCGAGATTTGCTGTGCGTGAGTTCACAGCAGTGCACAGCTCGGCAGTGATTCTACAGCCTGCCAGCGATGATCAATCGCTGGCAGGCTGTAGATGCGAATTAAATCGCATCAAACCGGTATATCAGACGCTGTTTTGTTAACAGCGTCTGATATACCTGCTACCTGGTCCTCTGGTGGTCCCATTTGCTGGGATCGACCACCAGAGGACCAGGTAGCTATGTAATGTAGCACCAAGCACCACACTACACCCCCCCTGTCACTTATTTACCCCTTGTTAACCCCTGATCACCCCATATAGACTTCCTGATCACCCCCCTGTCACTGATCACCCCCCTGTAAGGCTCCATTTACATGTCCATATGTGTTTTGCGGATCCACGGATCCGCGCCATGGATCCGCAGATCCGCAAAACACGGACACCGGCAATGTGCTTTCCGCATTTTGCAGATCCGCACATTGCCAGAACTATATAGAAAATGCCTTTTCTTGTCCGCAATTGCAGACAAGAATAGGACATGTTCTATTTTTTTGCGGAACGGAAGTGCAGACCCGTAAGTGCGGATCCGCAATTCCGGATCCGAGCGGGACACAATGGGTCCACAATTCCGTTCCGCAAACAGAATTGCGGACGTGTGAATGGGGCCTAAGGGTCAATTATCACCGCCAGTTAGTTAGCTACTTGTTAGGTAGTTAGCGCCCAGCCCACCGCACCACAGTCACTGATTTTGGCAGAGATTTTTCATCCACGATGATCGATGCGAATGAAAAAATCTGTGCCGTTCATTTTTTTTCTTTTTTCAGCCCAGAGGCTGAACGGAAAAAAAAAATCTCATTACCCGTATGCTCAATATAAGGAGAATTGCAGAAACTCCTAATGCTGGCCATACGTGTAATGATTGCGGAGACCCTTAAATGCCAGGGCAGTACAAACACCTTACATGTGACTCCATTTTAGAAAGAAGACACGCCAAGGTATTCCGTGAGGGGTATGGTGAGTTCATGCAAAATTTTATTTTTTGTCACAAGTTAGTGGAATATGAGACTTTGTAAAAAGAAAAAAAATATATCAATTTCCGCTAACTTGTGCCAAAATTTTTTTTTTCTGTGAACTCGCCATGCCCCTCACAGAATACCTTGGGGTGTCTTCTTTCCAAAATAGGGTCACATGTGGGGTATTTATACTGCCCTGGCATTTTAGGGGTCCTAAAGCGTGAGAATCCAAATGCGTAAAAATGCCCGGTGAAATCCTAAAGGTACTCATTGGAATTTGGGCCCCTTTGCGCATCTTGGCTGCAAAAAAGTGTCACACATGTGGTATCGCCGTACTCAGGAGAAGTAGGGCAATGTGTTTTGGAGTGTATTTTTATATATACCCATACTGTGTGTGAGAAATATTGTTGTAAACGACAACTTTTTAAAAATGTTTATACAAAGTTGTCAATTTACAGAGATATTTCTCACACACAGTATGGGTATATGTAAAAATACACCCCAAAACACATTGCTCTACTTCTCCTGAGTACGGCGATACCACATGAGTAACACTTTTTTTCAGCCAAGATGCGCAAAGGTGCCCAAATTCCAACGAGTACCTTTAGGTTTTACATGGCTGCTCACAATTTAGCCCCACCCAAAATGCCAGAACAGTAAACACACCCCACAAATGACCCCATTTCGGAAAGTAGACACCCCAAGGTATTCACTGAGGGGCATAGTGAGTCCTTCTGAGATTTTTTTTTTTTGCCAGAAGTTAGCAGAAATGGAAACTTTATTATTATTTTTTTTCCTCAGAAAGTGTCATTTTCCGCTAACTTGTGAAAAAAAAAGAAATGATACATGAACTCACCATGTCCCTCTGCGAATACTTTGGGGTGTCTTCTTTCTAAAATGGTGTCATTTGGGGGGTATTTATACTATCCTGGCATTCTAGCACCTGAAGAAACATGACAGGTGCTCAGAAAGTCAGAGCTGCTTCAAAATGCGGAAATTCACTTTTTTGCACCATAGTTTGTAAACGCTATAGCTTTTACCCAAACCAATAAATATACACTTATTGGATTTTTTTTATCAAAGACATGTAGAACAATAAATTTTGCGAAAAATTTATATAGAAATGTAGTTTTTAAAAAAAAAAAATTACAACAGAAAGTGAAAAATGTCTTTTTTTTTGCAAAAATTTCGGTCATTTTTGATTAATAGCAAAAAAAGTTAAAATGTCAGCAGCAATGAAATACCACCAAATGAAAGCTCTATTAATGAGAAAAAAATGAGGTAAAATTCATTTGGGTGGTAAGTTGCATGACGGAGCAATAAACGGTGAAAGTAGCGTAGTGCAGAATTGTAAAAAGTGGCCTGGTCATTAAGGGTGTTTAAGCTAGGGGGGCTGAAGTGGTTAATATCTAATAATAAAATGGCTGTGAGCCAAGACAAACAGTAAAAAATGATGCTGTTACCGAAAGGCACTGAAGTAATTGATATGCTGGGAAATGGAGATGTGCACAATCTCTAATTCACTACTGTCGAATTAATAATAATGCAATTAAGAATTATTAATTATGGTCATAAAAATAATTAAGCATTAATTTTTCATAACTTCTTGAAATCATGATCTGGTAAATTGTAGATAACCTAATCGATACAATTCACATCTGAGTCCGAATATTTCCTCAGATAATAAGTTCTTTTCACGTGAGATGACATTAATGCTAAAGATATAGTTTTGCATAATATAATAATACGCAGGTATTATAAAAATATGCAGATTTATTGGTTACAAGGTTATAAACATAAATAAATAAACACAATGATATATGCAAATGAATATATACAGCGTTGATATAAAGCTTAACAAGCTTAACAATACATGTGAGTAGGAACAATTTGTCACATTATAAAAAAGCTAATATTTGGTTAGGATATTAAAATAAGAAGTTAAGTTATATACATTACTTCTATTCTGAGGAAACCTCATGATATCATGATGGGTATGTCTAATCCTAGACATCAATATGGAATGCTGAATACATTCCGCCCCCCTCTAACCAACTACACCTCACATGACTTCAAGAATGGGCAAATCCATACAAGGGTATAACTTAGATGAAATAACTGTATCCTTCCGTCCCATCCTGGATTATTTTCACATATATGATTTTGGTAAGACTATTAGGACAAACAACAGAAATGGGAAGAACTTGAAACAAGTCTTTCCAGTGGGAATGTATCACCTAGCTTGGCGAAGAATGTTACTATCAATATATTTACATATGCAATCATTTAATACTTTGATAGATTATGAGTCTTGATTCTTCTGCAGGTAGAATGAAGGCTCACAATATCCTAAGATTACATCTCAATATGGAGATGATCAATTAATTAATACATATTTATGTATTCGCCAATCTAGATGATATGATTTCATCCACATTATCCAATTAGTCTTAATAAAATGAAATATAATTCTTTATGTCTCTTACCAAGTCCTAGTAGGAATCACACTTCTGCTCCTAGGAAAGCTGGGTGGTCCATCATTGCATGTCTCACCATAACTTTCATATTGATAGACTCCTCTCTCTTGGGTGTTGGATCTTGGATGTTGGATGTTGGGTCCCCCTTGTGAGTCCTCTTCTTGTTCTGGCTATGATGATGATGATCCCCTACCCTGCTGTTTCCCTATAATTAGTTTCACCCTTATTTTATGTCACATCCTCCTGGATTAAAATCTTCCAATCAACTGAGGTGGGTGTAACGTAATGATATGAATGGGCCTTGTTTTCTCACAGAGATATCAGTACCTCATCTGTCATACCAGCATGTAATTAATTGTTACAAAAAAACACAGCTTTACAGACACTCTTAAAGGCAATGAATATCCATCTTGACTAGAATAATTGGATATCAATGTATATACCTGAAAAAGCACAACACTACTAGCTGTCTGTGCTAGCATAAGTATGAGGCCAGTGGAGATTCACTATAAAGCTAGCAGCTGATCGACTGACATGGCTCTGAGACACGGTGCATGGATGAGCTAGCGGAATGAGCCACCTGCAGTTTGATCCTAGATGGTGACAATCCTATGAATGTTGCTGTGCTGAGAACAAACGCACTCAATTACCTGCACATTTGTCCGACTCTATGTCAGTAGCTGTCGAATCACATTCATGCAGCAACACACACAGCGCACACTGTGACCTATAATCAGATGAGGTGATGACTTGGCTGGCTAGCTATGCAAAATCAGCTGGCCTCATATAACTCTGCAGTACTCAAAGAAGGTGTCCTACCTCAGAACTACCTAAAAACTGCATTAGGGTGCCAACAATTGCTAAAAACTGCAACTGCCCCCCGATATGTTTCTCCAGATCTCTGGCTTCTTCAGGGGTTTAGGGCAGGGTTGGGGGATTTATAAAAAGACTCTAGGTGCTAGGGGGAGCAATTTGGATGCACTCCTTTTACAGGAAGAAAGGAGATGGATATAGCCTCAACCCTAAGGGGCTTAATGAAGGGTTTACCTTCTCCTCATTTCTATAGGACATTGAGGGAGGCATTTTTATTTGCACTTCATATATATCAGGGGTCAGTACAGAGATCTCTCCCATCATCTATTTATCCCCAGGACTGTGACGAGGGGACATCCTCTGCGTCTAGAGGAAAGAAGGTTTGTACACAAACATAGAAAAGGATTCTTCACGGTAAGAGCAGTGAGACTATGGAACTCTCTGCCTGAGGAGGTGGTGATGGTGAGTACAATAAAGGAATTTAAGAGGGGACTGAATGTATTTCTGGAGTGTAATAATATTACAGGCTACAGCTACTAGAGAGGGGTCGTTGATCCAGGATCAGTTATCAGTTATTCTGATTGCCTGATTGGAGTCGGGAAGGAATTTTTTTCCCCTTAAGTGGGGAAAATTGGCTTTTGCCTCACAGGGGTTTTTTGCCTTCCTCTGGATCAACTTGTAGGAAACAGGCTGAACTGGATGGACAAATGTCTTTTTTCAGTCTTATATACTATGTTACTATGTTACTTCCTTTTTTGAGTATATGTACATTTATTGTGTAGTGAGCAACTAGTTAATTTGAAGGCTGGTGATTTTTGGGGGCCACTCAAACTCTCTCCTAGTTTGATCATTGGTGAGGCTGCACAGCTTTTCTCCACTGGCAACCTCCCGCTTAATACCAATGATATTCAGACAGCTATTAGAGAGATCAATAAGACATATAAACAATATGTCAGGTGTCTCTGGGAGCTGGCAAGTTTAGAAACGTATTTGCAGCAGGGTATAGTATACTGGGGTATGAGAATAAATATAGTCCCCCATGCACATCAGGAGGACGCAGCATTTATTAAAAGGCTGGCATCAATTACTCACTGAAATTACTTGCTAGATTATGAGATAGAGTCCCTCTCCAAAACCACCAAACAATTGGAACAAGAAATAACGCAAATCCAGAACCTTAGATCACAATCTGAGCACATCCAATACGAATCGAACCTTCAAAAACACAGTTAGTCTTTTCAAACAGAAATTAAGGATAGGAAACACAGGAAATACATAAGGGACAGAAGGGATTTTGATACTGGCCAAATATATTTCATTAAAACCAACACAAGGGTTTCCAGCCCAAAAGGAGTAGCGGCAATCATTCGAGTGCATCACAGACTGATATATCTGAGTCTGATTGGTCTGGATCAGAAGGCAGATCTGTTAGGAATACACCTAACACTGCACCAGGCACTAAACGCAAAAAAAAACGGCCGAAGCACGTACACACAGAGGAAGGCACCAGCTCCTTTATCTACAATAGTGACATCTGCCCCACAAATATGACAAGGCACACAGCCTATACAAGTTGCATCAAACGCCAATATGATGATGTCTACGCCACCTATTCAAACAATTGTTACCCAAGCCAGCACAGCGCTTGGTGCACAACCATCTTCCTCCTCTTCATTGTGACCCAATTTTGCCCCTTCTATGCTAGCTACCCCGCCGATGCCAACAAACACTCCGGTCTCTTTTTTAGGTCAGGGACCTGCCAATGTCAAAACATAGCAGATACCCTTAGAATTAGCAATCTCTCCAGTGCCCCCCTTGAGTAAAGACATGTTAAATTATTAAGTACAGGTCTATCGTTCACTCCTACTCTGTTTTTTTTATGCTTTACATGGGTTAAAGACATCAATCTTTTTGCCCGAATATTGGCTTTACATAAGTCCTTTAAACAACAAGAAAGAGACTACCAACATTTACAAAGACAAGAAAAGGAAGCTTTGGCTATCCTGGAGTCTCTAGACACTTCAGATACTGGTGCTCATGACATTATTGAGCCACCTTTGTCGACATTAAAACCCAAGTCGAAATTCACACCTCCCTTTTCACAGTACGGTAACATCGACACTTTTGTTCAGCTGGTAACCAGTGACCTTAAATCAATGAATAGGAAGCTCTCACTGCTATCGTCCAATTTGGACACAGATAAAATACAGGCCCTGGATGAGCTATCTAAAAACCCTCTGATAAGGGTGGCAATGTCGTTTTGATTTATAGATCTGCTTATACAGCAATGGTGAGGGAACTCCTTACTCAGGTAGACACTTATAAAAGAACTAGAGAACAATCCCACAGACCTGTTTTTGGGAGAATTAAAAACCATCCTCACTCAGGAGAGAAATGATAACCACATCTCTAAAGATGAGTATAAGTTTCTATATAAAGCACATCCCACGATAGCCACCCTTTATGCCATTCTAAAGGTGCATAAGCAAAGACGACCTGTGCCGGGGAGACCAATTGTCTCAGGCAATAATAGTCTGAGGGAGAACAATAGCCAGTGTGTTGACAAATTCATTGCACCATTTGTCCCGAGCTTGCCTTCATTTATCAAAGACACCAAGGGTGTGGTCACTAGGCTCCAAGAGCTTCAGGTCACTTCAGAGACAAAGTTCGCCAGCTGAGGCGTTATATACTAACATCAGGCACCACTTAGGGATCCAGGCAGTGTCTTCCTTTCTCTTCACTAAGAGCACACAATTCCATGGACACAATGGGTTTTTATTAACCCTTTTACACCTCTTACTCACTCCCAATTATTTTCTTTTTGATGGTCACTTTTATTTTCAATTGGTTTGCACCACTATGGGAAGTAAGTGAAGTGCACCAAACTATGCAAATTTGTTTTTAAAGTGGTGGGAGAACACTATTGTTTTCACTCATGAATTTGACACTTACACTAAACACATTTTATTTTGCGGTAGGTACATTGATGATGTACTCATACTTTGGGAAGGCACTAATGATACTTTTCACCAATTTGTTGATGCACTCAATTCAATTGTCATAGGCGTGAAATTCACATCAGAAATCAACGACAGTACCTTAACTTTCCTTGATCTCAGACTCACCTTGGACCCTGGCTCAACCCTAAGGGGCTCAATGAAGGGTTTAACATCTCCTCATTTCTATAGGCCATTGAGGGAGGCATTTCATTTGCACTTCCTTTTTTGAGTATATGTACATTTATTGTGTAGTGAGCAACTAGTTAATTTGAAGGCTGGTGATTTTTGGGGGCCAGTCATATCCATTATATTCATTCTAGTAGGATTCATTCATTGTCATAGCAATTATCTATAGTGTCCATTATTAATTTATTACAGGCATCCGATTGCATCCAAACATTAAACATCAGATGCCAATGACTATTTTCGCTGTGCACTTTGTATGTTTGCAGGTCCGGCACGCTAGCCTAGCTCTGTCCTGACAGACATCTATGTCAATGTATCCCTAATTAGAGGTCCAATGGTTAAGAAGTCCTGGAGCATATATGTACAATGCAGGTCATGCGCACTGGCCTGCAAATAGGGTGGTGCAAGTGCAAGTCGACGCGCATCACCACCTAATGCACCCCATTGGCACCGGAGCCTCTCTACTTCGCATTTTCCAGAGAGTGTGCACACTTTTTATTTGCGCAGCGCATGCGCCCTAGCTCACACACCTTGCATATAGTATAAGTCGGCGCGCACTTCGTATTAGCGCATGACGTTATGTGGTCCCCTCCCCTGGTTATTGGTAAGGGGCGAGGAGTAGAAGGTGGCCACCACAGGTCCTGCATGCCTTTTCATTTATTTGTAGCGCATGATGTTATGTGGTACCCTCCCCTGCCCTGTGGCCATAGGTCAGTGGTGAAGATTAGGAGGTGGCCATCACAGGTCCTGCGTGCTGTTTCACTCACCTCTATGGATCCCCTCCCCTGCCCCATGGCCATTGGTCAGGGGCGAGGAGCAGAAGGGGGCCACCACAGGTCCTGCATGCTTCTCCTTTTCATTTATCTATAGGGCATGACTTTATGTGGTCCCCTCCCCTGCCCCGTGGCCATAGGTCAGTGGCGAAGATTAGGAGGTGGCCACCACAGGTCCGGCATGCTTCTTCACTCATGTCTATAGAATTTATTGCAAAAGGTTACAGGATGCCACACCTGTCAATTAGGATTTGGGCTGCTAGCTATATAGTGAATCTCCACTGGCCTCATACTTACGCTAGCTAGTAGTAAATTATAGATTGTGTACATCTCTGTTTTATAGCATATCAATCACTACAGTGCTTTTCGGTGACAGCATAGTTTTTAACAGTTTGTCTTGGCTCATAGCCATTTTATTATAAGATATTAATAAAAGTCAAGTCTTAATCACCACATTACACCTGGGTCAAGATAGGGTTAAGCCTTTTAGTAAATAAGTGATTTGAGATTAGCTTCACTGACCATACTTCAGTCAAACTTCCCCTGACCATACTTCAGTGTTCTGGTCTAGACTGACCTTGCTCTTCCTGAACTCCACTCCCTGCTACTTACTGCTTTGCACTTTCTAGGACCTTTTCTATATATAGATCTTTAGTACCCGCACCACCTAGGGGTAACTGGGTGTGTCTACATGCAAGGTGTAAAACAGCCTATTGGAAGGAATTACAGTAATATACATGCATCTTATAAAATAACATACTGCAAATATCCTTATATATACAAGGCGCCACCACTATTATAAAGAGGGACATTGCAAGTCCCATTCAAGTGTCCGGGGGTGAGCTGCAATACCCAGCACAGCTTCTATGTAATGGATGGTGCTGTGCTTGGTAATCTGCGAGGTTGTTATCAGGTAAAGTTGAAGCATGTACATATGTGCCTATCCTTACACAAATTTGAAAAGGGGTTGTAAATTGATACTTCAGTAAGTGGCAGTTATTATGTAGTGGAAGTCAATACAAGATACTTCCTAATGTATTGTGATTGTCCATATTGCTTCCTTTGCTTGCTGGATTTATTTTCCATCACATTATACACTGCTGGTTTCCGTAGTTATGACCACCCTGCAATCCAACAGCTGTGGCTGTGCTTACACACCATATAAAAAGTGTTGGCCTCTCTGGTGGCCAAGGCCGTAGAAGCATACATAGGCTGGTGCTTTTTTCAATAGTGTGCAAGCACAGCCAAGCTGATGGATTGCAGGGTGGTCATAACCATGGAAAAGAGCAGTGTGGAAAAATGAATTCAGCCAACCAACAAGGCAATGTGGATAATAACAATACATTAGTAAATGGCTTGTATTAACTTTCTCTACATGATAAATGCCATTTGCTGAATAGAGACAACCCATTTAAGAACCTTAATTTCTCATGAAACCCCAATTCAATGCAATATTGCAATAATCAAAGCAGAACTACTGACAAGCTGCAAATCTGAACACAACCACTGGGTGGTTACACCTAGATATAATTGAAATGATATGACAGATAATCGTAGAATCATATAATTTTGAAAAGTTGGTGATTTAGTGACCATATCAGCACATGTCCAGCCAAGAGAAAAGGTAATTAAAGGCGTATCTGTATTATCATACAAACATACTACGACATCATACAGAGGACTAGAGTTGAGCGAACACCTGGATGTTCGGGTTCGAGTAGTTCGGCCGAACTTCCCGAAAATGTTCGGGTTCGGGATCCGAACTCGACCCGAACTTCATCCCGAACCCCATTAAATTCAATGGGGACCCGAACTTTTGGGCACTAAAAAGGCTGTAAAATAGTCCAGGAAAGGGCTAGAGGGCTGCAAAAGGCAGCAAACAAATTTGGATTGGGAAATGAATTAAAATAAAATAAATAAAAATTAAGCAATATCAATTGGAGAGAGGTCCCATAGCAGAGAATCAGGCATCATGTCACCCACAAACGGAGAAGGCCACTTTTAGATAATTAGGGGCTTGGCACCCAGACCGAGGAGAGAGGTCGCATAGCAGAGAATCAGGCATCATGTCACCCACCAATGGAGAAGGCCACTTTTTGATAATTAGGCGCTTGGCACCCAGACGGAGGAGAGAGGTCGCATAGCAGAGAATCAGGCTTCATGTCACCCAGCAATAGAGAAGGCCACTTCCAGATATTTAGCCCACGGCACCCCGACAGAGGTCGCATAGCAGAGAATCAGGCTTCATGTCACCCACCACTGGAACAGGCCACTTTCAGATAATTGGGCCCCTGGCACCTAGACGGAGGAGAGGTTCATTCAACTTTTAGGTGCCCCGCAATATAATAGTAAAATTAAAAAAAGAGGATTCAATAAAGAAGTGCCCTGGAGTACAAGAATACATGGTTGAGGGGGAGGCAGTTATAAATGTCTTTTCTGCACAAGGGATGGACAGGTCCTGTGGGATCCATGCCTGGTTCATTTTTATGAACGTCAGCTTGTCCACGTTGGCTGTGGACAGGCGGCCGCGTTTGTCAGTAATGACGCCACCTGCCGTGCTGAATACACAAATAGACAAAACGCTGGCCGCCGGGCAGGCCAGTACCTCCAAGGAATAAAAGGCTAGCTCTGGCCACGTGGACAATTTGGAGACCCAGAAGTTGAATGGGGCCGAACCATAAGTCAGTACGTAGAGAGGGGTGTGCACATGTACTGTTCAACCATGTTAGTTAAATGCTGCCTCCTGCTAACACATTTCGTATCAGGTGGTGGTGCAGTTAGCTGTGGCGTGGTGACAAAACTTTTCCACATTTCTGGCATGCTAACCCTGCCCTCAGAGGAGCTGGCCGTGACAAAGCTGCGTTGGCGACCTCTTGCTCCTCCTCTGCCTTCGCCTTGGGCTTCCACTTGTTCCCCTGTGTCATTTGGGAATGCTCTCAGGAGCGCATCTACCAGCGTGCACTTGTACTCGCGCATCTTCCTATCAAGCTCCAGTGCAGGAAGTAAGGTGGGCACATTGTCTTTGTTCTGGGGATCCAGCAGGGTGGCAACCCAGTAGTCCGCACACGTTAAAATGTGGGCAATTGCTGTCATTGTGCAGGCACTGCAGCATGTAGTCGCTCATGTGTGCCAGGCTGCCCAGAGGTAAGGACAAGCTGTCTTCTGAGGGGGGCGTATCGTCCTCCGTATGCCCCCAGCCACGCTCCAGTGATGGGCCTGAGCTGTGTTGGGTGCCACCCCACTGTGAATCCTGCTTCATCCTCATCCTCCTCCACCTCCTCCTCATCCTCCCCGTCCTCCAGTAGTGGGCCCTGGCTGGCCACATTTGTACCTGGCCTCTGCTGTTCCAAAAAACCTCCCTCTGAGGCACTTCTACCAGACTGGCCTGAAAGTGCTAAAAATGACCCCTCCTTCTCCTCCTCCTGGGCCACCTCCTCTTCCATCATCGCCCTAAGTGTTTTCTCAAGGAGACATAGAAGTGGTATTGTAACGCTGATAGCGGTGTCATCGCCACTGGCCATGTTGGTGGAGTACTCTAAACAGTGCAACAGGGCACACAGGTCTCGCATGGAGGCCCAGTCATGGTTGAAGTGGTGCTGTTCCGCAGTGCGACTGACGCGTGTGTGCTGCAGCTGAAACTCCACTATGGCCTTCTGCTGCTCGCACAGTCTCTCCAGCATGTGCAAGGTGGAGTTCCACCTGGTGGGCACGTCGCATATGAGACGGTGAGTGGGAAGGCCGAAGTTACGCTGTAGCGCAGACAGGCCAGTGGCGGCAGGATGTGAACGCCGGAAGCGCGCACAGACGGCCCGCACTTTATGCAGCAGCTCTGACATGTCGGGGTAGTTGTGAATTAACTTCTGCACCACCAAATTCAGCAAATGCGCCAGTAAAGGGATGTGCGTAAAATCGGCTAGTCCCAGAGCTGCGACGAGATTTCGCCCATTATCGCACACCACCAGGCCGGGCTTGAGGCCCACCGGCAACCACCACTGGTCGGTCTGTTGTTCAATACCCCACCACAACTCCTGCGCGGTGTGGAGCCTGTCCCCCAAACATGTGAGTTTCAGAACGGCCTGCTGACGTTTACCCCGGGCTGTGCTAAAGTTGGTGGTGAAGGTGTGTGGCTGACTGGATGACCAGGAGTAAGCAGAGGAAGAGGAAGCCGAGTAGGAGGAGGAGGCTACAGGAGGCAAAGAATGATGCCCTGCGATCCTTGGCGGCGGAAGGACGTGCGCCAAAGAACTCTCTGCCTGGGGCCCAGCTGCCACTACATTTACCCAGTGTGCAGTTAGGGAGATATAGCGTCCCTGGCCGTGCTTACCTCCATGTATCTGTGGTTAGGTGGACCTTGCCACAGATGGCGTTGCGCAGGGCACACTTGATTTTATCGGATACTTGGTTGTGCAGGGAAGGCACGGCTGTCTTGGAGAAGTAGTGGCGGCTGGGAACAACATACTGTGGGAAAGCCATGGCCATCAGCTGTTTGAAGCTGTCTGTGTCCACCAGCCTGAATGACAGCATTTCAAAGGCCAGTAGTTTAGAAATGCTGGCATTCAGGCCCAGGGCTCGAGGGTGGCTAGTTGGGAATTTACGCTTTCTCTCCAAGGTTTGTGAGATGGAGAGCTGAACGCTGCCGTGTGACATGGTGGAGATGCTTGGTGACGCAGGTGGTGGTGTTGGTGGCACATCCTCTGTTTGGTGGGCGGCAGGTGCCAACATTCCTCCCGAGGCGAAGGAAGAGGCCGAGGCAGCAGCAGAAGAGGGAGCAGGGGGAGCCTGAGTGAGTTCCTTGTTTTTAAGGTGTTTACTCCACTGCAGTTCATGCTTTGAATGTAGATGCCTGGTCATGCAGGTTGTGCTAAGGTTCAGAACATTAATGCCTCGCTTCAGGCTCTGATTGCACAGCATGCAAACCACTCGGGTCTTGTCATCAGCACATTGTTTGAAGAAGTGCCATGCCAGGGAACTCCTTGAAGCGGCCTTTGGAGTGCTCGGTCCCTGGTGGCGGTGGCCAGTAGCAGGCAAACTCTCTTGGCGGCGGCTGTTCTGCTTTTGCCATCTGCTCCCTCTTTTGCTACACTGTTGGCTCGGTCTCACCACTGCCTCTTCCTCTGAGCTATGAAAGTCAGTGGCACGACCTTCATTCCATGTGGGGTCTAGGACCTCATCGTCCCCTGCATCGTCTTCCAGACAGTCTTCCTCCCTGACCTCCTGTTCGGTCTGCACACTGCAAAAAAACGCAGCAGGTGGCACCTGTGTTTCATCATCATAAGAGACGTGCGGACTCCGATAAGGTGGTATTCCCATGCCCTCATCATCAGGAAATATAAGTGGTTTTGCATCAGTGCATTCTATGTCTTCCACCACTGGGGAAGGGCTAGGTGTATTCCCTTGGGAAACCCTGCCAGCAGAGTCTTCAAACAGCATAAGAGACTGCTGCATAACTTGAGGCTCTGACAGTTTCCCTGATATGCATGGGGGTGATGTGACAGACTGATGGGCTTGGTTTTCAGGCGCCACCTGTGCGCTTTCTGCAGAAGACTGGGTGGGAGATAATGTTGTGAACAGGCTGGATCCACTGTCGGCCATCCAATTGACTAGCGCCTGTACTTGCTCAGGCCTTACCATCCTTAGAATGGCATTGGGCCCCACCAAATATCGCTGTAAATTCTGTCGGGTACTGGAACCTGAGGTAGTTGGTTCACTAGGACGTGTGGCTGTGGCAGAATGGCCACTTCCTCTCCCAGCACCAGAGGGTCCACTAACACTACCAAGACCGCGTCTCCGTCCCTTACTAGATGTTTTCCTCATTGTTACCGTTCACCAAGCACCACAATAAGGAAAAAAATATTTGGCCCAATGTATTGATTTCAAATTCAGGCCTTTTTTTTTTACAGGCACCTAACACTATCTGACTATTTATGTACCGTATTACACTAATCCAGGCACAGCATTGACCACTGATTTAGGGGAATATCAATTGTAGGCCTAGTATTTAGGCCCTGGATGAAAGGTATCCTTTTATGGACAGATTTACACTTGGAGATGCACAGTAGCATACGAAAAAATATGTAGGATTATGCCTTCAGCAATTGTATTTTAACACTTTGTGTAATATACCCTTTAACGGACAGAAATACACTTGGAGATGTACGGTAGCGTGTGAAGTTATTGAGGATGACCCTCTCAGCACTTGTATATACACCTTGAGTGTAATATACCCTTTTACGGACAGAAATACACTATGAGATGCACAATAGTGCAAGCAAATTTACAGGATTATGCTTTCAGCAATTGTAATGTAACACTTTTTGTAATGTAACCTTTTACGAAAAGAAATATACTTGGAGATGCACGCTGAGTGTAATATACCCTTTTACGGACAGATTAACACTTGGCCTGCAACAGCTGGAACACCAGATTCAGGGTATTGCTATATTGGCAAGTGAATTTCACCCCAGAACTAAATTTATCCTTTGACGGATACTATTAAACTTGTCCAGTCACAGCTGGAACACCAGATTTACTGTATTTCTATTTTGACAACTGAATTTCACTGCAGAAAAAAATAAATCCTTTGATGGACAGTATTAAACTTGGCCAGCCACTGCTAGGGCACCAGATTTACGGTATTGCTATTTTGGCAATTGAATTTCACCCCAGAAAAAAATATATCCTTTGCCGGACACTATTAAACTTGACCAGCCACAGCTGAAACCACTGATTTATGGTATTGCTATTTTGGCAATTGAATTTCACCACAGAAAAAAATATATCCTTTGCCGGACACTATTAAACTTGTCCAGCCACAGCTGGAACACCAGATTTACGGTATTTCTATTTTTGCAACTGTATTTCACCCCAGGCATATGAGGACACTATGGATTGCCATCACAGCTAGATAGTTACGGTATTGCTATTTTGGCAATTGAATTTCACCCCAGAAAAAAATATATCCTTTGCCGGACACTATTAAACTTGACCAGCCACAGCTGAAACCACTGATTTATGGTATTGCTATTTTGGCAATTGAATTTCACCACAGAAAAAAATATATCCTTTGCCGGACACTATTAAACTTGTCCAGCCACAGCTGGAACACCAGATTTACGGTATTTCTATTTTTGCAACTGTATTTCACCCCAGAAAATAATATATCCTTTGACGGACACTATGGAAATTGTCCAGTCACAGCTAGAACACCAGATTCAGGGTATTGCTATTTTGGCAATTAAATTTCACCCCAGAAAAAAATAATACCCTTTTATGGACAGATTTAAACTAGGCCTGCAACAGCTGGAAAACCAGATTCAGGGTATTGCTATTTTGGCAATTAAATTTCACCCCAGAAAATAATATATCCTTTGACGGACACTATGGAAATTGTCCAGTCACAGCTAGAACACCAGATTCAGGGTATTGCTATTTTGGCAATTAAATTTCACCCCAGAAAAAAAAATACCCTTTTACGGACAGATTTAAACTAGGCCTGCAACAGCTGGAAAACCAGATTCAGGGTATTGCTATTTTGGCAATTAAATTTCACCCCAGAAAAAAATATACCCTTTTATGGACAGATTTAAACTAGGCCTGCAACAGCTGGAACACCAGATTTAGGGTATTGCTATTTTGGCAATTGAATTTCACCCCAGAAAAAAATATACCCTTTTACAGACAGATTTAAACTATGCCTGCAACAGCTGGAACACCAGGTTTACTATATTTCTATTTTTGCTACTGACTTTCACCCCAGAAAATAATATATCCTTTGACGGACACTAGGGAAATTGTCCAGTCACAGCTGGAACACCAGATTCAGGGTATTGCTATTTTGCTAATTAAATTTCACCCCAGAACTAAATCTATCCTATGACGGACACTATGAAACTTTTCCAGTCACAGCTGGAACACCAGATTTACGGTATTGCTATTTTGGCAATTGAATTTAACCCCAGAAAATTATCTATCCTTTGCCAGACACTATTAAACTTGGCCAGCCACTGCTGGGACACCAGATTTACGGTATTGCTATTTTGGCTATTTAATTTCACCCCAGAACAAAATATATCCTTTGCCGGACACTATTAAACTTTGCCAGCCACTGCTGGGACACCAGATTTAGGGGATTGCTATTTTAGCAATTGAATTTCACCACAGAACAAAATCTATCCTTTGTTAGACAGCAGACAGTATTACACTTGGCTAGCCACAGCTGGAACACCAGATTTAGGGGATTGCCATTTTGGCAACTGAATTTAACCCTTTAATAAAATATAGAAGTTTCTATCCTGAGTATCTAGGGGTGACAATAAGCACATCCAAGCCCCTGATGTAGGATATAGCAAAAAAAAAAAAAATAGTATTGATGGATGGATGGACTTGGTGGCAGCTTGTGCTGGTGCACCACAAGACACAAAATGGCAGCCGATCAAAGTGACAGAAAAATGCTCTGTGCAGCCTAAAAACCAGTGAGCAATTCACTAGCAGAAGTTAAATGATTCACAGCAGTAGATCGATCACTTCATTAGGTGTTTTTGCTGACTTTTCCCTGCCTAATCTCGCCCTCACAGAAGCTGCGTCCTCTCCCTACACTAATCAGAGCAGTGTGACTTGCGGCTCTACGTGACTCCAGCTTAAATAGAGGCTGGGTCACATGCTGCACTTGGCCAATCATAGCCATGCCATTAGTAGGCATGGCTGTGATGGCTTATTAGGGCAAGAAGTAAAATGCTAGCTGATTGGCTGCTGTGCAGCCCTTCAGAAAGCGGGAAGAAATCGCCTAACAATGGATTTTTTGAAAATGTTCCCGGTCTGGGTCCGTGTCCTGAACACCCCAAATTTCAGTACGAACCTAAACTATCCAGTTCGGGTTAGCTCATCCCTACAGATGACCATACACTTGTGCATGGAGTTTGTATGCTCTGAAGTATGGAGCTGCAGGAAATCTTAGTGACTCTTACACACAGCACTGTAAAAAGTCGTTGATTTCCAAAATGGAGTTTAAACAATATTAAGAAACACATAAATTTATTGCAGACAATGCAATTCCTTTCTACCTTCTATTTAGGCTGAATTAACAAATGAAGTTTTCCAAGGTGTTTTTGAACTACGAATAGTGAATACAAAACAAAGGTAATTAGTCTATATATATATTTTTTTTAATCCCCTTCTAGTTTTAGCTGCATGTTTGACTTCAGACTTTCACTTGTTTGCCTCATTTTCCTATTATATAATTTTTTAGTTATGATTTTGAGTACTATGGGCTTCCTTATTGCTTTACACCAGGGTGCATAACCTTATCTGGTCTGTGGGCCACACTGTCATACTGAACAACTCTGAAGGGACACATTAAAACTTACGGGGCATCTGTCAGCAGGTTTGTACCTATGAAAATGGTTGATCTGCTACATGTGTGCTGGGCAGCTGAAGGCATCTGGTCTTTTCTGCTGCAGCTGGTGGCAGTTGAAGGATGGAACTGAGCATGTGCTTCCATCTCAGTGAGCAGGACAGAGGCTGCCACATAGAAAGGAAGCCAACGACCTGGACACCAGATGGCATTGTGACTGGTGCGGTGTCCATGCCCACAAGAGACGACAGTAGAGAGGTGGGCATAAACTGCTGATCTAACACATTTGTTCCTTCAACCCTTTCCATACCTCTGCCATACATAGTCACTATAGCTGCTGGGTACAGCAGGCAAGTGGGAATATTGCCTGTGATCGGCCATAACACCAATCACAGACATTTACATCCTTAGATGCCATAGTCAGTTGTGACTACAGCATTAGAGGTGGCCTTCCACCGGGGGTTCTGCGCTTACGAGGCCCAAACAGCTTTCCCACAAGGTGATCGGCGGAGCCATTCATTCTTTGTTGCAGCCTCAGTCCCCCTGAAGGATCTGAGGCTACTACACTAATGGCTTCTATGGAGGCCTGCTTAGCGAAATGCGCATAGGCTGCAATGGTAAATCATAGCAGTGTATAGGACAAGCAATTTAGTGATTGTATGCTATAGGACATTAAGGGGACTTAATAAAAGTGTAAAAAGAAGTAAAAAGAGGTGTTTAAAAATATATAAAAAAAATACAAATTCAAATCACCCCCTTTCCCCATGATAGAAATGAAAAATAGAAGAAAAAAAAATCAAAATAAAATATGAACTTATTTATCCCATCCGGTAAATATTGTAACACACAAAAAAATCAATATGGCCAATTTGCCAATATTTTCGTTAATTCACCGGCCAAATTTTTTTTTTATAAATAGTGATCAAAAAGTCAAATGCACTCCAAAATGTTATTATTAAAACCGATAGATTACACTGCAAAAAATGAGCCATAACCATAAAAAGGGTACTGGTGTCAGAATGTGTCACAGCAAAGAAAAAAATCAATTATTTCCAAAGTTTTTATTTTGTTTTCAATATTAAAACAGAAAAAAATCAATATAAATGTGGTATCACTGTAATTGTACTGACCTAGAGAATGAAGATCAGTTTCACCACATAGCGAATGTTGTAAAACCAAAACCCATAAAACTATGGTAGAATTGCATTTTTTACCATTTCACTTTCTTTAGAATTTTCCAGCTCCTACATTGTATGCCATATTAAATGGTACCATTAGAAAGTGCAACATGTGTCGCAAAAAATAAGCTCTCATATGGCTATGTGAACTAAAAATGAAAGATGTATGGCCCCTGAGGATAGGTCATCAATATAAAACATTTAGAAAATCCCTTTCAGCTATAACTTTAAATGTCTGTCTGTATTTGTATTTTTACACATTATTATACAAATCTAGACTACCATAACACAGTGCATAGGACTTAGTGCTGTGAATGTCTGTCCTTTGCTGCCATCTGCTGATGAAATAGGGTGCTGTTCCTGCAATAGCATAATGGAAGGTAAGGGTTTTCATAGAAGGGTTAGGTTTCCTAATAAGTCCAAATAAGCACGACAAGCATCTATAGGTTGTTTGCTTCACCTTCAAACACCTTAATAAGCGCCTTATGGTAACATTTTCAAAGAAACATAATTATACATGCTATCGTGAATTGAAGATATAAAGAAAGACAGACAAGAAATGTGCAGATCATGTGCTCATGCACACAAGTGTGTGCTGCCCATGGCGTGCATTGGGGAATGCAAACTGCAGTCCCCAATGCACGGGCACCGTCTGTGTGGCCTGCACTGACAGATGCAGACCCATTCAACTTGAATTGGTCTGCGATCCGTCCGCACCACAAAATAAAGATCAAGTTCTATTTTTTTGCGGTGCGGAGGCACATAACGAAATGCCACGGAAGAGCTCTGTAGTGCTCCCATGGCCTTCCACTCCGTGACTCCTCTCTGTATCTTTCGGATTGCAGACCCATTCAAGTGAATAGGTCCGCATCCGTGACAAGGTGCACACACAACCAGTGCCCATATATTGTGAACTCGCTATTTGCGTTCGTGTGCATGAGCCCTTAATGAGAACTTTCTGATATCTGATCTGACAATCTGCATCATATATCCTAGAATAAATTGGGAAGACTAAGAATAAAATATGGAGCTCGCCAAAACCGCCAATGCTGATTCAAAGAAATTCACTCCATTCCCTGCTATGGGGGTCCGAAAATAAATAAAAACTGGCACTGCTATTTATGGCAGTCCAATAGCAGTGAACGGAGAGGTTAGCACGCTTGCGTGGTATGTGCTCCTTCACTTTGAGGGCCCTGTTCTGTAGATATGATCAGGGCCCTCTGGGACCTGCACCTATCTGACATTGATGGCATATCCTAGCGATATGCCATAAATGTCTGAGATAGAGATAGAATCAGTCTCCAAGATGCATTTAAGAGTTTCCCTGCATAACTCTTTTACAGACTGCTTGATCAGAATGTAAGTTGTAAGGCCAGGTATTCACCATAGATCTGGTGTGTGTAAGACCCCAATGAGCAATACACAATTAAATTTCAGGAGTGATGACCTAGTTAGTTAACACTAGGTCCATCCATCAAGTCTGCAGAAACTTAAAGTCTGAGAGCAGGGGAGGGGGGGACTGTCCATAGACCAAACCAGCAAACTTTCTGGTAGGCTGATACCCGGGGTGCCACGGAGTTCTCCTCATGGCTGTAGGCCAGTCATATAATGACACAATACTTTCAGCATTAATTAAAGCAGGGGAAACTCAGGCCACAGGCCAGAAGAGGTCTATGGTGTGCACAGCATATTGCAGCATGGAACGGGACTTTTATTTTTCCTTGACCACATGGGAAGCATATGCAGTCGCCGGGTTTGAGGTGGCCTCAACGCTATGCTGGTTTCCCCGGACACCGTTGAGGTGTCACCACGTGTTGCTGCTCTTTGGAAGGGATGGTAAGGTGCAGTACACCCCAGAGAATTATTGTCTGCAGTAAATTAGTGTGCTTCTTTCCTGGAGGAACTCAATTGCAAAAAAATACAGACAAGGCACTGAGCTGGCTTCTCCTGTCAACTCCTGTGCAGAAGAAGAGTTTGATGCTTTGGAAAGGCCTAAGCTAGCTGTCCCTCTCTCTCAGAAGGCTGGTATCCTGGACAAATGCGGAAGCCCCACAGTCTGTGTCTCAGTAGTCCAACTGGCTCTTTGATCAAAGGGCTAGTGAGTATGACCCATGGGCTGTGGTTTAGCATCCCCATCTCAGCATCTTCTTCTGGTCATTCATGCAGTCTGGCATGAGTCTCTTCTTGTAAGCATTGTTCCCTAACTGCAGAACACTAGGGGCTCTAACTGCTCTCCTTATATACAGTTTCTAGCTGAACTAGCTCCTTCTAATGGTAGGAGTGGAGTGGAGAAACACAGCCCAAACAAATACAGTGTTACAGTTATCATCTCTCATAGACTTGTATTAAAGGTTCAATAATGCTAAAATGAAGCAGCAGTTTTTCCAGACAAAAACAAATCTTCAGACATAATAACATAGCTAAACCAGACATCCAAAAGGTCAGTCTGTCTGATTTTGGTGGTCTAGTTTTTTCCCTCCAAAACATGCTCTTCTGTAACCCTTATGGTAACTGTGGAAAATTGCTAGCTTCTCATTATTAGATAGAATGTACCAAAAGTCTCTCAGTATTCATGAAGGTCATCAGTATCATATCGATGGGTCAGAATGCCCTCAGTAGGTTCTCCCATGAATTAGACATAAAAGACGTGTCAACATCAAGTGTTATTTTCATATTATTCATCATTAAAAAAAAATCACTTTTGTAATTTTCTTTCTTTTTTTCTGGTTGATAGATATTTCTTTTACTTTATTATAAATCACCCCTAGTGTTTAGTCTGTATGGTAAAGTGCATGTCCTACTGAATGAGTAGATTACATATGCTCAGTTCCAGCCTTTATCTACCACCAGTTGGATCTTCTTTGAGAAGGACTGACTGATGTTCTTTTCTGTTGTTTTCTCTTCTATGGACAGAACATCTTGTAATGAAAAAGGAGTTTCACACAGTTGTGAATGTAGAATCACACACAGATGAAGAAAAAGCCTGGCTATGCAGCTCTGCATACAAAGTACTCTGAGGTCTCTCCTGTCCAGGCTCTCACTTTGTTGAAGTTCCAGGCTCCATCTCTTACGTTATCTCTCATAATAAATTTACATGCACCCAGCCTGTAGGCTGAGACCCTTGTGCTGCACAGCGTGGCACCCTCCGATGGATGCAGGAGGAAAGTGTGGTAATTTACCTACTGGCTAGCACAACTAAACAGCCATGCCTTACCTGTTATTACCCCAAAAAAATAAAGAACAACTGATTGGGTGTGTGGTGCGGGCTAGCCTGCGGTGCTGTCTCAGACTTACTAAGACATACGGACGTCCCGGCGACAGTGAGTGGCAGGAGATTTGTGAGGCTGGCAACACGTGGTTTGATATCATGGGTTTTCCTTGTGGATCAATAGGCATCTGTGTTGTTTCTGGTAATGGCCACACCTCTTGCCTCCAGGTCTTGCTAATGTGGTCATTTAACCTTCCTTATTTAAAGTTGCTTCTCCCACAATGCTGTGTGGTTTATAGCTTCTGTGCCTGTGGATAGTTTGTGGTTGGATCTTGGCTGAGTTCCTGGTGGTTCTATAGCCCCTTTGAAGTTAAGTCTTTCCTTTCCCTTTTGTATTTTTGTTGGGTTCTGTGTGTTGCATTTTCCTATTGTTTGTATTAGGCCTGAAGAAGACTCCTGTTTTTCCTTCCTTTTGGAGGAACAAATAGTCTCGTCCCTGCCATTAGTACGAGGGTCCAATAGGGCTAGATAGGACTCCAGGTATCCCTGAGTATGAACTCACCTACTTTTGGGGTCTGTTTATACTGGTAGTCAGTCTGGATTTTGGTTAGGGTTTTCACTAGGAGGTTCCCTTCTTCTTTCCCTAGTTCTCAGGCCTGATTCCCTGTTCCCCACCTTCCCTCCTATGCTCGGTGTGGTGTTTCCCTCCTACACAGAAGCATGACAGGTGCAGCACAACAGTTTACAAACTTACAATGCTCTACAGTATTCCCCCTCCCATAACTGGTCTTGTAGCACATGCCTGAGTATTCCTTCTGAGCAAAACGCCAGCATGACTTGAGTTTGAGGGGAAGTTTATCAGCACTCCAGTGTGAAATGTCACTTCAAATTATTGAGTCCTTGCAATGAACAGCTAGCAACACTTGTGGCCTGACACAAACTGAAATCCTATCTAATTAACTACAGGCCTAGCCACAGACTCTAGAAGTCTAGGCGCGAACACTGATGAGGTGCGTGCATGATCAGTCTTACCGACCCGGGTCTGCTCTGCATCCACTGGTGACTATGAACCGAACAACAGCTTCTTCAACAAGCATATGGTACCGCAGTGTACAGTATGTTACTTTGCTCCTCAGCTCTCATCAGCGTTCCGGAAAGCAATCCTTATTCCTCCAGACAGGATCAGCCTCACTGGGCTGTACTTCAGGGCTTTGGACACGATCAGCCTCACTGGGCTGTAGTTCTGGTCACCCCCAAGATGGCTGATCTCTTTTCCTCTCCAGGCTTTGTAACTCCCCCTCTCATGAATATGGAAAACATGCAATTTGTTAGCTGTGTTTAGGAAATAGCGGCATCTTTTTTGCCAAACAACAGAATGTCAGTCCAGATCATTTAACTTAATTTACACCAACAGTGTTCAGACAATGAGAGCTGTTTCCCTATCTCACAGGAGGATGGGAGTGGTAGTGGCTCTGGCTTTTACAGTCATCATAGTGGCTTTTCGTAGACTGTTGCTCCCTAAAACTGTGCAGTAAAAGTAGGATGCACCCTTTATTCTCCCAGGGCACACCCTGTTTCTGGGGCTCCAGCCTGATGGTAGTTGGGGTGTCTATAATGTTAAGTGTTTGTATGGGTGTAAGGCATTGCATCTAGAGTACAATCGCCAGCCTATGTTGCAGGAGTCAGTAACCAGTCCAGATGTGGCAGAATAAATGTCTCTTTAGTGCAAAATGGGAGTTGTAGTACATCCAACCATAGCAAAAACACAGTTCCCACATTACATGTGAATCTCCCCAGATGGTTTTGTATGGACCTGGGCAGGGATCAAAATTATTATTCTCTTTCCTCTCTATCTTTCTCAAGTCTTTTCCTGCAGAATCTATAGCCTTCAATCTCACTTTTGCAACCGTTCCTGTAACTCCGCTCACTGCCCCTCACTGCAGTAAAGTGTAAACAGCTTAGGTAGCAGGATAGCATAGTGACTCCCATGCTCAGCCATGCATATTTCTGAACCGTCTTGTCTCTTTTTATCTTTCTTCCTTTCTGTAGCTCATGCAGAGATCTTGAGTCTCTGTAGCTTTAGTCCAGTCCTGTGAGGAATGGAGTACATGGAGTGTCTTCCTCACTCTTCCTCTACTAGCTAACTGTATATTAGAACTCTCTAGACGCAGGTACGAATCCAGGATTCATACTAAAGCTTCTTATAGGGGCTGTGCCACAGTTGATTACCTCTGTCACTTCCATAAATTACTATACCGGGTATACAGAGCATAAAATGACAATAACTAACCTGACAAAAGCAAGCAATTTCAAAATACTCCCTGCTCTGGGGTACTGGAAATGGTTTGCCTTTGTAAGTTGTGACAGGGAGAGAGCCCTCTGAGCGGCCAGGCTTAATTTTTTTTTTTTACATTAATCTTGAGATAACTCTTTTAAAATTTTAAATCCATTATTTTCTGGCCTTTTTAGTATGTCCTTTTACTGATTGGGTTGATTAGTTTTTAGGCATGCTCAAAAAGTCATCTAATCAAGCACCTATCTGGGCATACCTCAAAAAATTTGGGGAAATGCAGACATAGCAGAAAAAAGTTACTTGGGTACTTAAAATATGTTAGCTAACTTCTGCAGATGAGGTACTGGCTTAATTATTATCCAAGTCATGTATAAGAGGCAGAGCTTGTAAGAGTTTATTTTCATACTCTCTTAGCATAATCATATATTGTGCCAATCCCTTATAGTGCTGTTTACTGGCGCTGCATCGTCAAACAGGGTGGTCTCACTGCCCTGGTATTAGCACTTACAACTATAACTCCTATGATTCTTTCATTCTTTTACAATACCTTCTCCCATCCAGACTCTGCCACGCTATGTTGTTATAAGGGAGGAACCATCATATGTTGGGATGAGCGGACCTGTGGATGTTCGGGTTCGCTGGGTTCTCGAACTCGAACCTGAACACGAAACCTATTGAAGTCAATGGGGACCTGAACTTTGGTGCACTAAAAAGGCTGTAAAATAGTCATAGTAAGGGCTAGAGGGCTGCAAAAGGAAGCACAATGGGGGTAAGAGCAGGACAACTGCCCTGCAAACAAATGTGGATAGGGAAATGACTTAACATAACAGAATATAAAAAAAATTAAAAATTATAATCTTGAACTAGGAGGCGGAGGTCAAAGTGGAGCAGGAGGGGTGGAGAAGAAGCAGGGGTGGAGGAGGAGGAGATAGCTAAGACTGTTTTAGTTTTTTTGTCCCCCCCCCCCCTTATTTATTTATTTCTTATAAATAAGAAATCAGCACTGGTTACAATGTGGGCAACTCGGCGGTTGTTGCGCATGCACTGCAGCATCTAGTTTCTCATGTGTGCCACACTGCCCAGAGGCAACGACAAGCTGTCCTCTGTGGGAGGTGTATCGTCTGTGTCCTCTGTATCCCCCCAGCCTTGATCCAGTGATGCCCATGAGCTGCGTTTGGGTGCCACCCTGCTGTGAACACGGTTCCTCCTCTTCATCATCCTCCTCCTCCTCCTCATCCTCCAGAACTGTGCCCTGGCTGGACAGTTGTGTACCTGGCCTCTGTTGGTGCAGGAACCCACTCTTCGAGCCGCTTGTGAATAACTGGCCTGATAACTCTAGAAATTATACCTCTTCCTCCTGTGCCACATCCTCTTCCATCATCGCCCAAATAATTTTTTCAAGGAGACATAGAAGTGGGATAGTAACACTGAGGACGGCATTATCGGCCCTGGCCATGTTGGTGGAGTACTCTAAACACTGCAACATGGCACACACGTCCCACTCATCGATCTGTTGTTCCATGCCCATCCACGGGTTTTTCCACCAAACAGATGAGTTTCAAAACAGTCTGCTGTCATTTCCCCCTGGCTGTGCTGAAGTTGGTGGTGCAGGTGTTACGCTGACCAGATGAGGAGATGTAGAGGAGGAAGTGGAGGCAACACGAGGCAACGAGAAACGTCCTTCAATCCTCGGTGGTGGAAGGAAAAGCGCCAAATTGCTATCTGCCTCAGGTCCAGCCGCCACTGCATTTACCCAGTGTGCAGTTTGGGAGATATAACATCCCTGCCTGTGCTTACTGGTCCAAGTATCGGTAGTTATGTGGACCTTGCCACAGATGGCGTTGCGCAGTGCACACCTGATTTTGTTCACCACTTGGTTGTGCAAGGCAGGGATGGCTCGTCTGGATAAGTAGTGGCGACTGGGAACTATGTACTGTGGGACAGCCACCACCTTAAGGTTTTTAAAAGTCTCTGTCTTCACCAGACAGAATTACAGCATTTCAAAGCCAGGAATTTTGAAATGCTGGCATTCAGGGCAAGGGATCGCGGGTGGGTAGGTGAGTTCTTCCTCTTTCTCTCCAGTGTTTGGGGGATGGACAGATGCATGCTTCCATAGGACACTGTGGAGATGCTTGGTGACGGTGTTTGCGGGGTGGCAGGTGCCACTGTCACTCCAGAGGTGGAGGAAGAGGCCGAGACTGCAGCAGAAGAGGGAGCAGGAGGAGCCTGAGATCTTTCATGGTTTTTGAGGTGTGCTTTGCATTTAGATGCCTGGTCATGCAGGTGGTGCTCAGGTTTAGAACATTTATGCCTCACTTCAGGCTCCGTATTGTCGTCAGAACATTGTCTGAAGAACTGCTTCTCCAGGAAACTCCTTAGAGCTTGCTTTGGTGTGCTCAGTCCCTGGGTGCGGTGGGCAGTAGCAGGCAAACTGGCTAGGTATGACCACTGTTTTTGCACCCTGCTCCCTCTTTTGCTGTGCGGCTGGCACTGTGTGACCACCACCTCTTCCTCCGAATTGCACACGTCACTTGCATGACCTTAAAGTATAACTGTCAAATTTTTTTTTTTTTTACTATTGGATTTTGGTGATTAAAATCACCTTGTTGGCCCTGTTTTAATTTGTGATTGTTTAATAAATAACCCCTAAAAGCCACCTAAAAGTCCCCAGTATTGGCTATTTTTACCTGAGATTAAAATCAGGTTGCTATGCTGCTTCCGTCTACCAGATGAGGACGGAGCACCTGCGTGTACTGGGAACTGATAGTAAGTCAACATTGTAAGGGAATGTATAAAAAGCCAGGTTCTTTCTGACAGGAGACAACAGTGCTGGGCTGTGTGTGTGAACTTCTCCCCATGCCTGTGCTTGGCAGACACTCCCTTAGCAGTGCTGGACAATGTAGAGCCCAGGCAGATATGGTGGCTGCTCAGTGTATAAATTAAAGCCTTATCTGATAAGAGGAGAGCTTGTAGGAGAGGAGTACAGGCTTCAGCCAGACCTGGGAACTTCACTGCAAGACCCCCCTATACAGAGCTGGTCTTCACTAACTTCACTGCAGGTGTCCTATGGATTAGCCTCAGGGCTGAGGGCGGCCATCTTAACAGAATAGTGAAGTTGTAGTTTTATGCAGACTGGTTGCTAAGGGCTGAATCCTATTAAATAAGGGGTAAGTAAGTCTAATAGTTATTGATTCAGGAATATTATCATATTAGTAACTACATATATGAAAACTGAAATTAGGATCTAAATGTGACAGTTATCCTTTAATTCCATGTGGGGTCTAGGATCTCATCATCCTCCACATTATCTTCCACCCACTCTTCACCCCTGCCCTCCTTGCCGGTCTGCACACTGCAGAAAGCCGCAGCAGTTCGCACCTGTGTTTCATTGTTATCAGAGACATGCTGCAGTGGTCCTCCCATGTCCACATCCTGAAACATAAGTGGTTGGGCATCAGTGCCCACCAAACTAACAGATTACCTATATTAATTTTCCTGTCATGTATGCAGTGCAGGTGTACTTCAAACCAAAAATGGGTATATATCACCCACTGATCTAACAGACGGATTAGCTATATTAATTTCCTTTTCATGTATGCAGTGCAGGTGTACCTCACACCAAAAATGGGTATATGTCACCCACTGATCTAACAGATGGATTAGCTATATTAATTTCCCTGTCACGGATGCAGTGCACGTGTACCTGACACAAAAAATGGGCATACAGTATGTCACCCACCAAACTAGCAGACGGATTAACTATATTAATTTCCCTGTCACAGATGCAGTGCAGGTGTACCTCACACAAAAAATGGGTATAAATCACCTACCGAACTAACAGATGGATTAACTATATTAATTTCCCTGTCACGGATGCACTGCAGGTGTACCTCACACCACAAATGGGTATATGTCACCCAAAAAACTAACAGACGGATTAACTTTATTAATTTCCCTGTCACTGATGCAGTGCAGGTGTACCTCACACCAAAAAAGTTGGGGTACCAGTTTGGGGATGATCTTGGGTTCTGGGTGTTGGGGACATGACTGTTCCCGGTGCACATAATTGGCTAGTAGTTATGACCATTGGTTTTGGTACAGCTGCAGGGCCCTCCCCTGGTCCATAATTGGACCATGCCCCGTAAAGTGTTATTTATTGTTCTGCTCCAATGTCCCTTTGGGGGCAGATACTTTTATTCGTAACCTAGGACATTGTACACTGTTATTATGGAACATTACGTTATATGGAGAGTTTTTTGTCCACGTTGTCCCTGATGACTTGCTCCTTTAGTGGTCTGTGTTTCTCTGGTGCTGCTGCGCTGGATCTTTCGACTTAGAATGACCGACATCTCACTGAGTGTGTTTCAGGGTCAGGATGCGATGCGGTTGTTTGGGTGATGGCACACATGATTTTGTCATGTGATTCCGTTGAGGACACGCTCGCTCCATCCCCTGTGACATCATCTCCCTAGTGAGGATGTCGAGTCTGGCGTCCTGCGTCGCCAGGGAAGTCAGGTGATGATATTACAAGATGTCATGTGACTGGGTGACGGCTGGATGACGCGGACGCTTACAACAACAGTCTTTTGGAGCTTGTGCAGCAGCGGTGAGAAGATGCAAAGCAATACCGGCATGTACCCACATCGCTGTGTGAGTTTATCTTAAGTTTTTTTACATTCACTCAGGTGTAAAATAATTAGGCTAAGAGCATTTGTGCACCTTGATGGATATACACACATGTTGACTAATTGGTCCTAATGAGCACTTATGCACTTATGTTTATATACACATACTATGATACATTAAATAAATGAAACGTATACCATTAATCTGGATGGATATATTGGAATAATTTAATCACTTTTTGTACATGTTTTTATGGATTGACCATTAGAAAACGTGGTGTGGCGTTTAACAAGCAGGATATGCTCAACCCATATGCAGTTGTGCATGTATATAGGGGAGCAAATCCTGCACTTGTAGTCCGTTGCTAGGAGCAATCAACAGCAAAAAATGCATACAATGGAAGATGCCAGCAACGGACTACAAGTACCACAATAAGCATCCTACATATGATAACAATAACGTGGATGTGGAGAACAATCAAAAACATAACCATAGCAAAGGTAGGTGCACTCTGCGGCAATACTAAACCCTCACACTGATGTTAAAATTGAGAGGTTAGTTCGACACATCCTACTAGGAGGACATGTCTTAAGCTCGGACACCACGCCAAGGTCTCTCAAATAGCCCGAGACCCTACCACTCAACCTACCTGTGCTGTATGAGCGATACCAGGGGCCGTTGGGAATTATGGGAGCGTAAGGCCTGACTCACAAACAGCTCACCAGTGACCTCCAGCATGTACCATGCTTGCAATGGGAGGTGGGAGGTGCCTGTGAGCCCCACCCGAGACTGGCTGATATGTCCCAGAGCCTCCCAGGTGCACCTGAATGTAGCCAGTTGATGAAAAGCAGGCACATTTAAATTAGAGTTTATACACCTCCAAACATATTATACAAACCATTAGAAAACGTGGTGTGGTGTTTAACAAGCAGGATATGCTCAACCCATATGCAGTTGTGCATGTATATAGGGGAGCACATCCTGCACTTGTAGTCCGTTGCTAGGAACAATCAACAGCAAAAAATGCATACAATGGAAGATGCCAGCAACGGACTACAAGTACCACAATAATCATCCTACATACGATAACGATAATGTGGAGAACAATCAAAAACATAACCATAGCAAAGGCAGGTGCACTATGCGGCAATACTAAACCCTCACACTGATGTTAAAATTGAGAGGTTAGTTCGACACATCCAACTAGGAGGACATGTCTTAAGCTCGGACACCACGCCAAGGTCTCTCAAATAGCCCGAGCTTAAGACATGTCCTCCTAGTAGGATGTGTTGAACTAACCTCTCAATTTTAACATCAGTGTGAGGGTTTACTATTGCCGCAGAGTGCACTTGCCTTTGCTATGGTTATGTTTTTTATGTTTTTTATGGATTTATATGAATTTGTCAATTTCACTTGATTATGGTTAATTGTATTGTTCAGAGAAGGACCACAGCACTCAACCCACTGTTAGGCTATATAGTGTGCTTGTCAAGGATGATGTCCCCGTCTCCACTCTAGGGACTACGTAGAAGCGTGATATAAAGTTTGACAGCACACCAAAAGATTCTTTGCAAGTATGTGAATTTATTTTAGCCCGAGTGCATGGTCACACAGTAGCAACGTTTCGGGCCATTCCTGTGCCCTTTATCAGGCTATACTTCTTGTCTTTAGGACATGTGCAATCCCGGTGTGACAAAATAAATTCACATACTTGCAAAGAATCTTTTGGTGTGCTGTCAAACTTTATATGGTTAATTGTATCTATCTTAATCTATGCATTATGGGTATATATACCCTGGGTGAACACCATTTTGTATGCTTGAGAAAGGCTGCATTGTGCAGTTGAAACGTTGCAAGGGGAATAAAGCCGGTCCACTTATTTTTCACTATTTTGGTGTGCTGCTTCTATTTTTGGATATTCACACCAAAAATGGATATATGTCACCCACTGATCTAACAGACGGATTAGCTATATTCATTTCCCTGTCACAGATGCTGTGCAGGTGTACCTCACACAAAAAATGGGTATATGTCACCTACCGAACTATCAGATGGAGTAACTATATTAATTTCCCTGTCACAAATGCAGTGCAGGTGTACCTCACACAAAAAATGGGTATATGTCACCCACCGAACTAACTATATTCATTTCCCTGTCTAGGATGCAGTGCAGGTGTACCTCACACCAATAATGGGTATATGTCACCCACCAAACAAACACACAGATTAACTATTATATTTTTGTGTCAGGGGTACAAAGATGGCACATTGTACCCACGAAAAAATCACTATAGGTCACCCACAGAATAAATATCCATATGAAATTCCTAACACTCTCCTTCACTTCAGTTACCTACTTCCTGTCCCTGCACTACTCAGAACTAATGGGCCATTACTAGGCATGGCTGTGATGGCTTTTAAGTGCCCACAGCTTAAAAGCTTGTTGATTGGCTGCCCTGCAGCCTTTCAACAAGCTTTATTAAATGCCCGAACAACAAACTTGAACCCGAACTTTTGCCGCAAAGTTCGGGTTCGGGTCCAGGTAACTGAACTTTGGAGTTCTGGTTCACTCAACACTAATCATATGCCATGTTTATTATTTTCAGGATTGTGAGAGCTGAGAGGTAACGCAGAATCAGAATACAAACATTACTGATCCGGGAAGTATACGGCAGCAGTGCAGTCACCTGACATTTTTAACTGTGTAGAAATGTTGTCACCAGCAGAACGTATAGTACTATTTGATATTGGTTGAATAAAATATATTTTTTAAGGCTGGATATTACCTAAAGTCAAATAACTCTTTTGAAAAAGACAAAAGCTATGCTTCAATCTTTCATCTTCCCACCCTATAACCTAATCCCAATGGTTATCCTGGGATAATGGCTTTTTATATCTTGCACTGATGAGGCTAACAAGCCGGAAACTGTTCTTTAAAAGTTGGAGTAAATGGCTTAACAATTTTACTGTAAGCTGTATTTATGCTACGCACCAGTGGCTCAGGATGCATAGTGATATTAGCCATAGGGGCGGAAAGGAATGATATGCATGGCTGTCCCTATAATCCTAAAATAATAAACCCCTTGTTTTTGGGATTTAAGTCATCACATACAAAAATACCTCACTTTTAAAATATGCAACACTGAACATAAAAAGCATAAGGTACTGAGTCCTCTACCCATTTGTGTGGGTTACTTCAATTTCCATTAACACTATAAAAATATTCTGATACAGTAGATAAAAGGAGTTTTTTAAGATTTTTATTTTTCTATATAGCAAAAATGGGTGCGGCATAAAGAAAGAATAATCCTCACTAGAGAATGTTCACATAGAAGCAGATTTTCCACTGTGAATTTTTCTTTTTTTTTTTCTCTAGATTTGCACTGGCTATAAAAACCTGTAGTGGATATCCACAGCATAAATTTACATGATATGGATTTAAAATCCCCACCACAGGTCGTTATGCTGTGGATTTTTTTTTTTTTGTAGCATGTGGATTAGATTTATTAGAATCACATCCACTTTGCCGGTACTGGAAAAATGCACTGCACAAAATCAACAGCAGCAAATCTGCAGCATATCTGTCTTTTGTGGACGGATAAATAGTAAACGTCCTACTGTTCCAGTGCTGTTCCAGTGCTTTTCCAATATTTATTTTTCAATGGTTATATAATGCCAATGGAACCAGTGGTATCTTGAGGGGAGGAGACTTTCTCATGACACATATATATAACCCTTCAGATTCTAAAGATATCGGGTTATGAGTAAGGACCAGTTTATGGTCCGAAATGCATTAATCAGATATTTATTTTTCCATCAGCATTGCTACATTGCTGAAGCAGATTACAGATATGCTTTGAATTTTTGGTTTTATACTGGTTTACCAATAAAATGAGACTTTATATCACGTGGAATGAGTTCCTGTTGGAGTTTGTTCAGCTGTTCCAACACTGCTGTTTCAGTCTCCCCACTACAGTCCCCACTGGTCCTGCAATAATCACGCACCATTTATAGTTCCTATGACTGTTGCAGCCAATTTGTCTCAGCAGTCATGGGTACGTAAGTGTCATGTGACCACAGAGGCAAGTGGTTGGCTGCATGGTCATGTGAATGATAAATGGGACATTATATCAGCGGGATCGGCGAAGACCGATGCATCTGGGACCAGAGCAGCAATGCTGGAGTGGCAGGACATTTAATAATGTGTTTTTCTTTATTTTGTACACAGTTTGCTTTAGGGGTGCACCTAGCCTTTCTGCTGCCTAAGTCAAAAACTGAAGTGGCTCCCCCCATGACAATTTCTTAACCTAACCCCTTCCCTCTAGCAAGTGCAAGACACAGACCTCTTCTAGTCTGTACCATGAGCTCTATGTAGCCTGGCTCAGGCAGAGCGATAATAATGACACCAGTCTCTGATATGTAGAGAAAGAATGGTTCCTGGACACCACTTTACTTTGTTCAATATAGGTTTGTTTCATACATAGATAGCGGAATGCCAGTCCGCTATCTATGTATGAAACAAACCTATATTGAACAAAGTAAAGTGGTGTCCAGGAACCATTCTTTCTCTACATGAATATTTGGCCTAAGGAACCATTCCCTGAGACCCGCGTCTACCAAGTGGAGCGCTACCCAATCTGTATTCAAACCAGTCTCTGATAGGCTACAGGAACTAGGACTAAAGCCTATTAGAGGAAACAGTGGTCCAGGGAGACATCGCTCCCATGCCCCGTCGCAGCATTCCACTTTTTTTTCTATCCTGAGTACAGAGATGCAGTTGAATATGTAGAGATGAGCATTTTCATGATGGAAGCGCTCATTGCCCATGGCCCTTCCGCTGCCCCCCTCTTGCCCCTACCTGGTGCTGCCTGAGGCAATCGCCTTACCTCGCCTCATTGGCGGTGCACCCCTGAGCTTTTGGCTCTGTCATTTTTTTAAAAAAATCTCAGAAAATCCCTTTAATTGACTTTCAATGAAAAGTATCCTTAGCATGTGCATGGCTGAGATATTAAAATTAGACTTTGAGCTTCATTTGGGACAAGGATAATCTCTGTGGTATATGTTGGTGCATTATTAGTACATCTATTAACCAAAGGGGCAGACATCCAAATTAGGTACTTTCTAGGATATGTACTAGATTTCATTTAACTATACCCTGAAGGAGTAAATACATTGTTTTCCCTGAAATATCAGCCTCAAATAATCAGTTAAATGCAAAACTACAGACCTTTAATTCTTTTCATACGCTGCTTCATATCCAAGCAGAGTATTCTGGAGCACACAAAAATTATGGTCTTTGGAACATCTCCTGTACAACTCAATCCATGTTCTGTTCAAAAGCTCTTTAGATGGTCCAAGAAAGAAAGGCGTGGAGACAGTAAAACACCGCATGGAGTCCAACTTACTGTCAGCATAAAGTCTATTAATTTTAGACTGTTCTAGTTCATCTTAAAATACTTATTACTAATAAGTGTTTAGGATAAGTTATTAAGGTATTAGCATGGTTTATGACTAAAAATGTGAGAGTTAATGAGAATATTCAACTACTAGACTGAAGTATCCTGAACCATCCACAAAACAGGAGTAAGAGAGCCATTGCTCGGTTATAACATTGTAGACTCTGCTTTCAATGCTGCATATGCAGGTCATGTTCCACTTCTATATTTTTTCCTTTATAAGAAGCCCCTAACCTTAAGACACAACTAGGTTTTAGAGGAGGAAAATAAGAAAAAACATATTTTTTATTAGACCTCAGATCAGACCCCCAATCTTCATCGGACCCTCAAATCAGATCCCCAAACTTCATCAGACCTCAAATCAGACAACCAATATTCAACAGACCCACAATTCAGACCCCCAATCTTTATCAAACCTTAGGTCAGACCCCCAATCTTCATCAGTCCTCGCTAACGTCGCACAGTGTCGAGACATAGTTCACACTTACTTTCAGTACGTCCTCGCACTTTACACTGTCAGGACACAGCACAGGGTGGCACATGGGGAAGATCAGGGAGCAGTGAGTAATAGCGACACTAGCAGCACTACACTCACCGCTTCCCTGTACTACTGTACTAATGAACACTTCCATAACTAGTAAGGAGTACTGTAATTGCTTTTTTAACCTATTAATGACTATGCCCTATTTTTGTGATTTAGTGCATGTGGTGATTTAACGGCCCTATATGTTTTATTTTTTGGAATACCAAAAAAATTCTTGCAAAGCTTGTAATGTAACATTTAGGGCTTTTTAGTATGTTTTGTAAGGATTTCTTTTTTCATTTTATAGCTTTATTTGGGGAAAACTACAGAAAATTATTTTTAAGATATAGCTCTTTAGTCTTTAAATATGCAAAATAATGTCAAGATGTATTATTAAAATTGGTTCCCTATTTTGTGTCTGCTGTTTTGACATACATTTTTATTTTTTTGTTTATACTGTACATACCGTATTTCACACTTTTAGGTTATTTCTCTCGTGTAAATACCTAATAAGTGTAGTTTTTTGCATTTATATATGCATTTAAGTATGCACAATAAAATGTACTTTATAAAAAAAAATAATTTATAATTTTTTTTGCAAGATTTCTTTTTGCTGTTGTCACCAATTTTCATAAACATTCTTTGTACATCTTCTCTACCCTCTTTTAACAGTGTACTCTGGAATCGATGGTCAGATTGCAACAAACACCCCTACATTCATGTCTTTTTACAAATTTTCTTAACTGCTCGCTGTGACCAAAAGTTGAATTTAGCAATCAGCCAATGTTTCCCCTGGTGCTCTATCTTATGGTGGCTTACATTTTTCACATACCCAAAGAACTGAGAACAGACATTCTACAGTTGGTGTACATCTTTTCCCACATTGCACCTTCCAGGTTTTTCCCCCAAGTACCATCCCTCCCATTCCCATCTTTTGTCTACACCCTCAGACATTTCCACTCATTCTCCCTAACGGCATCAGTTTGCTGCCTCTGGCTCACCCACCAAGTTCCTGGATCCCTTTTGCTGCCTGGCTTCTACATTTCCTGCCCTCAGAACTACCAACTCTGATTTTGGGGCACTCAAACATCCACATAGACAACCCATCTCCCCACCTGCCTCTCAGCTTCTATCTCTAACCTCCTCTCTCTGCCCTTCATAACTTTCTACTTCTCAAACAAATAAATATGGTAACATACTTGACCGAATCTTCCTCCTCCTCTGCTTGGTTTCTGACTTCATTAACTCTCCTCTCCTACTCCCTGACCACAACCTTCTCTTCGTCACTGTTAGAAATACTCATCTATCCCAGCACACTTCTACTTATGACACATTCAAAAATCTACATGCCATTGACCTTAAGAAACCTACAGACACCCTACAATCACATTGTCCCTAACCTCTTCCCTCCCCTGTCTCAGTCTTGTGGCAGAGAAACTACTATAATACCCTTAAAAGCACCCAGCGATGCTCCAGGAGTGCTGAACACCCATGGAGAAAAACTCCTGTTTCACGATCCTGACATCCCCACTCTCCAACAATCTAAATAAACTTTTTGACACTTTTCAGTCCAAAAGTGAATGAAGGCACCTATTACAGAATGTCACCTCCCCTCCCCCGTTCACTTTTCACATTTTTCTCTCTTCTTCTCACACTACCGCTTGCGCTACTGACCTTTTTCCCTCACACCTCCTCCAGCCTTTCTCCCCAGCAATGCATGGTCACCTCTCTAAAATGTTCAACCTCTCTCTCCCTTCTGGTATTTACCCCTCGTCTTTCAAACATTTGGACATTTCAATAAACAAACCTTCTCTTGACCCATCCTGCACAGCTAACTACAAACCCGTCTCTAATCCTCCCTTCATCTTTAAACTCTTGGAGCTCTTGGTCTATTCTTGCCTCATCCACTACCTATTTACTAACTCTCTCTTTGATGCATTACAATCTGGTTTACGCACTCTATATTCTACAGAAACTGCACTCACCTTGCTTGCCTGCTCATGCCACCTGCACCTCAAAAACATTTCTATAGTTTTCCCTATTCTTACTATGGAAACAACAAAAACTCATTGTGACCCTGATCCATTCTCATCTTGATTACTGTAACTCCTAATTAATTAATTTCCCCCTCACCAAACTCTCACCTCTCCAATCTATCCTAATTGCAACAGTTAGGTTCTTCTGTCTGTCTGACTGCTACTCAGATACCTCCAACTTGTGCCAGTTATTGAATTGATTACACATACAACCGAGGTTTCAATTTAAACTGCTCGTTTCCACCCACAAAGCTCTCCATAGCACTGCACCCCCTATATCTCTGCCTTCATTTATGTCTACCACCATAATCATGCTCTCTGTTCAGCCAATGACTTACGTTATGAATAACATCTGCCATAATCCAAACCTCTGATTCCCATCTCCAAGACATCTCCTGAGCTGCACCAGTTCTCTGAAATTTCCTACCCCAAACAATTAGGTTAATTCACAACATCCACATCTTTTTAGGGTGGCCTATGACATAAAAAATCACGGGGAAAAGATAACAAAACATCCTGTATGATATGATAACTAAATATGCAGATGTGCATGGCTACATTTATAAAAGAAAAATCACGGAAAATAATGCACTCATACAATAGATGCATTATATATGGACTAAGCCAGTGATGGGCCGCCAAGCCGCAACTGAGATGTGGAGCTAATTTATTCACTCCACTTGCTGCGAGGTAATTTCAAGGAAGCGCCGTAATCTCGCGAGGCGCACTGGTTATAGCAGTCTGGGACCGTGCGTACTAATGTATCCAGTGCGCATGTGCGAGAATACGTCAGCCGCAAGTGAAGAAGGCGGCGTTAGGATCGGAAGTATTGGCGCGGATGGGCTCTCACCGACCCTGAAGAAATAAAGGTTTTACCATAGGGTTATTATTTATGCAGAGTCTTGGGGGATGGGGGATCTGTGGATGGCACTTATGGGCAATATCTGCAGATGGCACTTATGGGCAATATCTGCGGATGGAACTTATGGGCAATATCTGTGGATGGCACTTATGGGCAATATCTGTGGATGGCACTTTTGCAGGATCTGTGGATGGCACTTTTGCAGGATCTGTGCATGGCACTTTTGCAGGATCTGTGGATGGCACTTTTGCAGGATCTGTGGATGGCACTTTTGCAGGATCTGTGGATGGCACTTTTGCAGGATCTGTGGATGGCAGTTTTGCAGGATCTGTGGATGGCACTTTTGCAGGATCTGTGCATGGCACTTTTGCAGGATCTGTGGATGGCACTTTTGCAAGATCTGTGGATGGCACTTTTGCAAGATCTGTGGATGGCAGTTTTGCAGGATCTGTGGATGGCACTTTTGCAAGATCTGTGGATGGCAGTTTTGCAGGATCTCTGGATGGCACTTTTGCAGGATCGGTGGATGGCACTGATGCAGGATCTGTGGATGACACATATATAGCATAAGATGCTATATATGTGTCCTCCACAGATCCCCCATGACAGTGTCATCCACAGATCCCCCATAAGTGCGTTGTTACGAAATTTAATTTTAATTTATATTAATTCACACTAACGCCCCACCCATCTACTCTTGGTCCGGCCCCCGGGTCCAATATATGAATCTATAGCGGCCCACGAGTCAAAAAGTTTGCCCACCTCTGGACTAAGCTCTAAGCCTTAACACAGCTCTGTAGACCGAACTAAAAAAAGGTATGGCTGTCAGAAAATGGTGGTGATGGACAGAAAATTTCGATTTTTTTCAAAGGTTTTTATTTTTTTGAAACTAGTAGATAAAAAAAATTCAAGTTTAGTATCACCGTATTCATATTGAGCCACAGAATTAGGCTACATGCACACAAACATACAGTTGTGTTCAAAATTATTCACCCCCCACTGAAATTGAGTGTTTTGGCCAGTTTGACACTGATTTTGATCATTTCAGTCATCTTGTTTACAATTAAATCAAAGAGGCGCTTGTAAGTCAGACAAATATAACATAACATTTATAATGAAATAACCACAAATCTCTTTTCTGTGCTCACATCATTATCAGTTTTATTCAACCCCCAAGTGACATTCAATCTTAGTACTTAGTACAACATCCTTGAATAATTTTGAACACAACTGTATGTGTTTTGCGGTCCACAAATTGTGGATCCGCAAAAAAAATGGATAACGTCCGTATGGCATCGTTTTTTTTTTGCGGATCTGCTTTTTTTGTGGATTCATTGTAATAATGCCTATCCTTGTCCGCAAAACGGACAAGAATAGGACATGCTCTATTTTTTTGGCCGAGCTACGGAACGGACATACAGATGCGGATAGTACATGGTGTGCTGTCAGCATTTTTTGTGGACCCATTGAAATTAATGGGTCCGCATCCTATCAGCAAAAAAAAGGACACGGAAACAAAACGTTCGTGTGCATGTAGCCTAAGGATGTTATGACATTTTTAGCTCACAGTGAACGCTGTGATGTCAAAACCCCAAAACCTTGGCATAATTGTATTTTTTTTTCAATTTAACCCCCCATGGTAAATTGAATGGTGCTCTTAAATAGTGCAACTTATCCCCCCCCCCCCCCCCAAATTAAGCCCTCATATGGCTATATGAATAGAAAGTTAAAAAAGTTATGGCTATTGGAAGGTTGGGAGGAAAAAAACTAAAATGCTAAACCAAAAATGGGTCCGGTAAGATAAGCTCTGGAAGCCGTACAAAGAATGAAGAACATTCAAAAAGGAACTGAGAATAAATATAAAAATGTACACATTAAAATTGTAAATGGCTCTGTTCTGTCAAATGGAAAACTACTGAAAGAACAGAAATAATTTTTTAATACTGTAGATACCTTCAAAATTAATTAATACTGTACCCCTTCAAAAAAAGAATAATTTCCACATTTCAAGTCTAAACTCGAAAACTATACAAATATATACTATGAACTGTACCTCATGGTGCTGCAGTTGACCGGCAATTGAATCCAACGAACTGTTAAAAGAGGAGAAAAAAACTGTCATGGGGCATTTTTGGAGTGACACAAGAATAGTGTCAGTGGTTCAACAAGATTCATGCAGCCATATATTAGACCGCATATTAAAGGCATATTAGTGGCACAGTGATTCTATATATAAAATAATGGGGTCATTTATCAAACAAGTGTAAAATAGAACTGGCTTAGTTGCCCATAGTAACCAATCAGATTCCACCTTTCATTTTGGACAGCCCCTGTGGAAAATGAAAGGTGAAATTGGATTGGCTGCTATGGGCAACTAAGCCAGTTCTCTACACCAGTTTGATAAATGACCCCATAAGAGATTAACTATGAATATGCCAGCAGTTCAACAAGATGCAGACGGCAATATATTAGACTGCCCTTTAATACTGAGGCACAGTAATTCTATATATAAACTAAGAGGTTAGCTGCGAATGTGTTAGAAGTTCAACAAGATGCAGACGGTGATATATTAGACCGCCCTTTAATACTCAGACACAGTAGTTCTATAAAAAAACTAAAAGATTAACAGAAATTGTGTCAGCAGTTCAACAAGATGAAGACGGCAATATATTAGACTGGCCTTTTTTACTGAGGCACAGTAATTCTACATATAAAACAAGAGATTAACTGCAAATGAGTCAGCAGTTCAACAAGATGCAGATATCGATATATTATACCGCACTTTAATACTGAGGCACAGTAATTCTAAGATTATCTGGGATTGTGGCAGCAGGTGAACAACCTGCACTGTCCCTACAGTCTCTCTATACTCTCCCTACAGTGTCTAAAAACTCTCCCTATGATCTCCCTGCACTGTCCCTGCACTCTCCCTATCCAATAGTCTACATTTCAAAGCATTCCACAACATTATACCTAGCGCATTAGCGCATGTCATGTCTTTTCCCAAGCTCAGCTCACACTGAAATGGCGGAGACCCGCGTGGGATGAGCCATTTTATAGGCCTGTTACATCAGAGGGCATGGCTATCTGCTGATTGGCTAGCTGCTCAGCATTATAGGTTATATTGCATTCCCGGGTTTCTTACTTTCACTTTGTAACATGTTCAGCAGCCATTTCAGCAGACACAAGAAGCGAGGAAATTCGGCTTCACAGCAAATTAAATTTTTCAAAAAATACAGTCAATTAGGGGTTCAGTTCTTCAGTTTCCCTCTGGTGTTTTCTGCACCATGCCAGAGGGAAATTGAGCTTGACCTAGAGAGCTAGATATCTATGAATGAGCCTTTATTGATTGATTGACTTGCAATGCTTCCTCTCCATTTAAAAGTGAGGTTCTGCAGCAGCTGAAGTGTAATGTACCTCCTACGAAAAGTCACCTTGAAGTTCTAGGACTTGTATAAATGCACCACATGTTTTTTCTGTATGATTGCTTAACTATTTGGTGACTTGTAATATCCTTATAGTTTACATTAGATGGTACATTATCCCATATATTATTTTTTAACAAATAGTTGGAGCTTGCTGGCTCTTTTGAATGTTAGATTTGGCGATTCTTTGCATTGGTTGTGTGTATTTGAAGACTATATCACTGCACAGGAGACTATAATTGAAATAAAATCATTTGATCTATTGGAGAGAACCACAAGCGCTAGGCCCATTTAAATATCTAAAGAGAACGTTCTTGTCTTTGCAGTTTGAAGTCACTCTCTTATGTTTCTTTTTTTCATATAAGCCTTGGTCAATATTTTTTCTGCATGACAAGTAGAAAAGCAAATATAGTTGGATGAATACAAGTATTGTGGTTGTGCCACTGTGGAACTGTGGTTGTAGTGGTGATTGCTGTATCATTTATCTGCCCAATGTGCCTCTCTTACTACTTAAACAAATAGGCTGATGTTGTGGTGGGGCTGGCAGCCAAGGGGTGCAAGTTAAGCTCAACATATAAAAAGTCCTTCTGTTTCATAGCGTATTAAGCTATAATTAGTCAAGAGTAAAGAAGGGAAAGAAGAGACGTATTAAATACAGATGACGCATTTCTGAATGCTATTAAGCGTAGTAGATTTCCGTAATGTTTTTCTCTTCATTGTCGTTTTATTGATGCTACCTCCTATTAAATACACAGGTAATAAAATGTTATGATATAATATAGATGTAAATATTTATCTTGAGATTTGTTATATTTGCTCAGTTATATATTTTGTTATTATTTGTGGCCAGTTAAATGTCCCCTTTTCTTATTTGGTCATTTAATTCTCTGCAACTCTCATCAGAACATATGATAACTGCATCAGTATAAGGTATGAGTTACCCTCGTGTATCAGCCACACTACAAGCCGTGGCATATACTTTTAAGAAAGACATGAACATTTATCCCTTTTAACGGTTAAACCAGATTTTGTCCTGAATTAGCTTGACCTAAAATCTACTGTTTCTCTTGGCTTCAATAATTGCTCTTCCGAGATTTAGAACATGCATATGGATAGACCATGCTGTTGATATTTAAAGCAAAGCTGTAACTTTTCTACCACAATATTGAATATTGACTGCAATCTATTGTACGTTGAAGGTACATTACACCAGTTTTTTTTTTTTACTGAACAACATAAAGCCATCAAGCTCTCTCTAGTTCTTGTTATGGTATTCAGACTTTTTATTGCACCAGTTCTTCTCAAACTGTCCCCTTAATGTGGACTCACCGGTAAGACAAACAGCCAGGGTGGCAGTTTTTACAGAAGACATTAAAGGGATTGTCCTAGTTATATGAAAAACTCGGGCAAACCCTGTAAATGGACTAAACATGGATACTTACCTCTTTACTGTGCTGTGCTCCAGTCCTCCCACTGCTGATACCATCTTCTTGGCTACAGAGGTGAAGTTCCATGCACAAGTCACTGCTGGCCTCAGCTGTGCATGGGGCATCTCTATTGAGGACAGTGATTGGATGCAGCGGTGACCCGTGTGCACAGAATGTCACCGCTGCAGCCAGAAAAACAAACAGCAGCAGTCAGGGCCAGAGTGCAGCAGTGGTAGAAGCAGAGGAGGAAACAGGAGAGTATCCATTAATTTGTTATTTTAGGCCATTTACAGGGGTTATCTAAGTTTTGTATAACTCAGACAACCCCTTTAAATGTTATACAGGTCCTTTTCTAGTTGAGCTAATCTTTGGTTATGCTACGTTATTGACTTGTTTGTCCTTATAGTACAGATGTAGCAGGGTTAGCACTCCCGCTGTTAACTCAAATTTCTTAACTCATTTCATTATCTTGAGAAAAAAGCCATTGAAAACAATTGAAGGTGTTTGCTTAGATTAGATAACCAAACTCAGAAATCTCAGAAAAAAGGAGTGCTAACCATGCTACATCTGTATGTTAGTTTTATGCTGGGTTCAGGGGATAAATTGAGACGTAAAATGCATTCAGAAAGTCTTCAGGTCCTTTAACTAAGTTTTTCCCTCATTAATCTGCACTGAACACTTCATAATGACAAAGTAAAAACAGAATTTTAAAAATGTTTGCATATTTTTTTTAAAGGAAAAAATTTCACATTGAGATAAGTATTTAGACCCTTTCTGTGACACGTGAAGTTTAGATTTGGGGGCCTTTCATTTATCTTGATCAACAATGATCATCTTTGAGATATTTTTACACCTTGACTGGAATCCACCTGTGGTAAATTCAGTTGGTTGGACATAATTTGGAAAAATGTTTCCACTGCACTGAAAGTTCTCAAGGGCACAGTGGCCTCCATAATTGTTAAATGGTAGAAGTTTGGAACCCCCTAGAGCTTGCCACCCCTCCAAACTAAGTAATCGGGGAAAAGGCTTCGTAAGAGAGGTGACCAAGAATCCCAATGGTCACTCTGGCTGAGCTTCAAAGATCCTGTGTGCAAATAGGAGTAACTTCCAGAAGTACAAGCATCACTGCAGCACTCCACCAATCTGGGCTTTATGGCAGAGTGACCAGAAAGAGGCCTCTCCTGTGTAAAAATCAAAAGAAATTGTGCCTGAAGTTTGGAAAAAAGGAATCCCAGACTTTTATTTACAAAATTCTCTGATCTGATGAAACAAAGATTGAACTTGTGGGTGTTACAATGGTAGCCCGTGCCCACTGCTGTTCTGCTCTGCTGGGCGAGCATGGGTGCCATTTTACTGACTTCTTTTCTTGGCAACCAGCAACTGGGATCTACTCATCCCAGCATCTCCTGTGATTGCTGCCGGCCATATCCTGTTCTCCTTTGTGAAGGCATCTAAGCCTCTCTTTAGGGCATGTGTGCAGGCTCCTTGACTTTTAAACGACCAGCCTGCGAGCACCCAAGTTGGTTTCTGCCAATGGTTGGTTACTTAAATCTAGTTAAGGCACCTTCCCCAGGTGGAAGGTGCCTGAGCTTTAGGTTCCTAGTGTGCTAATGTTCCAGTGAAGGTGTGCTTATCTGTTTGTCTGCTTGTGTACTATATCTCAGCATGTTTATCAACCAGTGACATGCCAAGGAGGGAGGCGGGGGTAGCAGTTTGCCCTGGGTGCCAGCTGTGAAGGGGGTACCACAGCAAGTGTTGCAGACAGCAGGCTATCAGGTAAGAGATGAACAGCTTTAGGATTCCTTCTCCCTGACAGCCTGCTTTCTGTGTTGGTGTCCTGTTGCCTGTTTATAAATCTCCCCCAACTCCTCTCAGTATCCAGCACCAGCCTAGTCATTTGATCACTTTCACCCAGCTATCTAACAGCAAGCAGGGGACTGTAGAGTGGGCAGGGCTACTACCTTACATTCTAGGGCAGGGATGCTAAAACTGTGGCCCTCCAGCTGTGTTTATAATGTCAGTGTACCCCCCCCCCCCCCAATTACTGAGAGTAGCAAGTATTACAGAAAACTGGTGAGAGCAATCTTAAATGTGTCAGGCCATGCAAAGACTGTCCCTCCCCCATACTCCACCAAAGTGACAAGAGCGACGTAAAAGTAATATTTTTTAATATAAGCCTTGCACAAAAATGTGTGACTTTTGACACCACAAATCAGGTACTGGGGCTTGAAAACTCTCCACCAAGTAAGCAAACTACAGCTGGGCATCTAAATAAAAAAACAATTTACACTATGGCCCAAACTTATCATTAAGATTTGCCACTTTTGTGGTGTGAAAAATTTGCAAACTGGGTGTTTGCGACTTTTTCAATGGATCTTGTTTAAAAATGTTAGTGCAGATGCCTTTACTCTGTCGGCCTCAACAATTTCCAGATAAGGGGGGCGCAGCAAGGTCTGCAAAAGGGCGGGGAAGGTGGCCAAATTTATCATCTTCTAAACCAGTTCTGGTGTACAAGAACACTATAATCTACGCCAGCCAGGGGCTATGATAAATCTGTCCCTATGTTCTCTTTAACTCGTGCTTCCATTGGCAAGGTTTCTCTGGTCTTCCGCTGGTCTTTGTCTACCCAGCCTCAGGAATGTCAGGATCGGTGTCTCAGGAGACTGATAGGTGAGTGTGTAACTTTTCTTCTTTTGAAAATAATTTTAAACAAGTAATCCACAACAAATCCACAACAATTGGTGTAAATTTTGACTTCCTTCTTGAGATCTACCACAAATCCTGGACAGGAATTGACATGCTGAAGACTTAGTCAATTTTAAGACAGACTGATAGGAAACTTGTCTGTGTTATGGATAATGGACACAGATGAGTTTTTAAAAGGACCACACATAGATTGCGCCCATATTAGGTCCAAATTTATCAAATGTCACACATTGATACATTTGGTGCGTCTTTTAACAGAATACTTTTGTCTAGATGTTACTACACTTTTACTATGCTATTCCCTACTGGAAAAAGACACTGCCGATACATCTAGAGATAAACTAATTAACATATATTAGCTAGCCACACCCACTTTCCACCCACTTTACAATACTATAGAAAGTGATGTAAAATTCTAAATGTCACAAAAATGTCACAAATAAGCTTAAAAAGACCTATTTTGCAACTTTCTCAGGCCAGAGTTGTGGAGTCCAGGTCTTGATATATTCCCCTCTCCCATCCGAGTTTGTCTAAATATACTATTCACATTGCTTTACATGATTGAGTGTAGCAAGAGCCCATTTCTTTAATGTGATATTAATGGTAACATCATGTCTTTTAGCAATTACGTGGCCTTTTGTCAAAGATGTGACATCATGTAAGGCCAGGAAGGAAGGACAATAGACAGGCAGGTGCCAGCGGTATAGAAATAGCATTTAAATATCTTGGAAAATCCCTTTGAATTTAAAGTAATCATTGCTAAATCAATGCACAGAGAAATCTATGTGAATTTGAGAATATTATTAAATCTTTGGAAAAACTTACATTTCCCCTACATCTTCTCCAAACCAAAAGGTCACTCATCTAGGGAGTAACCAAGGTAGAATGAATATTACATCAAATTCTTCTTGGCTTTGCTTTAAAAACACAATAAGGCATTTCACACCAATAAATGCTTAAGCTTCTCTTGGGGTAAATGAGGCCATCAAAATGGCTTACATATACCATATAGACATGACCTGGTCCACCCAATTGCTCTCATTCCTCTCATTTAGACAGTTACCTCACCCTCTTATGACTTTATTACATTACAATTTCAGAGAAAAATTATTTTCTGACATAATGTATGATTCAACATCCCACAAGCTTTATGGGTAACACCTGGCAAAGGAATTTCTTCCCTTTTAAAAACAGGGGTTTTTTTTGTTTTTTTTTTACTTTCCAGGGGAACTAGATGTTTACTTTTCCCAAAGTATTCATTTTATCCATTTCCAATGTCTAGATTAACAATATTCCATTATATGGGACAAGTATATTGAATGTATAGCTACATTCTATTTGTGGTTTATTACTCACGCATTTTTGCACATGACGTAAATTGGTTAGCCAAAGAAATGTTTTAAAAAGAAGTAGCTGTAAGAATACTTTGAAGACAGAATGTTAAATAAAAAAGTTAGAACACGTATTTTTTAAACTAGGTAGTGATCAGCGAGCACCAAAGTGTTCGGGTGTTTGGGTACTCGGTCCGAACACATAGCTATATTCGTGCTCTCGGCCGAGCACCCGAGTATAATGGAAGTTAATGGGAGACAACCAGGCACCACCTGCTCGGATGAGGGGAGGGTGCCTGGTCCATTGGAAAGGGTCAGAAAGTGACAGAAACACCACTGAAATGGATCTGAAACAACATTGTCTGGGTGCATCTTGGACTCTATTGTCACTGCCGGGTACCATATTGTCCCAGTCGTCCGCCACTTTTACATAGAGACAAAATCCGGCCCAAAATCCCGCCCCCTCCAAAAAAAAAAAGACATTTTTAGAGGTAAAATTGTTAGGAAACATTCTTTCCTGTATATTCAATTGTATATACAGTGCAAATGCTGCCAAAAATTCCAGGGAAGAAGGAATCCGATACAGCCTGTATATCACATAAAGGAGGGCCTCATTCACATGGTGCTACAATTGTTCAGGTACACTGCTGCACTCATAATGCCTATGCACTAAGGGAAAGAGCTGCCAAAAATTACAAGGAACCAGCACTCCAATACACCCTTTATTACATATAAAGGATGGCATCATAAACACCCTTGAAAAAGTTTGATTAATGGCCTACTGGTGACCCTCAAAAACATTTGGAGCAAGGGCATGCTGGTTACCCTCTAAAACATTGTAGTGATAGCCTACAGATGAGCAGACCATATAAAACATTAGAGGTGAGGGCCTGAAGGTGAGAGAACCCCATAAAACTTTGCAGTGATGGCCTACAAGTGAACAGACCATATAAAGCATTGGAGGGGAGGGCCTGAAGGTGATCGAACCCCATAAAATATTGCAGTGATGGCCTACCGGTGAGCAGACCGTATAAAACATTAGAGGTGAGGGCCTGAAGCCGAGCAAACCCCATAAAACATTGCAGTGATGGCCTACAGGTGAGCAGACCGTATAAAGCATTGGAGGTAAGGGCCTGAAGCCGAGCGAACCCTACAAAACATTGTAGTGAGGGCATATATATTCTGTATGGAAGAGGAGGCGGAGGCAGATGAGAAAACAAGATTCAAACATATACCCTTTTTTGCGGTGAAAAGGGAGCATCTGAATCTAGTGGATTGAGTACATTATACAGCATACATTTAAATTGCGTCTTTGTTCCTAATTAGCTCAGCTTTACTCTGGTGGAGTGGAGAAGTCAGGGGCAATCAAGGCCTTATTCATTTTTATCTGTTATAATGCCACCAGCAGCACTAAATACACGCTCAGACAATACGCTGGCGGCAGGGCAGGCCAGCACCTCCAAGGCGTAGAGCGCAAGTTTGCGCCACATGTCCAGCTTGGACACCCAGTAGTTGTAAGGCACTGAGGGATCATTTAGGATGCTGACACGGTCTGCAATGTATTCCTTTACCATCTTCCAAAACTTTTCCCTCCTTTTACCACTAGGCCGCGATTCAGGGTGAGGTTGCTGGCGGGGTTTCATGAAAGTGACCAATGCCTTTGAAAGTGTTGCCCTGCCTTTGTTGGAACTACTGTGTGTTCCCCTTGTCTCCCTTCCTCGATTGCCTAAGGAAGTACGGACTCATTGTCAGATGGAAAATTTTGGAGCAATCTGTCAACAAGTACCTTCTGGTATTGCACGATTTAATCGTCTTCTCCACCACAGGAATGAGAAGTTCTCTATGTAGCGGGGGTCGAGAAGGGTGAACAGAACACCCAGTAATCTGTGTTACCTAAAATGCGTATAAAGCGAGGGTCGCGGGAAAGGCAGCCTAACATGAAGTCAGCCATGTGTGCCAGAGTACCAACGGGCAAGACGTCGATGTCAACTTCAGGATGACAGTCCATACCCTTATCCTCCTTCTCTTCCTCTTCTGCCCATCCAAGCTGAAAAGAGGGAATTTAAGTTCCATGGGTACTAGCCTCTGTAGCAGAAACAAGTGTCTCCAGCTCCTCCTCCTCCTCCTCCTCCTCCTCCTCTTCATGGCCCAATTCGCTTTGAGAAGACCAACTGGGGAGGTCTGGCTATCACCCTGTGTTATTTCTTCCCCCATTACCTCATCTGCCACATTCAAAGCATCCTCCTTAATTGTGAGCAGCGATCGTTTGAGTAGACACAGCAGTGGGATGGTTACACTGATAATAGTGTTATCGCCACTAACCATCTGTGTGGATTTATCAAAGTTTTTTAAAACCTCACATAGGTCTGACATCAATGCCCGCTCCTCGCTTGTGAATAGTGGCAGTTGACTGGAAAGGAGACGACCATGTTGCAGCTAGTATTCCACAACTGCCCTCTGCTGCTCACAAAGCCTGGCCAACATGTAGAACATAGAGTTCCACCATGTGCTCACGTTGCACAACAGTCCGTGAGCTGGAAGCCGCAAGTGCTGCTGTAGCATTGACAGCTCGGCTGAAGCTTTGGACAACTTTCGGAAATGGGTACACAAGCGGCGCACCTTCACTATTAGCTCCTGAAAATTGCGGTAGGTTTTAATAAACTGCTGAACCACTAAGTTTAAGAAGTGGGCTAGGCATGGAATGTGTGTCAGTTTGCCGAGCTCCAAAGCCGCCACCAAGTTACGGCCATTGTCAGACACAACCATGCCTGTTTGTAGGTTGAGTGGCGAGAGCCACTGCTCTGTCTGGTCCCTTATATTCTGCCACAGCTCTGCCGCGGTGTGCTGTTTTTCCCCTAAACAGATCAACTTCAGCACGTCCTGTTGACGCTTACCCACAGCAGTGCTACACTGCTTCCAGCTAGCGACTGATGGCTGACTGCTGTTGGAGGTGTAAGTGGAGGAGGAGGTGGCAGAGAAGGAGAAGTGGGGGTTGGAGCCTGTAACATAGCTGCTGGCGGAGACCCTGATGGACGTAGGGCCCACAATCCTGGGCGTGGGTAGCATCCCAAGCTACGACTCACTCCACAAAATTCACCCAGTGTGCAGTCAAGGAAATGTAGCGTCCCTGGCAACCAGCACTTTTCCATGTGTCTGTGGTGAGGTGTACCTTCCCAGTAAGTGCGTTGGTCAGGGCACGGGTGATGTTCTGGGACACATGCTGGTGTAAGGCGGGCATGGCCGACCGTGAAAAATAGTGGAGGCTAACGGACTGCGAACCGAGGGAAGGCCTCAGTGTCCATAAGCCTAAATGGCAACATTTCAAGGGCCAGAAATTTCGAAAGTTGCGCATTTAGTGCTATGGCCTGTGGGTGGGTATTTGCGTTTGAGTTCAAATACCTGTGTTATCAACATTTGGACGCTGCTCTGGGACAGGGAAGTGGATGTTGTTGGTGACGATTCATGCGAAGGTCCTGGTGCAGGGCGAGGGGCATCCGAGCCTGCGCCTTCGACAGGGGATTGGCCAGCAGTGCTAACACAGGGGAAGGTGGGACCCACAGATGCAGAGTGTGGACCCAGGCATTCGGCCCACTTATTTGGGTGCTTGGATGCCATGTGGTGGATCATGCTGGTGGTTGCTAGTGTTCACGCCCCGGCTCATTTTGGTACGATACAGGTTGCAAACTACTATTCTTTTGTCATCTGCGCTTTCCTCAAAAAAGCGCCATACTGCGGAACACCTATCCCTTTGCAAAGTAAATTTAGGCATGGGGGTGCTTGGTGTAACGGTTGCGGGCCTGTTTGGTGTGGGCCGACGTCTCCCTTTTGCAACCCCACTGCCTCTTCCAGACTGTTGCGGTGCGACGGATCCCTCCCCCTCTGTACTTCTGTCCTCGCTCGGCATTTCACCTTCCCATGTTGGGTCAGTGACCTCATCATCCACCACATCCTCTTGCACTTCCTCACTCTGCTTATCCTCCTGACTTGACCTAACCACCACCTCAGTGATTGCCATCTGTGTCCCATCATCATCCACTGAAGCTGGGTAAGGTGGATTTTTTTGTTTTTTCTGGTGCACTGGCAGCAGGCACAATTTCATTGTGCCCAGGGCCACGGCCTCTGCTTGCACCATCAGCATCACGCCCAGGGCCATGGCCTCTGCTTGCACCATCAGCATCACGCCCAGGGCCATGGCCTCTGCTTGCACCATCAGCATCACGCCCAGGGCCATGGCCTCTGCTTGCACCATCAACATCACGCCCACTTCCCCCTTCCTTTGTGTTTGCCTTCTTTATATTAATGTTTTTGTCGGTAGATGTGGCATAGATTGTTTTACTGTCCGCTAAAGACACAGTTTTCTGATGCAGGACAGTACTGGATACAGAAAAATACAGATTTTTGACACTACACTAGGCCAGAGGTAATGTAATTTTGACAATACACACTCTATTGGCTTCCAGTAAGGTACGGATACAGAAAAATACGGATTTTTGGCACTACACTAGGCAAGAGATAATGTAATTTTTACAATGCACACTGTATTAGATTGCTGTAATTTACTGGATACAGGAAAATACAGATTTTCGGCACTACACTAGCCCAGAGATAATGTAATTTTTACAATGCACACTGTATTGGCTTCCAGTAAGGTACTGGATACAGAAAAACAAAGATTTTCGGCACTATACTAGCCCAGAGATAATGTAATTTTTACAATACACACTGTATTGGCTTCCAGTAAGGTACTGGATACAGAAAAATACAAATTTTTGGCACTACACTAGCCCAGAGATAATGTAATTTTAACAATACACACTGTATTCGTATGTAGTTCTATATTGGATACAAATTTGTCCCAAATAAAATGTATTCTCTGCAGGAATACTGTATATACGGTTGCAGCCTAAACGCACACACAGATTTGCCCAAAACTAGTTAACTATGGTCAAAATATAAATCACTGTCTGCTGGAGTAATTAATATAACGGTTGCGGATTGAACGCACACACAGATGTGGCACAAGTTAGGTTAATTTCCCCAGAACAAATAATTTCTCTGATGGTGCAGTGTATATCTCAGTAGCAGGCACACTGTAGTGAATACAGCCCTTTTTACAATGTCTGCCCAACACACTGATTAATGATGGCGTATTGTAGATGTCACTAATCTGAAATCTTTCTGTCTAGAAGAAAAGCGATTTTCAAGCAAACCCCTTCTTAAAAAAAAAAAAAAAGTGCTGCACTGCTGTCAAACACACACTCTAGTCCTTAAAAGGACTGTTTGGTCTTTTAATACGGGTTTTAAGTGAAATCAGTAAGTTTAGAGCAAAATGCTATCTGTCTCTGCCTACTGTCTGCTCTACCTGACGCTGAATGAGCCGAGCGCCGGACCTCAGCTCCTATATGAAACGGTATCACGTGTTCCGGCCAGCCAATCGGTGTAAGGCTTACAGCTAACATGGCTATGGCCTTACACTGATGGGAATTACTTACCTAGACCTTCATTGGCTGCTTAGAAGGCGGCAAACGTGCGGGGAGGAGACTCGAACAATGCGACGAATGCACGTGGTGCTCGACCGAGTAAAGCCGGACCAATACTCGGCCAAGCATGCTCGCTCATCACTAAAAATAGGCTAATATTTTACATTTTGATTTTTAATTAAAAAAACTAAAGAAAAAAGTTTTTATAGTTTTTATTTCAATATTGTAAATATTTATTACATTGTGCTAAGTATTTTTATTCCAGGTTTGCAAATATTAAGAATACTGCATTTTTCTTCATTTATGAAACTTTTTTTTGTGTGAATATGATGATGATGATGATATGTAAGTGATTAAAATATTAGAGCAAAAGCATACATTGAGAAAACTGTACAATTGAAAGAACGCTCTAGTACCCTGTTGGGCCACCTCTAGTCTGGATACAAAATTATATATTGTTTGGGCAAGAGGGCATGCAGGTTCCATATGGTATTCAGTAGAAGATTTGCCCACATATGTTAAAATTAGCTTTACTAAATTTATCAAATGCCTGCAGATGATAACTTGTATATATTTTTTCCCAGAAAAAAAGACCAGTATTGCCTAGCCTACAATAGTCATCATGTATATTAACTGGTCTGCATAAAAGAAATAATATCCACCCAGAGGTCCCCCAAGGCTTTGTGAATAGAAAAGCTGTTTCTATCTGCTTTGCTTTGATAAAGGGCTTTTTCCTGAAAGAGCCAGTTTCAGATGCGAGTTTTTCTACATAAGGCTAAGCAATGATTGGATGGACATCCTGTAGTTATGAAGCTGTTAACTTTTTTAAGTCATTTCAGAAAGAAAGGTGAATTACACATGTTTCTCATGCGTGGACATCTCTTTATTTGTCTGAAGAAATTGTAAAATATTTGGGCTTGTTAGAATTAAGAATGAGCGGATCAATTTTACCATTTTAGGATTAACTTTAGATGAACCAGAGACCCCCAAAGTAATACTGAACTGAAAGTGAGACAAGACAACTAGAATATCCCACCCAGGACTGCACTTCTCTCAGGAAGACATGCAAGCAAGCTCTCTATCCAGAAGGACAAGAGAACCAGAAAATTGCTTGGCTTGGATGACTGGTGGGGAAGGAAGCGGGGGTACTCTTCAGGGTGCTCTTAACCATTAGGGAGACAAAAATAGGCATAGTAAGTATTATATGCCAGACTAGCATTAGCATTTTTCCCCTCTTTCATCTACGTAGCAACCCTCAAATTGTGGATTGGTAATAAATCTGGAGACTGGGCAAGCCAAGGCAGTGTGGCGGAGTCACTGTTAATGGCTGGACACGGAATGGGTGCTGTGACATCAAATTGCCTTCTGCTTATTCAATATGCATTTAGATTAGATGCACACTATGCTATTTTGTGAATGAAAGAACCAGCATACATTAATTTTATTAAGACAATTACCTATTATAATTATTATTAGCATACCAATGAAGAATCCTGTTGTATAGTCTGATAATTTATGACTAGGGATGAGCAAATTGCATTTAAAATTCAGAAATGTGACCCAAATTTTTCTAAATCTTCTGTCTCTAACAAGTCAGAGAGAGAGAGAGACTTTGTTAGGCTATCAGAGTACTTTTGGTTTGAATCAAATTTAATCGAACATGCCGGCTGAATAGTATTTAAACAAATTTTAACTATCCGACCCTATTTAAATAAATCTATTGCCAAAAATTACGATGTATCTTTTTCCACAACTAGATTTAATACACAATATGCTAAAATTCAAATCCATGGTTAACAACAAACAAATCATTGGGAACAGGGCACACATGGCATTGATTATTACTAGCACATCAACTTGACAAGGTGCTTTATTTCAATAAAGTCAATATACGACTATCTATTTTTGTTACTAGATATTCGATTTTGCATTTACTTCAGTAAAATACTGTAAATTCCAAATATAATTCAAATCATTATATTTGCTTCTATTTAAATGCTCATAAAATATTCAAATGCCACCTATCAGTATTATTATGTTGGTAAATTGTGTATTAGACAGTCAGGTTTACGTGTTCAGGTTTATAAACAGTTTTTGCATCCAAATCAAGGTGTGGACCATAAAGTGAGAAAACATATAAAGGAAAAATATTACTTCTTCCTTTATTTTTGCTTGCTCTTTCCCCAGTAGAAAAAATATATATATTTATATATATATATATATATATATATATATATTTATATTAAAATAACAATCTACCAGTTGAACGATTTCAGAGTTTACATCATCAGACAGAGAGACAGAATAAGCATTTATATTCAGTAACACATTTGCATTGAGTTACTCACAAGTGACATCTTAAATTTAATTTATTTTTCCTTCTACATAAGTTCCAGACCACCATGACAATTTCTCCACTTTCTGCATGATGTGTTGCTATATGTCTTTGTCTTCTAGCTTTCGGAGCATAGCCACACCCCTCACTGCCCATAGATATTATTACTCCAGTCCAAACGCTACACCACCTGAAAATAATTTCTCCATAAACAGCACCCCTGTAAAGAATTACACCAGGACACACTAAGCCCCCAGAATATAACTACACTACATTGTGACCTATGAATATAATATTGTCACATATTATGTGCTTTGAAAACAAATATATCATACATAAAAAATAAAAAAATCCAAGAAGCCACTATATCTTTATATTATATACATAGTTTCACACAAAGCGATCATTAGTTTGGGATCAGGATATACATATGAGTCAGCTTGTTTTAATCATTTTGTCCTTACTTTTCTTTTTCACTTTTTTTGCTTTTGTATATATTTAAATAGAGGTCAAGTTTTAAACCATTTTGTAATCTAATAGGTCGTTGGGCTTTCACACAAAACTCCTCCTATATTTAAGGCCAAATGTTGTCCTCTTAAAATTTAAATAACTCTCATTGTATCACCTGAAAATATTAGTGCCATTTGTAGTGATTTCTGAACGTCTTATTGCCACATAGTGCCCTTGAAAACACGAAAATGGACCCACCACTCCTGAGATGTCTGTTTTAGTAAATAACTGTATTCCACATAATGTAACAATATTCTAATAACTCTGTGTTGTTTGTTTCCTTTGTTTATCATATTTATAAATACATTGCCAACTAGGTGTTTCCAGATGTGGGCATCGCTACACACTTTCACACTGTCCAATCAGATCTGTCAGTGTCAGACCATGCAGGAACACACTTGGCAAGAGATATTGTAAAACTCAGTTGGCAATTTATTTCATATGTTTCTAGGAGTTATTAAAGATGAATGACACAATGCAGAATTATAAGAAATTATGCATTAAAGTGTATTGTGGTGGTTTACTGTTAAAGGGTTAATTCTTTAGTGTACTGTGTTTCAGCTTCAATGTTAAAATAATGTACTGTAGTTCACTGCAAAAAGGGTAATGTGACTTTATTGTGTATATTGTATTTTACAGGCTGTGTATGGGAGAAATAGTTCATTTTCCTGCCCTGAACTGAATTGCTAAGAGTTGGCTGGCCCCACCCCTCTGAGCTATGACTAGTAGTGTAGATATAGTACAGTTAGTAGAGTGAGCTGGTGCCATAGAGAAGCACCAGACAGGGTACACCTGGTCTGCAAGCTAAGAGATCGGAAAAGTGACTCCTGGAAGCCTGTGCCAACCTTTGAGAAAAAGAATCATGGAATTTTAAAGAAGGTTGAGGCCCAACCTCAGAAAAGGGACAGTGCGTGGACAAGAAAGTCTCTGACAGATAATTTACATTTACAGCTGTAGACAGTGGGGTCCCGCCAATGGTGGCAGACCACGCGATGGCTATGGGGCCCGTGAGGTTGGGGGCCCGGCAGAGCTGAATGGCCCCGCCCTCTCACTTTCTAGTCATACGGCTTACAAGCCGATTTACACAGCAGCAGAGGAAGGGAGCATCAGTGGCGTATTAAGGGGGGGGGAGCGTGGGGGGCGGTATGCCCCGGGTGCCGGCTCTCTGGGGGATGCCAGAAGCAATGAGCGCTTCCATCAATACAGATGGAAGCTCTTATTGCTGGAGAGCAGGGAGCTGGGTCCTGTCACTCACCACTCAGCTCCCCGAGCTCCTCCCCTCCTTCAGGCTAGCAGCACACAGAATGGTTAAGCAGAGAGACTTCTCCCCGCTTCACTATTCAGCATGCAGACACAGATCGCGCTGCCAGCCTTTGTGGACAGAGCCTGCAGCTGGCAAATCTGCACAATCTCCGCCCACACAGTGCTGCAGAGCAATCTGTGTCTGCAGGGAAGAGAGGTATGTGAGCTTCAGGAACAGGACACAGTGAATAGTTAATGTTTTTTTTTTTTTATATACAGAGGGGACACAGAGGGCTTTATTACTATGGAGGGGCCCAGAGGACTTTAATACTATGGAGGGGGCACAGAGGGCATTACTACTATGGAGGAGGCACAGATGGAATTACTACTGTGAACGGGACACAGTGGGCATCTACTATGGAGGGGGCACAGAGCCAGAGGGCATTATTACAATGAATGGGGCACAGAGAGCATTACTACTATTAAGGGGGCACAATGGGCATTATTACTGTGAAAGGGGCACAATGGGCATTATTACTATAAAGGGGGCACAATGGGGATTAGTACTATGAAGGGGACACAATGGCGATTATTACTATGAAGGGGCACAATGGGGATTATTACTATGAAGGAGTCACAATGGGGATTATTACTGTGAAGGGGGCACGATGGAGATTATTACTGTGAAGGGGGCACAATGAGGATTATTACTGTGAAGGGAGCACAAAGAGGGCATTACAACTGTAAAAGCAGCACAGAGGGCATTACTACTGTGAGGGAGCACAATGTTGGCATTACTACTGTGAGACGGCACAATGTGGGCATAACTACTGTGAGGGGGCACACATCTGTACAAAACTACTGTGAAGGTTGCACAATGAGGGCAATACTACTGTGAGGGGGTACCATTTTTAAAAAAAACACCCTTGGCACATCACTGCGGATCATCATCCTATCTGAACTTTGGCGCGGCATGCATTTGCTTCCTGGTTGCCAGCGCCACTGCAGGGATGTGAAGCAGGTGCCAAGAGATGTTTCTATATTGCCTTCCCAGTGTCTGCCTCTGTGACCGCCACGTTGACGAAGTCAGTGAGTAGCAAAGGCTGCAGAAATCTTGTTCACATTGTGTGTGTGTGAGTGACTAACTGTTAGTGTAATAATGTAATCACTCAGTCATTCACTCACACTATGCTGCAATGCCTTAGGGGATGAATCTCTGAACCATTGCCTCTGTCTGTTGTATATGTGTGTGTGTATATATATATATATATATATATATATATACACACGCATACACTAGTACTAATTGTACTTTATAATTGTGTGGGGGCCCCAGTTCTGAGATTCGCTATGGGGCCTTCCATTTCTATGTATGCCCCTGACTGTAGACTTCACTGTTTGTGGTCTGGATTATATTGCTCCCAGCTCTCGTCACACTACCGAGATGGACTGACCATCTGTTTGAGGAGTGCACCCCGCAGTTAGACATAGCAGAAGTATATGGAGATAGAATTTGCACCCCTTTGTTGCCTTAGGAACTTATTTGGATTAATTTGGAAGAGACTCAGACAGAGAGACATTTATTGTACAGCCTATATCCACATATATAGCCTTATGAAATCTGTGCATGTAGCCTGGAGAGACTTAGATTTTGCAAGTGTCTGTAATCTCTGAAAATACTATAAAACATGTTGTCTAGGAAAACCCAACAGCACAATGCGTTCTGTCGTAACAAACCAGACCAGGCCCAGAGATGAGACTGCTTCGTGCTGCCAATCTTGTAACTTTGATAACAAACTTACATATGGAAACTGTAGGCACACTACCAGACAGCATAAGACCTGACAGAGGTCCAGTTCTAGTTCCTCTGCAAAGTGAGCAGATTTTCTGCTTTCTTTACAGTCCATTAAGAAAGACTACATTAAGAATTCTCAAGTTGCAATTTATGCCAAACAAAACATCTAAATTGAACATGTGACACATGGATGATACATGATGGATGCTAAGTACGTAACACCAAGAACATGAGAAACATTCTCCTTAACCCATCTACAACTGCTAGGTGGCAGTATTCACAAACACCATATCTACAATACACAGTGTATATAGGGTGACAAAAAGTTTTCATAGAATCCAAGGCACGTATAATTTATCCTGGTGGTTTATATGTGTAGAAAAATCCACAATCGAAGAAGAGTGAAGAAGTGACATGAAATTATAAATAAAATGTATTTAATGAAAAATCATGAAAGCCAAAAAGTAAAATGAGAAGACTAGGGACAACCTTTCATACACTTGGATAGGAGAGAATCATTTTAAAATGACAGTTATTGTAACATAAAACTATATATATTTAGCGGGTGGTGGATAGTGACTATTATATTTTTTTTTTTATAGTTTTCTGCCTGTTAAACTGTCTGACGAGAACCAATCAAGAACCAATCACACATGTGTAAGGGGGTTGGAGACTCCTGAAATGTCATGTGGAAGGGGATGAGACCTGGATGATGTAAGACTCAGTGTCCCTCATGTTTAAAGGGGTTCTGCAGTTTGTTACAACTGATGATCTATCCTCAGGATAGATCATCAGCATCTAATCGGCCGGGGTCCGACACCCGGGACCCCCGCCGATCAGCTGTTTGAGAAGGCAGCTGCGCTGCAGGAGCGCCGCGGCCTTCTCACTGTTTACCGCTGCAAGCACCCATTCACTGAATGGAGCATAGCCCCGCCCACGCCCCTTGATACAAGTCGTGACGTCACTGGGCGGGGCAATAGCAGCGGTAAACAGTGAGAAGGCCGCGGCGCTGCTGCCTTCTCAAACAGCTGATCGGCGGGGGTCCCGGGTGTCGAGCCCCGGCCGATCAGATGCTGATGATCTATCCTGAGGATAGATCATCAGTTGTAACAAACTGCAGAACCCCTTTAAATATGTTGGAAGTAAAAAGCCTGAAGGTGAAAGTAATTAAGAAGTTGTGAGTATGGAATCAGTGAAATGTAATGGAACTGTGTACATGCTTGTCTGCATATGTGATTTGATTGTGATCTGGTGGAGCGTGGTGAAACTCCTAGCAGACTATCCAGTAGATGTTCAAACATGCTCTATTCCAAGAACCAATCCACAAACTCTTAGTGCTCATGGCCATGTCTTTATTATAAATGTAAGTTGCATAGTATGGCCCCTATAGAACTTTATGAGTCTGTATAGTACTTCTCTATGCCCCGGGTTTCCTAAGGATTTCATATGGAGGCCTTCAAAGATTGCTTTTCCTGGTGAATTCATACAGAATCAAGGCATGCAAAAAATCAATGTTCAATTGATCCTCCTGCTTCTTTTGCCATCCCTTCCCTCTCCTTCTTAACTGACAGGGCCAGGTGCCTGCATAGTCATCTCCCCTGGGCCTATCAATCAACAAAGAAAGGAAGGGGAAGAAGTAGGTGGAGTATGGGTGCACAGAGTGGCTTGGCACACCATTGGTGTACTATTTCCAGAATGAAACTGTGAAAGCCATCATTACATTTAGCTGAGCTAGCCCTACAAGACAGTGTGCCTGGTTTCACAGGGAATTTCCTTCTGACAGATTTTTTTTTAAAAAACCTTAAAAAGTGTGTTCATGAAGAATATTATTATATCAGGCCACTATATGACCTGTATTCTACATTTTTCAGCAGTTATCTTGTCTTCAGGCTTTCCCTCAATTTAGGTTCACAGTAGGTGGAGACTAGCTGCTTTAAGGTTTCCCATACATAGCAAATACAGAGAAGAGGAGATCCTGCTTCCCTATCTCTGTGACATACACAGAAGCTTTAGAAGCCTGGTGGAAATTATATAGCAGTATTAGGAGTGTTGCTGTACATCCAGTCCTGGGATGAGAGAGCAGAACACTTGGTAAAAGCAGCATCTTCTCTTTCCCTTGAGAAAACTTTACCAAAACTTTAACTAGCATGTGTAACAATCCATCATAGCGTCGGGAGGTGCCGCCAAAAGCACATTAGAGTGGCAGCGCCATAGGCAGGTCTTCTCAATTAATGTTCCCCATCGCTCCTGATGATTTTAAAAAAGAAACGCGCTGAGCGTGCATAGGGATCGATGGGAGATAGACGCCTGCAAGTGTGGAGGCTCACATAGGGCATTGTTTAGTGAAAGGGTCCAGCCAAATAGTGGCCAATGATCGCCCTCTCACTTACCCACCCTAGGGACTGCTGAGGAGGGTCCTGGAGTTGAGTGTAGCTCTCCACAGGTCTTTTTGATAATTCCGTCACACTAATGGTGAGCAACTGATTGTTTTACCATTTGGAAGTGTCACAGACGCCTTGGGATATAGCAGGCTGGGCTCTATGGTGAGAAAAATTGTCCTCATCATGTAAATCAGATGTGCCCTTTAACCTGCATATCTCTGGAGTGGTTTTAAAATTCAGCTAATCCCCCAGTTTGTTAGATTTTAGAATCATTATTAAAAGTTATGTTTTAGCGCTTTCTTTCATCAGTGATTACAATTTAACTTAGAAGCACATTACCTAATAAAACTAAAAAATACAGATTGATTTGGACTCCAAAAAGTTGGTGCTGACTTCTCTTCAGGCTCCATTATATAATCTGAACTTGAGAATTTGGTTTACTGGAAACAAATATTTTTAAAGTCGTTTTCAAGCCCCCACCAATATGATATTGATGACCTATATGAGAACCTTGGAAAACCTCATTTGTGTATACACAAAAAAACATATTGGAGGTCATTTACGATGCTGAAATATGCCTAAATTAGGCGGATTTCTGGCGCAGATGGCGGCGCAATGGTTAGTTGTGCCATAATCTGCGACTTCGTCCTGCTCACGCCTCTTCATAACTTCGGAAGATCCATCACCAGTTTAGGGCTTCATTAAGACCAGCGTCTAAAACGCCTGTCTTAATAAATGTGCCCTATTGTATTATAAAATGTACTGTAAAGCAAGGATACTCTTGTGCTTCTGACAATATGACATGTTGTCAGTGGAGTCAAGTAGGGAAACTAGATTAACTTTTGAATTATTTCATATACTAGAACCATAACAGATTCTCATATTGACTACATTTATGACGGGTGTCACTTAGGTAGGGCCACAATCAATTACATTGTGTTCCTGTGACAATAATTTCTAAACTCTAGAAATGATTATAGAACTTTCTACCATAAGTTCCTTTGAGTGTAGCGGTCCCTATTCTGAATGCTTTTTTTGCCATTTGAGTATACTGATACCTGTTATGTCTAGAAAATACTTCAAATATTTGACAAGACTTTAGGATGGAAAAGTGAGCTTCAAGTAAAACATATCTCGAATGTAAAACAAATCATTGGTAGTATGTAGCTATTTTGACTGTAAATGTCGCTGACGTCCTTTTCATCTTCTCTTCAGCTACAAATGTTCCAAACTTAATGTAATACATAGTTGAGTTCAATGATGTCCTGTATGTCAGTTCGTCATAATCCGGTAGTGTATGTAATAGAGTATATACTATAGACTATTCAGCAATACTTTATACATTCAAGGTCTGCTGTGAGGATGTTTTACAAGGTGGTCATGGGTTGGTCATGACATCATCCACAACTTCAGTATGGTAATAAAATTTGTGGTCAGCTCTAAAGTAAAAGCAGTTGGATAAACATAAACTTGGTCACTTAGACATCACTGTAAATGTAGAAGGTTTGTTCATTCATTCATTTCTAGTTTAAACATCTTTTCTTGACGTCACATCATTCACCAAAGCAATTTACACCTTACAAAAATTTAGAAAAATGTAAATGCAAAGCTCAGCTATTACTCCTCTTCCAAAGAGATACTTGTCTACACAAGTCCATTATTAAGTATAGAAACATTGGGGATCATTTATCAAATCTTCTACGCCAGTGTTGTGGCGCAAACCAAGTTGCAAGTGATGCTCGTATGCCACATTTGGAGCATATTTTAGTGACATTTGTTGACCTTCACCAGTTCTAGAAGTGAAGTGTAAAGTAGGTCAGGATTAGATTAGATTAGAACACCTTTAAATCTTATTTATGTACAAAAAGTGCCATCTCCACACCAGGCAACCCCCTGGTGTATTTTACAGACAAAGCTGTACACCACATTGCACTTGCACCAAATATATTATCAGTGTGCACCACCATTTTGTAAGTTTGGCTCAACCTCACAAACCAAAGACAGATTTAAGTCTGACACCAAAACCACAGTAAATTATAAATTTCTCCCACAGTTTTTTATATTTGCCAAAAATGGCTACAAAATGAAGCTAGAATTGAGAACAGAAAAAAATTGAAGATAAAATGATCATATATAATATACTTATCATGGGTAATATGATATGCTACACAATTACGTTAAAGTGGCCTTCTGGCTCAAGCAAAAAGAAAAAAAAATCACATTAACTGGGGAATGAATAGAACACTTAGATGATGATCTTTTTTATTTTTCAGCTGCAGATCTGCTAATTTCTGGGCTCCTCTTCTACTATCCAAGATGGTTGCACATCTTTTCAGGTTACCTGATGTACACTGTACAGTTGGTATCCCAATACACCTCTTGCTGTTGTCAGATTGGCCACTACTACTCATGTGAGCAGTGCTGGCCAATCCAAGAGCAGAGCAGTATCTTGAACTACTGATGCACAATGTGCATCAGGTACTTTGAGAGTCAAGTGATCGTTTGTTCCCCAGTTCATGTAATTTTTTTTTTCTTAACCTGGAGGGTTACTTTAAATGCTGTAGTAGATGAAGTCAGAATGCACTTAAAAGGGTTGTCCAGGAGTATAAAAGATATAGAAAAAGTATTACAATAAAGGAAGAACAAATGAGCTTCTCAAGTGTAAAATTACTAAAGTTGTGTGCCTCCTAGTGCAATGCTGACAAAATGCTCGTTTACACAGGCAAACACTCAGTCTGATCACAAATTTTATGTGGGCATAAAATCATTGTTAGTTGGCAACACATTGCTCTCTGTGACCTCTATGCCAGGGTCTCCTGTGTGTGCAGCAGAGAGCGAGGGCTTGGTTCTCACAAGAGCGGGCCTCTTGCTCCATTGCCCAGTGTGGCAGAAGCACCAATGTGGGCCCTTGAATCTAAGTGGTTTAAAGAGAGTAAGCTCCCTTTGTCTCCCATCGGCAAATGAGCTTGAGAGGTGCCAATGTCTTTGCATGGCAGCCTGGAGCCCATTGTTTGCTTTCTGCTTGCCAGCACATCATAACATAGTGACTGGTGAAGCACCTGGGAAATAGTTTTCTAGTACCCCAGAGGGGGGACTACCATTTCTACATCTAGTTACTGTCTCTAATGGTTGTCAAATAATATTATCTGTGTATTTATTTCCAGGTCCTCTGATAACTTTGCTATGTTACTTATGCATTGTTATTACATGCACTGTGCCTGGTTGCCCAGCAGGTGGCAGTGTATCTGGCAGAGAGAGATCTTTATATAAATTTGAACCTACCATTCCATGAGGCTATATTTGAGTTGAGAGTTGGAAGGAGACGAGACATGACGCAGTAATCCTTCTAGGGGAAGCATCTCGTAGAGCACTACCAATACAAGCAGTTCATAGATGGAGTATTATGAGGGGGTCAACAGCCAAAGACAACCCCACTCAAAGGTACCAGAACTGCTAGAAAGTCCAGTAACCAGACATAAGCCAGAGATTAGCACAGCAGTAGAGAGAGAAAGCAAGGTATTCAAGTTCACCTGCCAGTTTACCCTTAGCCTGCTGGAGCAAAGAGAAAGGTCAAGTCTTGTTTGCACGACACAAGTTTATCTCAAGTTTATTCAAGTAAAACTGTTGAACTTTACAAAGTTTGGACTTGACTTATTCCACCAACTATAACTCCTTGAATGCTATGGAGTCTAACCCCGGGAAAGCAACAGTATCTAGGTAGGAGCTCCGTGACACAAATCTATCAGGCCACATCACCACTTGGCATTTCTAGTGCTGGGACCCTGGGGGGTGGCACATTGCAGTTATTTCATGTACAGTCTCTCTCTCAATCTTAGTATATAACTGCTTCTAGGTTGTCATATGGCTCTTAGTCCCTTCCCCCTATTTTCCCTCTCTTGCAACGTCACTTACTGTAGTTTACATGCTCAGAATGGACACAAATTTGAACATAGTCTTAGGTGCACACTGTACACTTTCAGATATTCTGTAAATTACATGGGTTGACATGGTTTGCTGTGTTATGCTGAGTACTTAATCTGTTTATTGCTATTTTAGTCTCATAAATGCACAGGAATAATGCATGCAGTTATGTCACAATAAAGGGCACATAGTGATGATAATAAGATGATAATGTCACAAGAAAGAAGGGGTTGTGGCAATATATCAATTGTCAAGCACCTGATTGATGGGGTCTGACCACTAGGACCCCAAACGATCATGAGAATGGATGTACAAATGGAGTGGCATGTCTAGCATGCATGCTGCTGTTCCGGTCTCTATGGAACTGCTGGAGTTAGGTGAAGAGAGCTCTTGGCAGAGCATGGATGGAGCAGCGGCATGATTGTTCAACCTGCCTATCCATTGACATGGTGGGCATGAGTCATGCCTTCTCTTGATTGGTGGTGGTCCCAGCAGTCAGCTCTAGTCTCCACCAATCAGATGCTTGTGCTATATCCTGTGGATAGGAGATAATTTGATAATTAGACACAACCCCTTTAACTTAATGAAGTTAAAGCACAAAAATCATGCACACATTGATGTCAAAGTACTGGGATAATATACATAATAATGTCACAGAAGAGGGATAATGCACATAGTGATGTCACTGTAAGGGAGATATTATCAGAGGAATTATAGGGGAGCAATTATATGAACAGTGATGTCACAGTACCGGGGTAATGCACACTATGATCATAGCCCAAGAATGATACACATACAAAGTCACAATGTACACTGTGACTTGACAGCACAAGAAAAACAGCAATGAAGTCACCTACAAATATAATGCATATACAATGTCACAGTACAGAGACTATGTGCTAGGCCTACTAAGCCCCGTAACAGCTGCTAAGCCTGATCCCCTCGTAGTTACACTCATGATTTCTTGTTTAGTTGGGTCTTTTGTCTTAAAGGGGATTTTCGGAAAGTAAATATTGATGACCTATCCTAAGAAATGGTCAGCAATATTTGATCACTGGGGGTCTGACTCTCGGCACCCTTAGCAATCAGCTATTAAATGGGGTAGGTACTGTGGTATCTGTGATATTATGGTCATCAGCACATGGCCTTTGAGTTCCATTCAAGTGACTGTGATTAAGCTGCAATACCAAACACAGCCACTGTATAATGTACGGTGCTATGCTTGGTATACTATGAAAAGGCAACAGGGCTCGTTTGAGTGCGGCGCCCCTTTAAACAGCTAATCAGTAGGTGTTCTGGGAATTGGATTCCACCAATCACATATTGATAGCTTATCTTGAGCATAGGTCATCAATATTTAATTTCTGGAAAACTCTTTAAACAATGAATAATAGGCGAACATCTGGGGTGGAGATCGGATCATTTTTTAGGCTTAAATCTTAAACATTACTGTATTACTATTCACTGATACTTGCCACAAGCAGCGTGGTTTCATCTTCTAGAACAAAGGGAACAATCGCACTGAATGGATATAACTGCATAACTGGTGAATGAGCATGGCAGATATTATGAACGCCTCATGAAAAAACAGTAAACCAAGGATTAGCGGAGAATTATGAGTTTGGGTGGAGTTGGCTTTCATTTATCTACTTTTACAATGAAGATTAGCATGTACACAGCAGTTCTACAAAGGCTTGGCTGTTAATTTACCTCAATTATCAGTTAAGCTAGCTACATGGGCAATTATCAAGTTCAATTATTTTCTTGTTTCCTCTTCTTGTTACAACTAAAGGTCACAACAAAATCCATTGCTCACAGGCAAAAGAGAAAATGTTAAAAAGATCTGTCACATACTATCTCCAATCTTCAGAAGCATTATCACTGATCATGTAAAATATGTAATTGAAGCCTGGTAGCAGACTACATATATAGCCATGCCCAGAAGTGTAACTTGAAGCTCCTGGCCCCAATGCAAAATCTATAGCAGTTGCATTCTTATGTGGCAGAGGAGCCTTTATCTACCATCCTTTATAGACAATCATCTTGGATATGTCAAACATAAGTTGGACTTGCAACTATTTAGCATATGATTAGTTATGCAGATTATTGTCATGTAAATGCATTGTTACTGTTACTGTTACTGTTTAGCTCCTAAAATTTAAAATTTTTATTTTTATTATTTTGCAAATCCAACTTTTGCTTTCAACACTGCCTGAATTCTTCTGGGCATGCTCTTGATCAGATTCAAGCATGTCTCGACCAAAATCTTTTCCTAGGTCTCTTCTACACGTTCCCAATGTTGGTGCATACTGGGGTATGAATACAGCTTTTTCTTCAACTCTGCTAACAAATGTTGGATTGGGTTGAGGTCTGAGGACTGTGTGAATCCAGGACCTCTACAGTACTTCATTGCCATTGAACCATTTCTTTGTCAATCTTGACATATGCTTCGGGTCATTGTCCTGCTGGAACACTATGTCGTCCTTTTCATACCCATAGTACTTGAGTGTACGAAGTAACTCTTCTTGTAGGATACTCACATATAGCTCATCATTGAGACCACCATCGATGCTGGTCAAGTATCAAACGCCTTTGACTGTGAAACAACCCCTATATCATTCCTCCACCGAACTTGACAATTCCTTCAATTTCTCGATCCATTAGCCCCCTTTTACCTTGTTTCTTCCAGATCCATTTTCAATCTTCAACTGTGCACTTTTCGTACTTTCTTGCAAAGTCGAGCTGACACTTTTTATGCCGATATTGTAGTCGAGGCTTCTTCACCTTTTTTGGGCCACCATTCCAGACTTGTGTTATGTGTATTGCACAGTGCATGGATGTCTGTTATCTCACTATTACGAAGCTTATGAGCCACCTCCACTGCCATGTTTGTCGTGCCAAAACCGGTAGACCTTGTGATGAGCCAACTTGTATTTGAGCCAACGATATTTTGCCTGAACATCCACCTCTTGGCTTTGGAATGGATGGACTTTATTTCATATTCTTCCAACTCTCATGGCACTCACATGATGCAGTTTGGCAATTTTCTTGGCCAAGATATGACTATCAAGGAGCTGGATGATGCTGGTTCTCTTTTCTTGGAAAATCTTCTTCATGGCTGCTCCTGGGTTCAAACCCGGCTCCTGGATTCAAACCAGGGAATGTGAGAACAGGTTGTAATTTGTAGTATACAAGAAGAAAAAGATCCACCACCGGGAGCAACCCAGTAACAATGCAGTTACATGACAAGAATCTGCATAACTTATCATATGCTAGAAGTCCAATTTATGTATAGCCAAGATGATTGTCTATAAAATGATGGTAGTCTCATTTTTCGAATCTGTAGTGGATGGTGAGATATGAAGCCTGAAATTCAAAATATTGTTACCCTTTTGCTCGTCAGTGTATGTAATTTAATTTGTGAGTTTGGATATTTTTTGGCTTATCTTCCACTGCATTGTATTGTTGTTTTGGGAGGTCTCCCTTATTGTGAGTACCGCGGTATACTGTATCTCTTTTCCCTTTGTGGAATGGTTTTAAGTGTTTTTAAGTGTCCCAATAAAGTTGTTATTTTTTAAAGGAGTATGTCCAATATATTGCATGTTTTTCTTCTTTTCTTGGTACTATTTTAGTGTCTTTTAACATGCTGGATTGCACCCGTGTATTATTATTTATGGATTAGGTGGTTGCTGCCCCTTTTCTATGACAAATAAAAAAAGCTTTTTTTCTAAAAATCCCTCAACTCTGAAACTATTAAATGCAGAGCTTCTGAGCTCCAACTGGAAGAAGCTACAAACTGAGCTCTTGTTTTTTTTAAGGGAAAGTGTTTAATAAATATGAATATCCGGGAATCTGTTCTGTTTGTTTAGGAAGAGCAATGATGGGGCTCCCAAAGGAGAAACTGCAGATGCTACAGTAAACGCTTGTGAAGAACACTCCAACAAAAGACCTTTCAAATACAAATGTATGGCATAAATAAAAAAAATACATGTATTATAAAGTGTTAAACACAATATAAAATACTTCATGTCCTCAGAGTAATCTCCTGTTACTTTTGATGTCATCTGTATTTCCTCATAGGTTGTAAGTTGTAGCCTGTAGCTTGGGCCCTCACTCCTGTATTAGATTGTTCCTCTGTAATAGCCTGATTTCGTCCGTACATGTACCCTCTAAATTGGTAAATGTTGTGGAATATGTTGGCTATTTGATAAGAATTATAATTATAATATTCCACCGTATTTTCATACATTTGTCTTCTGGTAACGTGCCATTCTGCCACATGTCACCATTTAGGCCAATGTTTGACAGCAGCAATCCTGGTCTGCATATTTTGTGCAATGTATGCAGTCCTTGAGCAGTTGTTCAAGAGTGCATATTGCTGTTTAAAATGTGAGTGAACTGCACGTTTGGAAGCTCATACCTTGGAACTAAATGGATGAATTGCAACAATTAAAAATGCCTTTACAATTAGTTATGAGTGGCATAGGCAATATTCGAATTCGTGATATTTCACAAATTTTTGGCCTAAATTTGCAAATTCGAGAATTCGTGAGCTCCAGTTATCGCTTACTTGATTGCGAAAATCGGCAATGTAATATATTTGCGATAAAAATTTGCGATTATAATATTTGCAAAAAACACTAAGGGGTAGACAACTTTCCTATTTGTTGCTAGGGATGTTGCTAAGTGCCAATATTCACGATAAATTTGCAATTAGAATATTTGCAATCAACACTATTCGCGAATAGGAATATATAGCACTATATTCTAAATATTCGTGAATTATCGAAGTTACGATATTCACAATTAAAATTCGCAATTTGAATAATCGGGCTGCTCACTGAGTTGGGTTAGGTGAGGCAGAGGGTGGCAGTATGGAGGTGTAGGAAGGTGAGAAATCTAGTTAGGTAACAGTTAGAAAGTGTGGTAACGGGAAGAGTGTCAGGGAGGCTAGCCGTGATCTGTCACACCCCAAAGTTTTCAAATTCGGCAGATGAGCGGCATGTTAGCTCAGCGTTAGCATTGCTACAGCAAGATAATTCCTCTGCCAGCCAGGGGAACATCAGCATTAGCAAGGAGGGGATCAGGAGAGCAGTGCAGGCCAGACAGGTACTGGTAGTGGGAGATTCAATTATAAGGGGTACAAATAGGCAATCTATCACATAGACAGGGATTGTCTATCTGTGTGTTGTCTTCCTGGTTCTTGAATTTGAGATCGGGTTGATACATTACTTGGAAGGGCTGGAGAAGACCCAATGGTCATGGTCCACATTGACACCAATGACAAAGTTATTTCAGGGACTTACGTACAAGCTGGGGCAAGGACCTCAACCATAGTATTTTATGAAATACTACTTATACCATGAGCCACACCAGAAAAGCAATGGGAGATTAGGGGGGTAAACGGGAGATTGGGGGGTAAACAAGTAGCTCAAGAACTGATGGAGGATGGATGGGTTTGGGTTCCTGAAAAAATTGGTTTAATTGTATGTCAGCTACAGGGCCTATCATAGTGATGGGTTACCTCGGGTGCAGCTTTTGTGGGTTTTGGAGGGCTATAGCTAAAAGTTTAGAGGAGTGTTTAAACTAGGGACTGGGGGATTGTAGTTAAATTATAGGAGGGGAAAATAATCCATTAAATGAATGAAGTAATGGAACTAAGGGTGGACTGGAGGGAGGGACTAAAACAGTTAATACGGAAAGATAAAAAAAAAAATCTGAGAGGAGGGGACTCCTGCCGGTACCTGCATCGCTCAGCTAAAAGCCCTGCATATAAAATTTTAGCTTAGCGAAGCAGGCACAGGCAGGAACCTGCTCAGCTAATCCAGGCATTGCACATTGTTACAGGGTACTTATGTGCTATACCAGCATTTAGCCAACCTCAGGGGGCACAGACAGGAGCAGCAATGTGTGCTCCTTCCCATACACCATTCGCTACGGCCCCATTGAAACAGTGCAAGGAATCCGTACTCTGAATATAATGAATTTAAAGTGCAGTTGAAATCAGGACTTTAGGTGCATTTCTTTAGTAAAAAGTCAAAATCAATTTATAAAGTATGTTATTTTTACGGCTTTTTGGAATTTTTTTAAAAAAAAGTTGAATACACATTTACTTAATCTTTAAGTTCAAATTGAGCGTCAAACCTCAGTCGTCAATTTACGTATTTTCAGTTTCCATACTTTTGCAAGTAAATTTTTTGGGGGGTTTGTTAAATGTAAAATGTATTTAAACCAGCATATATACATGATTACTACACCAATAGGATAGCACACAAAAGTATCTGGGAGTGCTAATAAATTTAGGCCAAAATCCATTTCCCTATTTTACACATTTTTAATAAATTTTTTTGGGGGGAGGTTGTTGATTAGGTTTAAACTAACAGCATATATACGTGATTACTACGCTAATAGACAGGGTAGCACACAAAAGTATCTGGGAATGGTAACCAATTTAGGCCCAAATCCATTTCCCTTTATTCACACATTTTCTATCCATTTTTGTTTTTGGGTCGGGGGGGGGGGCATGTTGATTATATTCAAACTAGCAGCATATATAAGTGTTTTCCACACTTAGACATAGTGTAGTGCACAAGGAGAAGGTCACAGCGACTTGCTACTCGCGATAGCTTGTGAGTTTGCTCCGTGGTTCAGGGTATATCATCCGGGTTTTGCCTTGTGAACCTTTTTGTCCTGACTGGGAGTTTGTAGGCATCCTTCTCAGGTGAGTCCTGTCTGCCACTCCCAGCTACTATATTAGTTTCAGTTTCACTTGCAATCATTGCCAGATATAGTCCTTACTTCCAGTGCTATTCTGACCTTTGAAGGAGATCGTTTGACGGTATTGCTGTGGAGCTCTTGTCTGGCGTGGACTGTCGTTATTGGGATCATCTTCCCTGCTCGTGACTGGATAAGTCTATCTCTGCTGGAGATTGTTTGTTTGTTGCTGTCTTCCCCTGTTGTTCTCCTAGACATGAGTGATGGTGACTAGTGCTCCCATCTGCCTTTCCCCAGTCTAGTCTTCCTAGGGAGACTGAGGGTTTAGGCATACTGCTCGCTGTACGGGTTTACACCCCGTCTAGGGTATCAGGGCAGACAGGTGCCAGCTTAGGGTTAGTGAGGGGTGGCCGTTCTATTCCCCATCCGTAGATAAGGGTCCCCCTCCCCCTCCATCTGGTTGCGACACGACTGCTGCTGGGATAGCGGTCGTGACAGGAAGGGTTCCAAAGAAAAGACCCGCAGACAGAATGTGGGCAGCAGCACCATCCAGCCAGGAGTAGTTATAGCAGTAGGCCGCAGTTATCCCTGCTGGTTTCGGCAAGGCACTGTTGATAACTTGTGTGAGAGCAATCAGCGTTTGTACTGCCCTAAGGAGGAGGTTGAGAAGGAGGCTGCAAACTCCAGCCATAGCAGTGTTGGTGGTGGTAGTAGTAGTAGCTCCTGTAGCCGCACTATTTGCATTGAGGGCAGCGATAGTGGCAGTCGGGGAAGAGCAGGGAAGGGGGCCCAAAGAACCCACCATATCCCACGTCTAATAGAAGCCAAAGGGAAGGTGAGGAAACTGATGACAATTGTGTGCTGGACAGGACCAGTATGCTGAGGAGAAGGCAACATCAGAGGAGGAGGGTGATGGCAGCAGCAATAAAGAGAAGAGGCCACATACCTCCCAAAGAACAGCTTTGGCCACGTCTGCTTTGGGATATGGTGATGCCGCTGACACAGTGGTTGAGTTAGGCCCAAAACGTGACAGAGCTAAGCCCAGCTTGGCTGCCTCTACCCCAGCTCAAGTATTTCCTGTCTGGCCGTTTTTTCTCTAAGCAGCCAGAAGACAAAAGCATTGTCTTGTGCAAGCTTTGCAAGAGCAATATAAAACGTGGGCAAGGAAACAGAAAAGTAGGCACCATAGATCTATTAAACCACATGAAGCTGCATCACCCCATCCCGTGGGCAAACAGAGGTGGCAGCCAACCACTGCAGCAGAAAATCCCTCCTTCTCCTGGTCCAGCTTGCGGCAGCCAGGATGCATCCATGAGCAGTATGGTGTCTTTCAGATCATCATCATCCCTTTCCACTTTCCGCACGGTTGATGGTTGAAATTTTATCATTTGAGGGGGTGGTTAACATGGTTAAAATTTATAAAACTTTTTTTTTTAGGGGGGGGGGGTAACTTTCATGAGGCGGCATATATATGTGATTATTTTATTACAGAAATTTTCTCACATTCCAGGCAGGCTGAATCCGATCAATAGACCACTTCTTGTTCCTGGTACATCCTCTTGCCACTCTTGCTGTCTGTCTGCCTGCCTACCTACCTACCATCATGTTGTGTGCGACTGCTGCATGCTGCAGCCGGCATCATGCTACTTATGCCACTTTCCAACCATCACGTTCTGTACGGCTGCTGTTGTGGCCTGCATCATGCCATTAATGCCACTTGCCAAGCATCACGTTCCCCAAAGACACTTTTTTAAAATCTCATAAAACTGTGTGTGTTTAAACACTATCTGCCCCAGATAAGGGAATAATTTTAAAAGTTTTGGAATATGAAAAAGCAACTGGAGCAACTTCGGTTTGGCCGGACTTTTAAAAAATAATTGGCGAACCGAACCGGACCCAAAACAAATCTCAACTGGTTCGCTCATCTCTAATACGGTTACCAGAAGCAAAATGAACATGTGGAGTCACTGTGGGTAGAATTACATGGAGGGAAAACCAATAATAAAATACTGATAGGGGATAAGACACTTAATATACCACAGAAAATCTACTACCAAGGAAAATAGATGAGACGCCACATCATAATGAGGTAGTCATTATGGCGGAATTCAACTACCCAGATATACATTGCAAAAATGAAACCTGTGGATTTCATAAAGGAAACAGGTTCTTGGCAATAATTAAAGACAATTACCTTTTCCAACTGGTAGGGGATCTAACCCCAACCAAAGGGATGGCCTTGCTGGACTTAGTATTAAGTAATAGATCGGACAGAACAACAGATGAGTAGGTTAAGGGACATCTGGAAAATGACCATAAAATAATCATTTTCCAATTGTTGTTCAATGAGGTGTTTTCTCAGGGAAGCATGGAAATGCTGAACTTTAGGAAAGCAAAATTTGTTCAACTTAGAGAGGCCATTAGCCTTATTAACTGGGATATTGTCCTCAAAAATAAAAATACAGACACAAAATGGAATATTTTTGAAAGTATCCTAAATTTTCACTATAAGAGGTATATACCTTACGGGAATAAAAGGGTAAGGAACAAGAAAAATCAATGTGGATAAATAGAAATGCAATGCAAGATAAACTGCGGAGTGTCATAGTAAACACTCAATTAAATGTGGCCTATGTGCAGCAGCATCTTTAAAAAATATTGAAATAGACAAGTCACTGGGTCCAGATGGCACCCCCCCACATATCGTAATTGAAGTATGAAATGTAATAGACAGACACTTATTTCTTATATTTAAGGACTCTATAATTAAAGTGTGTGATTCACAGGACTGGAGCTTAGCGAAAATGGTGCCAATATTCAAAAAGGGGTCAAAAACTGATCCTGGAAACTATATGCCAGTTAGTTTAACATCTGTTGTGGGTAAACTGTTTCTAAGAGATGCTATCCTGGAGTTTCTCTGTGAAAATAAGCGTCTAGAGCTGCTTCAGCACTGGTTTCTGAGGGATCAGTCCTGTCAAACTAATTTAATCAGTATTTTACAAGGAGGTAAGTTCTAGACTGGACCAGGGTGAGTCATTGGATATCATGTATCTTGACCTCTCCAAAGCATATGATACTGTGCCACATAAAAGGGGTCAGTACAGAGATCTCATCTATGATCTATACCCAGGACTGTGAATGTGACAAGGGGGCATCTTCTACATCTAGAAGAAAGAAGCTTTCTACATCGACACAGAAGAGGATTCTTTTTTGTAAGAGCAGTAACACTATCGGACTCTCTGCCAAATAGTTTGAGGGGTCCGAATTTATTTCTGGAGTGTAATAATATTACAGGTTATAATTACTAGAATTCTAGGGTTGTTGATCCAGGGAGTTATTCTGATTGTCTAAAATGAGGAAAATTGGCTTCTACATCATGGGATTTTTTTTCCTTCCTCTGGATCAACATTGCAGAATAACAGGCAGAACTGGATGAATGTCTTTTTTAAGCATTACAAACTATGTTACTATGCTAGGCAGATTTATAAAATCTGCTACAGTATAATGAGAGTTGAATTTAGCAACTGTAGCAAACTTTTTAACTAATCTGTCAGATTTGCCCTAATGTGAATACATAATCAATTACAACTATTGATGTCCTTGCTAATAGGTACTGTAATTAAAGATACTGCATGTCTAGTAGATAGCACAACTTCTTTTTTTTTACTGATATCCTTAATCCTTTTTTTTATTCATCCATATGATCCTCTGGTTTTCTTCTGTTTTTGAAAGCCCTTGGTTTTTCATACTTTCCAACCACAATTCAGTTTAGCCTATTGCTTCCATCTACATATGGAAGAATAGTAATTATATTCTTGTTTATTTTGAAGCCTTTAACATGTTTCTCAGCTGCCGTGGCCAAGGTGCTGTCACGTAGCTACCACAAAAAGAAACTGGCTGCATATGCACGATAAATCTAGGTTAGCAGTCAATGAAGTCAAGCAAAAAAAATTAGAATTACTGTGTGTCTTTTAGAACATAGCAGAAGCCACATATTTAATAATGGGGTACACTAGAGATGAGCGAACTTTTTGAGACTCAGTTCATTTCAGGTTCTTCAAATTTGCACCAATTGCCCTGAAAATTGAAATTTTACACCAGATAGTCTCCTTGGACTTAGAATGTTTTAGAAAAAGATGACATCTTTTTGATAATCTTTTTTTTGCACATCTTTGCTCTTTCTCTTCCCTCCCTTTTAAGTGCTGAAATGCAATGACAACAATAGCAAATATTGGGATAGTGACACTGACATATATTGATATGGGTAAATTGTGCTGAGAAGCAAGGATAGATCAATGAATAGCATGTGGATGTGCAATACATGCTTTTTTCTTTTTGTTGGATAACAAACAGCATGTTTAAAAAAAAAACAAAAAAACACTGTGCCAGAATACTTGCCAAAATGCCACTTTACAGACCGACGAATAAAATTTTTCATATAGTAGTGGTACTCTTGCTTGTCTGGTTAAGAGTTAGTCCCAGCACACCGTCCGGGTCACACATCAGAAAAAAGTAATTTAGGTAAAGGCTCGGAAGTGTTACTGTAAGACACAGTGTTCTACACCACTATAAAGGCTCTCACCAGCAAGGAAATATACGTTTTTTAACATAATTAACTACAAATATTTTCGGATCTAACCAAATTTTTCCTGAAAAATTCAGCAAACTAACAGATCTTTATAGATCTTAAATGGGGAAGTTCAAGAATGATTAATGCGAAGCCTGGCAAACGGGCGTGAATACATAGCAAAAATGGCCTCTAACGAGAGGAAAATTAAAATGACATAAAATTTGTCGCACTCTGTCGATGGCCTTCTCAGTATCAGTCACCATTAGAACCAGTGAATGCATCCCTCCACAAACCTGTTCAAGAGAGATTAAGGTTAGCACTATTTTGTTCAACAAGGATATGGGTCTATAGCTGCCACAATTTGCAGGGTCCTTCCCTTCCTAATGAATCAGTGTGATATAAGCTTCCAGTGATTGTTTCGGGATAGGGACACCAGACAGGTAAGCGTTGAACATGTCTGTAAGTCATGGGAGTAAGGCTGAGGATAAGGATCTGTAATTGGAGCAGGGGAAGCCATCTGGGCCTGGAGCTTTGCCTTTCAGGCACTTCAGCGGACTGGACCTCGCCTACTGAGAAGGGTTTCATTAGTAGTGTTGGCTGCGAATATTCGAATTGTGAATTTTTATCGTGAATATCGCAACTTCTAGAATTCACGAATATTTAGAATATAGTGATATATATTCGTATTTTTTAATATTCTGCATTTTTTTCATCAGTAGCCTCCCTTTTTGCTTGTGGCCCAATGAGAAGGCTGCAATGTCTTTGTCTGAGCTTAGAAGCATCCCTAGCAACCAATAGGAAAGTTGCCTACCCCTTAATATATAAGAACCTCCCCACTCCCCACACAATTTTCTACAGTTTATTAGAGTTCTGAGAGAGACAGCAGTGTTATTGCTGTGCTCTCTCGTTTCCATTTGTCACATTACATTAGATAGTTAGTTAGTTTATATATATAATACAGATAGTGGGAGATAGTCAGTGTAGGTTAGATAGTGATATAGTGTAGCTAGGTTCAGCTGTTCATACATACATGCTACATACATAGTGCTGTATGTATGTATTTATGTATGCATGCTACATACATACATACAAACACAGTGCTGTGATGTCACAAGTTCACAATACTTAGTTCATGATGGCAGGGACTTTTTCCTCGGCCTGGTTGGTCTGCTCAGTGGAGTTAATTTGGTACAAGGAGGTGTAAAACTCGATAAATTCTTGTTCAATCACTGCTGTGTCTGTCGAGAGGTGACCTGCTTTAGTTTGTATCTCAGAGATGTGGATGCAGGGTTTGTGTCTTTTAATTAAGGACAGTTTTGATTCTTTGTCTCCGTGGGCATAGAAGGAGTGTTTCACGGACATTTAGACTTTAGCAAGGTTCTTATTTAAAAGATCGTGTAATTGCAAACAGGCATCTGTGAGTTGTTGGAGGCGGGTTGGAGCCAGTGTTTGTGTACTTTCTCTAGTTTGCTTCAAAATAAACTCTCCTCTAATTGTCGCTTTTTGTGCTTCACACACTACTGAGGTGGAGACGTTGGTGTTCATATTATGTTGGAAGAAGAGGTCTAAGGATTTTAGTATTCTGAGTTTGATGGAGGATATGAATAAAAGGGTCTCGTTAAGACGTCATGGCATTCTAGAGGAGCATTGCTCAGACAACACTAAACCAAGCTCTACTTGAAAATGGTCTGAATGAATGCTAGAACCTATGCTGATTGATTGGAGGAGAGATGACTGTTGGGGGAAGAAGTAGTTAATCCTGTGGTAAGAATTGTGTGGGGCAGAATGGAGAGTGTAGTCTTTGTCAGATGGGTGTATAAAGCTCCAGGCATCTCTGAGAGATAGGAGTTGTAAGGATTTTTTAATATTCCTAACTGTCCTATATGAGCGGGAGGATCTCCAGGAGGAGGTGTTTAATAGAGGGTCCAGTGCCATGTTGAAGTCACCTCCGACTATCAACTCTCCTTTTCTATAACTATCTAGTAGTGTCATTGTAGAACGGACACAAGATGATTATTGGGTATTAGGTGCATAGATGTTGGCCAATGTGGTCAGCGAGTCGTTCAGTTTTCCTGTTAATATGAGTATTCTACCATCAGGATCCAAGTATAGATCTAAATGTTCAAATGATAAATGTTTGGAGTTTTTGGTGCATGTGTGAGAATTGAACCATTGGTTAAAATAGTGTCTGTGAAAGGAGGGGATTTTTGACTCTAGAAAATGAGTTTCTTGCAAGAGTAAGATATCTACTCAAGCTTTTTTGAAGTGATGGGGAATTTGGCTATGTTTTACCACTGAGTTGAGGCCTCTAGCATTGTAGGATACCAATTTAATGGGGGCCAATATAATACTGTAAGGTGGTTCATTCAAGCACCCGTTTGGACGAGGTAGGAAGCGCTGTTTGTGTATTGTGTAACCCATTGGTGCCCTGGGTAAGAGGGTGGGAGAAAGGGGGAGTGTATAGAACAGTAACATTCAAAAAAATATTAGGCAGACATATTATTTGTCAATGAAACAAAGAAAGAAACCTTTAGGCTTCTTAGTCAACAGGCCAGCATTAGGGCCAATTCTAGTTTTTGCATGAAGCTATGGAAGAAGAAAAGAAACAACAGGGTTATCCCAGGCCCGCCAACAGCAGTGCAAGGGCCAATACGTGTCCACTGACAACTAACGTGAAGGTGAGCCGGGGTCGTAGCTCAGGGAGCCACTCCACAGTATGGGTTGAAGCTACAGATCGTCAGCCTCGTGAATCAGGGAGGGACCACCACCTGGTGGACAGTTGTCTCTCCGCTGTGGCTGCGGATACCGACCGTCGGCCCCAGCCCGTAACTAATCAACAATAACTACTGTATCGCTAAACATAACAAGATGAACATGTTGAAAATATAATTCCCATCAAGGTGGGTGTAAGCATTTATCCCGTCATCTGCGGAGTAGATCTATTGGGGTCAACGTCAATCCTTCTGGGGGTCAGCTTCCCTTGACGTTTCCGGTTCTTGTTACATTTCTCTGTGCACACTATCTCCCAAGGAGTAGGGAGTGGTATGGTGGGCAGGGCTGTGAGGTCTGGTATCGGAGACCAGTCCCGAATGTGCAGATCAGTGATCTTTAGGAGTTTCAAAATCTCAGGTAACTGTGAATGATTTCTCAAGATGAACCTTTTCCTGTCTGCCGTGAAGGAGAGCCTGAAGGGGAAGATCCATCTATAGGGTATGTCTCTGTGTTTATGCATTTCTGTCAGTGGCTTGAGGATACTTCTTTTTGAAAGTGTGATTGTTGCCAACTCCTGATAGATTGAGATTGTTGACCCCTCAACAAGTATGGGGAGATTGCTTATGTATAAGCGTAGGATGTCATCTCTGACTTTTGAGTAAAATAGCCGACAGATTACATCTCTGGAGGGGGGGGCGGTCTGTGGGCATAGGTTGAGTCCCCTAGTACCAAAATAATGCTTCAGTTTGGATTGATTCGGGGATCCCCTTTAGACATAGATTATTACAGTGTGCTCTTTTTTTCTTGGTCCTCTAGCCAGTTCACTATTTTATTCATACGTGTTTGGCATGAGTTGAAGAACTAGGAGGCAGCTTCAGTGTAGGAGATCAGCTGTGATTGGGCGGATTCAAGCTGCTCGACCCTGCCTCCAATACTCCTCATGTCTTGTTTAATGTCTTACAGTCATTTCATGCCAATTTCTAGGGCTTTGGAGAGCCCCTTGCCCTTCACTGAACGAGATGTGTAGAACTTCTCATGGGCGCTTGGATGGCCGCGAAAAATTGAGTCAATGGCACTTTAAATGTCAAGGGGTTCAGGGAAAAATTAAAGCTGTGCCTTTGAGAAAATTTTGCACTGGAGATGCGATATAGGAGGTGGCAGAGGGAGAGCAGTGTGGGGGGTGGGAGATGTGTCAGTCTCCTGATAAGCTCGGGACAGACTCAATGGTCAACAGGGCAGAAATATGCAAAACTGGCACACTACTTAGCAGGACGTAGTGAAAGTTGCCCCCCGAAGAGCTCCACTGTTATTGTGGGGCCTGAGCACAAGGAGGCTGTGATGTACCTTCCAAGATGGCGGCCCAGCGTTTGGACGAGCGGATCTTTCAGGACGGGGTGTCTATATTGTAAGTAGGAGCTGACCTGTATGTTGATGTGTTGTTTGAGTGTCTCCCTTGTGTCTGTCTCACCGTCAGGAGGAGTTCCAGCGGCTTGGAGTGGAGGCGCGCCACTCCCTGTTATCCTGCTCTCCGGTATGAGAAGGCATTTTGGAGCACTCCGTTCTGTTCAGTTACGTTTTGTCCCCATTAACAATGAATGGGGACAAAACGGAAGCGTTTTTTCCGGTATTGAGACCCTATGACAGATCTCAATACCGGAAAATATTAACGCTAGTGTGAAAATAGCCTAAATGAAATGTGTTATGATCAGCAAATAAAAAAAATACCACAAAATCCATCTCTAACTAAAATATTCTCTATAACTTAACTGGTTGACAGGAATGTGGAGGATGTTTTCTTCCTGGAAATCTTCAGGCTAACTGCTGCTATATACTTCTAGCAAGACTGAATACCTCTGATAACAAGTTAACCTTTTTCATGCCATGCCGGATCACTGCTCTATGCTCCTTCTTATCTGCCAGTAGTGTTAAAACCACTGTAGAACTGAAGAACTGCTTTTCCATCATCTCCCAGCCCAATATAAAAAGTGCTGATGGCATACTGTGATAGTGTCAAATATTAAATGAGTTATTCAATAATTAGTATTACTATGTAATAGAGATGAGCAAATTTCTTTAAAAAATTTTCATGTCCTATTTAACAAATTTATAACATAGTAACATAGTTTGTTAGGTTGAAAAAAGACATCTGTCCATTCAGTTCAGCCTGTTATCCTGCATTGTTGATTCAGAGGAAGGCAAAAAATACCCCATGAGGTAGAAGCTAATTTTCCTCATTTTAGGGGAAAAATTTCTTCCTAACTCCAATCAGGCAATCAGAATAACTCCCTGGATCAACAACTCTTTTCTAGAAACTAATAACTATAACATGTAATATTATTACACCCCAAAAAATACACCCAGGCCCCTCTTGAACTCTTTTAGGTTCCTTTCACACTTGCGTTTTGCCTGAACCGGCAGGGATCAGCAAAAACTCTTCCATTTGTGATAATACAACCGACTGCATCCGTTATGAACTGCTCAGGTTGTATTAACTTTAAAATAGCAATGATAGATCCGGCATTAAAACATTGTAAGTCAATAGGTTTTCTATTGTGTACGGCAAAACGTTTTGCTCCGCATCCCAAGCTGCAGTTTTCTGTCCGGTATGGTAAGGCAACCAAACGGAATGCATTTTGGAGCATTTCATTCTGTTCAGTTCAGTTTTGTCCCTATTTACAATGAATGGGGAATAACAGCAAAACAATATTTCAGTGCAAAATTGACTTAAAACTTATTGGGATGGTCTGGAAGGATCTTAAACAAGCAGTTTATACGTAACCCAAACTACAGTACATTTCTATACTCATTATCTTTACCTTACATTAAATCATTTTTAACAAAATTGCAGTCATGTTTAGTTTGGGAGGTGTTTGTACCAAAGTAATGACATATCCTAAAACGTCATCACTCCTGGTCTGGCGGACATTGAACACAGCATGAAAAGGGAGCCTAGGGTCTGATACAGCCAGATTTTAAACAAATAAATGTGTTATTTTTGTTATACACTTTCCCCCCTGTTTCCTGTATGTCAGACCTTATGCCCATACGGCCCCTGTAATTCATGACCATTCAATTTGTGTGCCTTGCAGCTCAGTTCACACTTTCAATGCATTTTTTCAGCACATTTTAAGTTCAAAACAGCAGTAGAACTAGTTGGTCAAATATTTGACCATACTGTTTGATTTCAACCTTATAGTTGTTTTCTGGTACATTCTAGATTATATTACAATCATAGGAATTAAAGGGGCTGTCCGAAACAACTGAAAACTTAAAGCCAGGGGGGAAAGTGTATAACAAAAATAACACATTTATTTGTTGAAAATCTCGCTGTATCAGTCCGTAGGCTCCCTTTTCACGTTGTGTTCAATGTCCGCCAGACCAGGAATGATGAAATTTTAGGATATGTCATTACTTTGGTACAAACACCTCCCAAACTAAACATGACTGCGATTTTGCTAAAAATTATTTAATGTAAGGCAAAATATAATGGGCCAGATTTATCATTACACTTCCATCTTACTCCGATTTCACATAAATCCGAAGTCACTTTTGGCTCAGTCGGATTTATTAATGGTCCTTTAATACGGTGATAAATGTGGTTTGATGGCAGCAGTTCATCCTTCAGTAAATGGCTTTACAAAAGTCGCACATATTTACAAAAAAGTCGCATGTGCTATTAAAAAGTCGCATAAGATAAGCATGGTCCTCACTGGAGTGAAATTGGGACATTTTTGCGACTTTTTTGCGACTTTTTAAAAAAGTCCCAATGATAAATCTGGAGTGAAACTCATTAACATGACTAACCATGCCCATTTTTACAAAACTGGAGTGAGTGGTGTACACATGTAAAAAAGTCGCAAAATTATGCGCAAATGAGTGTGAAAAGTCGCAAATGCCCTATTTTGGGACTTTTTGATGCCGGAATTCTGGAGTGAAGGTATGATAAATCATGACCACTGAGTATAGAAATGTACTGTAGTTTGAGTTACGTATAAACTGCTTGTTTCAGATCCTTCCATACCATCCCAATAAGTTTCAAGTCAGTTTTGCACTGGAATATTGTATTGCTCCATAATCCAATTACATTTTAGTTTGAGCTTATAGAGAGATAATATTCTCCTTATCGTTAACATCATGCTACCACCACTATGACATGCTGTTGGTATGATCTTCTCACCCTGGAATGCTGTATTTGCTTTAGGCTAGACATCAGAGTCCTGTATTGTCCAAAGAGTTTCAGATTTGACTCATCTGTCCATAGAACTTTATCCAAACGGCTTTGGAGTCATTCAGGTGGCTTATTTTGTAAGTTTTAGATGGTCATTGATGTTACTCTGGGACAGTAGTGGTTTATTTACGCCTTGCTAATCGCCAATGAGTTCCAATCTCATTCTTATTCTGGAGTAATGAACAATGACCTTAGCTGAGGCTACAGAAGCTTGGCTTCAATGTGGTTCAATGAAATACCAGAGCTTTAGAGATGACTCAACCTTTACCAGTTTGATATATGCCAACAATTTTTTTCCATGTTTTTTCTCTTTTGGAATTTCCTTTTATCATAACATAGTCTACTTGTAAAACTTGTTTGGGTAATCTTCACTAGGACATGCGATTTAAAGGGGTTGTCCTACAGCCCCTCCTTTACAATTCCTCCTTTACAACTCTGTCTTATTCCTTATCTATATATCGTCCTCTATCATCCAGAAAAAAGAGAGACTTTGGTTCTGATGGACTGAGCATACGCATGGTTGCAGGTTCATTCAAATGAGCTTTATGCAATGCCATATTTTTCCTGCAACTGCTACTAAAAGAAAATGTGCAGCCATCAGTGGCTAGATTGATTTGGTACAGTTCTCTGGAAGGGATTGTTGGGTTGAGACAATCATTTATATTTAATGATCTCACTATAATCAAAGTTTCTTGTGTTCGATCTGCTGCATCTAATTTTTTATTATTTTGGTTAATTAGTAGATTGGGAAATTCAGGGGTAATTGCTGTTTGCCATGAATTAAATGGCTGTTGGCAGAAGTTATTTCTAAGTTCTCTTTCAGGTGAGCAACTGGAAAATCCATGGTCTGGTCAGTGAACACTGCTGAGTTTTTACAGTGACTAATTTTCCCATGGTGGTAGTCTCAAACTGTTCAATCAGTGCTTTTTCATAAAGAAAAACTAATTTGTAAACCTTTTGGTTTCTGGGAAATATATTCACATTAACTTTTTCTTCCAAAAGGAAAAGAACACTAAGCCTATCTGATGCCATTAGAAGTAAGTTATGCTAATTTGCATATATTTTCCCTAAAAATGCACAGCAGTGTTTGCTGGACTAAAATAAAAAGAAACAGCACCCCAAGAATACGACAAAGGACACTTAACTAACCAGGACAATCTTCTCTTGAGACACTTAGCTTTGCAATCCTTTTGGAAGGAGAGCTGACTTACACATATTCAGAGAAGTGCAGTACAAGGACATTTAGGGGGTGATTTACAAAGATATATGGCACTTTTGATGTGTATATCTGGCGCAGATTCTGTGGCATGCCATGTTGCGGCAGAATCTCTAACTTCTTCCCTGCTCACGCTAGGTCTAAAAAAGCAGGGGGGTTGTGGGTGTGGATGGGGAGGGGCCGGCAGGCCTGTCTTATTCATCATTTTCTATAGGTGGTTTAGGCTTAGAAAATAGTCTAACTGTTAGACAGCTAGTAAGCTTCTTACATTTAGAATCAGTGCCTCTACATAACTTCAGAGATCCACTGCTGGCATAGGTGTATTTTGCGCGAGTCTCCTTTTATCTGTTTTTTATTTTTATTTGGGTAGAATCAATTAATATCCAAACTGAATTTCTTGAAAAGAAATTCACCCACCTAACTTTGCAAGTGTTCTATTCTTAAAGGAGCAAGTCATATTTGGTCCTGTTAGGAGCCTTCATTGGAAATATTATCATATTTAATGGAAAAATAGTACACTATGCTGGGTTATTATTCCTATAATGATGGCAACCTGATGGATCAATTTTTAGTCATCAGAGTCCATTAGTTGCCATTGGTGTTCATCACAGAACTCCCGTGATGCAGCGGAAAACAGAAGGTTTACTGGAAATATAAACTGAGCCTTACATAGTTTTGCAAGTAAGAAACTAAATAAATCCATCAAGTTTAACCTTTCTCAGACCGAGCTCATTTAGGCAATATAAATAGTTAACCAGCCTCAATGCCATTTCCTATTAGATAAGCATCTAGCTCTTTTTAAAATGTTGACATAGTATCTGCGATTCCCCCCTCTTGGGGTAGGGCATTCCATAGTTTTAGTACTCAAACCATAAGAACCTTTTCCTGTATTTATGACTAATTCTTCTCTTTAATATCACAAATTTGTAACCGATCAACAGTTTTGCATGCGTTCTTTGCTACTATATTTTGCTCTGAGTTGTATATTATTTCATGATTAAATGCTATTTGGAGCATAAGAAATTTGTATATTCTGTAAATTTTTGTTATAATTAGAGATGAGCAAATCGAAGTTGACCAAGTGGAATTTGATCCAAATTTCAGGAAAAATTTGAATCGCACCGAATCCGAATTTTCTCAAGATTTGTGGTAACGAATCACATTTTTTCCTAAAATGGCTGCTGCACGTGTGCGGACATGGGGCAAGGAACTCTGGGAAGTCACAGCCCTATAACTAGCCTCAGCCCTGTTGGATTCGGTCATTTTCCAGTGTACTTAGTGCAGGGAGAGACGTCAGCAGGTGCTAGGAACAGTGCTAGAAAAAACGTAATTGTGCTAAAAAACAAACAAAAACGATTGACAAGTTCAGGGAAAGATTATTCAAGGTGCAGGGAATGGATAGGGAGGAATAATTTCACAGCATTTATGTTGAACAGGGTTCAGTAGGGGAGGTTACAGCCTGGATAATAGGAACAATACTATTACACCTTGCCGCACTGACTGGGGACCCAAATTGCCATCATACAGCTCTGTAATTCCAGCAAACCGTTCTTGTTATTGGGGAGCAAGTGCTGTTTGATACAGCCATTAACAGAGTTTGTTGCAATAAAATATTTATGTGTCTTTTTTGCCCTTGTGCGTTGCAGTTATATGTTCTAAAGCCTCTTGTGGCGTGTATAAGTTGAAAAAAGAAAAGCATATTTGCCCTTCAGCGGTGCAGTTATATATTCGAAAGCCTTTTGTGTCGTGTATAAGTGGAAAAAGAAATATATATTTGCCGTACAGCAGTGCAGTTATATATTCTTAAGCCTATTGTGGCTTGTATAAGTGAAAAAAATAAAAATATATTTGCTGTTGAGCGGTGCAGTTATATGTTCTAAAGCCCTCTTTGGTGTGAATTAGTGGCAAAAGTAAAATATGTTTGCCGTTCAGCTGTGCAGTTATTTGTTCTAAAGCCCTTTTTGTCGTGTATTAGTGTTAAAAGTAAAATATGTTTGACATTAGGCAGTGCAGTTATGTGTTCTAAAGCCCTTTTTGGCGTGTATTAGTGGGGAAAAAGAAAAAGGGGTATTAGCCGTTGTGTGTTGAAGTGAGAAAATGTCCTTTTTGTAATTGGATTTGTGGCCGCAACTAGCAGAGTTTGCCCTGGAAAAGCTGTCCTGCCCGGCCAGTAGCGTGGCATCAGAGCGGGTGTTTAGTGTCGGGGGGGGGGGCATAGTTACCCCAAGAAGAACTGGCATGTCCACCCAAAATGTGGAGAGACTGACCTTTGTCAAGATGAATCAGGCGTGGATCAGCCAGGATTTCCACCCACCAATGCCTGATGCATCAGACTAGCTCATCCATGGTGCCACACCAACACTTTGACATAAAAGACCGGTTTCTTCTGGCTAGCTGCCTCAGCTACTATTTTGATGCTCCCACCCACCTGATGCCACACATCTGATACCAAGTGCTCCTTCTTTCACCAACCATCTTCAGCTTGTACTTGTATTGCCACCCACCTCCCCACTCTGTCACCGGGTTACTCTGTGGTCTCCTGATGCTTCTGCTACCTCCTCACTATGTCATCTTGCCACTCTGTGGTCTCCTGATGCTGCTGCAACTTCAACACTATGTCACCTTGCCACCCTGTGGTCACCTGATGCTGCTGCTACCTCAACACTATGTCACCTTGCCACTCTGTGACCTCCTGATGATGCTGCCGCCACCTCTACACTGTAATTGTGCCACTCTGTGGCCTCCTCCTGATGCTGCCACCACCTCCAGACTCTGTCATTGGGCCACTCTGTGGTCTCCTCACTCATGTGTCATCTCTGTTTTGGATCCATTCCTGTTTTTTTTTGGCATTAGCAATACTGATGGATTACTGACCAAATGCTGACCGAGTGAAGGCGGATGCTCAACAGACAGAATCTGATTTTTGGGGTTATTATTCTGACTGATCAGAGGCAAAATAATCAGTGACGTAAACACAAACATACTGCTGGCACCCTCTCCACTCTGTCGGGGGGCTCTACTTGTATAAGCGTTTAATAGAACAGGTTCTGTAGACATTTATGTGGAATCAGCTGACGACGGTGTAAAAGGAGTGTGCTTCTTCAATCCACCTGTAAGGCTGAGTTCATACTTGAGATATTTGGTCAGTTTTGGCCCCGCGACTGCCTAAATAAGTGAAGTGTTCAGTGTTTCTTAAAGCAACACCTGTCATCTGCATGTCATACTGATTCACAGTATTATTTCACTACCACAGCAGACTCCCTATGCGTGTTATTGCAAGGCACAGTGTTCTACACCAATATAAAGGCTTTCTGAAGCCAGGAAAGATGTTTTTTATGCGATTCGCTGTGAATGAATTTGGATCGAACCAAATTTTTTTTTTTTTATTCAGAGAACCGGACAAATTGAATATTTGAAAAATTAGCTTATCTCTAGTTATAATGAAAAAATAACTTTATCAAGCAGAGTTGAGCGGACACCTGGATGTTCGGGTTCAAGAAGTTCGGCCGAACTTCAAGAAAATGTTCGGGTTCGGGATCCGAACTTGATCCGAACCCGAACCCCATTGAAGTCAATGGAGACCCGAACTTTTGGGCACTAAAATGGCTGTAAAATAGCCCTGGAAAGGGCTAGAGGGTTTCAAAAGGCAGCAAAATATAGGTAAATCCCATGCAAACAAATGTGGATAGGGAAATGACTTAAAATAAAATAAATAAAAATTAACCAATATTAATTGGCAACTTGGAGTAGGAGGTGGAATAGGAGGTTGGGGTGGCGTCAGGTGGTAATGCTATGGTAGTTGAAGTTTTCCTCAATAAAGGATTCATGTCTGCCTGCAGCGCCACAGGCCTCATTCACAGCTTCAGGCCCATGGCAACCATACATGGAGAAGTTCTCATCACAGAAAAAAAGGATTCATGTCTGCCAGCAGTGCCACAAGCCACATTCACAGATTCAGGCCCAAGGCAACCATACGTGGGCATTAGAGAAGTTCTCATCACAGCCAAAAATAGATTCATGTGAAAAAAGATGTGGCGGCACACTCATCAGAAGGGAGCACAATAAGATAATAAATATATAAAAAATATATCCTTTAATTAATAATAAAATGCATCAACCAACAATGAATATTGTAAAACAAAATGATAAAGGTAGTCACCTATAGCATATGCATATATAGTCTCTTATTAAATGATACACAGTCTATAGGGCTCTGATAGAGACGGGGGATAGATAAAATATTACTGTTATTATGCTTCTGTAGCCTCGAGATGGTTAAATGTCCATGCAACACTTGTCCATATGGTGTCCGTATATATCTTGTTTATATCATCTTCAAATAATGCAAATGTCCATGAATCAATTGTCCATATGTAAAAAATAGCTGAGGGTGATATCAATAAAGCAAGCGATTAGTGAACAATTAATCGTGCCTTTAAAACATAACGTTTATTGTATGCCTTTTAAAACATATTTGGGCCTAAAATAGAACTGACAGGCAACACACACTAGGTTGCCACAATACAACAAATGCAGAATGTAGAAAAGGGATAGACATAGGGAAAAGTCAGATACCTAAACAGAGCTGGGTCTCTGACCACTGACACACCCTAATGTCTAGTCCCTGCCTATGGGCAATCTACTATGCTATCCCCTAGCCTGTACCCTATCCAACACTGTGATGGACTGCCCAGCTATTCGTCCTAAGTGAGGAAAAAGGGTCAAGGGGTGAAAAACAGATTCTGCAAAAACCACTCCAAGGTGAAAGGATAGTGGTAAAAGTACTACCAATATGTCCACAGCGCTCGGTAGGAGAAGTACAAAGTTGGTGCATAAACTCCTATCCAAATCCCTGTCCTGACGCGTTTCCTTGGCAACAAGGCCAATTCATCAGGGGACTAATACATTTATAATCGTGGAGCAATCAAATGAAACATAACAAAAAACATAAAGTAATCACTTAGCAAGGAGGCTATCCCAATCAAAGGTAATGATATGGAGACAGTAAAGATCCTCTAGGCATCCGCCATAGGTCTGACCGAGTTTAAGTTGCTGCAAACAATTCAAGTTATACTCATCTGAGTTGTGTAGACACAGCCAGCGTTCCAGGACTTCTCCCTGCTTTAGTGTTCAATCTCAACAGCAAGTGTGCCGGAGATTCAGACCAGCGCGCCTCAACAGCTGGTGTGCTGGAGGTGCTGATGGCCAACTGTGTCAGTAGCCATGTTTAAATGAAGACGCACTATGGTTTAAATAGTCGTGGCTTCTTTACTTCAGATACGCCCCCGATCATGTGACTACTCACATGCTTCGCCTAGCCAATAGGCGAGGTCACGTGACTCGCAGGTCCTGGAAGGGAACTACAGTTAGATCGGGAGCGATATTGGGCATTTCTGTGATGTCAGAAGAGGGCGCGACTGACAACAGGCCAATCGTCACTTACACCCTTATCCTGGCAAATACAAAGCCCGCCTACTATTCATGTGGAGGACCTGTTAGAGGTGTAATAATGTAAGTATAAGTTCAAAACTCACATTAGACCTCAATAGTCAGGGATTATTGTAGGTTAGCGAGTTTGCTGCAGTGAACAAGCCCAGCGATGTGGAAAATAGCACACATTAATGAAACGCAATAAATCACCTATGGATCCCCGGAGATTAGACCCTATACAGAGATATATCTATATATAGAATAGAGAGGGAATGGTATCTCTTGTACAATGAGGGGACATAACTGTCACTATGTTGTTATAATAAGGCTACCTATTCATCAGAGGATGCCACGGATATAAGGAATGTAAATACAGGGATCTTCAAGATCCAAGACCCTGCTTCAAGATGGAAGAAAACTGTCCAGATCGGACAGTATGATATATCAATTCAACTCTTTTAAAGGGGCTACATGTACAATTCCTTATTATCCTAGATGACCTACAACGGGATGGAAAGAGTTACACATAACAACCGTACAGTAGTTGTTCGTTCAGCCCCTCTGGGGTGGATGTACGTAACTCATATATCCACCATGTCTCCCTCTGCAACACTTTCTTTTTCCAGTCTTCCCCTCTTTTAAGAGGCGAAACCTGTTAAATCCCTATAAATCGTACTCCAAAGAAATCTCCTGCATGCAAGTCCGTAACGTGTAGTGCCAAAGGACTTTCCCTTTGGTTTCTTAGATCTCCGAGGTGCTCCCCTATTCTTCTGTGGAACTTGCGTGTGGTTTTACCCACATATTTGAGTCCACATGAGCAGGTTGCAAGATAGATGACACCTTTTGTGCGACAATTGATAAATTGTCTAATGGCGTACGTCTTGCCTGTCACCTTACTTCTGAATGTTTTGCTTTGTGTCAAAAACCTACATGCCACACACCCACTACATCGATAGCAGCCAATCACTCATGGGAGCCAATTGTTATACCCCCTTTGTGGTTCTAGGTAGTGGCTGTGGACTAGACGGTCTCGTAGGTTACGACCCCTCCAATATGTAATCTGTGCCTCCCCGGTTATGACCTTTCTAACATCGGGATCCATTCTGAAGGTATCCCAGTGTTTATTAAAGATGTTTCTAATCTCCCCTGCTGCGACATCAAAGGTGCCTATCATGCGGACACAGATGTCCTCTGCTTTCTTCAGTTTAGGATGCAGAAGATCAACCCGTTTACTGTTACCAGCTCTTTTGTAGGCATCCTTCAGGACCGGGTCCGGATATCCCCTGTCCTGCAAATGTTTGCGGAGATCATCCGCCTGTGACTGAAAGTCACGATCATCGGAGCAGTTCCTCCTCATTCTTAAATATTGTCCTGTTGGAATACCCTTTTTAAGGGGCAGAGGATGATGACTGCTCCAATCTAATAACGAATTAGTCGCAGTCGGTTTCCGGTAGGTTTTGGTTGACAAAAGCCCACCTCGAACCCCTGGAGAAGTGGAGATCTCAACATCTAGAAAGGGAAGGCTGTTTTCCTGGAACTCTGCCTTAAAGCGCATACCAATCATGTTGTTATTTAGCTCGCGCAGAAATCCATAAAAATTGGTCTTATTACCTTTCCATAGTAGGAAAACATCATCAATATACCTGTACCAGCAGGCAACATTATCGATGAATGTACTCGGGGTATCACAGAAGACGAGGGTCCTCTCCCACCAGCCCAGGAACAGGTTGGCATACGATGGGGCACAAGAACTCCCCATCGCAGTGCCCCTGAGCTGGTGGTAGTAGGACCCCCCAAAGACAAAAAAATTTGAGGTCAAGGTAAAATCCAAGAGCTGCAACACAAACTTGTTATGGGCCTCAAATTGTCAACCTCTGGTGCTTAGAAAGAATCTAATCGCTTCTAGACCCAAGGCATGGGGAATCGAGGAGTAGAGAGTCTCAACATCAATAGATGCCAGGTACATGTCGTCATCGACAGAAATCCCTTCCAATTGGACCAGGAGATCACTGATATCCCTCACGTAGGAAGGAAGGGCTTTGACAAATGGTGCCAGTATTTCGTCGATGTATATACCTACATTCCGTGATATACTATTGGTCCCAGCCACAATGGGACGTCCCTTCAGCGGGTTAGTCCCCTTATGCACCTTAGGGAGGCTATAAAAGGTGGCTACTGTTGTTAAACATAAAGTCACGTTCGTCCTTTGTGATGAGCTCACATTTTTCAGCCTCCTCTAGGATACCTGACAATCTCTTATGATATTTGTCCGTGGGGTCATATTTCAAATCGGACATACGTATCGCCATCTTTCAGAATATTCAAGCACATCTCTTTATATTTAAGGGTTTCCAATAGCACGATATTACCCCCTTTGTCAGAGGGTTTAATCGTGATATTGGAATCCTTATCAAGGTTGCGTATCGTCTCCATCTCTGTCTTTGAGCAATTAAAATTGGTTTTTTAATTGCAATTTCTTCCAAATCACGGGCCACCCGGGAAACAAAAAATGTCTATTACTTGATACTATATATTTTTTGTTGTTAACGTTCCCTTAGTGGAATAATAGACAGGAAACGGTCTCTGTATGTTGAAGTTATAAGTCTTAACAGGTCCAGACCGTTATATATAAGGATGGCCATCTCTTACTTCTTGTTTTTACTATCTACCTCCTTACCTTACCGTAGATTCTAGGCGGGTGCTCACCGCTGTAGTTCTCCAGTCACCCGCGGCATCTCTCGGGTCTCTGACGCGGCGTCCCATGTGACCCGGGGAGGAAGTGAGGGATGCGGTGCGTTCCTTCCTGGTAAGGCTCTCTGGGTCCTAGTGCCAGATGTATTGGTCTGGTGTAATTGCGATATGGAGCCAAGCTGGAGGGGATGTAAAAAAAACTGTATATCCTTGTGACAGCAAATTGTATCCACTTTAGTCAGGCCCAAATGCGTTTCGGGAGTCAGCCCCCTTCCTCAGTGTTTGACTGTAGTGGGCATGCATAGGTCATTTTATAGATGGTTAATGCTTAATTTAATGAAGATCCGGACTGGAGTGGATTTGATGAAACTGGCGGTGTTTATCCATAATTCACAAAACGTTATACAATAATAGTGTGATAGTTTGCCACATGTATTTCGATAGAAGATCAACAGTCATCTATATCTTATATCATATCGAATAAAAAGAATAAAAATTTTGTTGCAATAAAAACTTATTACCATAAAAACTTGCATCATTTGAACATCATAACATAATAATGATAAAAAAAGTATCCAAATTTTAAAAGTATTAAAATTGATGTAATAATAATTAATACTGTAAACAATACTCGAGAGTTTATATAAATGATTGTGGTGGTATCAATGTCCGAGACATTTGGCTAATTAAAGATGGAATGGGGCCCATCTGGAGAGAGGATCGGAGTGTCGATATAACAGCCAGAAGTGAGGGATGCGGTGCGTTCCTTCCTGGTAAGGCTCTCTGGGTCCTAGTGCCAGATGTATTGGTCTGGTGTAATTGCGATATGGAGCCAAGCTGGAGGGGATGTAAAAAAAACTGTATATCCTTGTGACAGCAAATTGTATCCACTTTAGTCAGGCCCAAATGCGTTTCGGGAGTCAGCCCCCTTCCTCAGTGTTTGACTGTAGTGGGCATGCATAGGTCATTTTATAGATGGTTAATGCTTAATTTAATGAAGATCCGGACTGGAGTGGATTTGATGAAACTGGCGGTGTTTATCCATAATTCACAAAACGTTATACAATAATAGTGTGATAGTTTGCCACATGTATTTCGATAGAAGATCAACAGTCATCTATATCTTATATCATATCGAATAAAAAGAATAAAAATTTTGTTGCAATAAAAACTTATTACCATAAAAACTTGCATCATTTGAACATCATAACATAATAATGATAAAAAAAAGTATCCAAATTTTAAAAGTATTAAAATTGATGTAATAATAATTAATACTGTAAACAATACTCGAGAGTTTATATAAATGATTGTGGTGGTATCAATGTCCGAGACATTTGGCTAATTAAAGATGGAATGGGGCCCATCTGGAGAGAGGATCGGAGTGTCGATATAACAGCCAGACTCAGATTCCCCGTCCCAATGGGCCACCCATCCCTTATAGAAAGCCAAAAATCTCCATTTCGGCATTAAGCCCCCCTGGTACCATGGTATCAAATTCAAATATCCACCTTGATTCCTGTCTGGACATATGGGCAATAAGATTTCCTTCTCTCCAGGGTACTCTAACTTTTTCTATGGCTGCAAATACAAAACCGGAAGGATCACTGTTGTGCACCGATTTAAAATGTAGAGACAAGTCCTGTGGGATCCATGCCTGGTTCATTTTAATGAACGTGAGCTTGTCCAAGTTGGCTGTGGACAGGTGGCTGCGTTTGTCTGTAATGACGCCCCCTACTGTGCTAAATACACGTTCAGACAATACACTGGCCGCAGGGCAGGCCAGCACCTCCAAGGCATAAAGGGCAAGCTCTGGCCATGTGGACACTTTGGAGACCCAGAAGTTGAATGGGGCAGAACCATCAGTTAGTACATGGAGGCGTGTGCATACGTACTGTTCCACCATGTTGTTGAAATGCTGCCTCCTGCTAACATGTTCCCTATCAGCTGGGGGTGCAGTTTGCTGTGGCGCGGTGACAAAACTTTCCCACAGCTCGGCCATGCTAACCCTGCTGTCTGAGGAGCTGGCCGTGACACAGCTGCGTTGGCGACATCTTCATCCTCCGCCACTGCCTTCGCCTTGTGCTTCCACCTGTTCCCCCGTGTCAGTTGGGAATGCACTCAGGAGCGCATCTACCAGCGTGTGCTGGTAGTTGCGCATCTTGCTGTCACGCTCCAGTGCGGGAATTAAAGTGGGCACGTTGTCTTTGTACCGGGGATACAGCAGGGTGGCAACCCAGTAGTCAGCACAAGTTAAAATGTGGGCAACTCTGCTGTCGTTGCGCAGGCACTGCAGCATGTAGTCGCTCATGTGTGCCAGGCTGCCCAGAGGTAACGATTAGCTGTCCTCTGTAGGTGGTGTATTGCCTGTGTCCTCTGTGTCCCCCCAGCCACGCTCCAGTGATGGCCCTGAGCTGCGTAGGGTGCCACTCTGTAGTGAAACTGGTTTCTCCTTCTCCTCCTCATCCTCCAGAAGTGTGCCCTGGCTGTCCACATTTGTACCTGGCCTCTGCTGGTGCCAGAACCCACCCTCTGAGCCACTTCTGTATGACGGCCTGAAACCCTGTGAAATGCCTCCTCTTCTTCCTCCTCCTGTGCCGCATCCTCTTCCATCATTGCTGTAATATTTGTTTCAAGGAGACATAGAAGGGGTATTGTAATGCTAACAATGACGTCATCAGCACTGGCCATGTTGGCTGAGTACTCCAATGACCGCAACAAGGTACACAGGTCTCGCATTCAGGCCCAGTCACTGGTGGTGATTGGTGAAGTGGTGCTGTTCCGCAGAGCGACTGACCCCTGCATACTGCATCTGAAACTCCACTATTGCCCGCTGCTGCTCGCACAGTTTCTCCAGCATATTAAAGGTGGAGTTCCACCTGGTGGGTCTGTCGCATATGAGGCGGTGAGCAGGAAGGCCGAAGTTACGCTGCAGCAGGTTGAGAATGCCGAAAGCGCGCACATACGGACGGCCCTTTCAGCAGCAGCTCTGACATGTCTGGGTAGTTTTTAAGAAACTTCTGCACCACCAGATTCAGCACATGTGCCAGGCAAGGGATGTGCGTCAAACCGGCTAGTCCCAGAGCTGCAACCAGATTTCGTCCATTATCGCACAACATCAGGCCGGGCTTGAGGCTCACCGGCAGCAACCACTCATCAGTCTGCTGTTCTATGCCCCTCCAAAGCTCCTGTGTGGTGTGGGGTTTGTCACCCAAACACATGAGTTTTAAAATCGCCTGCTGCTGAAGTTGGGGGTGAGGTTCTTTCGATGACCGGATGTGTCCGGGTACGCTGTATGCACAAATGGTTTGCGGAACAAGAACAAGTATTTTTGTAATAAAATACAGAAAATTAGTATATCACTGCTGTAAATTGAAATTCATTATTTATACGCCGTATGCACAATTGTTTTTTCGACCTAAAACACGTCTTTTTTCAATAAACCCCCAAAATGCAGTGTTTAACTGCTGTACATTAAAAGTAGATATTTATACTATGTATGGGCACCAGAATTGGGACCCAAAACATGGATTTGGTCACCAAAATTCACAAATGCAGTTTTTCACTGCTGTAAATTAAATGTAGGTATTTATACCATGTATGTACCACTGCTTTGTGAAGCAGGAATTTTGCTTTTTTTACACAAAAAAAAAAAATAATGTATTATTTCTCAGCTGTAATGCGAAATCGGTATTTAGGCGGTGTATTTCAAAATGCTTTGCGGATCAGGATTTCCACTTTTTTTGTCAATAAAATACACTTAGGCCTCATGCACATGACAGTATTTTGCGGACAGTATACTGACAGTATACTGAACCATTCACTTCAATGGGACCGCAAAAAATACTGAAGTGTCTCCGTATGCCTTCCGTTTCCGTTTTTCCGTCCCGTTTAAATATAGAACATGTCCAATTCTTGTCCGCTAACCACGTTCAGTGGCTCCATTCAAGTCAATGGGTCCGCAAAAAAAACGGAAAGCATACGGAAAGGCATCCGTATGTCTTCCGTATCCGTTCCGTTTTTGCTGAACAATCTATTGCAAATTTTAAGACCAGCCCAATTTTTATTATGGAATTACTGTTTACTGTATATGCCATACGGAAAAACTGAACCAAAATGGAAACACGACGGAAGCAAAAAACGGAAAAACGGATCCGAAAAAACGGACTGCAAAACATTGAAAAAGCCATACGTTCGTGTGCAAAAGGGCCTTAAAGGATAACTGTCACATTTAGACCCTAATTTCAGTTTTCATATATGTAGTTACTAATATGATAATATTCCTGAATCAATAACTGTTAGACTTACTTACCCCTTATTTAATAAGATTCAGCCCTTAGCAACCAGTCTGCATAAAACTGAAATTTCACTATTCTTTTAAGATGGCCGCCCTCAGCCCTGAGGCTAATCCATAGGACGCCTGCAGCGAAGTTAGTGAAGACCAGCTCTGTATAGGGGGGTCTTGCAGTAAAGTTCCCAGGTCTGGCTGAAGCCTGTAGTCCTTCTACAAGCTCTCCTCTTATCAGATAAGGCTGTCATTTATACACTGGGCTCTACATCGTCCTTCACTGCTAAGGGAGTGTCTGCCAAGCACAGGCATGTGGAGAAGTTCACACACACAGCCCAGCACTGTTATCTCCTGTCAGGAAGAACCTGGCTTTTTATACATTCCCTTACAATGCTGACTCACTATCAGTTCCCAGTGCACACAGCGTGCTCCGTCCTCTCATCTGGTAGACGGAAGGAGCATAGCAACCTGATTTTATCTCAGGTAACAATAGCCAATACTGGGGACTTTTAGGTGGCTTTTAGGGGTTATTTATTTAAGAATCAGAAATTAAAACAGGGCCAACAAGGTAATATTAATCACCAGAATCCAATAGTAAAAAAAAAAAAAATTTGACAGTTATACTTTAAGCCTCTTTCACACTTGCTTTCTGAGGATCCAGCAGGCACTTCCGTCCCGCCGGATCCGTCAGAACGTAAGTCGCCTGAAAGCAGAAGACCTGATCAGTCTTAGAAATGCTTTGAGGTTACTATGGCAGCCAGGATGCTATTAAAGTCCTGGTTGCCATAGTAGTAGTGGGGAGCGAGGGAGCAGTATACTTACAGTCCGTGCGGCTCCCGGGGTGCTCCAGAATGACGTCAGAATGCCCCATGCGCATGGATCACGTGATCTATGCGGTCACGTGATCCATGCGTGTGGGGCGCCCCGGGAGCCGCACGGACTGTAAGTATACTGCTCCCTCGCTCCCCACTACACTTTACAATGGCAGCCGGGACTTTAGCGTCCTGGCTGCCATGGTAACCATTGAGAAAAAGCTAAACGTCGGATCCGGCGATGCGCCGAAACGACGTTTAGCTTAAGGCCGGATCCGGATTAATGCCTTGCAATGGGCATTAATTCCGGATCCGGCCTTGCGGCAAGTGTTCAGGATTTTTGGCCGGAGCAAAAAGTGCAGCATGCTGCGGTATTTTCTCCATCCAAAAAACGTTTCGGTCCTGAAATGAAGACATCCTCATGCATCCTGAACGGATTTCTCTCCATTCAGAATGCATTGGGATAATCCTTATCAGGATTTTTCCAGCATAGAGCCCCGACGACAGATCTCTATGCCGGAAAACAAAAACGCAAGTGTGAAAGAGCCCTTATGCAGCAATGTAAAATAGGTGGTTGGAATGGGTATTTCAGACTGTTTGGTGGACCTTGAATAAGTTTTTTTTCCATAAAAAACAAAGAAGCACTATTTCCCTGCAGAAATATAAAATATGTCGTTGGACAGTGTATGCAGAACTGTTTTGTGGACAAGGAATACGTTTTTTCCCCCAAAATTACACGGATACTCTATTTCAACGCAAATATGTCAAATATATATTTTGGCGGTGTAAAATAGGCTTGGTGGATCAGGAAGCACTATTTTATAGCTAAAATGGAATATACGGATTAGTGCATTGTATACACAAGTGCTCTTTGGCACCACAGATCCCAGACTAGACAAATGGACTATATCACCCCTTAAACATGGAAAAGGCAATATAGGGGACTTGAGCAGCCAGAAAAAAAAAGTTTTTTTTCCTTCACTGAGATACAAAATAGGATTAGGCTGATGTCCCTGGCTGGCTGGCATACATGCAGTACACTGCAGTGGCTAAAATGGCCGCCGAGCACCACCTCAGTAACAGATGGATTACAAAAAAAGATTTCCCTGGCAGTGGCTGGGTACAGAAATGTTGGATTGCTGAAGCTCCCTCTCTATTTGCTGTATCTTGTGGATTTAAGTAGCACAGGTTGTTCTGATTTCTGCCCTATTCTGTCCCTGATCGCAGAACCAGCATCCTTTCCATAAGCTCAAATCAGCAGAGTGACGTGTGGCAGTACATGACTCCAGCTTATAAAGAGGCTGGGTCACATGCTGCACTCAGCCAATCACAGCCATGCCATTAGTAGGCATGGCTGTGATGGCTTCTTAGGGCAAGAAGTAAAACGCTTGCTGATTGGTAGAGATGTTGCGAACATAAAATTTTCCGTTCACGAATGGCGAACTTCCGCAAATGTTCGCGAACGGGCGAACCGCCATGGACTACAATAGGCAGGCGAATTTTAAAACCCACAGGGACTTTCTGGCCACAATAGTGATGGAAAAGTTGTTTCTGCCCGTTGCCGCTTCTGCCGACTTCCGTGCTCATGGAGCGTCCCCATCACCATGGGAACGCCTCCATACTAGAATGTACTGTCGGATGTAAGAATTAAGTTGAAATCGCAATGCGATTAATATAACTTGAAGTAATCGCATTGTGATTTCAACTTAGAGCTGGGTTTCTAATGGGTCAGCTTGCTAGAAGTAACGAAGTTGGGTTCCAACCAATATGGAATATAGCAGTGCTAAGTTGAAATCGCAATGTGGTTACTTCAAGTTATATTAATCGCATTGCGATTTCAACTTAGTGCTGATATATTCCATATTCGTTAACTTCGTTAATTCTAGCAAGCTGACCCATTAGAAACCCAGCTCTAAGTTGAAATCGCAATGCCATTATTTTAACTTGATGTAATCGCATTGCGATTTCAAATTAGACCTGGTTTACTATGGTTAGCTGGTAGAATTAGCAAAGATGACGAATGTATTCGTCATATTCCTCAAAACGAAGATAACGAAATATTCTCTATCTTCGTTTTAGCTCCATATTCGTCAACTTCGCTAATTCTAGCAATCAAATAGGAGGGTTGATTATAGAGACAGCTGTGTTTAATTCGCTATGCGATTATATTAATTTTTTTGTTTTTTAAATATATAGAATAATTATAATAATTATCAAGTATTATAATTATTCTAGTTATTTAAAAAAAAAAAGTAATATTATCGCATAGCGAAATAAAAACTTAGCTGTCTCTAGTCAACTTTCCTATTTGATTGCTAGAATTAGCGAAATTGACAAATATGGAGCTAAAACGAAGATGGAGAATATTTCGTTATCTTCGTTTTGAGGAATATGACGAATACATTCGTCATATTCGTCATCTTCGCTAATTCTAGATATCAAACGCATGGGAAGGTTGCCTTAAGTTAAAAATCACAATACGCGATTATTTAAATCGCATAATAATCGTGATAACTAGAATAATGACGAATACTCGATTTCGACGAATATAAGAGGAGAATATTCTAGCGAATATTCGCGAATTTCATCGAAATCGAATATGGCACCTCTCGCTCATCACTAGTATTTAATTGAATCCTTGCATGGGGAGATAGAGAAAAAAGCTTGCTCTGTCCGCTTCCTTCTAATTTTGGGCACTTGCAATGGAATTTGCCACGAATGCAACTAGTGTTAACTAATTACTATTCCTATCAGTTTAATCTCTGTTTTGTCCCTTATCAGGACCAAGGCCGGTGTAGTGAATAGATTTTTGGAACCGGGAGATGGAAAAAGACCCATGCTCGGTCCGCTTCGTTTGAAATTTAGGTCACTGCGCGTGCGCCGTGCAATGTACTGTGCCACCCTATATGAGTGGTGGGCAGTGCGCACAGTACAGTCTGCGGGCCTGACACACACTGGCAAGCACCTGCAATTATATTAAAGGGTAAAACTTAAATGACTTTTTTATCTGCAAGGTACTGTGCCACCCGATATGAGTGGTGGGCACTGGCAGTGGGCACAGTACAGTTTGTGGGCCTGACACTCACTGGCAGGCAACTGCAATTATATTACAGAGAAAAAATTAAATGACTTTTTTATCTGCAAGGTACTGTGCCACCCGATATGAGTGGTGGGCACTGGCAGTGGGCACAGTACAGTCAGTGGGCCTGACACTCACTGGCAGGCAACTGCAATTATATTACAGAGGAAAAATTTAATTACTTTTTTTATCTTCAAGGTACTGTACCACCCTATATGAGTGGTGTGCACACCGTACAGTCTTTGGGCCTGTGGCCTCTCACACACGGGCAGGCAAATAAAGTAGACTGATGTACCAGCCCTAAAAAGAGCTTTTTGGGGTGCTGTCAGGATGCTGTACTTACAGCAGATGCCCCCTTTCACACGAGCGAGTTTGAATGCGTGACGTGAACGCATAGCATGCGCACTGAATCCTGACCCATTCATTTCAATGAGTCTGTGTACATGAGTTTTTTTTCACACATCATTGTGCGTTGTGTGAAAATCGCAGCATGTTCTATATTCTGCATTTTTTACGGCTGCGTGAAAAACGCATTGCATCCGCAAGCAAGTGCGGGTGCGTTGCGTTTTTCACTGATGGTTGCTAGGAGATGTTGTTTGTAAACCTTCAGTTTTTTATCACGCGCATGAAAAACGCATCAAAACGCATTGCACCCGTGCGGAAAAAACTGAACAACTAAACGCAATCGCAGTCAAAACTGAATGGCTTTGCCTGTGAAATCGCACAGTTTTCACTGAACGCATCCGGACCTTATCTGGACACGCTCGTGTGAAAGAGGCTGATGAGTCTTTGGACTGGAGTGGACACAGAACACTGGCCTAGCTAACGCTTTCCCTATTAATTCAGCAGCAGCAGCACTCTCCCTGCTCTAACTAACACTGCAGCTTTAGAATGAATCTAAGATGGATGCTGTCCTTGCTTTTTGATAGGAGGTGGGAGGGTCTGGGAGGGAGGGTATGCTGATTGGCTGGAATGTGTCTGCTGACTGTGAGGTACAGGGTCAAAGTTTTCTCAATGATGATGTATAGGGGGCGGATCGAACATCGCATATGTTCGCCTGCCGCGGCGAACGCGAACATGCGATGTTCGCCAGGAACTGTTCGCCGGCGAATAGTTCAGGACATCTCTACTGATTGGCTGCTGGTCGCTCAACTCTATTACCAAGTTTGAGATTTACTATGAATTTTATTGATTTGCGTTTTGGAGTATCAATAGAACATAGTTTGAAATATGAACTGGTCAAGTAATTAAATGGGAAGAAAGGGAATAGTGAAAAATACTGGTAGCAAACACGTAACACCTTTCACATGACTGCCATGTGTGAACTCAGCCTGAGTGTCCCTTGCAGACTGATTAAAATAATAGTTAGTTTTACAATCTTTATGCCTATAGTTCCAGCATATTCTGGAGCATTTTACAAATCAGAGGGTACATGTACAATCACAATCAGACATTACAATATCACAAACTGATTCAAACAAGAGAAGTGAGGTCCTGTCTCACAAGAGCTTCTATAAGGGGATAGGAGTGATACAAAAGGTAAAAAGTTCTTCTTCTGTACAATGGTTCAGCCAGCATAACTTAATATGGGATTAAATACAAAGCTACGTGAGCCAGTCACCAGCCAGTATAACTATAGCTCTCAAGTGCATTTAAGTGCATGCAGCGTGGAGGTTGTTGTTGGATGAAGAGACCAAGTTCTGAGGGATAATGTGAAAGGGAGTGATCAGAGAAGAGTTAGATTAGGGAATGGGTTTGGCCACTCTGAAAAATATTTTAGGCCATGCCTAAAACTGTGGATATTGATATCTAAAATGATTTTTTAGGGTAGCACATATCAGAGAACTGGTGAAGCTCTAGAAAAGTCTTAGGCTCTGTTTTATCAAGGCCGACTTCTGCTATGCTGGTCTTGGTGGGACCTGTGATGCTGGAGGAGCCATGTAATTTATGACGAGGTGCAGGACTCCTCATAAATTATATGGCTCCTCTGGAGTCTGTGAACTGGAATGAACTACTGCTGCTTGATGCTCCCAATTCCATGCATTAAATATGATGATTGAGTGTACTTTCATACTTTCACACTTGCGATGGTGCGGATCTGTCTGTTTATTTGCACAGACGGATCCGCACCTATAATGCAAACGTTTGTATCCATTCAGAACGGATCCGTTTGCATTAGTTAAAAGAAAAAGGACAAAGTCCAAAACGGATCCGTTTTGAATTACATTGAAAGTCAATGGGGAACGGATCCGTTTTCAAATGCACCATATTGTGTCATTGACAATGGATCCGTCCCCATTGACTTACATTGTGATTAAAAACTGATCCGTTAGGCTCCGCCTCTTCAGACGGACACAAAAATGCTGCATGCTGTGTTTTGGTGTCCGCCTCTAAAACAGAATAGAAGCAGAACGGAGCCGAACTGATGCATTCTGAACGGATCCTTATCCATTCAGAATGCATTGGGGCTTAACTGATCCGTTTTGGACCGTTTGTGAAAGCCCTGAAATGGATCTCACAAACGGAATCCAAAACGCTAGTGTGAAAGTACCCTGAGCTGAGTCAGATGTCCACCCCGCACTCTGACCTCACCACACCCCAGTTTTGTAAAATTGAGGAGGGCAGCATAATTGCCAGTTGTGATTAGAAAAGTCACAATGGCATTGAGAAGTCACAAATCTGGAAGACTTTTCAATGCCAAAAACAAGAGTGGGGGGAATAATGAATGTGAAGGCTTGGATTATTGGATTATGGGAATGTGAGGTTTGGATTATTATGGATGTTAGTCTGACTCTTAGATCATTGGTAGAACAGAGGGCATGGGTAAGGTGGTAAACAAAGATAAAGGAGGAGATGTGGGACACTATGGAGAGTTTTGTGGTGAGAGTGAGCCGTTTACATTGCATTCTCTAGTGGACTGGTAACCAGTACAGTGACTGGCACAGGGTAGAGGCATCGATATAATCGTTAGACAGATAGATGAGCCTGGCTGCTGCAATAATAATAGATTGGAGTGGAAAGAGCGTAGTGAGGGAAAGACCGATTAGTAATCAAGATAAGAATGGATCAGGGCGACAATGAGAGTTAGTTGCTTCCAAAGTAAAAAAGTGTGGATTCTGGAGATGTTTTTGAGGTGCATGAGGCATGAGCGGGCAAATGATTGAAAATAGAGATTAAAGTTAAAATCCTAGAAGTTATGGTTCTACTTATGCATTTCACTACTGGGGTTTCTAACTTGTATTTTGGCACTAGGTAGGATTTAACAGGGCAGAGCTCTAGGAATTTGGAATCCTCCACAGTTTGTCAGCTTTTGATTTTATAGCATTTGAGGAATGCCAGTCTTTGTAAATATGCCCCTTTGTGTCCTTAAAGAGGTTATCCAGTAAATTATATTGATGACCTATCCTCTGGATAGGTAAGCAAATTCAGCTCAGCAAGGGTCTGACACCTGGGACCCGCGCTGATCAGCTGTTAGAAAAGGTTGGGCGCTTTGTGTGTGCCACGGCCTCTTCCTAGGCCATGTGACGTCACCATACATCGGTCATATAGTTCTAGTTGAGTCCCATAGAAGTGAATGGAGCTGAGCTGCAGTACCAAGCACAGCCGCTGTACTATGTTTGGTGCTTTGCTTGGAGAGCTGCCCGGAGCTGGCTGCACTCCCCAGGAAAAACCCTTTAACCATTTTGAAGATATTTTTGCTATCACTGAGGGCACAGCTACATGACTACATGTGTTGAACGATGGAAAAGCTTATGAATACATGGTGACATAATGGTTGTGCGAAATTTCATCTAATGTATTTCAACAGTGCCGCAATGTGACATGACATGCTCTGACTGCGACTCAACGATTGCAAAAAATCCACCTTGGATGGATGTTTTTGCAACTGTGGTGATGCAGTCGCAGCATGTCGCATTGTTGCACTGTTGAAATCCCTTACATTCAGAACCTGTAAACCTGTGACTAGCTAGTCCTATCAGTAACAATGTATCAGATCATTGCCTGGTTACAATTGTATCAACTTCTCAATTAAGAGCAGGACTATCTGTCTACAGGTTCTGAATGTAAACAGCAATGTTCTCATTCATTGACAGCAAATTGAGATCTTGAACATCGTGAGGAACTGAAACACAAAGAAATATAGGAAAAGGCCTCACGCACACAAACGTATTTTCATACCGTGTCCGTTCTGTTTTTTTGCGGACTGTATACGGAACCATTCATTTCAATGGGTCCGCAAAAAAATGAAACGGAAGGTACTCCGTGTGCATTCTGTTTCCATATGTCCGTATTTTTGTTCCGCAAAAAAATAGAACATGTCCTTTTATTGTCCGCATTACAGACAAGGATAGTACTGTTCTATTAGGGGCCAGCTGTTCCGTTCTGCAAAATACGGAATGCACACAGATGTCATCCGTATTTTTTGCGGATCCGTTTTTTGATGACCTGTGCATGAGGCCAAAGTGCTACATTTTAATTAGACTATATTTACTGATATAAAACTGGTAAATCCTTACTGATTTCTCCAGAAAATAGCTTTTTTTGTTTTTCCATAATATATATATATATATTAATTTCTGTAAGAATACAGCCACACTGTCAGGTTTCTATATGCTGCTTTGGAAGCCAAAAACAGGAGTGGATCATAAAAGGAGAGAAACTATAAAGAACAGATACGACTTTTACTCCTGATTTTGGCTTCCAAAACTGCATGCAGAAACCTGACCCTGTGGCCGTACCCTAAGGCTCTTTTTTTTATTCACTCCTAGTTTTGGCTTCCAAAACTGCATCAGGAAACCTGACCGTGTGGCCGTCACCCTAAAACTAAAATAGAATGAAATCATTTCATGCAAAACATGCCCGCATCCACAATCTTGTCATACCAGAGCCAGCACAGCTCAACCCCAAGCAGCGCTCCACGTCTGTGCAGAAACTGCAGGTTTTAATCCTGTGCTTTCAGCATATTCGACCACCCACCTGAACACTTGCACATAAAGCACATGACAATCAAGACGAGAAAGGGGGTAGAGCTCAATGCACGTTCCCCAGACTCCTCCTCCATAGCTAGGATCTGCTTTGAAAGCCCCGCTCTCTGATCCGATGTGATTACTGAGTGACAGGCTCTGCTGCTGGTGCTATAACCCGACACGGCTCAGACAGCCCCTGGTACTAAGTCGCTGCACTGCCCTGCACTTGCTTCCCACGCTGAGCAGTAAGTATTCTTATATTTTCTGCTATTCTCTGTACAGGGCTATGGGTCCACTGCACTCTACAACATGTGCATGTATGGCACTTATCTATATCTGTGGACTTCATACTTGTATACTCTACTATTCCTGGATTGCACGCCTGAACTTTGCAATAGCTGTGGTAGATTTTCTACAAAAAGGCGCACAGAAAGTATGCAGCCGGAATTCACTGAATTCTTGAAAGTTGTATATAAACACTTCTGCTCTCATCTGTTCTTCTCCGAGCAGCTGAATCCATCCAGTCAGCATTTTGTGGTTTGGTTGTACAGTGCAGCATTTGGCACTGTAGTCTTATTACTTCCAAGACAAATACAGAAAGTTACGTTGCTCTAAAGCGGGCAGTATACGCTACGATGCCGGGCGCTGCGCGCCTCAAATGACTGTAATGATCCATAGTAATGTTTAGCTGAAAGCGATTTCTGCTATAAATGATCAAAATATAGGAAAGCACACCAGAAGAGACGTAAAACGACCGGCAGATCTGCCCTATGGACTGCCATGGCTCTTATCTAGTTAGTTTTTGGTGGAATATTGAATCTTTGGCTAATCCTCTGATAACAAGTAATACAGATCTCAAGGTTTTATATGCAGTTATATAAATGGAAAATATCAAGTACAGATTTTAATCAGGGCTCATGCACATGACCGTATGTTTTTTGCAGTTCGCAAAAAAAAAAAAAAAGCGGATGACATCTGTGTTGGATCTGTTTGTTTTTGCAGATCCATTGTAACAATGCCTGTCCTTGACCGCAAAATGGACAAGAATAGGACCTGTTCTATTTTTTTGTGGAACGGACATGTGGACATACGGAAGGCACACGGAGTCATTTCAGGTTTTTTTGAAGACCCATTGAAATGAATGGTTCTGCATAAGGATCTGTAAAAAAAAAAAACGCAACGGAAGCTGGAAAAAAAATACATTCATGTGCATGAGCCTGAGGCGAATATTCACATGTGGCAGATTTTGTTTCAGAGATTTCTTTAACAGTCCCATTCTTCTGAGTGAAGTTTGCAGAGGTTCAGGCACATGCTGCAGAAGCAACCCCATTCTGATGAATGGAGCAGAGCTTTCAGTCGTGAACCTGATGCATGGGAATGTGTCCTAATAAACAATCGATCAGAAACCTAAAGAATACATAATGTAACTCTTGGACATTCTAAAGAGTGATGCTGATTGGAAGGGGGTGATTTTAATGAAATGTGTATTTGGTGTCCTGTTAGGGGGAATCCATTGTTTTAAAGATGCAGCAGAGCTAAACTTGTCAGATGTAGCAGCCTTCAGTTTGTTACTTTATATTAGATATTATGAAGTGTTATCTATTGTTTTGCACAGCACAGCAGGAAGATATAGGGGTAGTTTATCATTGTAGGTAGACTTGAGGTTAGCTTTCAGACTGGAGGTTGCTATGCGCTCCTGCGCCAATTTATGTGCAATGCAGTTGCGTCTATTTCAGTGAAAGCAAACCTCGAGGCGTCACTTTTGCGTGACTTTTAAAAGGTTGCAAATGATAAATGTGTCAAAAATGTGATCTACATGAAAATCTTGACTTTATGCCGACTCCAATTGTAGGGTAGGGAGGTGCAACCCACAAAATGTCACACAATGTGGTGCAACTAAGTGTGCGCAACTCAAAGTGTGACATTTTCATGTCAGAAGCGTGTATAACACATTTGATAAAGGTCCCATACTGCATTACCTTACGGCTACATGCACACGACCGTTGCCTGCCTCTGCGTCCGCTCCGTCCGTAAATTTTGCATCCGTCAAAAAAAACGGATGACTGACTGTTTTTTTTTTTTGACAGATCCGTGTTTTTGGAAGATCCATTGTAATAATGCCTATCCTTGTCCGCAAACGTGAAAAAAATAGGACATGCTCTATTTTTTTGACGGAATGTAAACACGGATCACGGATGCGGAACAAAAACGGTTGACCATCCGCATTTTTAATGGACCAATTGAAATGAATAGGGAAGCATCCTATCCGTGAAAAAAAACGGAACGGACGCGGAAACAAACAACGGTCGTGTGCATGAGGCCTTACTCAGAGAGTTATAAGGATCTACTTTCAATGCAAGCCAAAAAGAATTCCATGTAACGCAGATTGAATGGATTAAACTGTGGCTTTTGGAATGTTCATCTTCATAGTTTACATAGGGATAAATACAGTAGATATTAAATTGTATGTAACCTGCAGGCCCCTGATAAAGGATCCTGGGAATTCCTGGCTCATTCACTAATAGGTTATATTTGAAGATTCCTGTTGTATTCTGTCTTTTTTTTTTTTTTTTGTAGCTTTTTTAAAAATAAAGTTAATGAGTCTGCCCTATGAGAACTGCTCCTTGTTTGCATTTCCTGCAGTGCAGAGTATTTAATGAGCTGCTGGGGGATCCTGTGGAGAGCTGGAGTAATTATGAAAATGCAGGAGCAGCACTGATTGACATCCTGACCACATGGCTATGGGGGAGTGCTGGGAGGGCAGAGGTGTGGACTTACACCAGTCACTTCTTGTAATATCTTTCCAACATTTAGCTGATCAGACAATATGAGCTTGTCAGATGCAGTGCAGATGTGCCTGTCAAATAGCAGAAATCTATCTCCGTTTTAACGGAATCTGTTGTCAGAATCTCGGACTATTATCTGCAGCAATACATGAGTACGACCGCAGATGAAGGGCTCATGCACACGAGTCACGACCATATGTATTATGCGGTCCCCAAAACATTGATACACAAAAAATACGGATGACGTTCGTGTGTATTCTGTATTTTGCGGAGCGGAACAGCTGCTGCTAATAGAACAGTCCTATCCTTGTCCATAATGCGGACAATAGTAGGACATGTTCTATATTTTTGCAGAACAGACAAATGGAAACGGACTGCACATGGAGTAACTTTCATTTGTTTTGCTGACCCATGGAACTTTCAGTTGTTTTGCATACGGTCCATGGAAAAAAAATACGTTTGTGTGCATGAGCCCTAAGAGTCCAGATCGCTATTTTTTTAATTTTATTTTCCTACTACCCTCTTTTCCCCTGCTATCATGATTTAATGGGGTATTCCAGTTACATTGTTATCCCAACCCCTATCCACAGGATAGGGGATAACTATTAGATGGGTGGGGGTCCTACTGCTGGGACACCTACCAGTCACCTATCTCCAGAATTCCCATAGAAATGAATCCAATGACGGCATGCATGTCTGACTGCCCGCTCTGCTTCTTTGAAGCGGCTGCAGGGGGTATGGGGCCCCTGTTCTCATGATTGGTGGGGGTCCCAGCAGTAGCACCTCCACTGATCTAATAGTTATGCCCTATCTTGTGCATAGGGCATAATGTTAGGCTACTTTCACACTAGCGTTTTTTGCGGATCCATTATGGATCTGCAAAAATGTTTCCATTACAAAAAGGCAACCGCATGCATCCATCATGAACAGATCAGGTTGTATTATGTCTTCTATAGCCATGACGGATCCGTCATGAACACCATTGAAAGTCAATGGGGGACGGATCCGTTTTCTATTGTGTCAGAGAAAACGTATCCGTCCCCATTGACTTACATTGTGTGTCAGGTCGGATCCGTCTTGCTCTGCACCACATTGCGGACAGAAACGCTGCTTACCCGCGATAGGGACACAACCAAATGGAACAGTTTAGTTCAGTTTTTGTCCCTATTGACAATGAATGGGGACAAAACGAAAGCGTTTTCATCTCAATAGTGGAATTGAAAACACAAATGTGAACGTAGCCTAACTGCAACATCTCTTTAAAGTTGTGCAGAAATACATTGCCAGAACTGCTGTGCATGCGCACATGAGTCCTCTCCATTACACTAGCACAGCACAGCAGTCCAGACTGTGTTTTTCAGTGCTGACAGCGGGGAAATGGGGGGCAGAAGGAAAATAAAAAATGGTGCTCTGGACTCCTTAACGTTGTAGCACTACTTATGTATTCCTGCAGATAATAGTCCAGAATCATGGTAATTGATTCCCTTTAAGGGTTTACTGTACATAATGACTGCTCTTGGTTACTTTTATGTGCCGTATTTTTACTAATTGTTGCTAAAGGATTTATTTATACTTTATTATTATTATTATTATTATTATTATTATTATTATTAGTATTATTATTTATCTCAAAGAGCTTTTGTCTTTTTCTACAGGTTAAATTGTGAGAATAAATACAAGATTAGAGGTCACCGTGGAAGAGTTTGAAGCCGCTAACCATGAATTGTGCAGCACAAGAGTGGCTCCGGCTGACTGTCCTGCTATTCATAGTTCAAACAGTTACTACAATGCTCATTCCTAATGCCACCCAATTAGAGGGCCTCTTGGAAAAATATATGGATGAGGATGGAGAGTGGTGGGTTGCTAAGCAGAGGGGTAAAAGGGCCATTACTGAGAGTGACATGAAGCTCATCTTGGATTTGCACAATAAACTGAGAGGTGAAGTTTACCCTCCTGCCTCCAATATGGAGTATATGGTAAGATATGCTTCGCTTTTTGAGGCCTTGAAATCATGTTTAAAAACACTATCAGCTCTCATGACGTGTATTTTAGTAAATACTGGTATTCCACATAAAAAAAATTTAGATCTTGCACAATGGCATGGAGTCTGCATGTAGAAGCAATGCCTGGAGACTTTAAAGCTGTAGCTAGGTGGAGCAAAATAGAAGTGCTGGGTGCTTGCTAGAAGTGATATCCAGTTCAAACATGCAAAAACTGTAATTTTCTTTATTGCAAGCTACACGTTTCAGCACTGGGCTAGTATCTTCTTCGGGCCATGATACAATTAGAACAAAAATCTGAATTTTATATACATAATGGAACAGGGATTGGAAATAATAAAATGTGTTAGTATCACCTGTCAGAACATTGCAGAAACAAATAAAATCCAACCAAAGGCACTTTGTGCACCCTGCACTACTGTTTTTCCCAAATAATCCACTGCATTACTAGATGGAGGTGCTTTACACCCAAAACTCACAAATTTAGCAGATTGGTGCAGCTGACCCAGCATTATGACCTTAACTACTATTGTGTCCGCCTTTAGCACAACCTGCTCAAAGGAATGTTTAAAGTGGCACTGTACTTTCAGTTTTCATAGGGACATAGCAAAAGTTCAGATCGGTGGCGGTCTGAGCGCTGCGATCCCCACTATCTAAAAAATGAGGGCAGAGACGTACTCGGAATGTTCTTTCTCCTCGCTCCAAGACAGAAAGCGAGACAGTAGAAAATCTATGGCTCCATCTTGCTCCCGTCTCGTCAGTGAGAAGTGTGCTAAGCAAGCACTTCTCTCTCTCCTCCTTCTAGAGAGCAGTGGGGGTCTCAGCGCTCAGACTCATACCGATCTAAACTTTTAATATGTCCCTATGACATATCAAAAGTTCACTGAACTACAGTGCCATCTTAAGGGTATAGAAGTAGTGGTGCAAACAGAGGACTGAGTAGTCATCAACTCTTCAATACAAATCAACTGAAAACACTTTGCATTTTATTCAAGTCCCATTCTGATGTAGACATTATCTAGATAACATTCAGGCTAATATGGCAAAATGAGAAAACCTTACATTTCAGTTTAGGACCTTTTTCAATGGTAAACCTGTAGGGAGTGTAGAGGGAGTGGAGCATTCCAAGAAGGCACATTACAGATTTACTACTGAGAAAGGTCCGGTTTCTGATATTTTTCTCAATTTGCCATACTAAGGCCTCATGCACACGACCATTGTTTGTTTCCGCGTCTGTTACGTCCGCAAATTTTGCATCCGCCCAAAAAAATGGATAATTGACCGTTTTTTTTTTTTTTGGGCGGATCCGTTTTTATGGCTGATCCATTGTAATAATGCCTATCCTTGTCTGCAAATGTGAAAAAAATAGGACATGCTCAATTTTTTTGACAGAATGTAAACTCGGACCACTGATGCGAAACAAAAATTGTTTGACGGACCCATTGAAATGAATGGGGAAGCATCCTATCCGTGAAAAAAACTGAACGGATGCGGAAACAAACAAAGGTCGTGTGCATGAGGCCTAACCCGTATGCAATCTGGATATTGTCTACATCTGTATGTGAATTAAATTCAGCACTGCATGATAACAGTTTGTGTGCGCCATCAACATTCTATTGATCAAGTGAGAGTTTAAGACAACATCTGGTATTCTGCATTTTACCCAAGTGATTCTGCCCTATGGAACTACTCCTATTTGCTTTTTCCTTTTGAGTTTAAAGTTGGCCATACACGGAAAAAACTGCCTCAACATGTGGCATTGACATAATTGGCTGACTATCTAGTATATACATGCAGATCACCTGGTGGCAGAGGTTAACTAATAGTGATGAGCGGCAGGGGCTATATTTGAATTCGCGATATTTCACAAATATTTTGGTAAATATTCGTCATATGTTCGCGAATTCGATATTTTCTTAATTGCGAAAAATTGGCAATGTAATGTTTGCGTAATGCGCATGAAATACAGGCATGAGTTACTTTTGCTACATTTTCCAAGCTGCTAGAAGTTTCCTGAGACTGGAGAAAATGGTTGGCACGGAAGAACATTAAAAATGGCTTCATATTCAGATAGAGTGCTCCAATATATTCACTATTATTATTATTTTGGCGCAATCACATTTTAGCAGGTCTGCATGTATGAATGGACAGCAGAACCTAACACCCTGCACTGCAACAGCTACACTATATCAGGATATAACCTACACTGACTATCTACCACTAACTATCTAGATAGTTTATATATATATATATATATATATATATATATATATATATATATATATATATATAACTAACTATCTAATACAATGTAGTGTGGAAAGCACAGAGCACAGCAATGACACTGCTCTCTCTCTCAGAACTTTAATAAACTGCAGAAAATGGTTGCTGGGGAGGTTCTTATATAGTAAGGGGGTAGGCAACTTTCCTATTGGTTGCTAGGGATGTTGCTAAGTTCAGACAAAGACATTGCAAACTTCTCATTGGCCCACACGCAAGAAGGGAGGTTACTGATGCAAAAAAAATCTTGAATATTTGAAATTACGAATATATATATCACTATATTTTAAATATTTGCGAATTCTTGAAGTGCCGATGTTCGCGATAAGTATTCGAATATTCGCGCCCGACACTATTGACTAATGAAAGGATAGGTCGTTTGGACATCAGACAACGTTATTTTCTTAGGCCCCCACATAGACCCACATTTAATTATTTAAATACACCTAGATTTTGGCGTAAATTGTGCCAAAATGTGGGGCAATTTGATGAATCTAGGTTTAGAGAAATTATATGCACCTAGTCATAAAAGTGTGGCTTGCCCCCAAATAGATGTGGCTTTGCAGGAAAGTGGGCTTGGCTTAGGATGTGATTTTTGAGCCCAAATTGCACCAAAATTCCGATTTAAAGTTTTGTCTGAAACTAAGCCAACCATTAGGCCCCTTGCAGACGAGCATGTCCGGATTCAGTCCCGAGCGAGTTTGCACACAATGTGTCTGCGATTACCTCGTTCAGTTTTTTTCTGCACAAGTGCAAAGCATTTTAATGCGTTTTGCATGCACGTGATAAAAAACTTAATGTTGGCATCCAGACCCGAACCCGGACTTCTTCACTGTAGTTCGGGTTTGGGTTCGGTGTTCTGTAGATTTTATTATTTTCCATTATAATAACATGGTTATAATAGAAAATAATAGCATTCTTTATTACAGAATGCGAAATAAAATGTCCATTAAGGGTTAAAAAATAATAAAAAAATTACTCACCTCATCCACTTGATCGCGCTGCCGTTATCGTCTTCTTTCTTCTTCTTGCAGAACCTGCAAAAGGACCTGCGTTGACGTCATCGCGCTCACCACGTGGTGAGCGCGGTGTCGTCAGCACAGGTCCTGCTGAATGAAGATAGAAGGTTATAATGGAAAATAATAAAGTAAATGGACGTTAATGAGGTCCCGGGGCTCATCCCTATTTATTAGCATCATCTTCTTGGCAACCCTCTGTGAATATCGCATTGCATCCGCACTTGTTTTCTGATGCAATGCGATTTTCACGCAGCCCTATTCACTTCTATGGGGCCTGCATTGCGTGAAAAACGCAGAATACAGAACATGCTGCAATTTTCACGTAACGCACAAGTGATGTGTGAAATCCATAGCTCATGTACACAGCCCCATTGAAATGAATGGGTCAGGATTCAGTGTGGGTGCAAGGCGTTCACGTCACGCATTGTACCCGCGCAGAAAATTTGCCCGTGTGAAAGGGGCCTTCGTTGGTATTGAGCTAGACAAATGCGACTATCCTTGCTGGACATTTATTATCCAGCCTGAGCCACTCTGAATAAATTTGGAGCAGGTCTAGACAGCCAAGCTTAGACCATTTGAGGGATTAGCAAATCTGCCTCAAAGTATGAAAGTAAATGAACATCTCCAGATTCAGTTCTTGATCTCTTGAAACTGTTTCTACAATTTGATATTGGTCTGTAAGGAAGAGAACATGTTTTCTATGTTCCTCGCCATGCAGGATGGTCTATCAAGGTTGAGGATAGTTAAATGTTTGCAAAATTTTTGTTTATTGTTTACTTGCAAGTTAGGTATCGGTTCTTCACTGGGCACATGTTATACAAGGTAGGAGGTACTTCTGGTGGCCACAAACTGCTTACAATAACATCGCTAGGGGGCAAAGCTCCAAGTGGAGCTGTAAAAATAGGATGGATACCTCCAAAAACAGAAGTAATGTTGTTGACCGGGATAGGGCCATAGTAGAGAAATGAAACTGTGAGTCTGTGCCGCACTTCCTGACAAAAGTCTTTGTAGAGAGATGGACACAGAGGCCTACGGAAGGAGGCCTCCGTAAGCATCACCTCTGAGTTTGGTGAGTTGCCAGTTAATCTGAAGCAGGGAGGATTCAGAGCGCTTAGAGAGTAGCTGTACCCAGTAGAGCCCTGTGTTGCTTTGGGCCCTAGAACAAAGCGTGAATAACCACCATCCCACTCTGTGTAATGTTGTTAAAGGGGTTATCAAGGAAAAGCTATTTATGACTTACCATCAGGATAAGTAATCCGTATACGATCTCTAGGGGTGCGACACTAAGTACCCCAGCCAATCAGCTGTTGAGCACCGCAGCCTCTTCATAGGCAAGTGACATCACTGTACATCATTCACATGGTCTAGTTGCAGCTCAGCCCCATTCAAGTCAATGTTGCTGACCTGCAATACCAAGCACTACCACTATATGATGTATGGTGCTGTCCTTGGAAAGCTGCTGGGAGCCTGCATCGCTCACCAGAGCTCCGGTAAGCACAGTGGCTCCCTGAAATAGCTGATTGGTGGGGATGCCAGGACCTAGACCCCTATCCTGAGGATGTCATCATTATTTTTATTTTAGGATAACCCCTTTATAGCCCTAACCTGAAGGAATTGTAACCATCATGGGTTAAGCCTCATTGCAGTAAATCCAACAGTTCCTCTTGTGCAGTGTCCTGACTGTCGTCTTTTTTAAATGAACCTGTTCTGGACAGGGGATTGCTGGTAGCGCCATAGTTGCAGTAGCTGCCCTGAACTACCCACTAGCCTCACTACACGTCTTCAGACTATTGTTGGGTTTAATTCAGGACTTTGACTAGGCTACTTTCTCAGTCATTTGACACTTCATCTATGAATAGTACACAGGGGACAAGATACTTTTAGTTGCTTTTTTTTTTTACTACAGTCCATATTTTCCCCTTAAAACTGCCCTGAGTCTTATTTCCTTCCTATCTAAAGCCTGTATGAGCTGCCCTTTTTGGGTCCAATCCTCCACATACATCTACCATGCACAACCACTATCTCTATCAGGGTACATTTAAAGGAGCTGTGTAAAGTATGAAAGATATGAGTAGAGGAAAATTATGTGATCATGGGGGTTCAACCCCCACTGCTTCCAAGAATGGGGGTCTTATGTTCCCATCCTGATGAAAAGCTAGGGAGTCCTGCTTCTCCATTCATTCTCTAACTGCTGGAAATAGCCGTGTATTGTAATCAGCTTTATGGAGCAACAGGCCACACGCTTGACCTGCCTCTCCATCAGGGCTCAAACATGGGACCCCTGTTATCTGGATTAGTGGGGGTCCCAGCAGCCAGACTCCTATTGATCAGTTATTATCCCCTATCCTTTGGATAGGGGATAACTTTCACACTCCGCAAAATGCCTTTAATGCCTCATTCACACATCAGTGTTTTGGTCAGTGATTTCCATCAGTGATTATAAGCTAAAACCAGGTGTGGATCTAAAGAAAGAACAGATACATAGAAGATAATTCTCTTTTAGAACGGTTGAGGTGATTATTTCTCTCATGACTATATAAAATGAGAGAAGAAACTGGATAACTCAAGTGAAACCCACATAATTATGTTGAACACATACAAATTCTATGCAGATGTTGCTTTTGATCCGATGGTCTTTAACAAGGCTAACCGCTGAGCCAATGGTCTGCCACTTTGTTAGATAACTTTATTCCTTAAATTATTCCACAAATAATGAAATGATCTGGAGAAATGCATACTACTACTTTAACTATATCAATGTAATAACTTTGCTCTCCAGTCTCATTTTTATCTTCTTAACTCAGCTTGGGTCTTTTCACTTTCCGTGGGAGGGTAGCAGCATATCAAGCGCCTGCATTTCCCAGGAGTGCAATGCAGTGAACTCTTGTTAATCATTTTCACTTCTGCATAGAAAACAGTCCCTACCAAGTTCTTTTTCCACTGTTTAGAGAGAGATACAGCTATAAACAGACAAATGAATGAAATGTGTCTGGACTCCTTGACCTGCTTCACTGTGAAGGGAGCAGGGACGCAAATGAGCATTTGTGCCGACCACTGAATGCAGGCGAAGGTTGACCTTAATTTCGGCCACAGGAGGAACAGTAATGGATGCTACCAGAGAATAAAGTGTATTATACATAAAACACCTTACAAAATTTGTATTGCATATACAGTGTATTGCAATAATGCTTCATTTGAAATGCCTTATATATAGCACAATCCCTTTAAGTGCATAATTCAAAGCGTACTTCTCTCAGAAGTCTTCCTGCCATCACTGTACTGCTGTGACATCCTTTCCTTTACTTCCCACTATGTTTTCAAATCTGGAGCTCACTGAACAGATAAAGAGTGGGAGATTACACTTAGGCCTCCTGCAGACGACCGTATGGCTATTTCAGTGTTTTGCGGGCCGTTTTTATCTGATCCGTTTTTTGTTTCCGTTGTGTTATCGTTTCTGTTCATTTTTTCTGTATGGCGTATACAGTAATTACATAGAAAAAATTGGGCTGGGCATAAAATTTTCAATAGATGGTTCAGCAAAAAACAGAACAGATACGGAAGACATACGGGTGCATTTCCGTATGCATTGCGTTTTTTTCTTTTTGCGGAGCATTTGAGCTGAATGGAGCCACTGATCATGATTTGAGGGCGATAATGACATGTTCTATATTTGCAGGGAATGAAAATACCGAAACAGAATGCAGAATGTGTTTTTTTTTTTCGGAACCATTGAAATAAATGTATACGGAATGCAAAAAAAAAGGTCCGTACACTTGCAAAAAAAAACATTCATGTGAAAGAGGCCTTATGGAAAGTCAAGAGACTCCTATAATATTCAATAGTTTTGCAGAAGCAGTTCTTTTATCAGGCTCAGGATCTCAGCTAGCTCTGACATGCCCCAACTTCCTCTCAGCCGTATTCTGAGTCTCTGTTACAAGGGACGGATCTTGCCTGATAACAGGCAGAAGACTGCAACTTTGGTGGAAGTGAATCATGACTATGATATGCATTGAAACCAATTCGGTGACTAACAAAAGTGATTATAAAGAGCAGTGGTAGAAAAATGGCGACAAGAGCAAAGTACTATAGTAGATCAATATGAGCCTCATGTTACATGAACATAGAAATTCATCACTTTGTCACTTTTTTCTGTTAAATTTTTGCTCTTTAAATTTGATATAATGCGCCTCAAAATATTTGTCCAAATGCAGACAACATGTACAAAATAAGGAAACATAGGCTTTAGTTCTAGGCTATATACATTTCCTGAAATATGTTTCGGGCCTCCGGCACTATGGAGTTGGGTTTTCGAGGCAGCTAGCACCCAAAGATTCCTATTCCCATTTCCTAACCTACAGACTTTATTGCTACTCTAGCTGATGAATTCCGCAGTTTCTTAATTGTTGCTGACTCTTAGACTTCTCTCTGACCTGTTTACGGCTTTGTTCCTGGATTGTTGAGACCTTTTGACTCCCAGGCTCTGACCCCAGCTTGCTTTAGACTTTGTTATTCTCTTCATTCCTGGTACTTCTGTTTTCCACCTGTTGTGGACCTATGCATGTTATGGGACTACATTTGCTACTGAGACACTGCCAACATTAATTTAAGACTTCTTTAAGGGATTTATTGTGAAGGATTTGCCCCAGTTTAGTCTGAACCAATTAGACTACTGCTTAGATGATCCACCTCTGAAGCAGCGTAGTAACAATTAGCAGACACTCATTTTAAACAACATTAAAACTATTTTCTTGATCTGTAGCCTGCGAATCACTAAAGTTGTAATTATGTTTAGGGTAAGCCCTATGACGGAATTTCTTCTTATCTTTAGAAGTAGATTCCACCAACCTGAAGGAATCGTCTCAAATTCTTATAAATGGAAAGCAGAGTTGAAGACATTCTCACATTTCTGTTTAATCAATTGTAGGAGAGGGCCCTTTCATAACAAAACTTTAAAAATATTAATGGGCGAATTTTGCTAAGCCCTGTTTGTGAGGTGGAATGAGCGGTTTTTGTTCACTTTTGTGTCATCCTGTTGAAGGGAGTAATAGTGCTGCATGGTGTCCATTTGGGGTCGTTGTCTTATGACCAATCTGGCTGAGTTTCGTGGCTTCCATTATAATGTGTAAACAGTGTTTATTCGTTCATTCTCTCTGCTGGCCAGGACTGTGGCACCGCACATAAGCTAGTACTTTTTCCCATATTGTGCAACCTCGAACACCATTGATGGATTGCAGGGTGGTCATAACCATGGAAATGAGCAGTGTTTAATGTGACAGAAAAATGTATCCAGCCAGAAAAGGAAGCAATATGGACAATCACAATACATTAGTAAGTGTCTTGTATTACCTTTCTCTACATAATAAATGCTATTTGCTAAAGTGAGACAACCCTTTTAAAAAAAATAATTCTAGTTAAAAACTACTTATTGGATGACTCTCTCTCAGGGCTTGCAAGCAGCTATATTATGGCCTGCACCAGTTCTGAATGTTATCCAATCGAGATTCAGACCCCTCAGTGTGTCATGCTGTCATGGAAGAAGACCATCCCATAGGGTGCTTCATGATCACATATATTTACCGGTAGAAGACACTGTAAATTGAAATTGGAAAATTCTCCTGGCCTATTGGCAAGAACAACTGATTTTGAGTTGGGAAGTACTTTGGAATAGTATAGGATGCTATACGAAAAACTTTATGGAAGTCAAGAAACAAATATAAAATTCATACTGGAGGTAGCCAAATAGAACATCATTTGGTGAAAGATATGCTAAAATAAAGAACCCTTGTGCCGATTGTTAAAAGTTCTTCATATGCCTATGTGCATAAGGCCAAATTCTCACAAGGAAAAAAAGCATCAATCTAGAAAGGAAATAATATGAAATGTGCCCTTTTCCTTCTAGTTAAACTATAAAAGGAAATTCCACTGATTACTTTTGGAATCCTTCCAGCTGACATGTTCGTGACAAGAATTTAATTCCGCTTGAAGTTTAGAGCATTTAATTTCCCACTCCAAGCTGTTAATGAAGGAGAGAATGAGCAGATATCGATGAATAAACCATGCCATATACACTGGTTAAAATCCATTTATTTGTCATCTTTCTCATTGAGTTACATTTTCCAGTAGGTGCGTGTGTGGGACATATGTTCAGCATTTTAAAGTTGTTTATGGCATTATTGAGGGTAAAAAAAAAGTCTTCTTTCTGCTCACTTGTTTAAAGAACAAATATGTGCAGTGTGGACAGAATTTCATTTCCTTAAAAAAAATGGTTCAGAAGACTTTCAGCTGTGGAGTCATGTAATTCTATCTCCAATTTTTTTTTTTTTCATATGGTTTCTGGCTTTGTAATAAATTGAAGTAAAAATATTATGGAGGTATTTCCATGAAATGAGTGAGGAAAAAATATTGTGGTGGTATTTCCATGAAATCGGTTACCAAAAAATAACGCCTCTGCTTACAATTTCTTACCGCTAACAATTACGTGTTATGACTAGTTTGACAACCGTTTACGGCTTTACTTTATGATTATTGCATCATTAGCTCTCAGTCCTAAAGATCAATACATGGGTGTATTAGGTCAAGTTTTAAAAAGTTCATAGTGTTTGTCGGTCTTGAAGATCCACTGTTAACCCCCGACATCTTAACAAGTCCTTTTTCCACACTATATAAAAAATCGGTGGGAGATATGTGCAGAAATCAATATGCAGTGTGGATTTTATCCTCTGCAATGTAAAGAATGTCGATTACATGAAAATTCCTCTATGGCCAGAAATATAAAGCTTTGTTCACATTATATTTATGGTGAAGATTTGGTGTATACGCGAGGAAAATTTCCCAACATATATGTCAAAAATATATTCCCGTTATGGATACGTTCAGCATACATGTAGGGAAGTTTCCCAGTATATAAAGTGAATGTACACCACAAGCATAACCTTAAAGGGCTAGTCCAGCTGCTGACAATTTTTTAAGACTAGCTCAGATTAGCATAAAGCAATTATACAAGAGATAATCACCTTACCACTCATTTACAGATGCTCCAACGCTTACCAAGTCCCCACTAGTGTCCACTTCTGTGTCCTGCCTCGAAATAGGAAATATCTGTAAATGTCTGATCAGACAATCACTGATTAAGATGGGTCACTGCTTTGGCCAGCCATTAGCTGAACGGGCATGCCCTGCTTGTTTAGAGTGATCAGGAAGGAAAAGGGACCTTGTAAGCATCAGAATGGGAGCGTTGGGGTAGAGTAAGCTAAGTATTCCTTGTTTTATTTTCCTGAACTAGTTGAAAAAAATGTCTATGGCTTGACAACCCCTTTAATTATATTTTGGGGTGAGGGGGTTAGAGAATGATTTGCCATTTTAAGGTCCTACCACAGCAGCATTATGGAGTTCAATGGGTTATGCAGCTTTTCAAAGTTCAATTGACTATCCTTAGACATTTTTTTTTAGCACTTAAATGGGACAAAGCTACAATATCAGGCACATCTAAAAGACCACAGTGTGTGCAATACGAATCAATGCCTTAGCAGGACCCTCACCAAACTACTATTGATGATTTATCCATAAGTTTTAAAAACCTTAACACCTTTGTGATGCTGTAGGTATGACATTTTGGCAGTTCATGCTCTAAAGCACCCCCCCCCCCCCCCCGTATGTCTAAGAAAAGCAAAAAACAGGAATTATTACAGTACACTAAAGAGAACAGTTACTTTTAACTGAGTGATCAGGGCCTGAGCGCTATAGTGTACCTTTAACCTCGCAACACGCGTCAGCTCTGCCAGGGGAGAGGAGTCTGATGAGACTTGTGACCCTGCTCTTCCACATCTCTTGCCTATGACTGGCAGGTTTCTTTCCTATGCTTAACATGAAAGAAACCTGCCTGTCATGGGAAGGAGGTGGGGGAAAGCAGGGTCACAAGTCTCACCAGACTCCTCTCCCCTGGCAGCGCTGGCACCCACTGCCAGATTCAGTACTGATAAATTACTGAATTTTAGCCCACAAGTGACAGCCATCTGAAATCAATGGGTCTGTCACTATACTATGCTGCCCTTGGCCTGGGCAGTAATAGAGGTTATAGGCTCGCTTTTTCTTATTATAGATGTAATTGATGAAAATATAGGGGTGACTGGGGCTTTTCAGTAAACTGTACCTTACCTTTTTCCTTTTATATATAGACTAATCTCCATTAAATTATATACATTGTACGGGTTGTAAAGTTCAGTCTTATGGGCTTCAGAGCTGAGATCACCAAGCATTGCTTACATGGCCAATGCCAGTACAGAGTTTTTAATAATGATTATTGTGCCGTACAATAATCGCTCAACTATTTTGGCGGAGTCCCATAGCATTTAATGGAGATGAATGATACCATACATGCGATGCATACTCATCATTCTCAGTGGGTCCCTGTTCTTCAGATAGGAACTAACCTTCAATGGGTGGTGACGGAATAGGTGTGTTCTTTACCTGGGATCCCTTGTATTAGACAGAAGAGCTTGGCCATGTAAGAAATAGTAATCAATTCATATTGCTTATTCATCAGCCACTGCATAGGAAACCGAACTATGACGGCAACCTACCCCATGGATATGTGCTCCTCACCAAAGGTTTCAAGAGTTGAACTTGCAGGTTTTAGTTGTTTAAAAGGGTAGCTTTATTAGAAGAAGGGGTGACCTTATTGATACAACCATGATAGATAAGCAAACCCTTAGGTTATGTTCACATGCAGTTACACCTCCACTGAAATGCCAGCTGAAGCCAACAAATGTCACGACCAATAAATTGTAAAAGACCATTTGTGAATGATCTGAACGCTATCTCTCCAAACAAGAATCTTTCAAACTGTTTTAATTGACCTGCATTATTCAGCAACCACTTTCAGTAAATTGTCCACATTATGCAGTCACTTTTACAAGTCTGATAAGTGGAATTGCTAAGCAGCAGGCATGGTGTATTGTGTCAGTAGTGTGTGCATTCCACTGTCCATCAGGGAGGACAAACTGTCTGGCTAAATAAAGTCACCCTATAGTCTGAGAGCAGCTGGTCTAAACAGTTCAGTCAGTGCTCTATATATATTACTGTCACTATTGTACAGTACAATACAAAGCCTTAGTAAGAACATTAGGTAAATGCTATCAGGTAAAGGTAATAATGGTAGCATACAGTATTGCATCTTACCCGTCCATTCATTCACCTATTATAGCATTGTAGTTGCAGTTCCATCATCTGTCTGACATTAGAGAATGGCATACGATGAGGCTTAGAGTTATCAGATTAATTTATATGGTGGTATTGGAATGTGATTTCAGAACGCTTGTGGAAGTGACAAGCCAGTCACAGTTGTACTATGTCATAATAAATTATGTTAACCAGCTCAAGACTGGTACTTGCCTTCATGACAAGATAAATTATCCGTTTATTTTTTTTTAATCACGTGGCTTTGAAAACCATAACTTGTTAATTTATTTGGTTATATAAATTACTTTGTAGATACACAAGCAGTAACACCGAGGCCTCTGCCAAATGAAATCAATGTCCTGCTGACCCCACCATAACTAAGTCTCATACCTGGATATGACAGAGCAAATCCATCTGTTCATGTTCTACAGGTAGACTGAATTTGCTAAGTTTATCTTTATTGGAGACTCTTTCACACACACTTTTTATCAGCCTCTTATTTCTGCTTACATAAAAACACACACATTTCAGGGGTTTTTAAGTAATTTTTCTTAAACTTGTAAGGCTACATTCACCCCTCCGTTTAGGAGATACGGCTTCCTAATCCGGTGCAACGTGGTATTTATGCTGGAAATTGGGCGGATAACCGCTGGACCTCATTGCAGTCAATGGAGATCTGGTGATGAAATTGAGGATCCAGCAGGCTGCTTTGTTCTGAAACAGTTTGCTGGATCTCCTAAAGGAGATGTAAATGAGGCCTAAGGCTGTTGTCACACAGGTTTTTGATTCAAATCAAAAAGTGGATCCAGCAGGAAGGAGATGTATAAAATCTTTCCCTTATATTTCTCTTTCCCTTACAAGCCACATAAGGCTTTGGTAAAAAAAAAAAAAACATCAAAAATGGCAGCAAAACCTATATGTGACCCCACTCGTAGAATGTTTGTTACTGGAGACAGAAACCGCAGAGAGTCAGTTTGGATGGCTGTACAAACTTCTACTTATGAGGGGTGTTCAATAAGTTATCTACATGAATTTGAAAACAGAGTTTTCTGAGAAAATTAAACTTGCTACTTTTTAATATAATCCACCCTTGACTTCAACACATTTATTTCACTTCACTTCCAATAATAGGATGCCCTCAGAATAGGAGACTTATTGCTGCTGCAGGAACCCTGTTACTGCCTCTTTGACTGCATTATCATCAGGAAATCGTTTCCCAAATTTCTTCAAATTCTTAGAGACAAAGTAATCAATCACTGAGAGTTGAATCTGGATGGTAGGGTGGATGGTTAAGCTCCATGAAGCTGCATTCCCTGATAGCAGCTTGTGATTTGTGAGACTTGTGAGCTGGCGCATTGTCGTAAAGCAGCAAAACACCTGCCGACAACTTCCCACATCGTTGCTCTTTGATTGCCTTATGTAATGCCTTCATTGTTGACGCATAGGTGTCTCCATTAATTAATGTCGTGTGTAGCATGAATTTTAGCAATAAAATGCCTTCTGTATCCCCCCCAAAAAATGTCCAGCTGACTGCTGCACACAAAATTTATTTGGAGTTGGTGACCGCTTGTGCTTCCATTGCATGGACACTTGTTTGGTCTCAGGATCATGGTGGTAGACCCATATTTCATCACCCATAATAATTTGACAATAGAAGTCTCCTGGATTTTCTCTAAGCATGTCTAAATTGCTAACAGCAATTTTTTTTTGCTCAGGCATTTGTGGCACCCACTGGCAACTGACCTTTGACATCATCAAAACATCTAGAATGATACTGGAAACTGTGCCAACTTAAATGTCTAATTCATAAGCTATAACACTGACTTTGACCTGAAGATCTTCCAAAATCATGGTCTCCACTTTACGGCACATTTCCTCTGAAGATGCTTCGACATTTAAACTGCTTGGCTCAAAACTTTACTTGGTAGTAGAAAGGGGCATCATCACTATATACAGAAATAATCATTTCATGGATTTCCCTAGTCTTATTTTCTTCCTTTATAAGGAATGTAATCACAAAATGAAGCTCCAAATCCATTACTTTCTTTTTAGACCTGTACTGCACTGCACTTGCCATCCTGTCACTTGCAGTATTTTCATCAGGCTGAACTGCTAATGTGTGTGTTGCATGTCTAGACTAGTGTTGAGCGGGAGGTGCCATATTCGATTTCGTGAATATTCGTTGAAATCGAATATCCGTCATCATTCTATTTATCGCGAATAATATGCGATTCAATTATTTGTGTATTAGATTTTAACTTTGAACAGGATATAAGGCAACTTTCCGATTGGTTTGCTATCTAGAATTAACGAATATAGCGCTATATTCTAATTCGTTATCTTCGTTAATTCTACCAAGCCAAGTAAACTGGCCTATGCACAGCTCTAAGTTGGATTCACAATGTGATGATAATACTTTGCCTATTTATTTTCCAATAAATAGAATAATTATTATAATTAGTCTATTAATTCGAAAAAATAGGCAAAGTAAAATTATCACATTGAGAATCCAACTTAGAGCTTTCTATAGGCAACTTTCCTATTGGATTGCTAGAATTAACGAATATAGAGAATATAGCGCTATATTCTCTGTCTTGGTTAAGCCAACCATAGTAAACTAGGTCTATGTTGGATGCGCAATGCGAGTAATTCTTTGTTATTCGCATTGGGAATTCAACTTAGAGCTGGGTTCCTAATGGTCGGCTTGCTAGAATTAATGAAGATAACGAATATCAAACATAGCACTATATTCTCAATCTTCGTTAATTCTACACAGCTGCAAGTTAAAGGGTTTATATCACCAGATTTAACCCTATTAAGCTAGCTGACATTAGCGATGTGCTAATGTTAGCTAAACCTAAGTAGCCTATTCCTACTTTTATCAGTGCTCCTGTTACGCCAAAAATCTAACTTGTATAATATGCTAATGAGGCTCTAGGAGCAGGGGGGGGGGGCTTTGCTCCTGCTCCTAGAGCCTCTCTTCTCCCACCTTTGGTCTCCTCCCTCCAAGTCCTGATTGACAGGGCCAGGCAGCGCTTGCGTTCGTCTGCCAGCCCTGTGCTCTGGTGAAGTCTCGCGCCGTTCAGTATTCGTTCAAAATCATGAATATAGCGCTATATATTCGCTAATTACCGAAGTGCCGATATTTGCTAAAAAAAAATCGCTATTCGAATATTCACGCTCAACACTAGTCTATCAACCTACATAGACAAGCTCAGGTCTCTAATACTGACAGAACATGCTGGGGTAGATAACTTATTGAACACCCCTCGTATAAGATGTGAATAAAGCTCCCCTCGTATAAAATGAACCTCATTTTGAGGACTATCTGTGGTATTTAGAAAAGCGTAAAATCCCTTTAAGTAGAGTTTCACATGAAGCTTATAGGGACTCTATACTTTCCACTTGATATTGAACATAAAGAATATTATTAATAGCTAGGATTCATCTTTTTGCAAGTATATGTAAAATATGATCATGCAATGGTATAGTGTAACTGTGCTTCATGGAGGACGCTGGCTTTGAAGAGTGCATACTGAGGTTGTAAGAAACAATTCTGCTTTCAGCTCCAAAATGGATCCTCTGTCCTTGAAGTGAAATCAGAGACACATCTTCCTTTCCTTAATGGAGTAACGGATGTAAAGGGAAGTCCTGTCGTTTAAACAACACCAGGGATGAAAAAGGACAGTGGACCATTGTTGTAAGAAAGGAGGCTTTATGTATTGGAAATGATATCAAGCAATACGTCCTCTTTCATTGCAAAACTTGTTTCTTGTAGCAGCGTAGTTAGAGGTAATTATATCCTCTCTAAATGATACTGTGGAGCTCTCTTATTTTCTCTTTCAATGAAAATTGCACTTTGTGTTTTTCAAACTGAACAGAGTTAATATGATGTCCTGTTTCTTCTGAGGAAGTTATATTTTAATTAAGGATATTTAATTCTGCAGGTTATACAATTTCATTGTCCTCACTGGGGCTCTCTCATATTGTACACGAGTCAATCATCTTAAAAGCCAGTTACCCATTAGTGTGGTTTTCGATTTAAGAAAGGCAACCCACGCTTAAGGTGGATTTACACAAGCCAATTATTAGGCAGATTATCGTGAACAGGCTTTCCTGTGAACGCTTATTCCCGACATTCTGCCCGTGTAAATGTGCCGCTGATCACTCGATGAACAAGTGAAACACTTGTTCATCAGGTGATCCTGTCTTTCGTGCAGGCTCCACCAATAGTTGTTTTTGGGCAGCAGATTGTGCTGTGTAAACGGAGATCTACTGCCCAGAAATACTGATTCATACTGTGAAGGAGATCACTGTATGTAAATGCAGAAGTCTACTTCACTGAGCAAGCAGCTGACTGCCGGGGGAGAATAAACGCTTCCTTCCTGACAATCGACCACTCTATCAGTCCCACCCTTGTAAAGTCTGTCCCATGATTCATCAATTTTTGGTATCTATCACAGGGCTTGGTGAAAAGTACAAGCCCAACATCCTAAATTAGTGGATGTATGTCAGTGACTTGCTGTCCCCTAACTCACACTGCAGTTTGTGTATTCCTATATCATGCAGCTTCAGCCTGTCTTCCCTGATCTGGGCTTGTGATAGGCTTCTCTCCATCAGCTCTTAAAAGCAGGAGGCAGGGGAGAGGCAAGATAAGCTGTGGCTCATAGAAATACACTGGAGTTTCTGCACACAGCACACAGGTAGTATACAAAGTGTGAATCGGGTTAATTTTATAAAAAACTTTGTAGCTAATCATTCTAAAGACCAGGTGTCAGCAACCACCCTCACTCCAGCTGTTGTGAAACTACAACTCCCAGCATGCTCTCTTCACTTGAATTGAAGTTCTGAGAACAGCAAAGCAAGTGTGCATGCTGGCAGTTGTAGTTTCATCACAGCCGGAGTGCCAAAAATTGTTGATCCCAGCTTTAGGCTATACTATTATATCACTGCACTCCTGGTCTCTTAGATAAGGGAGAGTTTATATCTTCAGTAGCACTATATGAAGAGCAACAAGTAGGGAAGAACCTGGTGAGCTACTTGGAGGGTAACACAATGGAGAGGCTAACCTAAGGTTTGGAGAGCAAGCTCTTGACAAGGGGTCAGACTGGCATTACATGACACGGATGAAATGATTTAATATTATATATTAATTAAAATGCTGGAGTCTGTCCTTAATAGACCTGTTTTCAGTATTGATGTTTTTCTTACATCTATGCCTAGAAAATGTGCTGTTAAACCAGGCACAAAACCTTGTAGGGCTATCTCAGCTGAATGCAATGATACATTTCATTTAGCCATCCATTACTACATTCTTGGGAAAAAGTTATTTTAATCAATGTACAAATGAGCAGGTAAGTACACCAAGGCAAGGCCCAAGCCACTCTTGCCCCTTCTTTCTTTGCCAGCCCTTCCCTCTCTATTGACAGGGTCAGACAACAAGACTATACAGGAACCTGGCCCTGTCAATCAAAAAGCAGAGGGAGGGGCTGGCAGAGGGAGCAGGAGGGTGCACAGAGTGGGTTAGACCCACCTCCAGTGCACCTAACTGTTCATTTGTATGTGGGTTAAAAGTATGTTTTTTTTCCATAATGAAGCAATTGATTTCTAAATGACATGCATCATTACATTCAGCTGAGCTAGGCCTACAAGGCATTCATTGTGGTGGATTCCCTTTTAAATCTGTATTCAGAGCAAAAGGAGAGATACACTCTGTGAAAGACTATAGAAGGCAAGACAGAGGTTTGTGTGGCAATATAATTACCTTGCTTGGTTGTGCGGCCAGGCACAACACTATTATAGGCAGAGTATGGATAATCCCCACGTGCTTGCTGTGTAGCCGTTGGTCCCAGGATCTGGCCAAATCAAATTGCAGAAAAAGGGTCCGTGCGCTGCGCGCATCCAGAAAGTACCTAGACGTGGTGTGTAGCAATTGGTCTTTATTGGATTAATAATGCATTTCAGAGCTGAACTTGATCCTTCATCAGATTACATCCAATGTTTGTGACACAACAGAAAAGTGTCCCCCTGTTGTGGTATACATAGATCAGCGTTTCACAATCTGTGTGAAACCAGACAGTAAGTGTTCAAGCACCTGCGGTGCCACCAAACGGGAAATTAAGCATTAGAGTGTCATTCACAAGGGGCTGACTCTATAATATGGGAAAGGTCCTCAAGAGAGAGACACTCTTTGTAACTGAATGTATGCCTTAAATGTGGTGTGCACAGAGCCTCTTGTGACTAACCTATGTATGTTAGTAAAACAATCAGTTCAAACTGTTCTGTGCAAAAGTTCTAGGCAGGTAAGGGAAGATGTTGCGAACAAGAATGCCCTCAAAAATAGAAGTGTTAGGGGGTTATCCAAGATTAATTCAGACTTCCCAGAGTGGCCGATATCCATTGGTGATCATATTTACCTGGTCTCTGCCATTGAGTTTGGTATCTGTCGTTCCTGGCCCAGCTCTTCCTCTCCCTGCAGCGCTGAAAAATACTTTCGTCAATGAGGGGAAATGTTACCAGTTGTCGTGACACAAGGGGAGCAGGTCACTTCTGACACAGCTGGTCACCGCAGACACTGAACCCAGCGGCGTAGACCAGGTAAGTATAATCCCTCTGCAGGTTGGCCACTCTGGGAGGTCTCTATTAATCTTGGATAACCCCTTTAACGTTTCTATTTTTGAAGTCATTCTTGCTTTGCAGCATTTTTTCCACACCTGCCTAAAACTTTTCCACAGCACTGAACATTTGTGCAACTGTTTGTAGCAGACTGAGGACTTGTTTGAAATATTATCATTTATTGTGCAAGAACTTGCAATGTGTTGCAATACACACAATTATTATTTCAACAAGCAAAACATTTGATTTTGTGAAAAACATTCTGATATTTTGTAATGTATGCCTCAGTGCCCACGGTCTCAATACTAAAGGAAATATTAGAACACTTTTCTAATCTGGGACATATTGACAAATGTATAGCTGCTTCTAGTGAAATGGTTTGCGATCTAATTACTAAAATCTTGCAGTTATATGTTTAAGGGCTCATGCACATGAACGTATTTGTTTTCCGTGTCTGTTCTGTTTTTTTGTGGCCCGTATGTGGAACCATTCACTTCAATGAGTCCGTAGAAAAGACTCTGTGCATTCTGTTTCCGTATTTCCGCATGGCCGTTCTGCAAAAAAGATAGGACATGTCCTATTCTTGTCCGTTTTGCGGACAAGGATAGGCATTGTTACAATGGATCTGTAAAAAAAAAAAAAAAAAATGGAAACAATGCGGATGTCACACGGATGTTATCTGTATTTTTTGTGGATCTGTGTTTTGTGGACCGTAAAACACAGATCTTCAAAAAATACAGATGCCGTAGGTGTGCACTCCATATTTTGCAGGACAGAACAGCTGGCCCCTAATAGAAAAGTTCTATCCTTGTCCATAATGCAGACAACAATAGGACTTGTAACTTCCGGTTTTCTTGCAGACCCATTGCAATTAATGGTTCCGCATACGGTCCACCAAAAAAATGGAACGGACACAGAATGAAAATACGTTTGTGTGCATGGGCCCTAAGGCTGTAGTTTTCCCCCATAGTAGTCAATATAGAAACCTGTGGTGTAACAGTGACTAAAAAGGCATGCCTCATAGTTTTTCTTATATATATATATATATATATATATATATATATATATATATATATATATATATTTTTTTTTTTAAAGTGTTTGTGCTATAAATATTAAACCTTGTGCATGGGATTTCATAAAATCCTCTTCGCTATAGAGGGACATCTGGCTTTTTTTTGTCCAATTATTCAGCTGCAAAACTGTACCCTTACCATGTAGTAGCTTGACTGAATGATTCCCTGCTTTATGCATGTGTATCGCATCGAGGGGTGTTGTAGTGCCAATCAATGACCACAAAGCACCTTCAGAGGAGAAGACACAATCTGGACTTTGCTCATAAATCTTTGCAGATAACTAAAATGAAGCTGTGCATCTCCATTAGAGCTGTATGTACTTGACTTAGCTAAGTAAAGAAACATTTGAGGTTAGTGAAGATTTAAAAGCATTAGTGTTAAAATAAACAGCCACACGCCCTAAGAATAAAAAAGATCACTACAGTAACATCAAATTACTATGATTCTGCAAATTAAAAATAAGACTTCCTTCCTATGGGGCAGATGCAGCGAGATGGCTTTAGAAGGGTCCCATTCTGTCCATCTATTACTAGAGCCTGAATACATTTAAAGATACAAATTTTGCTTCCAATATGACTTGCACAGACAGAGCTCTCTACAGTACATGTTTGGAAAGGATACAGACCTCCTTTTCAAAGACTTTGGCCTGATTAAGTATTCATAGCTTTTGTCCATTATTTTTGTCTCTGTTGGCTTAGCTGGGTCCAGAGTGTCTTTTAAAAGGACAATTATATACAGCAAATACTTGGTGTATATATTTTGCTTTAATTAGAGGCCTTTTGAGCCAGAATTTAAGATTTTTGCTTAAAAAAGCAATTATTTATAACACAAAACTGAGAGAAAAACCCACTTTGGTTTCATTATAATGTGGAAAAAAAAAGTACGCACAATCCTTTCGCCCATCTCCACTTTTATAAGTTTGGTTCAATGCTGAATTTTGAGTTTCAGAACATACACACAATTTTAGTGAAAGGGTTGTGCTCCTCTCCTTTGGAGGGGGGGGGGTTAATCCCCCCCCCCTTCACTTTGGAAGACCTGTAAAAGAATGAATACTTTCCTGCTTTCTGGTCCTGGCTCCCGACTCCTTCTCTTCCCGACCTCTGCTCTTCCACTCGGCTCCCAGAGTGTAAGCTTCCATTTTGACACTGCTGCAGCCAATTGTTTACCACCCCTCTTGCATCACATGACTATTTGGCAGGATACAAGGGGAGCAGGTAAGTGCTGCGACCAGCAGTTAGTTGCAGAGTGTCGAAACTGAAGTTTATATCCTGGGAGCTGAGTAGAAAAACCAAAGCTGCGATGAGAGAGAGTTGGGAGCCAACATCATGAAGCTTCCTTTTGTAGGGCTGCCCCCCTAGTTATTTACTCTTGATCAATGAGTTAGGCAAAATTTGTTATGCTAAATTTTGTCATTGTATCATTCTCACTTATGGCACTGTCATACAGAAAACCAACCTTCATAGACCGATCATGCACAAGTCCTTCAAAAAGTGAACATTTGAAATCTCAATAGACACCAGCCTCGTAAACGGTATAGTAAAGGAGCTATGCCAAAATTTGAAGTTATCCCCTATCCAAAGGGGGCTGGAGTATTAAGGCAATAGGCCATGCCAGGTGGCATAGGGTCAATATGGTTAACTGCAATGAAACATTAGAATCCAATATAAGCACATATTTCTAGGGGCTTGACAAGCCAGGTCTCCTTTTCTCAAGCACCTTCCTATAAGGGAGGCACCATATATACCCTAGGAAATGCTCCCATAAGCTAAGGACAGAATGTCCATTGTGCACACTGTCCATTAAAAGTTAGGAAGAGCATGTGCCCTATGGAGCGCGCACCAGCCAGAGCAAGGGTAAGGAGGAGGAGAAGGCAGCATGGTGTAGAGGGAGGGGTGAGTACTCTGGAGGCCATGCCACAGGGAGATAGGGGATGTTGGTGAAAATGGACTGCCAACATTATAAAACACCTCTAGGCATGTAAGGATTATTTCACACACATGCAAAGTAATGAAGTGTTGCATCTAATGATCTGATCTCCGCAGTCATCTGACTCCCCCAAAATGATGTTTTAGAATGAGTTGAAGCAGAGAGTAAATGAGCAGCTGATAAATGAACAGCTTAGGCTACTTTCACACTAGTGCTTCTATTTTCTGGTATTGAGATCCGTCATAGGATCTCAATACCGGAGAAAAACATTTTAGTTTTGTCTTCATTCATTGTCAATGAGGCCAAAACGTAACTGAACAGAACGGAATGCTCCAAAATGTATTCCATTCCGTTTTATTGCGTTCCCATACCGGAGAGCAAACCATGGAAAGCTGCTGTTTTCTTTTCGTCTTGGGATGCGGAGCAAAACTGATCCAGCATGACCCACAGTGCAAGTCAATGGTGCCGTTTTCTCTGACACAATCTGTCACAATAGAAAATTAATCTGACCACTATTGACTTTCAATGGTGTTAATGACGGATACGTCTTGGCTATGTTAAAGATAATGAAACTGGATATGTTCATAATGGGTGCAGACGGTTGTATTATTAGTAACGGAAGGGTTTTTGCTGATCCCTGCAAAAACGTTAGTGTGTAGAGATGAGCGAACACCTGGATGTTCGGGTTCGAGAGGTTCGGCCGAACTTCCGGAAAATGTCCGGGTTCGTGATCCGAACTCAACCCGAACTTCATCCCGAACCCGAACCCCATAGAAGTCAATGGGGACCCGAACTTTTGGGCACTAAAAAGGCTGTAAAAGACACCCAGAGGGATAATATACCGCAATAAACGCATTGCGATTACAACTTTGAGCTAACGATCACCATGGGAACGCCTCCTTCAGTAGAATGTACTGTCGGATCTGAGAATTAAGTTGAAATGCAATGCGATTCTATATATTTGCTTAATCGCATTATGATTTAACTTAGCATTGCTAATAATTCCATTCATATCGTTAACTTACTGAGTCAGTAAGTTAACGAATATGGATGGAATTATTTAGCAATGCTAAGTTGAAACGGCAATGCGATTAAGCAAATACATAAGAATCGCATTGCGATTCCAACTTTTTAGTACTCAACTTTTAAAATCGTACACCACTTTAAGTTCCAAAGTTGCAATCGCGTTCGAATAGAACGTAAAGCTGTCTCTTAGTCAGTTTTAGTATTGGTGTGCTGTAATAGAAGTTACATTCGTACGCGAATATAACTTAGAGCAATACAGTCAACTTTACACTGTTAGTTTTATTATCGCGATAATACAACTATTCAAGAATTGTGTACGTGCGTCTGTACGTGTGTGCGTTACTCGGACACTATTCTATTTTGCCAGCCACAGCTGAAACCACTGATTTATGGTATTGCTATTTTGGCAATTGAATTTAACCCCAGAAAATAATCTATCCTTTGCCAGACAGCAGACTGTATTATACTTGTCTAGCCAAAGCTGGAACACCAGATTTAGGGGATTGGTATTTGGGCAATTGTATTTAACCCCTTAATAAAATATAGAAATTTCTTTCCTGAGTTTCTAGGGGTGACAATTAGCACAGCCAAGCCCCTGATGTAGGATATAGCAAAAAAAAAAAACTAGTATTGATGGATTGATGGACTTGGTGGCAGCTTCTTCTGGCGCACCACAAGTCACAAAATGGCCGCCGATCAACCCAGAAAATAAGTGACAGAAAAACGCTCTGTGCAGCCTAAAAACCAGCGAGCAAGTAACTAGCAGAAGTTCAATGATTCTCAGCTGTAAATCGATCCGTTCATTAGGTGCTGTTGCTGACTTTAACCTGCCTAATCTCGCCCTGACAGAAGCTGAGTCCTCTCCCTACACTAATCAGAGCAGTGTGACGTGCGGGCGCCACGTGACTCCAGCTTAAATAGAGGCTGGGTCACATGCTGCACTTGGCTAATCACAGCCATGCCATTAGTAGGCATGGCTGTGATGGGCTCTTAGGGCAAGAAGTAAAACGCTAGCTGATTGGCTGCTGTGCAGCCCTTCAGAAAGCGGGAAGTAATCGACGAACACCGAACCCGAACCCGAACTTTTTTGAAAATATTCGGGTCCGTGTCCCGAACACCCCAAAATTCGGTACGAACCCGAACGATGCTCGAACTGTTCGCTTAACACTATTAGTGTGTGAATGTAGCCTTAGACCAAATACCAAGTTCACATTTCAGTTATTTGATCAGTTATTTTCATCAGTTATTTTGAGCCAAAGCCAGTAGTGAAGCCTATTCAGAGATGAGGTATAATTAACACATTTGCATCTATTCTGTTTTTTTTTTATTTTTTATTTTTTTTATTTTTTTACCCACACCTTGTTTTGGCTCACAGTAAGGCCTCATGCACACAACCGCATATATTTTGCGGTCCGCAAAAACAGATATGCAAAAAATACGGATGAAGTCCATGGGACGTTCCGTATTTTGCTGAACGGAAAAGCTGGCCCCCTACTAGAACAGTACTATCCTTTTCCGTAATGCGGACAATAATAAGACATGTTCTATTTTTTTGTGGAACAGAAATACGGACACACGGCATGCACAAGGAGTACCTCCTGTGTTTGTTTGTTTTTTGCTGACTTATTGAAATTAATGGTTCCACATATGGTCCAGAAAAAAAACCTGAATTGACATGGAAAGAAAACGCGTTCGTTTGCATGAGGCCTAACTGATCGAAATAACTGACCAAATAACTGAAGTGTGAACTCAGCCTTATATGAGAACTTTATCCAAGAATGTTAAAAAAGTATAGCAGTTTATCTCATAATGTCAGCTGAAAGAATCCCAAGAGAGTGAAATAATGTTATCAAAGGCTGGCCACTTTGAAGAACCTAAATATAAATTGGGTTTTATTTGTTTAGCCCTGATGACCAGAGTGCTTTGGTTTTAAATGATCAGACACTTTTTAGTCACTTTGTGCATATAATCTCTAATAAGCTCTATAAGCTCTAACATCCTACAAAAATATATGCTGTTTTACTGTGACACGTGGGCAATGTTTCCTTTTGTAGTTAGTCACTGGGGCGGTTGGGGGTTTGAGTAATTTTACCTCCTAATTGGATGATCCAAATACATATTGCTCTATCTTACCAAATAGTTTTCCAATATTAGCTAGGGTAGTTAGTGGGTTCACATTTCTGGGGTCTAAGACAGAGAAGAAATGAATGTCTGCAACCCTGGTGGTCTAGGGAAGAGAGAAATATTGCTGAATACCCAGGATCCAGTGGGTTAATCTCCCCCCATGCGCTATGATTGTCCCTGTAGCAGGAAGTCTGAGACAAGAATGGACAACCTCCCCCATCCTTAAATACTTCTTCCTATGTCCCCCTGTGTTATACAGACTGCTCCACGGGCCCACTTTTGCTGCACAGACTGTTCCCAAAGTACCCCTATTACACAGACGAGCGTCCCAGGCCCCTCTTCCATTACACAAACTGCTCTGTATGCCCCCTTTTACACAGACCTCTCACCATGCCTCCCTCCCCAAGACTTCTGTACATGGACCTCCATGTCACACAGACTGCTTGTTATGTCACACTCTCTCCACTAATTAGCAGTAACTCCACCATCCATAGCAGGAAGCTGAATATTGATCATTTATCTTCTTGTGTCCTCCCTGCATTCATGGTAGGAAAAGAACAGGGAAGGGATAGAGAGGACTGTGCAGCAGTGTTTGAATAGCCACACAGTTCTCTCTATAATTGGTAAGACAATTTCTCTGACACTCTGCCAGATCATTAATAATTAAAAATCTTAAAGAGGACCTTTTACCTCTCCTGACGTGTCTGTCTTAGTAACTCCGTCCATTTCCCATGTAACAACAATTCTAGAACATCTATTCTTATGACTCTATGTTGTAGCATTCCTTTGTAAACTTCTAGCAGGAATAACAAATAAATTGCAGTAAAGGTACTGCTGGGGGTTACCAGTAGCTGGTGTGTCTGACTCTGTCCAATCAGTGAGCCCTGGGGGAGTGCAGTTGAGTCAGTTCCATAGCTGGAGGACAACAATGCAAATTTTTGGCCTGCACCAACCAACATCAAATAAATAGCGAAAATTATTAAAATTCCTTTTGTGCTAGGACATCGCTTGGATGACTTTACTATTAGTAAAGTTGTGTTGAGAATAGAAATAGTACATTATAGTAGTACAGTGTAGAGTATGTCTTAGTCTCGCACAGGTCAGTAAAACCTTGAGAAACATTTTCATAACAATGGATAACGTTTTGACAAATACTTAAAGGAAATGTTACCATTTTTTTCTATACATACATCAGGAAAAGAGCATGACCGATATGCACCGATATGCACAGTGTATAATGGAACCAATGTATGAAAACAAGTCTTTTTGGAAATCTTACCTTTATAAAATGATATTGGAAATAGTTGTTGACTACAATTTTCATTACAAGGAGACGTTATTCTAGTCAGCGTGAAAACAAGATATTTTAAGATTGGTGCTGATCATCATTGACAATAACAAGTATATTTTTGTATATAACACACAATGGGATTCATGTAGCGGCAAGAAGTAAAACCCTTCCTGTGAAGACTCTAAGGCCTCTTTTACACATGACGCCCGGATAAGAGGCGGGTGCGTTGTGGGAATATGCGCATTTTTCCCGCGCGGGTGCAAATGTTTGTAATGCGTTTTGCACGCGCGTGAGAAAAATCGCCATGTTTGGTACCCAGACCCGAAGCCGGACTTCATCACTGAAGTCCGGTTTCGGGTCTTCTGGAGAATGTATTTTCCCTTATAACCATGTTATAAGGGGAAATAATAGCATTCTTAATAAAGAATGCATAGTAAAATGAAGTGGAAGGGGTTAAAAATAATAAAAGTTAACTCACCTTAGCCACTTGATCGCGTAGTTGCGATCTGTCCTCTCTTTCCTGCATTAGCTAAGAACTAAAGGACCTGTGATGACGTCACATCACATGGTAAGATGGACCATGTGATTAGACCATGTGATGTGACGTCATCACAGGTCCTTTAGTTCTTAGCTGATGCTGGGAAAGAGAGGAGAGATCGCAACTACGCGATCAAGTGGCTAAAGTAAGTTAACTTTTATTATTTTTAACCCCTTCCACTTCATTTAACAATGCATTCTTTATTAAGAATGCTATTATTTCCCCTTATAACCATGTTATAAGGGAAAATAATAAAGATCGGGTCCCGTTGCTAAGCAACCATGCGGGAAAATCGCAACGCATCCGCACTTGCTTGCGGATGCCTGCGATTTTCCCGCAGCCCCATTAACTTCTATGGGGCCTGCGTTGCGTGAAAAACGCACAATATAGAGCATGCTGCGATTTTCACGCAACGCAGAAGTGATGCGTGAAAATCACCGCTTATGTGCACAGCGCCATAGAAATGGGTCCGGATTCAGTGCGAGTGCAATGCGTCCTCCTCACGCATTGCACCCGCGCGGAAAACTCGCCCGTGTGAAAGGGGCCTAACTATTACCTCCACTGGGATCTTTTCCGCCTGTTTGGTAAAATTATGGACCACAAATATGTGAGAATAAATCTGCATACAGAACCCACCATTCCTACCATGTAGTCCAGTCCAACTTTTTGTTAAAAGGTCGCAGTAGTGCCGCAGCCTTCGCTCAGCTCAACAAGCACAGTGCAGTACATTGTATAGCAGCTCAGAATGCACTTCAATGGTGGTGAGCTGTGTCTAGGCCATATGACCAATGAATGTACGTGACGTTACATGGCCTAGGAAAAGCTGAGAAAAGGCCAGAGGATAAGTCATCAGTGAAAAAAAAAATGTTTTAGAAAACCCCTTTAATTGTAAATACAGCATGTGATATATTTCAGCCAAATAATCAATGGTTTACCCTATAAATGGACAATAGATTTAGTTTTTTTCCTGCATGTGTAATAGATATATGATTTGGCAATCTGTAAGAAGACAGCAAGTGCAAGCCAAGCTGTTAACGTGCTACCAAACCAGAACCCTTGTTTTTACACCTTCTATTTAATGCAAGTTAACAGTGGACAGATACTTTCTCAAGTTAGAGAAACTGCTGAAGAGGTGAGAAAAGTTTCTCAGAGGCCAAAAGGACAGGTCTGGTGTAAGGAACAAGGGCCAAAATAAGTATAAAACAAAATATAAAACCTCTTCCTGGATTAGGGGGGAGGGGGAAAATATCAACGAGCGGGAAATTGCATAAGCAAAATACATTGGTGAAAGAACAAAGAGCATACTTTTTTAGATGCTGCAGCTACATGCATAATTAATAATTATGTTACTGTAATGGGATGCCTTGTCCAATCTAATAACTTTTTTCAAAGAGCAAATGTTCTGGTAAATTAACCCTTTCCTGGCGTGACAATTTTCCATTTTGCTGTTTTTCGTTTTTCGCTCCCCGCCTTCCCAGAGCTGTAATTTTTCTGATCACAAAACCATATGAGGTCTTGTTTTTTGCAGGACAAGTTGAACTTTCTAATGCCACAATTTAATGTTACATAGGATGTGTCGGGAAGTGGGAAAAAAATTCCAAATGGGGTGGAATTGGGAACAAAAAAACACAAATTTTTTACGGTGCTCATTATGCAGTGTGTATAGTGTTACTTGTGTTTTAATACTGTGAAAAAAATTAAAACTTTGGAAAAATAGATTTTATTCTTTTCATCGCTATTCTGAACCTCATAACTTTTTTATTGTGAGATGTGCGGGGACTCACTTTTTGCAGGGCAATCAGTCGTTTTTTTGTAATACCATTTTGGGTTGTGTATGACTTTTTGATCACTCAATCAATCCATATTTTGGGGAGATAAAGTGATGGAAAAACTGCAAATTGGCCATTATTTACTTTTTGTAAATAACCAGATTGCAACTTGTGCAGAATAATGGAAAATGGTCCATTATTCTGTACTGCAATCACTGTCACAGTTCAGTGCTGTCACCTAGTGACCTGAATTGGGATATACTAATAATGAGCCTGGAAGCCTGGTACAGGTTCAGGCTCATTATTACAACAGCGCGCTTTCCCTGATCTCCGTGCTTCTGATTTTTAGCTCTGTCAGATGCTGTGGTCACATTTGACAGTGGCATCTGAGGGGTTAAATATCCACAGTCAGTGTTACCGCCAATTGCAGTCATTATCCAATGGTGCCTGCTGTATGAAACAGCAGTCATCTGAAGCGAAGAGGGCGCCATCTTCAAGGAACTGACATGCACCATACATGTACGGTGGATGTCTGAAAGGGGTTAAAAAGATATTCTTTATTTTTTTTTTTGTATGGAATGTTCCTACATAGTCATCTTTCCTGGCCCTGTCACTCATGTAGGGGGTGGGGCCTGGCAGAGGAAGCAGGAAGAGCAAAGGTGCAACGATTTCCTTGGCCCGACCCTTGGTGCACTTAACTGCTCATTTGTATATAGATTCAAAATACCTTTCACTTAGACATCCATTGCTTCACTCTGGAGTAAAAGTATCATTACATTCAGTTGAGCCCTACAAGACATTGTGCCTGGTTTAACAATGCATTTCCTGGTAACAGATTCCCATTTACTCTGTAGATCCATTACTTTTGGTAAAGTCTCTGACCACCAATATTAGGTCTGAAGGCTTTGTCAAACGAACCATCTGCTGTATCATTAACTGTGTGGTCATACCTATATTTTCATATTGTAATTGAAAATGAATGAAAAATGGATGTAAAAGTAAAGTCTACTATAGTAACACTCCTCAGTTCTGTTATACGCATTCTATACAGGCTGTTTTTTCCCTTTTCTCTTTCCCTCTTGTAATGTTTAAGGTGCTGACATTGACAATCAAGACAGTCGAGGAGTTTCTAATTTTGGAGCCCACTCGAAGATAATTTTATATAATGTTTGCACAGTAGATAATATTAGGAACCATTTGTATACTAGTGGTTTCTGGTCCTTACATTAGCAATTCATTGTGATACCATATTGCAGGCGTTAATATGTATATAAAAATGATGCTTTATGTTATTGGGGTCTTCTATTCTGTCAAGTTGTTAATGATTCTTTCAGCCATTTGTTATACTCCTTTCACACTTCTATTTAAACTATATTAAGTGTATGTAGTAGGAAAGCTCCTGGCACAAAAGCTGAATGCATCCATAGGGAATCATTGGGTATAAACCAAAAGATTGTCCGTATTTGCAGCATTTTCTATACAAACTCTGAAGGCCCATAGCAGTGATGCCTAGTTGGCAGAAAGTTATAACCCATTGGTAATTGAAATCTTTGGGTCAAGTAAAGCCTCAAAACTCATGGAAAAAAAAGATTCCCCCCCCCCCCCCCCCGCTAGACTCTATTTAGTAAAAATACATCTCAATAAATTTTGCAATATACCGTATACAGGGGCATCAGTAATTAAATTCAAAAAGTGAAACTGTATTATCTAGATTCATTACACACAGAGTGATCTATTTCAAGCGTGTATTTCTTTTAATGTTGGCTTACAGCAAATGAAAACCCAAAAGTCAGTATCTCCAAAAATTAGAATATTTATTATATAAGACCAATTAAAAAGAATGATTTTGGATACAAAAATGTTGGCCTACTGAAAAGTCTGTACAGTGTATGCAGTCAATACTTGGTCAGGGCTTCTTTTGCATAATAAGACACACCTTGGTTTTAGAGGGGGACAATAAGAAAAAAATATTTTTCATTACACCTCAGGACAGAACACCTGTCAGACCCCTAATGGTAATCAGACCTCAGCTGACAGCCCCAATAAGGCCCCAATAAGACCTCATATAAGACCCTCAATCAGACCTCAGCTCAGACCCCAATGTGAATGACCCCCAATTAGACCTCAGATAAGAGTCCCATGCCTCATATCAGCCCCCCAGTAGCCTCATATCAGCCCCCCAGTAGCCTCATATCAGCCCCCCAGTAGCCTCATATCAGCCCCCCCAGTAGCCTCATATCAGCCCCCCAGTAGCCTCATTTCAGCCCCCAGCAGTGTTTAAGCCCCCATAAGCCTCATATGAGTCAAAACAAAAAAAAAAACACTTGCCTCTCCTGCACGCCGACTCTCCTGCACGCCGACACTCCTCACTCTCAGCGCGATCCTCTTCATCTTGCCGCCGGCTGTGCTAGGAAGGCTGCACACAGCGTAAGATCACACAGCGCAGTCACGATGTGCGCAGCCTTTACAGCCGACAGCCGAGCACCACGAAGCCTTCACCACTTCCCGTTCTTCCGGTACTAGTGAGTGCATCCATAATGGAAGAGCTCATTAGTATTCGCCCCATAAGACGCAGGGGCATTTTCCCCCCACTTTTTTTTTGGGGGGCAAAAATACGGTAACTGCATCAATGCAGCGTTGCCTGGAGGCGATCAGCCTGTGGAACTGCTGAGGTGTTATTGAAGCCCAGGTTGCTTTGAAAGTGGCCTTCAGCTTGTCTGCATTGTTGGATCTGGTGTCTCTCATCCACCTCTTGACAATACCCCTTAGATTGTCTATGGGTTTTAGATCAGAGGTGAGTTTGCTGGCCAATCAAGTACAATGATACTGTGGTTATTAAACTAGGTGTTGGTACTTTTGGCAGTGTGGGCAGGTGCAAGGTCTTGCTGGAAAATGAAATCTGCATCCCCATAAAGCTTGTTAGCAGAGGAAAACATGAAGTGCTCTAAAGTTTCCTGGTAGACGGCTGCACTGACTTTGGACTTGGTATAAAACCGTGGACCAACACCAGGAGATTACATGGCTCCCCAAACCATCACTGACAGTGGAAACTTCACACTGGACCTTAAACAACTAAGACTTATGTGCCTCGTCATTCAGACCCTGGGACCTTGATTTTTAAATGAAATGAAAAATTTGCTTTCATCTGAAAACAGGACTTTGGACCACTGAGCAACAGTCTAGACGTTTTTCTCCTTAGCCCATGTAAAATGTCTTTAGGTCATGAGAAGCTTGACCAAGGAATGTGACAGTTGTACACCATGATCAGGATATGTGTGTGGTAGCCCTTGAAGCACTGACTCCAGCCAGAGTCCACTCCTTGTCAATATCCCCAAAATTCTTGAATTACCTTTTCTTGACAATCCTTCCAAGGCTGTGGTTATCCTTGTTGCTTGTGCACCTTTTTCTTCCACACTTTTTCCTTCCAATCAACTATCCCTTAATATGCTTAGATACAGATATACTGTAGACCATTTAGGAAACCTTTTGCAGGTGTTTTGTGTTATTAGAGTGTACTTTTGTACAATATTCTATTTATCTGAGATACTGACTTTTGGGTTTTAATTTCTGAAAAGGGGGAATATCAAGAAAGGGGTGGGCCATAACCACTGGCATATTTATCTTCTTTTACACCAGTTTTCTGGTGAAAAAGTAAACTGAAATATACTACAGCTAGAGGCTGGCATAGATTTCAATTTAGGCAGATGGACTGCCGGAGCTGCGCTTAATTTATGACGAGGCTCCCTCCACATCATAAATTAGGCTCAGCAGTGCACAGGGATATCATAGATTGGTGTAAAGTGCTGGTATATGATAAATTCCCACGTTTGTCTTTCATGGATAATATCTGCACAATATCTGTCTTATATTTCCAAAAGTAACCAACTCGTTTTTTTAACCCCCACCCCCCGAAGATATGGGATGTAGAACTGGAAAGATCTGCTGAAGCGTGGGCTGCAACCTGTCTATGGGAACATGGTCCTGCAAATTTGCTTCCGTCAATTGGACAGAATTTGGGTGCCCATTGGGGAAGGTAAGACAAGAATCGCTCAGTTTAAAAAAAAAAAAAAAAACGTAATTTCATTATGTTGAAAAGTAAGACCCTTTCTGTACTTCCTTAAAAGATACAGGCCACCCACTTACCACGTCCAGGCATGGTATGATGAAGTCAGAGATTACACGTTTCCATATCCACAAGAATGTAACCCTTACTGTCCATTCAGGTGTTCCGGCCCTGTATGTACTCATTATACACAGGTATGTTTTAGATCAACCACGATTAATGTAACTTACATAGAGAATCTTTGAACTTGAAGCACATTCAATGCCCATTCACTGTATATCATTACTAGTGCACAGTAACAAAGTTAAAAAAAATGCTGTATACAGAGGGTTCCCCGTTGGCTGATATCCTATTTTTCAGGGTTCTATACACTGATGACCTATCCTTTGTCCTGGTCAGTGGTGTGTGTCCATAAACAGTCAAAGTCTACCACAACATGGCATGGCCAAGAGTGGCAAGATCTGCTCGCCCATGCAAGGGCATTATGCCATAGCGGGATTCAATTAACTCATTAGAAACCGTTTATTCAGTTTTCACTGTTAACGGACATGTGGTTTTGCAGGCTACCACTCAGCTATGAACAATGAACCCTGAATAAACAGTTTCTAATGAGTTAATTGAATATCTCTGTGGCTTGCATGTCTGAGCCGTTCTTGCCATGCGGCCACATCCTAAGGCTGTAATAAGGTTCCTTTTATGCATATAGATGGCCTGTAAGAACTGCTCATCAATGATGTAGCAAGTTAATAGGTGCTAATTTACTATAAATATATATGTCATTCTTGAATCCAAGTGAGAGAGAGAAATAAAAAAAAAACAGCACTGCCCTATTCCAAAACACTTAAGCAATAAAAAAACATAACCTTGACACGTTTCGGGAACCCAGGCTCTTTGTCAAAAGAAAGGCATGATCATGAAAAACTGGAGTTAAAATACATGTTAGAAAATAGATTTACCTATCAAGAGAAGACACGTCATCAACAGGTGGGAGTAAACCTGATGTTAAATTAGTTCCAGGGTAACAGGCATCTGTGGATGGAATATGCTGATCAATTGTTGAAGCAAAAGTAAATAGAACACTGTTCAGACACACACAGGATGCAATATCAACACCATTGAAAAGATACTAGAAATAAAGATGGTAAGTTAATAGATGCATAATTTCAAACCTCAATAATAATAAATATCATCCTGTCTCCTATTTAAACCTGTTGGAAATCTAGTCTCAAGCCTAAAAATCCAAAGGTTTCCCTTGCCAAGAGCTTTTTCCGGTGATCGCCCCCTTTGTATGGTTTAAATACCCTTTTAATTCCGCAGAAGGTGAAAAAAAGATAAATCACCCCCGTGGACATCAAAAAAATGTTGAGAAACTGCAGAGGCGTTCAATGCCTTTTCATTGTTTGCATCTGATAAATATTTCCGAATCCTCGTTTTTAAGGTATTAGTAGTGCATCCCACATACTGCAGTCTACAAGAGGTGCAGCAGATGAGGTACACAACGTATTTCGTATTGCAATTAATATAAGAGGATATCTTATAACTGATGTTAGCGATATATGATGAAAAGGTTTTCGGTGTTGCAAAACAGGCAAATTTTGTGTCCACACCTATAAAATCCTTTCGATTTCAAGCAAGTGCATTATGGTTTTTCAGAGAGGAAAATGCTAGGGGAAAGTATGGAACCTACAGTAAGGGCCCTTTTAGCAACACCTTTAATACCCCCCTGTAAAATTCTTGAAAAAGTATGGGAATATATTTATTTTTGATGTTGATAACCTGTCTGTACTTCAAGCTATATACTGTAGAAAAAACAACACCTTTCTTTTAAGGGCTGGCTCATACGTGTACTCCTAGAAGATGAAGCCAACAAGTCCCTCCTCCTAGTTCAGGAGGCATATTCAATTCCTTGATCCAATGACTAGGTGGGATATCTTCTCGCTAAAAAAACGACTAGATTCTTTGGCATTCACTCTGAAAAGTCGCATCATCTGAACAGTTATGTCTAGACCTTATAAACTCACCCTTCGGAATAATTTTAATAAATTGTAGCGGATGACAAGACTTCACATGTAGTGAAGAATTACCCGCAGTAGGTTTAGTGTAAGTGGCAGAAACAATATCATGATTATATGCAGTAAGCGACAAATCCAAAAAATTTACATTCGTTGTGTCATAATTTAAAGTGAAACTCACGTTACAATCGTTTTTATTGATAAGGTTCCAAAAGAAAGGTTGTCTACTTGGCAACCCCCCTCCCCCCAAATATAACGAGGAGGTCATCTATAAGGCTTCATTCACACGACCGTGAATGTGTCCGCATCTGTTCCGCAATTCTGCGGAACGGGTGCGGACCCATTCACTGTCTATGGGGCCGGACAAGGTGCGGAGAGCACACTATGTGCTCTCCGCTTCAGCATTTGTGGAGCGCGCCCCCGAACTTCCGGTCCGCGTCTCTGCAAAACATAGAACATGTCCTATTCTTGTCCGCAGCTTGCGGATCCATAATACACTATGGTCGTGTGAATGTAGCCTAAATCTTGCCATACCATATTGGGTGTGGTGAGAAAAGATTATCTTCTGAAAAAAATATAAGACTCCTCCGTCCTTTGGCCCCCATAGATTCGCCTTGCACCTGTAAGAAGAACTCTATCAAAAACAAAATAATTGTGTTTCAGCAAAACATTTATTGATGACAAAATAAACAGTTTTAGCTCATTATTGTAAGAACTGTAACTGTTCAGGTGATGCGACAGAGCCTGTAGTGACAATTTATGCAGTATGCTGGAATACAGAGAGGCAACATCACAAGTTACCCAATAATAACTGGATTTCCACTGAATGCTCTGAAGAGACTGCAAAACATGCTGGCTATCACGGAGATAACCTGGGGCCTGTACTGAATAGTGTTGAGCGCGAATATTCGAATAGCAAATTTTAATCTCTAATATCGTGAATTTTTAGAATACAGTGCTATATATTTGTAATTTCTAATATTCGTAATTTTTTTCCATCTGAACACATGATTCCTCCCTATTTCTTGCTTGTGGGCCAATGAGAAGGCAGCAGTGTCAAGTTCACAACAATACTTAGTGCACCAATCAGTAATAGGTAGCCAGACCTGCTAAAATGGGAAGTTGCATGTAGTGCAAAAATCACGATCGTGAAAATTTGCAATCGCGAATATATTGGAGCACTCTATCTGCATATAAAGCTATTGTAATGTTCTGCCGTGCCAACCATTTTCTCCAGTCTCAGGATAAACTCTGGAAACTTCTAGCAGGCTGAAAATTGTAGCCAAAGTGACCCACGCCTGTATTTTGCGTTATGAATTGGCATTATGCGATTTTTACACTGCCAATTTTTCAAATACGAATATTTGCGAATATATGACAAATATTCTACCACATATTCGTGAAATATCGCAAATTTGAATATTGACCCTGCCGCTCATTACTAGTACTAAAGGATGCAAGATCTGATCCACCCACTGACCTAGTCTTTCATTCAAAGAGCCTATGGCCTCTTTCACACGGGCGTCACGTTTGACGCCCGGATAAGAGGCGGGTGCGTTGCGGGAAAAAGCGCGATTTTTCCATGCAAATGTAAAGTGTTTAAATGTGTTTTGCACGCGTGTGGGAAAAATTGGCATGTTTGGTACCCAGACCCGAACCTGGACTTCATCACTGAAGTCCGGTTTTGGGTTGAGTATTCTGTAGATTTTATTATTTTCCCTTAAAATGGTTATAAGGGAAAATAATAGCATTCTCAATACAGAATGCTTAGTAAAATGTGGATGGAGGGGTTAAAAATAAAAAAAAACGAACCATTGTGATACATTAGGTAATCCTCCTATGTGTCTGACGGATCGGTAGGTCAGGGATTAACCAGGGCCCGTTAGTCCAGGTTCGAGGACGGGGAATCTCCACCATCAGGAGTTGTCCCCGGGCATAGGGCTAACCTAGGGTCAATCTTAGGCCCCTTTCACACGGGCGAGTTTTCCGCGCAGGTGCAATGTGTAAGGAGGACGCATTGCACCCGCACTGAATCCAGACCCATTCATTTCTATGGGGCTGTGCACATGAGCTGTGATTTTCACACATCACTTCTGTGTTGCGTGAAAATCGCAGCATGCTCCAGTTTCTGCGTTTTCCACGCAACGCAGGCCCCATAGAAGTGAATGGGGCTGCGGGAAAATCGCAAGCATCCGCAAGCAAGTGCGGATGCGTTGCGATTTTCCCGCATGGTTGCTTAGCAACGGGACCCTATCTCTATTATTTTCCCTTATAACATGGTTATAAGGGTAAATAATAGCATTCTTAATAAAGAATGCATTGTTAAATGAAGAGGAAGGGGTTAAAAATAATAAAAGTTAACTTACCTTAGCCACTTGATCGCGTAGTCGCGATCTCTTCTCTCTTTCCCGGCATCATTTAACCCCTTAAGGACACGGCCCTATTTCACCTTAAGGACCAGGCCATTTTTTGGAAATCTGACCAGTGTCACTTTATGTGGTGATAACTTTAAAACGCTTTTACTTATCCAGGCCATTCTGAGATTGTTTTTTTGTCACATATTGTATTTCATGACAGTGGTAAAATAAAGTCGAAAAATTTCATTTTTATTTATAAAAAAATACCAAATTTACCAAAAATTTTGAAAAATTTACAATTTTCCAAGTTTCAATTTCTCTACTTCTAGAATACATAGTAATACTGCCAAAAAAAGTTATTGATTTACATTCCCATATGTCTACTCCATGTATCGATTATTTTGGGAATGCCATTTCATTTTTTGGGGACATTACAAGGCTTAGAAGTTTAGAAGCAAATCTTGACATTTTTCAGAAATTTTCAAAACCCACTTTTTAGGGACCAGTTCAGGTCTGAAGTCACTTTGCGAGGCTTACATAATAGAAACCACCCAAAAATGACCCCATTCTAGAAACTACACCCCTGAAGGTACTCAAAACTGATTTTACAAACGTCATTAACCCTTTGTTTTCCACAAGAGTTAATGGCAAATAAAGATAACATTTCTGAATTTCGATTTTTGGAAAATTTTTGATTTTAATCCATTTTTCCAGTAACAAAGCAAGGGTTAACAGCCAAACAAAACTCAATATTTATTGCCCCGATTCTGTAGTTTGCAGAAACACCCCATATGTGGTCCTAAACTACTGTATGGCCAAACGGCAGGGCGCAGAAGGAAAGGAACGCCATATGGGTTTTGGAAGGCGGATTTTGCTGGACTGGATTTTTGACACCATGTCCCATTTGAAGCCCCCGATGCACCCCTAGAGTAGAAACTCCATAAAAGTGACTCCATCTAAGAAACTACACCCCTGAAGGTATTCAAAACTGATTTTACAAACTTTGTTAACCCTTTAGGTGTTCCACAAGAGTTATTGGCAAATGGAGATGAAATTTCAGAATTTCAATTTTTTGTTACCTTGCCTCAAAAAATGTGTAATATAGAGCAACTAAAAATCATATTTACCCTAAAATAGTACCAACAAAACTGACACCTTATCCCGTAGTTTCAAAAATGGGGTCACTTTTTTGGAGTTTCTACTGTAGGGGTGCATCGAGGGGCTTCAAATGGGACATAGTCTCAAAAAAACAGTCCAGCAAAATCCGCCTTCCAAAACCATATGGCGTTCCCTTCCTTCTACGCCCTGTCGTTTGGCCATACAGTAGTTTACAACCACATATGGGGTGTTTCTGAAAACTACAGAATCAGGGCAATAAATATTGAGTTTTGTTTGGCTGTTAACCCTTGCTTTGTTACTGGAAAAATGGATTAAAATGGATAATTTGCAAAAAAAATAGCTGTTTTGGGACAGTTTTGTATTTTTTGTTATTTACATAGTTGAACTGACAGGTTAGATTGTGTGCTATTTCTATAGAGCAGGTTGTTACGGATGCGACAATACCAAATATGACTACTTTTTGGGGTTTTTTGTTTCAGTTTTACATAATAAAGCATTTTTGAAAAAAATGATTTTTTAGTGTCTCCACATTCTGAAAGCCATAGTTTTTTTTTTTTTGCGATTGTCCTATGTAGGGGCTCATTTTTTGCGGGATGAGATGGCGGTTTGAATGGTACTATCTTGGGGTGCATATGACTTTTTGATGACTTGCTATTACACTTTTTGTGATGTAAGGTGACAAAAAATGACTTTTTTTACAACGTTTTTATTTTTTATGTTTACGGCGTTCACCTGAGGGGTTAGGTCATGTTATATTTTTATAGAGCAGGTCGTTACGAACGCGACGATACCCAATATGTATACTTTTTTTTATTTATTTTGGTGTCACACAATAATATCCTTTTGAAACAAAAAAACATGTTTTAGTGTCTCCATAGTCTGAGAGCCATATTTTTTCAGTTTTTAGGCGATCGTCTCAGGTTGGGTATAATTTTTGTGGGATGAGGTGGCGGTTAGATTGGCACTATTTGGGGGTCATATGACTTTTTGATCGCTTGCTATTACACTTTTTGTGATGTAAGGTGACAAAAAATGGCTTTTTGACAAAGTTTTTTTTTTTTTTTTTACAGTGTTTACTTGAGGGGTTAGGTCATGTGATATTTTTATAGAGCAGATTCTTACGGACGTGGAGATACCCAAAATGTCTACTTTTTTAAATTTTTTACATTTAACACTAAAAGCATTTTTGAAACAAAAAATCATGTTTTAGTCTGAGAGGCATAGTTTTTTTATTTTTGGGCAATTGTTTTATGAAGGGGCTCATTTTTTGCGGGATGAGATGGCGGTTAGATTGGTACTATTTTGGGAGGCATACGCCTTTTTGATCGCTTTGTATTACACTTTTAGTGATGTAGGTGCCCAAAAATGGCTTATTTACACCATTTTTGGGGGGTTTATGGCGTTCACCTGAGGGGTTCAGTCATGTGATATTTTTATAGAGCTGTTTTTACGGACGCGCGATACCTAATATGTGTAGTGAATTTTTTTTTTTTTTACTTTTTATTCAGTGATTTGTGTTTTTCTTATTTTTACTTTTTTTCACTTTTTACATTTTTTTGGACCCAGACCCACTTGGTTCTTGTAGATCCAGTGGATCTGGTGTCTATATATTACAGTACAGTACACCATATAGTGTACTGCACTGTATTTTTACTTTTCACAGTCTGGTCAGACTTCTGCCTTTAGCAGAAGTCTGACCAGAGTTACTATACCATGGCAAGCAGGACGCTTCTGAAAGCGCCCTGCTGCCATAGTAACCATCACCCACTGCCATTAGAGAGCAGTTGGTGATGGATGGGGAGGGAGGGGAGCTCCCTCCCTCTGCGATCCCATTCTGGGGGGGGCTGCATAGGCACAGCAGCCCCCCGATGGGAGAGGGAGGGAGCTCCCTCCCTGTTAACACCTTCCATACCGCGGTCCGTCCGGACCGCGGTAAGGAAGGGGTTAAACGGCTGGCATCTGCAGCACAGATGCCAGACGTTTTTCTATCAGAGTGCCAGCAATGTGCTGGCACTCTGATAGAACCACTAGACACCAGGGAATTATTACAAGGGAGGCGGGCGGGGGATCGCTATTGCCTCCCGCACCGCCTACCGCCGCCGCAACCACCCCCCCTGCACCCCCGCCGCCATAACAAGATTGGGGGCTGCAGGGGGGGTTAAAATGATTATCTTTGGGGCAACTAACTCTCTGAATTGACCTGCGGTTTGCAGCGATCGCCGATACGGGGGGTCACATGACCCCCCTCGGCATTAGAACATGGTTCCTGCTGCACGATCGCAGCAAGAACCATGTTTCTAGCAATTTTTTTTTTTTTTTTTAATACGCGATTTAATTTAGGACGTATGGGTACGTCCTGTGTCCTTAAGGACTCGGACATTAGGGCGTACCCATACGTCCTATGTCCTTAAGGGGTTAAGATGGACCATGTGATTGGACAATGTGATGTGACGTCATCACAGGTCCTGTAGATCTTAGATGCTGCAGGGAAAGAGAGGAGAGATCGCAACTACGCGATCAAGCGGCAAAGGTAAGTTAACTTTTATTATTTTTAACCCCCTCCACTTCATTTTACAATGCATTCTTTATTAAGAATGCTATTATTTCCCCTTATAACCATGTTTTAAGGGAAAATAATCAATTCTCCAGAAGACCCGAAACCGGACTTCAGTGATGAAGTCCGGCTTCGGGTCTGGGTACCAAACATGGCGTTTTTTCTCACGCGCGTGCAAAACGCGTTGCAAACGTTTGCACCCGCGCGGGAAGAACGCACATATTCCCGCAATGCACCCGCCTCTTATCCGGGCGTCAAACATGATGCCCATGTGAAAGAGGCCTTAGGGACAGTATCATGTTAGTTCATCTACACTATCCTAGGTATCTTTCACTGGTGACCACCTTACCTATGATGTGTCAGTCTGTTAGTATCAACTGTGACTACATGTTATTCTCATCTTGAGAGTGTTGACTTTTGAGGTACCTATTGGGGTGTTGCTTGACCCCGTTTTATTAGTAATATTAAAAGTTATATTTTAAGGGAAATATTCACTGCTGGAAGTTCCATTTATTTACTCAACTGTAGTCTGTAAACTGCTTCCAGGCATTTTTTTAGTTTTCCACCTGCCCTATTTAGATGATTCTGTGGTTAAAAAGAGCAATTCCATGTACTGTATAACATATATGTTAATTGTAATCAGAGACAGAGCTTCAGTTTAAGATGAGAAAAATGTAATAACATGATAACATGAACTTTCGCATGGGTTCCAAGACGACTATGCAGACAACATTTTTTAAATATATTCTATTATTGATCTTTACATTGCTTTTTCTGTTCAGGTGGTTTGGGCGACAAGCAGCAGAATTGGTTGTGCTATAAACCTGTGTCATAACATGAATGTTTGGGGACAAATATGGCCAAAGGCAATATACCTAGTGTGCAATTACTCCCCAAAGTAAGTAAAGACAGCAAGTTGTTGACAATTACAAGCATATTATTTTAGTAATTTGTAAATTAATAGTCCTGTTTATATTTAAAGGGGAAACTGGTGGGGCCATGCTCCCTATAAAAATGGCCGTCCTTGCTCAGCTTGCCCACCCAGCTATGGAGGAGGTTGCAGGAATAATCTCTGTTTCCGAGGTACAGTATACATTAACTGTTAGCAGTTTGTCCTACAAATATAAGCCCTCCAAGACATACTTACAATGGTAAATCATCTGTTCACTCTTGAATACCATTTTGCAGTTTATTGTTTATACTCTGTCGTGAGGATACCTAATAAGTGAAGTTTTTTTTTTTGCTTTTACTTAATGTATTTGCGATGAAATGTATTAATGTAAAATCACATATTATTTTTTGCAAGTTTTTGTTTTTTTACATACATTTTTTATTACATCTTTTAAAAATCCCATTATGGAATTACTATCTCACTAAATTATTTTATGCTTGCATACTCCTGTATGGCAACACATTATGCTCTGTATTTCTATGGCACAGGCTGGGATCAGGGCAACCTTAGGGTGCCCGTTACAGTAGGATCACTGAGAATACAGTCCGGGGGTCCTATCTACATCCCCAGGGCTTACTGCAGAGCGCTTATCCAGCCTCCGATCAGATCACTGGAATCTAATCGGAGAGGAAAATCCCCTTTGATCATGCCACAGTCACAGACTACTGCAATCAAAGGTGATAAGTTGGGATACCTCCAATTTTAGGCTGTAGAGCAAAAGGCTTCTCTAAAAACCAGAGCAGCTAGTTACGTTGTGTCTGTACAGCAGGAGCACCCACAGAAGAGCTCAGTACCCCCTAAAACAGTGAGGATGAAAGACAGTGGGTGGTCATTAAGGGGCTAATCTTGTTTTTTGTTCGAAAACGCATATAATCTGTGAATCATTTCATTGAAGATTTAAAAATAACCTGCAAGGTATTGTTTGTCGAACTCACTTGGCACATACTCACGGATAATAATATTTACCTACTGCAGTGAAAGGGCCGTGTATCTGGTATTTCTGTGTATTCATACTGAATAATCCATATTTTGTAAGACATTTCAACACTGGAGTCATGCCTCCTGACATGTGGATTAATGACCATCTTGATGTCCCCTGGAGAAATAGTTTGGTGGTCTCACCTCAGTCTCCAGTGAACCAGAGTCTTCTTTTTTTAAACCACAACTAGTAATTAGGCTGAGATTTACACAGTTGGCAGTCGTGTAGGGAAGATGCTTATTACTGGTCTGGCCATGCTTTTTCCTAGAGATCAAACAAGGTCACTTGAGTATGTAGACTATACTTCTGGGCCCATTCCCAGCATACATTTCTTCACACAACCTCAGCTATAATATCATTTTTAAAATGTACTATGAAGTGGGATTCAACCCCAACCAATATTGTGTATATGTTTATGTATAATATATATGTTGTATAGGCCTGGTGCATATCCACATGCTTCTTGTTCCTTCAGGAGATGGTTCAGATTTGCACTATCCTATTCCTGAGCCTGAGGAAGAGACCAATGAGATCGAGAGGCAGCGTTCAAAAGCACTTGACACAACTTCACAGAGTAGAGCGCGGACCCACTCCCCAACAAGTTCCACTAGGACTGACGGCTATGATAGCAATGAAGTGATCAGTACAGAACAAATGTGTGAGTTAAGCAGCATGATACCCCAGGATGTTTATTAGAAATTGTTACAATAGTAGATTTACACATGCTGATAGTTGGGCAGATTATCGGGGACGAACGCTCCTGTGAAAAATCGTTCCTGAAAATCTGCCCATCTTAAGGTGCAGCCGATCACCTGATGAATAAGTGAAATGCTTGTTCATTGGTTGAAACTGTCATTAGTGCAGTGTTCGTGTGTTCACTGTGTCATGGGTTGCTGTGCACACTTGCTTTAGTTGCTCTTGTAAAGTGGCTGAAGGCTTCTGTGTAGACTGGTTGTCTTGGGTGGCATTTAGTGGTGTGGTGGCCTGTGTGTGAACTGTTCCCTGTAGATGCATGCTCCCCTCCCTGTTTGTCTGGTTCAGGTGGGGTTAATATTCTGGTCTGGGTGTGTGTGTGCTAGGTGGTCAGATGACTTTGTTAACTTGCTATATTATCCTATGAGCTGTGGCTTTGGGGGTCAGTCTGTCTCCAGCTCTGCAGGGTGCAGGATCTATACACCTGACCTGAGGTTTTGCCTTGTGCCCTGTCTGTGTTGTCACCTTGTCTTGGTCCCTGCTTAATGTTTCCTCGCATTCATGTTTCTGCCTGTTTTGTCTTAGCAGCTCTGTCTTTGACTGACATTCATCCATTCCGCATGGGGTCCAGACATCTGCTAGCCTTATTTTAGCAGCTCTGTCTGTTTGCCAATGGACTAACTCCACATGGGGAACAGGCATCTGCTTGTCTGGTTCCAATTCTTGTATTCTGGTTCCCATTATGTCCTGTATGAACAGTGTCCTGTGTTCGATTACGTTTAGATTACTGTTTGTGTGCCTGGGTTCCAGTCTGTCTCATGTTTGTGTGGACTGCTGGTGCTTGCACCAACATAAATCTCTACAGGTAAGTGGCCAAGTGCATCAGGACTACCTTGCAGTTACCACTAGTGAGCCCTTGGGTAAGTTCATCCCCACCTTGAGGAGCTCTGTGAAAAACGGTGCTTACTGAGTCTTCGCCCTCTAGGTATGGCCCCAAGTCAAATAGCGTACTTGGTCCAGTGGTATCACCTGCCACTTAACCCTTACTTGCTGGTCCAGTTTCCTGACTTGTCTGGATGTCTGCTATTAAAGTATTTGTGATTGTTCTTGGCCTTGTTGTCTGATTTCTTGCCTTGGTGTTGTTTGCCTGAGAAATGTTCTAGAGGTCCGTATGACCCTCGCTAGAATATGATATGCAGCAAGTAAATTATTGTTTCTGTGTAGCAGATTTTGTTGTCTAAACAGCGATCTTCTGCCCAGAAACGATTCAGCTGTATGAGGAAGAGCATTCGCAATAGTCATCGCTCGTTCTTATACCGTGGAAGTGATCGCTGCATGTAAATGCAGTGCTTCCCCCCCCAACTGAACGCGCAGCCCATTGTCAGAAAGGAGCGCTTCCTTCCCAATAATTGACTGTTCCTTCTCTTGTGTAAATCTACTTTAACTCTTTTGTATATCAATATATACATATTAATATTCTTCACAATAATTATTTTATCTGTTGTCTACATTAAATATGTACATTATACGTACCTATTTGATTAACCAGCAGGGCAACAGATTTTGTGTAGATTCACTTGGAATGTCTTTGCATTTTATGAACAGTTGGGGAGATATATTATTACTGCCTATAAAGGAGTTTTCCAACTGTAAAAAAAAACAAAAAACAGGGAGACTGCTAATTATAGAAAAATACTCATCATCCCAAACCCCCTCTGTTTCAGTTGTGCCTCTTCGTCCCCTCCGCGCTTACCATCGAGCATTATTATACGGATTGTGACATGATAAAACACTTGACTGGTGCAGCCAAATACTGGCCTGAACAGTCATGCTACATCATGCAATGGAGGGGAGGAACAGCAACAAGGGGACAGAGGAGGTTTAAGGATGGTAGGGGTTACTAACTTTTCCCAAAGGATTTAATATGTCAGAGACATATCAAAAGTTTAGATAGGTGGGGTCTGAGTGCTGAGACCCACACTGGCCCTTAGAACGAGGGGAGAGAATAGCATTGTCATTTAACTTTATAGTTTTCAGTTTTTATTAATGTTTCTTTGTTTTGTTTTTATCTTGAAGCTCAGATAGTAACTTGTGAAGTCCGCTTGAGGGATCAATGCAAAGGGACAACATGCAATAGGTAATTGAGCACCTGCAGAAGCATGCAATATAGGGAAAAATCGCTTATCATGTAACTGAAATGTTAAGTTTTTTTTTTAAATGATCATAACTGTAGCAAGGTGATAAAACAAAAATATAACTAGTGCTCAGTCTTTATTTACTTGGTCTGCAAAGACCATTGAGGACCACTGAAGCATTGGCCAGATTTAACAGATGAATCGTGGTTATTTATTTATTTTCATTTATTACCTCATTTCCTGCTGTTTTTATTGTGTTTTCTTTTCTAAAATTCTTTTTTTTATTTTTTCTTAAGATTCTCTCCTTTTTATATATATTTTTATGTTTTATAATTTTTTACTACAGCATTATGCTACAGTTTACATTTATATTTTTTTTTAGATATGAATGTTCAGCTGGCTGTTTGGAGAGCAATGCCAAAGTAATTGGAAGTGTATTCTATGAAATGGTAAGTACCAAACTCCCATCTAACATGCTATGTGCAACTTTTCCAGTTTTATGTAGAATGTATCATTCATACATCAGTTAAAGTCCTTAAAGAGGTTCTCCGGGAATTGAGAAAATGAAAATACGTAAATATTACTTTATTATAAATATGTTCCCAAATACCTTTCATTAGTCATAATGGCTCGTTTTGTCTAGGGAGCAATGATTAGAAGAAACAAAATGCTTCTGTCCTATCAGTACAGACAAAACCTGTCCTAATCAACAGGAGGACAAGTTACTTCATCACAATAAGCGGTAGTGCTGCCTCATTCACCTCTCTGCTTTGCTTGTCAGGGATTATGATAAGTGCTGGGTGCGAATATTCGAATTGCAAATTTTTCTCCAGTCTCAGGAAACTTGAAAAATGTAGCAAAAGTGACCCATGCCTGTATTATCCGCTCATATTAAATTCCCATTTTTTGCAATCAAGAAAATAATCGCGAATTCGCAAATTCATGATGAATATTCACCCAAATATTCGTGAAATATTGTGAATTCGAATATTGCCTCTGCCGCTCATCACGAATTATGATCCTGAATACAGTTTAATATGATATTAAGCTGAATATTTGTGGGAATGGAGTTCATGAGGGGTCATGAAGTACAGAAAGGATAGACAGGACAGACTGTGGTAATGTGGGACTGCATACAAGAGCTGCTGCTCATTAGCCACATCTGCTCATGAACTTAATTCCAAAAGAGATTCATTTAGGATCATAATCCCTGACGAGCAGAGAGGAGGATGAGGCAGCCCTTTATCTCAGTGTTGTGAAGTATCTTTTCCTCCTGTGTGATTAGGACAGGTTTTGTGTGAACGAATAGGACAGCGGCCATTTTGTTTCTCCTAATGATTGCTCCCCAGACAAAATGAGCCATTATAACTAATGTAAGGTATTTGGGAATATATTTATAATGAAGTAATATTTAAGTATTTTCATTTTCTTAATTCCCGGAGAACCCCTTTTAAAGGGATATTCAAGTTCCATGTTATCATCTATTCACAGGATAGGGGATAACTATTAGATTAGTGAGTGTCCAGTTACTGTGTCCTAAAAATGAATGAAGTCGGGCCCCAGTCATCTCTACAAGTCTGCTGGAAAAAGCTGAAGGCCTTTTACTTTGCTGTCTCTTGCAGTCCCATGGAGATGAATGAAGTGGCAGTGCGCACGCTTAACTTGCTGCTCCATTCTTTTAGGTAGCATCTGTGAGATGCAGGGCCCCTGTTTTCTTGAGATTTGCAGATCCCAATGGTTGGCTCCCCAGTGATCTAAAAATGGGACTGGCGATGTGGCTTAACCTTTTTTTTTTTTTTTTTTTAAGGGGTTGTCTCACTTCAGCATTTATCATGTAGAGAAAGTTAATACAAGACACTTACTAATGAATTGTGATTGTCCATATTGCCTCCTTTACTGGCTTGATTAATTTTTCCATCACAATATCCACTGCTCGTATTCAGGGGTTACAACCACCCTGTAATCCAGCAGTCGTGGCCGTGCTTGCACACTATAGGAAAAGGCAATTTTCCTATAGTGTGCAAGCATGGAGGCAATATGGACAATCACAATACATTAGTATGTGCCTTGTATTAACTTTACCTACATAATAAATGTGATTTGCTGAAGTAAGACAACCCCTTTAGGCACATCTCTGCAATTAAACCATAATAAATATAACTTGTAAACCCCCTTCAACCTATGTATAAAGGGGTTGTACTACTGTATTTCAGGCGGAAACCAGACAACACATGCTTTCTGCCTGCATTAAAGAATAGATAATTACTTAGATGGCCGATCTGCATCGCCACTTGGGTTCTCTAGGTTAAACTCTGTCTACCCAGCTGCCGTCAGGTGAAAGGACCAGGGGGTTTCCTCCTGAAACTGGACAACCACTTTAAGATATGACCTCAATATCAGATAAGCGTGGTTTGATTTGACTGTTAGCAGCACCTCTGTAACTAGGGAGGGCCACTATGGTGTTAAATGCTTTATCTTTCCGGTGCCTTTTTCCAGCTTCGCGGCTACTACTAGGTTATCAAAAGTTACATTCTTAAAAACCCATTGAAATAGGGAGGCATCACCTGTACCTTTTTTTAATAACTAGTCCCACATTGTGTCTATCTCGGCTAAAACCATGTCTATAGTCAGCTGAAAGTTTAAGTAGCTTGAATTTCGGATGGCAGGTACAGTGCTGTCACTGAAAAGAAGGAATGCTTATTTTCCTTTTGTAAGATAAACTTCTTACTTTCTGTTATATTTTTTTTTGAAGGTCATTAGAGTGTTTCCACATTGGGATAACCCCTTTGAGGTTCAGTAGTTAATAGGTTTTTCTCAGCTATTATCTTCTTTGGCTGTTTATGGGAATAGGGTGACACGATGTTGTAGATGAAGGGTACTACCGTAGTTCACATCTAAATGCCACCTTTTGGAAAGGGTTTGATTACACTGTAAAACGTCAGCTTGAAACTATTTTTATTTTTTTTGTCTGCATAAAAAAGGAGTTGTAAAATGTGCCTGGTTTATTAATGATGTGCATCAAATACAGGTCTAAAATAAGCCAATCAAGAGGGTGCCTCTAGAAGTGTGCAGTGTCAAATATGCAAATGTGCCAAATCTATCACACAGTGTGCACCAATGTGAGGGATTTGCAGCATCTTGTGCATGTCTTGTTTAGGCTGTTTAGCTGTGATTTTAGACTGGATTAGTAAATCTGCCTCAGTGTTTTATGCTCCCCCTTATTCAATTTATAAGCCAAAGTATAGAAATAAAGCTGGTCCCTTGTGTTGGTTACTCACATCCCATATGTTTTGATAGAAGTATCTTGCACAAATTTCACAGATTTCACTTTAGAACCTGGATCTTCAGGTTACACATCTGGGACAAGCTGTACATAGAATTGCAGTGGAGGTGGTGGATATAAAAAATAATAATATTTTAAGGACTGAACTTCAATATAAAATCATATATTTCTGCATTATTTTGTTACAAAATCCATTAAAATTTTTCTATTTGTTATCAGCAATCAAGTATTTGTAGAGCAGCCATTCATTCTGGTGTAATAGATAATGAAGGAGGATGGGTAGATGTTACACGACAAGGGAGAAGAAATTACTTCATAAAATCTTACAGAAATGGAGTCCAGGCAATTGGGTGAGTTCTCTTATAAATGCTTTTAACTACTAATAACCATTGGGTACCTTTAACTTATGGCATACCGACCTAGAGTTCCAGAAAGCTGTCCTAAGCTTTCAATTGTTAGTCATTTTGCCTTTAGATGTAACTGGTTTGTAAGGAAATTATTACAGTAGGAATATGCGATGATGTTGTTCTGGTGTCTATTGTTTAGACCGAATAATGCAAGATTTGGGCTTTATGTAAGGTTCTAGGGCAGGGATCAGCAACCTCCAGCTCTTCAGAATCTACAACTCCCAGAATGCTTCATTCACTTCTGTGGGCGTAAGAACAGCCGATCATGTTTGCATGCTGGGAGTTGTAGTTTCACAGCAGCTGGAGTGCCGAAGATTGGTGTTCTAGGCATTTACTCATCCACTGACTACAGTGTCATGGCAGGGGATTTTCAGGTGAACCCAACCTTTCTATAATATGATTGAGTCAGGAATCAGTCTGACATAGAATTTCATATGGTAGACTAGTAAAATAGATTGTATCACTGAAAAAAGACATATGTTCTTCCAGCTCAGCATATTATCCTGCAAAGTTGATAGAGGAAGGCAAAAATCATCATGAGGTAGAAACACAATTCTCCCTATCTTATGGAAATAAAAATCCTTCACGACTCAAAATCTGGCAATCCAAATAACTCCCTGGATAAATTACCCTTCTCCAGATTTCTAGCAACTATAACCTGTAATGTTATTACACTCCAGAAATGAAATTACAGTTAAGCTTTAAAGGAACCTAGAAATTAAAAATTGTTCAGGATTTGTAATTTTATTTTGCTTACATCATGTTTGCTATACCGAACAGTAAAATATCAGTAACGAAAACACCTCTAAATGTGAATTTCTTTATCCAACAGAAAATATCAATCGGCTAATTCCTTTTCAATCTCTAAAGTTTCATGTAAGTATCTAAATTTGGTTTGAATATTGTACAATTAAAACAAGTCCAATACAATAAATATGCATATATAATTTTTTTCTATATTTATACAGTTCAGGCTGTGACATGTGAGACAACAGTGGAGCAATTATGTCCATTTCAACCTCCAGCTTCGCACTGTCCACGGTGAGATATATACAAAATATTAATTTTATACTTTTAATTAAATTAGTAATTATTGGAATTCTAGAAATGGGGTTGCATAAAGAATTATTTTAAATACATGTATTTACATGTATTTGATAGAAAGTGTCTGTCTTAGCAGGCAACAATAACTTTCTTTTTTCAACACCTCTTGCATAATTTGTGAAGCCTAACTAATAATGTCCAATTGGCATTATTGCAAGGGCTTGTTGACACCTTAAATAATTTAAGGGCCCATACTATACCTTTGTGGGCCTCTAAAAACATGGTAGGAATTTAAGACCGTCATTTCTTATGTCAGTCTTACAGGGTTATTCCAATAACAGCCTTTCATGGCTGAGCTGGGAATTAGCACAGCAAGCGCTGTTCAGGGGTAGATGAAGCTCCAGGAATGGACAAGCAGCCGGCACTCCGCTCCTTCCATAAGTCCCATATCATATTAGTGAATGGAGCTGCACAAATGCAGTTAGCCCCAAAGTGGAGAGGACAGGGTGGTGGTGGTGGCAAGGATAGGGGTAGTAGTCACAGTGGCTGTCCTCACTCCGTGGGCCATGCAGTGATGGGAGCGGCACAACCTTTCTTCCCTTATGGGAACATCCTGGTTTGGAGTCTAATGTCTGGTGGTAGGTAGGGTGCATGGGTTTCAGGTGCAAGGCAGGGCTCCCTTGAGGTACTGGGAAAAAGTAATGATGTGGCAGTGCAGGTTGGCAATTCAGTGATAAGGCTGGTTTAGGGATAAGAAATTCACTGTATTTACTGGATCAATTTGACCAGATAGCGCACACAGTCTTTTTAGGTTGCATACACAGTTTTTCCTAAGTCTGTTTATAGGGTAGAATAGGCTTCATAACATCTCTAAGTATCTACAGAGTTATTTATTTACTTATATAGCGCTGATCTTTTTCCACAGTGCTTTACAGACATTATCAGACGTTATCTAAGTTTCCTATCCTTATGTCTTTGGAGTGGGGAGAACATACAAAATCTATGTGATGTTGTCCTTGATCAGATTCGAACCCAGCGCTACAAGGCATCAGTGCTAACCACTGAGCCACTGCATGCTGCCCCTTCCCAATTTGGTCAAAGGTTGCATATTCTCTCTCTAGCTCTCTAGCTCGCAGTGTGTAAACTTTTAACAGAGGGCCAGGATGTCTCAGCAGTATTGCTGGGTACTTGAAGCTTATCACCCCAACCAAATGCAGTGAAGTCCATAGCCTACATGCATGCATTAACTGCACTGGCTTTTTAGTCATGCACTCTTCCTTGCATTGGCCTTCAACATTCTGTAAAGTTCAATGCATCTCGACCTCAGAGTCTGGCTTGCTTTAGTTTCACTTCTCCGGTTGTTCTTGGCTTGCAGGGACCGTTATCTCCGCCTGCTTCTTCTCTTTGTAATTCCACTGACACACAGAACAGTACTTACTCATCAGCTAGTCACACAGACTCTTTTCTGCTCCAGGTCAGAGGGGTGGGACCAGCCCACACCCAGCAACTGAATCTTAGGCTGGTATATTAACCCTCCCTCCCATATACAGCTCTTGTGATCACAGAACTCGCAATGAAATTCCATTAACCCCTGTAGCAGTGAACCACCGGCTCCCTACACAAACAGCAGAACACCTCAACCTATGTTGTTTCTGTAACTTTTTTGGAAACAATATACTTTGTTATCCTACTCTGTGCAGTTCCCATTCACTTTTTGTTGTGGAAACAGTAGAGCGCAGGCTGCTCGAATGTTTTCATAACTCTGCCCCCCCCCCATCTGATGCTTGGTGTGCTTATTTCTATCTAGGGCATAAAAGACCAAGAATGAAATACCCCTTTAATAATAAAGCTTGCTGGCACATGCCAGAAAATGAAATCTATGCCAGCAAATGAAATGTGTGGCAGTTTTATGGCATACATATTGTTAAATGTGTCAGCAGCAAAGATCCCATTTGTGAAAGGCCTACCCACCACTGATCCATTTTTTTTTTTTTTTTTACAAAGTGTCAAGCGTGTTGGATATGGGAGAAAAGTCACACATTTTGGCACAAAACATTTCACTTTTCTATGCCAGAAACCTGTCATAGATGATTATTACATTTCCGCCATATAGTTTTTATTTTTAATTCAAACAGGATCCATGAAATTGAAATCATGACTCTTTCAAGGAAAGATGTACCTATCATATCTAATTGCTCCATTAGCTTTATAGTATTTTACTCTATCATAAGTTACACAAGTTTTACTGGAAATGTCCAAAACTTTTCATTATAAACAGATTTGACTCTCTTTAAATTAGAAAACCACATTCAATTCCATAAAAGCATTATACTAGAAAGCATTATGCTACAGCTGTACCTGCTAAAGGGCCCCTCGGAGTTTACATTGATGCTCCATAATGGCCTAAGAGTTACTTGACCCTTACTATTTAACATATGATGCAGAAGTTGGTCTTCTCTTTGGTGTGGTTGATATAGTACAGAAAGTCCAATCACTGCAGGATGACCTACTGTAGAAAAATTTAGCCAAATGGGCAGCAAAATGGCAGTTGAGTTTTAATACTGATAAGTGAACAGTTGTAATGTATACACTGCACATTGAGTCCTCAGTGGGAAAGGATTAGTATATATAGTGGACTAAATTTTAATATGCAATGCCTGTCTGCTGCATCAAAAGCTCAGAACATATTTCCCGGTATTGGGGAAGGAATGGCCTCTACAGAAGAATGTATTATTTCACTTCATTAAAAAGCATGGACGTGACTGTATCTTGAGTATACAATCCAGTTTTGGGCACTGGTCCATATAAAAGATATCATACAGCTAGAGAAGGTACGATAGGCAACCGACTTAATATGGGGCATGGGACATCTTGGTTATGAGATTTACTTTCCCTAGAGAAGAGAAGGCTGGGGAATAGAAGCACAACAAGTAACCATGGTAGCCCATAGCAAAATGTAGAATGGGGCCCCGTTCCACCATGACTACTTTCAGCGACATGTTCATAAATGCTTATGATGCACAGGGCTATAGGACACAATGGTGTCATACACGGATAATAAACATAGTAATATCACAGTAAAAGGATAGTGCACACAATATTGGTAGAATATATACACAGTAATATCACAGTACAGAGATGATAAAGACACTAATGTTACAGTACAGGGATAATCTAACTCGGTGATATCGCAACACTGGAATTATACAAGCAGTAATGTCAAATGCAAGTATAATACACATACATTCCTCAAAACTGATATTGAAACACCAGCAAAGACATGCCATAAGGTTCTAAAAATCGAGGAAGTAGCAATTGTTGCTAATATCTGCAAATGATTGAAGTTGTAAGCACCTAGCTCTAATCTGTGGCACATGGGAGGGGCATAAAAAAACAAATTAAAAGAAGTTTTTTAGCCACATTAAACCTCAAAAATCGTCCTGTGGGATGATTGTACAATGCCTCCTGTTCATTGATGTCCCAGTTATCGCCACATATGCAAAATGAGAAGGACAGAATCTGTGAACTGAGAGACCTTGGTTTATCTCTCTGGTACATCACAATGTGCCTAGGCTGAGATGTCAACATTGTTCAATGTTGCATGTCCCCGGGGTTGGGAGAACTACAATGAACTGGAATGAGAGCAAGAGGTGCACGGAGGTGAACCTCTGGACAGATAGATCGTCTGATTAGAAGAATGGTGTGTAGTGGTTCATTCTGTACTGCAAGTGAAATTGGATGTCCCATCCCAAGCCCAGTGGCAAACGGTATCTACATAAACCATCAGAAGGTGTTGCTCGATATTGGGCTACAAGCCAGATGTCCAGTTACAGGTGTACCATTAACTTCATTACACCACTCTTAAAGGCTATCATGGTGCACAGCAAGACTGTAATGGAGGCAGGAGCGGAGGTCTATCCTTTTCAGCAATGACTTCCACTTTTGACTGAAATGCAATGATAGCTGGAGACCACAAAGGCAATTCCACGAAGAGGCCTTCTCCAGGTATTGTCAGACTGGTATTACTTTCAGGATTATGGGGCAGCATGATGTATAGTCGCCAGACACCTGTCGTCTTTATTTCAAGTACAGCGGTTGGTGTTACATGGATTGGTTGTAGACCCAGCAGTATGGCAATTTCTCTAAAGTTCTTCAACGCGTATGTTACTGTTAGCAGTCTTCATGGCCTAAACATGCTACCATGGTCTGCAGCATCTCTTGACTTGTCTCTGTAGCACATCTGTTATGCCATTGGTTGATTAGTTGGCAATTGCAAAGGGAGCTGCCAGTAACTGATCTTGATGATTTGCATGCCAGAGTGAAAAACGCCCTGCAACCATTGCTGGAAGAACACAGTATGGTTGTGGCAGCGGTATGGTCTGGAGAATATTTTCATGGAATTCTCTGGGCCCACTCATCTATCTGGAAGGCACTCCCACCCAATTTGGGTATAAACTAATCTTTGCAAATCATGTACACCCATGCATGTGGATTTTCTTCCCTAGGGTGGATAGGATCTTCCAGCAACACAATTTAACATGTCACATGGCTGGAAATGTCCAACACTGATTGGTAGAGATGACCAAGACTTCCAAGTCCTACCCTGGCCCTCAAATTTTCCAGACTTGTACCCAGTTGAGCTATGGGACCACCTTGATCAATGTGTTTGCTCTATAGATCCTCCCCGCAGTGATTCACAAATCGCCTATAAAAAATTATTAACGATATGATCTGTGTGCACTGTAATGATGTCATATTTTATGATATACTTTAAAGTGGACATTGATATATTTTGTATAAATTAATGGTGGATTCTCCAAATAATATTCTCTGATGGGTCCTTGGAAAATGTTAACTAATACATTTTACAAATTGCATAGCGAATTTTTACAATCCAAATTCTTAGAGTTTATTACAGTCTAACGTCATTTATGATCTATAGGTGTTGATTATTACACCCCTAGAAAATTATGGTTTCACAAGTCATTTACAGTAAATCCAGGGAAGACTTTTGGGAAAGGTGATTTACTCCTGAAGAGTCATTAATGAACTGCGTCAGCACTCAATCAAGAGAGAAAATGATCAGTGCTCAAAAGGAGGATGAGATTTAATGTTTGGAGCCCTTGGGAGTGCAATGTATGAGGTCAACCTCCCATAATGCCTAGCTGCCTGTAAGAGTTCAGGGACAGCTGATGACTGATAGACTGATGGCCTATTTTACAACTAGTGCTGTAAATATAATTACTGTTAAGACCATTAACTCTAGCCTAACTGTGAACCTGAAAGCATAAGTGCAAGTACAGCCAAACCAATATCACAGTTCCTCTCATGTACTGCTGTCTGACATACAGGAAGCTGACTTCTGTAGTGGTGTTTGACAGAGCTCCATTAGCTGTCCCCATACCTACTTATAACATGGAGTGCATAGAGGCCAGCTCTACTGAGACTATGACCTTTTGTGTAAGTATGTCACACAGCTATTTTGGAGGAAACCCATACATTGCTTAAGTGAGAAGAAGGGGAGAAGATCATACGGGTTCAGACATTATATGGAGTGGCACTCTGTTCTATGGACACCATAGAGATAAAGGAAGGACATTTTTATAAAGATACATAATTTAAAAGTTCTCTTACTTTTCATGAATAAAAGCTAAATAAGAAAACATTACCCCGAAAAGAGATTCTCTTCACTGGACATCTTAAAAACATATGCCATGGGTCTTGGCTTGCAAACTCTAAATCATATCTCAGTTGGTATGTTTGAATTACATGTCAATTCTGAAATCTGAAGGTGATTTAGTTGGAATTTATCTTTAATATAATCACATAGATTTGAGGTAAAAGCTGTTCACATGCTCAGCAACTATTCTGGTGATCTGAAAATTTATACAATGGTTAGTAAATTTTAGAATTTTTTGTTTTATCATTGCTACCATAGTTAGGGTCCATTCACACGTCCGTGTGTGTTTTGCGGATCTACGGATCCGCAAAACACGGAAACCGGCAATGTGTGTTCCGCATTTTGCGGACCGCACATCGCCGGCACTCTCATAGAAAATGCCTTTTCTTGTCCGCAATTGCGGACAAGAATAGGACATGTTCTATTTTTTTCGGGAACGCGATTGCGGACCCGGAAGTGCGGATCCGCAATTGCGGACCCGGCCGGGACATCATCTGTCCCCATTGAAATTAATGGGTCCGCAATTCTGTTCCGCAAATGCGGAACAGAATTGCGGACTTGTGAATGGACCCTTAGTCATTAGTGATAAGCGAGCATGCTCGGCCGAACTGGTGTTCGACTCGAGCATCGCCATGCTCGTGTTCCGCCGAGTATTCAGCCGAACACTGCATGTGCTCGTGTGCCATTGAGCACAATGTAAGTCAATAGGAGAACCTCAGGCACCCTCTGCTCGGAAAAGGAGAGGGTGTCTGGTTCCCAAGAAAACAGCCCACTTTTTCGGATCTGAGTTTTCACGATGGAATATTCTAACCCCAAGGCATCAGCGGCAGCTCCCTGTCAGAGGTTGTGTGCTGGGAGTGTTTCTTCATTGTTTGAATTGGTGGGTAGTGCGATCTCCCCATCCCCCCCTTCCCAGTATTAAAGTATTAAAATGATTAGTCGGCAGTGCGCCCCCCCATTATTGGTGGCAGCGGCAGTTCCGATCGGAGTCCCAGCAGTGTAATGCTGGGGCTCCGATCGGTTACCATGGCAGCCAGGACGCTACGGAAGTCCTGGCTGCCATGGTCAGTTAGCAGCATTATACTTGCATGTGCTGTGGCCACCGGGCGCTCCTTCTTCTGGAAACTAACAGGTCTCTGCGGCACATTTCTATAAACATAAGTAATGTGCCTCACAGACCTGTGAGTTACCAGAAGAAGGAGCGCTGGCGGCCACAGTGCATGTAAGTATAATGCTGCTGACTAACTGACCATTACACTGCTAGGACTCCGATCGGAACTGCCGCTGCCACCAATGATGGGGGGTGGGGGGGTTTGGGGGAGGGTGCACTGCCCACCAATGATTTTAATACTGCGGAGGGAGGGGCGCACCACTGCCCACCAATGCAAACAGTGTAGAAACATTCCCGGCACCCGACCTCTGACAGGGAGCTGCCGTCTGCAATTAACCCACCATGTCAGAGGTGCTGTCAGAGGTGCGTCCCCATCACCATGGGAACACCTTGGGGTTACAATATACCATCAGATCGGAGTTTTCTTGATTGGTGGGTTGTTTTTTTGGGAACCAGACACCATCTCCTCTTCCAAGCAGGGGGTGCCTCGGGTTCTCCCATTGACTTACATTGTGCTCTGTAGAACACACGAGCATCCCCGTGTGTTCGGCCAGGGCACACGAGCACTTTGGTGCTCGCTCAACACTATTAATCATATTCATTAGTGCACATGACCAATAGATCGAAATTTCAACAAACTCAATAGGTAGGCTGTAATGGATAGAGGCGAATGATAAATTCAAAATTAATTCGAGCTGAATCAAAATTGCTCTGATTACCCGGAAAAGTCTCTCTATCTCTAGCAGTAACTTATCTCCTGATGGGAAGAAACAATTCCCCCAACATCTGCTATCTGAAGAGAGTTGTAAGACCCTAAAGCTCATTAGATTGTCAGTGGGTTGAAACAAGGTTTTCTTAATGTGTATTGACACCTTTAGGTCAGATTATATCTGACAGATAATTGTGTGACGGATAAATCTGGCACAAGACTGACATTTTCAGAGGCAAAAAACAGTTGAACTAAGAACAATTTTCCATTTAATCTCTAGCCGTATGTGAAAATAATCCATGAATGCTTTTGTGGCATAGTGGAGGAGATCCAAAATCTCTACTCGATGGAATCTGAAACTTGCTATTTGTTATGATTATATGTCTGCTGAAATCCCCTCCTACGCGCAGGTTATTTTATGTGTTCCTGTTCTCCATTGAAAAAAATGTTTCAAAGTAAGCAGTCTGATCTGTACTCCTCCTTCTTTGTTGGCATCTGCTGCTTCACAATATAAAAACTACGTATTACATCAGTGGCTCTTACTTCAGATCTTCTCATAGCAAACTAACATTTAAAACAGAAATGACTTAAATACACACTTTTAGTTTAGGCTTTGTTTTTCCTTAACCCCTTAAAGACCGGGCCCATTTTTATTTTTACATTTTAGATTTTTCCTCATCATGTTCCAAAAGCCATAACTTTTTTATTTTTCCGTTCACATAGCTATATGAGGGCTTATTTTTGGCAAGACAAGATACATTTTTTAATGCCACAATTTAATTTACCATGTCTTGTATTTAAAAAACAGGAAAAATTGTATTTGTGTTGCAAATTTGAAAAAATCAAAAAAACACAGAATTCCACCAAGGTTTTTGGGGTTGTGACATCACCGCGTGCACTATACACTAAAAATGACCTGCATTTCTTATTCTGTGGCTCAATACGAACGCGGCAATACCAAACTCGAACATTTTTTTTTGTTTTACCATTTAAAAAAAAAAAAACCTTTATAAAGATCAAAATTTTTGCTTCGCTATATTCTGACAGCCATAACTTTTTTATATTTCAGTCTACAGAGCTGTCTAAGAGCTTGTTTTTTGCGTAATGAACTGTAGTTTTTATTAATTACATTTTTGTAGTATATACAAAGTTTTGATAACCATTATTAAATTTTTTGGGAGGACAAAATGACAAAAAAATGGCAAATCGTGTGTTTTTCTTTTTTTTTTTTTTTTCTGTTACGGCATTCACCGCACAGGATTTTTTTTTTAATATTAGGGTGAATAATGGTGGATCTATTAGGGTGAGGCTACATGCACACGACCGTTGCCTGCCTCCGCGTCCGCTCCTCCTTGAAATTTTGCGTCAGTCAAAAAAAACGGATGACGGACCGTTTTTTTTGACGGATCCGATTTTTATGGCAGATCCATTGTAAAAATGCCTATCCTTGTCCGCAAACGTGAAAAAAATAGGACATGCACTATTTTTTTGACGGAATGAAAACACGGATCACGGATGCGGAACAAAAACGGTTGACCATCCGCATTTTTTGACGGACCCATTGAAATGAATGGGGAAGCATCCTATCAGTGAAAAAAAACGGAACGGACGCGGAAACAAACAACGGTCGTGTGCATGGGGCCTGAATAGGATTTTTACTCCCTCCATTCTGAGCTATGCCTCGTGCACAGCTCAGCATGGAGAATGCAGTGGCAGGCCTGGATTGCTTCAGAAGGGTCCAGGCTGCCATGGCAACCGATCGGAGCCCCACATCTCTCTGCCTTCACTCACAGGTGCCGCGATCAGCCTGAAACAGCTTGCAGACGGCGTGTATGGAGCAGGGTCACTGCAGAGGCCCGCTCCATACACCCGTTGGTGCATAACGCCTTATATATACTTCGTTATGGGTTAAGGGGTTAAAGGGGTTAATCATGTAGCGCTGTAATCCTGCGTGGAGGCCACTTCCGGGAACACGTGCAGTACACCAGAGACGTGAACCATGCCTTGGATTAGAACCTGTAGCGCATGTGCTATTCTGAATCTCCCACTGCACAATCAGGATTACTCCTTAGGACCAGTGATTTCTCCTTACATGTCTGTTTTAGCAATGCTTGCATTCCCCTTGCAATAAGAATTATGGAGTATCTTATGACTTGTGCCATTCCTTTCTTTAATCCATGAAAATTTAGGAGAGGTTTCAGGACTTCTTTAATTCTTCCTTCACAGATATCATTTTTAGGGCTTTTTTTCTGCTCAGAAACCAGGCATATTTATTTTTCTTTTAGTTTGTAGTGTTTTCTTTGCATTTTTTTTTTAAAAAAAACTGCAGAAGTGCTAAAGTTGCAGTTAATTCAATTTAGCCTTTTAGGCAATATCATAAAAAGTGAAAAAAAATATATGCTAAAAATGAATACAAAAGATTCAGAACCAGCCTAAACATGCTTTCATACACGCCTTTTTTGGTAACAAAAAAAAACAAAAAACAAAGCAGTTTTTGATCCTGTTTTTTTTTAAGTCAAAGTAAGAAATGGAAATATAAAGGAAAGATTTATACATCCTTCCTGCTGGATCCACTTCTGTCTTTGCCTAAGAATACAAAATACAATCGACCACGATTCGGCATACACTCGGACCATTTGCCAATAGAACTAATTTTAACGCTTTTTAACGGCTGGAGACCCTCTAATCAGTTCCTTCAACTCAATCTAAAATTCTGAAATGCCTAGACTTCACTGAGATCCCCACCCCATTGATATGGGAGGCGCACAAGGCCACAATTAGAGGTGAGTTCATCTCTATAGGCACATTCCCCAAAAAAAGAAAAGAGTTTCACAAATAGAAGAAATAAGCAACTTGGAAAAATTACATGCACAGTCGCTAGCATCCTCACATCTTTATCAACTTACGACCGCCTGCTTAAAATTAGGAGATTTATTCAATAAAAATTTCGACCAAAATATATATGTCAGTTAAACACACTTTCTATGCCCACGGTGACAAGGCATCAAAATTAATGATGTCACATGCCGAACGCATATCGCGGAAATACGCTCATCAACAGGCCACCCCCACATCAGACCCGGATACGATAGAAAAGGAATTTATCAAATTCTATACCTCCTTCTATCTACTAGATGCCGCAGATCAACTCGACTATAATCAAGACTGTACCCCCTCCACTAAGAACTTTCTGTCGCAGATCACGAATGACTCTCCGAACCTCCTCACACGCGGCACTGCTAAAACCTTTCACACCAGAAGAGGTTCGATCCGCCCTGTCGAAATGCCCAAAAAGCAAAGCTTCAGCCCAGACAGCCTCCCATGCGCTTATTACACGTCCTTCTATTAATCTGAGGAGCACACCCATCCCTAAACAATCTCTTGAGGCCTACATTACACTGATTCATAAAGAAGGAAAAGAACCCTCACTTTGCGGCAGTTAGAGGCCAATTTCGTTGCTAAACACTGACCTAAAGCTTTACGCCAACCTACTTGCAAACAGAATGAAACCTTTGATACCTTCTCTGATCTCCACAGAGCAGGTGGGGTGTGTGGCGGGCAGAGAGGACAATACCATGCATGTACTCTCACTTCTCCAGATTGCTAATAGGAAAAAAACACCCCTGGTGATGTTGCGGACTGATGACCTCATGCGCCAAGTATTATACCATTTTGGCTCCCCCCCCCACCCTTTGTGGAGGCCATATTTGGGATATACATCTCTCCTACTGCAAGGTTGCGCATAAACCAGTCCCTTTCCTCCCCCTTTAAGATTTGTAACGGCACGAGACAGGGCTACCCACTATCCTACATCCTATTTGTTTTGTCCCTAGAACCACTTCTACATTTTAATAATTATGACAAATCCCTCGGCTGCCTTCCCTGCACTACAAACCGTACTATCAGATTAAAGTGCTATAGTCCTGATCAAAAGTTTAAGATCACTTGAAAAATGGCAAAAAATCATATTTCGCATGGCTGGATCTTAAGAAGGTTCCAAGTAGAGCTTCAACATGCAACAAGAAGAAATGGGAGTGAGAGAAAACATTTTTTTTGAACATTCAATTTAATGAAAACAACGAATAAACTGAAACACGCTGTTTTACAGCTGATCAAAAGTTTAGGACCACACCTCCAAAAAACCCCTAAACCCCCCAAAAACAGAAATCGTTTCGGCATGCTTGATGCAAGCGTTTCCATGAGGTGAATGGGAACATTTCTCCAAGTGGTGAAGACGGCCGCACGAAGACCATCTACTGTCTGGACCTGTTGTCCATTTTTGTAAACTTCCCTTGCCATCCATCCTCAAAGGTTCTCAATTGGATTTAGATCAGGAGAACACGCAGGATGGGCCAAAAGAGTGATGTTATTCTCGTGGAAGAAGTCCCTTGTCCTGCAGGCATTGTGTACTGTAGCGTTGTCCTGTTGAAAAACCCAGTCGTTACCACACAGACGAGGGCCCTCAGTCATGAGGAATGCTCTCTGCAACATCTGGACATAGCCAGCGGCCGTTTGACGCCCCTGCACTTCCTGAAGCTCCATTGTTCCACTGACGGAAAAAGCACCCCAGACCATTATGGCGCCCCCTTCACTGTGGCGTGTAGAAAACATCTCAGGTGGGATCTACTTGTCATGCCAGTAACACTGGAAACCATCAGGACCATCAAGGTTAAATTTTTTCTTATCCGAGAATAAAACTTTCTTCAGAGCACCAAACATGAGACATTCAAAGTCCAAACGAGCGGTTCTGTGGCGTTCAAGGAGACGTTTTTGTTTTTAAAGCCCTTCAGTCTCAGATGCCGTCTGATGGTTATGGGGCTGCAGTCAGCACCAGTAAGGGCCTTAATTTGGGTTGACGATCATCCAGTGTCTTGACGGACAGCCAATTGGATCCTCCGGCTTGGTGCTAGTGAATTTTTTTTGGGTCTTCCACGTGACTTTTTTGTTCCATAACCCTCATGATCATTTAAGAAATTCCAAATGCCTGTCTTACTGCGTCCCACCTCAGCAGCGATGGCGCTCTGTGAGAGACCCTGCTTATGCAGTTCAACAACTGACCACGTTCAAAAAGGAAGAGTTTTTTTGCCTTTGCCATCACAACGTGTGACTACCTGACAGAAAATGACAATGAATCCACATCTTTGCACAGATTTGGCCTTTTAAAGGCATGTGGTCCTAAAATTTTGGATCAGCTGAAAAACAGCCTGTTTCAGTTTAATTGTTATTTTCAATTAATTGAATACTCAAAAAATGTTTTGTCTCACTCTTATTTCTTCTTGTTGCGTGTTGAAGCTCTGCTTGGAGCCTTGTTAAGATCCAACAATGTAAAATATGATTTTTTGCAATTTTTCAAGTGGTCTTAACTTTTGATCAGGACTGTATAACCAACTTTGAATTAAACACCACTAAATCAGAGGCTCTAGGGATCAGAGGCTCTAGGGATTAGAAGAGGTCTCTCCAACTTTAATACCCCTTCCACTAGCCAGCCACAGACATCACTTACTTAGGGTACCTTATCTGTCTTGGGTGGGCAGGAAAAACCTTATCAAGGCAATCCTATTACCAAAACTTCTATATTTATTCCAGACACTCCAGATCCCCCTACTGCCCTCCTTTTTCGGTTCAATCAGGAAACTTGCCAATAAATATCTCTGGCAAAACAGAAGGCCCAGGCCTGCCCTGCTCACACAACCTAAAACACAACCTAAAACACGTGGGGGGGTGACTCTACCTGACCTGATCTAGAATAATACAATGGACCAGATTAAACAAAAACAAATTATGTGTCTCTTTAGAGAAATATTTAGCCTCCAGCCTGTGCCCTCCTTTATTTGGAACAACAGTAAGGACAAGCTCAGCTTACAGACACAGAACCTGATTACCTCTCAAGATCTGGAACTCCCTCAAAGAGCAACTCAACCCACCCACCGCCCCACTCATGTTAGTGACCAATATCTCAGAATTATATATCCCACAATACACTAGACTTCTTGGACTCAGGAGAATCAATAGACTCCCCTGGCCTCAACCCCATTACACTCAATACAGAGAGCACACATCAGATCTCTTTTGACACCCTTTCTCACAAACACTAACCCCAATAGAGAGCCTGCCCAATTTGAAAAACTAATAGCTGCTACAACACCCCCTAATTATCTACTATTACTGATCTATAAGATTCTCCAACAGATAAAACACAGTTCAGACAGGGAATATATTAAAGAATGGGGTAGAGATTTTGACACAACCTGGACAAAACCTGAGATAACACAATTATACCGCTTTGCCACGGAGATGGGCAAGACTCCAGGAGAATGCTTTTAAGCTACTTACCAGGTGCTATCTTACCCCAGTCAGAATGAGACAAATGAGATGTCTCAGTATGGACAATTGCTAGAAGTGCTCTCAGCCACATGCTTTCTGGACCAAGACCCTAGAGACCATAAAAAGCATGCGCTCCCTGTCTGCAATTCCCACACCTGTCTCCGTTCTACTGAACATCAGGCTGCAAAACATCCCCCATATCAAAAGTAAACTCTTTTAATACCTGACCTCTGCCGCAAAATCTCTGATACCATAATGCTGGAATCAACAGTCTTCACCCACACTCACACAGTGGTTACATAAGATCAATCACATATACCATATGGAAGAAATGTCAGCCTGGAAGACTAGATCATTTAACAGATTCCAGAAGATCTGGACAGACCTGGTCGCATACCGCGAGACAACACCCTTTATTACAAACTTCACTGACTCTCACTCCTCTACTTAAGTCTTCACCCACAAGACCACCCATCCCACCCACATGTCCATTTCCCCGAAACCCAAATATTGTCTCCTTTTCTTACTTTGTCCAACACAGGAAGGTATGCTTTGCTGTTTTCCACCCACCGACTTCACCACATCACAGCATGACCTTCTGGAAGAGATTTCTTGTATAGCTTTCATGCCTTCCACTCCTCAATGTACCTAGATACTATGCTCCACCTTAACTAATATATTATACTTGCCATGTTTCGTATACATGGGCTATTGTATATTCCATGTGTTGTCTTTACATTGTTCAAAAAAACAATAAAAACATACTTGAAAAGAAAAATGAAAAATGTATTAAGAATTGCCACAGAATTTTTTTTTCCAAAAATGTTGTGTATGAAACCACCCTTTACAGTGTTAATCTAGAGACCTTTATATTTTGTTCTTTGTAATTTCTAGTGTTGGCCTCCTTTCCTTTTACTACACTTAGTACTGTTACTTTTGTTGTGTAGAGCGATTGTGAATATGCCATCTGTGGTTTAAGTAAATAAAAAGTAAGCCAGAATGGAAATGATACATGATGGTACTGCTGCACATGAAGGTCTTTGGGTGCAGTTTTTTAAGGCCAAACCAGGAGTTTTTATCAAAAAGAAGTAGGATTGGTCCTTAAAGGGGTTGTCCAACTTCAATCAAAACTCGGGTAACAGCTGTAAATGTGATAAAATAACAAACTAAATCATACTTTTCTCTTCAGCAGCTTTTAGCATCACGTTCTAGTTGTCATCTTCCTGGCTACAATGATGATGTTCTGTACACGCAGATCACCGTGCAGCCAATCATTGGCCTCAGCGGAATACAGAATGTCACTGCTTAGTCCCGTGACATTTGTGCACATAATGTAACCTCTGCAGCCAAGAAAACAAACAGCAGCGGAGAGGATGCAAAATTAGTTGCAGCTGCTCTGCCGAATTTCACAAAAAAACTCACTTCTTGATGAATTACTTAATCACGAAGCGCATATCTTTGTAACTAGTGGGCGCAATGACTGGGAATGGTGATTGTGCAGCATCGCGTTATTGAACCCTTCTGATGCTGCGTTCATTGGTGATCATGGCATCTGAGGTGAAAAATGACGGCTTTCAGTAAAAAAAAAATAATACTCATCAACTTAAGCACAAAGAGACCACTGCGGCCACCTTGATTGAAGCTCTGCTCAAAATCTTGCGCCGTGGGTGGTGGCCGGTGTGGTGATGTCACCATGCACAAGATTTTGCATGGGATCTTTAATCGAGATGGCTGCGTCGGCCTCTTCGCGCTCAAATAGATCAGATGAGTATGCATCTTTTTGTGCTGCCATTTTAGGGAAAATTGATTAGTTACCATGAAGCACGAGGAAATTCAGCTTCATGGTGAATCAAATTTTCCCTGAAATTCGGATCAAAGTCCACTTTGGATACTTCAATTAGATCAACCCTAGAGAGACAATGAGTGAGTGTTTTTATTTCTTTATTTTTATTTATTTTTTATAGCGTTTTCCACTGCTGCCTCAGTTTTTATTTAACTCGGGCAACTCCTTTTTAATTCTTTCTCTCCTTTTTATAATCTTCTTCTGATTTTGGCTTCATAAACTGTATCAAGGAACCTGTCATACCCAAAATCTAGACAAGTGATTACAAATGCATGCTTGCTCTGAACAGACTGTATTCTGGTAAAGATAATATAATATATCTTACAGATAAAAGACAAGACTATATTTTGTTTCAAATGCCAAAGAAATTTGCAGGGATGTTCATAGAGTCCACAGAGTCCATGTTAATAAAACAAAGTCCAGTGTTTTTTTGTAGATTAGGCAAGGATTAAAACTGCTGTTGGCAGTGGCGTACATAAGGGCCCCATAGCAAGGATCAAACCAGGCCTCCCACACCGGACAGAAGGGTTTCTGCCTAAACCCCTTTCAATTACCCTTGGGCCATATTTCCACTGGTTCATTTGATAAAAGTTTTTCCTTTAGAGGGTCCTGACCAAGTTTTCACCTCCAGTAGAAGAGGAGACAATTCCATATAAGACTGGGCCCCCTCTTGCCCGTAGCTTTATAGCAGTCACATGGTGCCCCTCCATGGTAGTTACGCCCCTGGCTGTTGGGCTGTATATGATTATTTGGGTGAATCTATATTCTAATCGGACTAGACTTTTCAGTTCCTATACATGACATTTAGTTTTGGAAGATGGACAGTGGTAAATGTTACCATTTATGCCATGTTCAGATGTGGTGGATATCTCGCAGACTTTTGGTACAAAATTTATTGTTTGCAATGCAATAATTTTCATACAGAGCCTGAAATACAGTGACATTTCTATGTTATTTGAATTTAGCCAGTTTCCTGCAGCCAAAAAGAAGTACAAGAAGTACAAGGAAATTTTTGCCAAATGTCATATACAGAATGTGTTATAGGTGGTACAATAATGTTCTCTTTCCTTTGTTTAGGGTGTACTGTCCACGTAACTGTGCCCAAGCAAGTCCACATTATGCTCGAGTTTTCGGGACCCGTATTTATTCTGATGTAAGTTTTTCTAGTTTTCGCTTAAATTCAATAAATTCACCTAGTAGTGCTATGTAATGTTTGCCAATGGAAGTCTGTGAATATGTTTCCTTATTTAATTGTTCACATTGTTTACCACACTGCTAGTCTACCTCTTAGAGACAGATGAGAAGCAGAAGTAAGGAGCTTGTCATAGTAACTTTAAAGGGGTTGTCTCACTTCAAAAAGTAGCATTTATCATGTAGATAAAGTTAATACCAGGCACTTACTAATGTATAGTGATTGTCCATATTGCCTCCTTTGCTGGCTGGATTCATTTTTCCATTACATTAGATGTTGATCGTGGACTGGGTTATGGCCTCTCCAGCAGTGGCGGCCATGCTTGCACACTATAAACAAAAGCTCCGGCCTCTCTAATAGGGAGGCGCATAGACACACATGCACAGCAGCTTCCATCCTGGCCATCTTGTATTTGCGCTTCAGTCGTGGCCGTAACTCCTGGAAATGAGCAGAGTATAATGTGTTGGAAAAATGAATGATACAAATACATTACTACGTGCCTTGTATTAACTTTCTCTACATGATAAATGCTATTTGCTGAATTCTAATTCAATTTTTTTTTTTTTTTTTATCTGAGAGAAGGGTATGATAAGAAGAGAATTTAGTGATATATAGGTTTTTATTTAGGCAGGACTTCTGAGTAAAATGTGGAGTAAATCCTAACAGGACTCATAGGAGAGACAGTAGGAGTCTTGATTACTCTGCCTACACACAGTGCCTAACAATCTTCTCTGTATTAATGTGTATAACAATCATCTTGTGTGAGCGGGGTCAGCAGGACTCTCAGTGTCTCCTAGGAGTCCTCTCAGGATTTACACAGAAATTTTGCTCCAAATCCTCTAAATATATAATTCACACAGCTCAGTTTCTCTCCCTTTAGATCTGACTTTCAGATCAGAAAATCACCAGGGTCGCTTTAAAAGTATACATAGATGTGTTTTATGCATGGAATAAAACTAAAAATGCATGTAGAGAAAGCTTCTAAAGGTGATATAAGCTTTAAAATAAGTAATAAAATAGTTTTCCTTCCTGCTGTGGGTCTGGAAACTTGATCTAGATGGTATGATACTTTGAAGTGTCCTAAACTTCTTTAGTGACCCTTCATCTGGTTTCTCCAGCTTTGTCTACTAATGTTGTGCTTCCTGTGGAGAGAGAAGGGTCATTAGGAAAGAGGGATGGGAAACGTTCAACTTGAGCTTGCAATCGTTCCTTAGGCCTTAGAGCAGACAGACATAAGTGGCACTTCTTAAGCACAACTGACCTGCACAGTACATTTCATCATTGCACAGTCTATCTTTTTTCTTATCTGTTCTACTATTAGGCTGTTGCAATGCATCTTGGCATTGAAACGCAAAAGTTGGAGAACTTCCTGTGCAGTCTATGAATTATAAGACCTGGTAAAGAACCGGACCTATTAATATTAGCATGTGTAAGAGAACGTAAACTACACATAGAGGTTTTGGGATATGACGGCATTTGCCCAAACTTTTTTTTATACCCCTGGGATATGACCATATTTTCATAAGAATTACGTATGTTTAAGTGATGTAGGAGGTATCAAAGGATGGAAGGTTAAGTAAACTGCCTGCTTAGCAGTCTTTTGTCCATCACACTTTCTTCATGGTCAGGTATAAAAACCATAATTGGATAAATTAAAATATTTAGATTTTGCAGGAGAGCTGGTGAGTAAATGCCTTCCTGGCACATGGTGTAAAGGTCTGTTTTGACAGTTAAGTGCAGTGGTCTTAGAATATCTTTGACAGCTTTACAAGAGATTACTGTCTAAAACACCTGCTGTGCTCTAATAACAGGCTGTCCAAGCAAAAGTGCACTCTAATGATATTTGATACATGGCTCGGCCTGAATCTGTTATTCCACTAAGGATTTCATGCCAGTGCATTTGAAAACCCATCCGAAAGCTTTCCTTTAGTGACTCAGTCTGACACGGACTGACCTCTGGCAAGCAACTGATATGTGAGCTAAGACATGTGGGTCTGAATGTGTTAAACCTATGTAATAATACGTATTCAAAAGAATACCCAGCCACGTATGGACAAAAATGCACTTTATATTGAGATAGTGGAAACCAAGACCCCAGTCCTCCTCACTTCACATGCTATTTGTAATTGTGTTTTTGTAAATGTGCCCAATTTCTGTGTCACATATAGCTGAAGGCATCTGCCAGAAATGGTAACAAAATTCATTCTGCACTTCAAGACAATTCCAAGTATTTTCTTCAATTTTAAGATGCCTTACAGGCTATGAACACCTTTGCAAACAATGTTAAAGTCGTTTTCAATGTTTTCAATACTGTGGTTAAGGGTCAGCAATGTGATTAAAAAAATAAAAATAAATTATAAATAAATTAATTTAAAAAACGCTCACATATTCAATACCCTGCCACTCCACCACTCTGGTCTGGTGGTCTTTGCTAATTCTGCAGCAATGATGTCATATACCTCATTAATGTTTAAGGCAGCCAATCACTGGCTTGAATAGTTGCGTGCATACAGGCAAGAGTCACCACTAAGGTCGGTGATTGGCTGCAGTGGTGATGTGAACAATGTATGTGACATTTTCGCTGCAGGGGAGACAGATTGCTGGAAATTCGGGGAACTGACCGTTTAAGTATGCTTAGGTTACTTGCACACCTGCGGTAAGGTATACTGCAGGTTGCTGCAGCAGAGGAGCAGCCTGCCAGAGTTCACCTTATCCAGCATAGCCAATAGGGCCATGCACCACCTGAGCTCATTGACTATAAAGGGATCTGGTGGAGATTAAGCCAGTTTTGGCGTGAGTGCCAGGTTTTGGCTGGACAAGAACTGGTGCATTAACTAGTTTTTGTCCTGCCAAAATCTGGCGCTCATGCCGGGAAGTTGCTGGATCCCCACCAGATCCCATGACAGTCATTAAGCTTCGCTGGTGAATGCAGCAGTATCCAGCTAGGCCAGATCCAGTGTAATCTCAGAGTGTTTCTCTGCCGGAACAGTTCTATGTTCCATCTGTACCTCTTCTACTTTCCAGCAAAGATAAAAAATGGTTGAACGGTTGAACAAGAAGAGAGCTGGGAGACGGCACGTGCGCACTGGGAGCGCTATCTTCTTATACAGCTGGGAGGGTGGATGGGAGGAGCTTTACAATGCTTATAAGAGCAGGGAGTGGCCAATAGTCTTTGCTCTTATTAGCATTGTAAAGGACCTCGGTACAGGAAAGATGCATTGTAAAGCAAATAGTCTGAAAAAGATCTTACTGACTTCCTAGTTGTTAATGTTGGGACTGTCTTTGACATGTGTCAAACCCATTCCACGTTTCTCACCCCCATCAATAGATACTGTATGACTATTCTTGTCTTCATTATGCAAAAGAATAGGGCATGTTTTATAATTAGCAGACCAGCATGACCCTATAGACATGAATTGGTGAGTGTGCTATCCACACAAAGTGATGATGAATATGGTTGTGTGCATGGGGACTTACTGATTATTCTGAAATGATGTACGGGAAGGATGGAGATGTATGTGTTTTTCTCTCAAGCCATAAAATACTTGTCTCCATGTAATTTTTAGTCTCTAATTTATGACAGTATGTTCATGATTTTTATAAATTGGGAAATATTTAGCACTGTAAAAATGTGTAAAATTTTATCCAAGCTATATTGAAATTTCCAATCTCTTTTAAAGATCTCGAGCATCTGCAAGGCAGCCCTTCATGCTGGTGTAGTCCGTAATCTTCAAGGAGGCTATGTGGATGTTATGCCAATTGATAAAAAGAAACACTATTTTGGATCATCCCAAAATGGAATTACTTCAGAAAGGTATACTTATCTCTGTTAATTAAATGTTAAAAGAACTGTCTGGCTTAGGAATTCCATTTTTCAAATTCCATACAAATTCCAAGAAAATTAAGAGACGGGAGTACGGAAGAGAAGAACAGGGACTTCAGTTCACAGCGCTACCTCCCAGATATACTACTGTGCAAATGATGCTTTTATTAGTTCATTTGCAACATGCTTTGGTTCCAGAACAGACCTTTTGTCAGGCTTTAACAGTTTGGTGGTGGGGATCACAAGTGGCACCTTTTTACAAGCCTCAGCAGGCTTTTGCACAGAAAAACATGCTCAGATGATCTGACTACAAACTGGCCATTTTCCTTCTAATCCAGTCCTTCGGAAGCATGCTCTACCTCTCATTCGAGAAAATCAAGAGGGGGCCCATGGTTCATGACCTTTATCTATTAGCCCAAGTGGAGAACAGTTCCAAAAATAGCCTCTCACTATGTAGGATCCAGGATGGCCGTGCATTGCCTGATTGACACATTGATTTAAATGGGCACTGCGTCTGTGCTGTTTGGAAATTAACCACTTACTTCCAGGTTCCCCCATGAACTATAGATAATCACTTGTGACCAACATCATCAGGAGATCTTATAACTAAAATTAATTGTCCAAATCAACAGTCTTTTTCATGTCACAGTAATTCATAGGATATCCCTTTCCACCATATCATGCTTATAATGGTCAAGTAACCCGAGGCAATGATAGTTTGTAAAGGCTTTCTTGGCTTCAAATTTTACTGTTTAACCAGTTCTTTTGTTTCCCTCGGCAAAAAAGTAATGACTAGAGGACTGCTATTTAATGGACAGGGGAAAATAAACAACAACATTGACCTCTGACTACCGGAATGAGGCTTGTAACTAACAGATCTCTATATCCTATCTTCCTGGAGTCCTGTCAGTATGACATGGGGGAGTTGGATGTTGTAGTTAACTGTATTAAAATATTATGATAAGCAAAGTATGAATACTTAAGGGCTCATGCACATGAGCATCGCCGTTTTTGCGGTCCACAAATTGTGGATCCGCAAAACATGGATGCCAGCTGTTTGTGTTCTGCATTTTGTGTAAAACAGACAAGAATTGGACGCATTTTTTGTGGGGGCCATGGAATGGATGTACAGATGTAGACAGCATACAGTGTGCTGTCTGCATCTTTTGCGGCCCCATTGAAGTAAATGGTTCTGCATCCGACCCTCAAAAGATCGGGTGTGGACAAAAACCACAGTCGTGTGCATGAGCCCTTAGCGGGCTGTCCAAAGTTAGAAAGAAGGTCTGCAATTTTTCTCAAAAACAGTACAATTTTTGTTCTGTTTTTGGTATTGCAGCTCAGCCTCAGTTGCTAAAAAAACAAATTATTTTATTGCATTGACTATATTATAACAAACATAGATGCAATTTTTTTTTTTAATTAAAGATGTTGACCTATTTGACTTTTGCATGCTATATGTATTCTCATATATTGCAGGCGGGTCAGTCCCATTCATTGTGAAATCCATTAAAAAAGTTCTCTGATGTCTCTTTCTGTAGCCCATTTCTTTGTGCTCCTTATTGCTGTAAAAGCTGACCTGCCTTAGATTTGCCCTCCAGAAAACAGAGGTAGGCTACAGACTGAGTCATCATAGAGTTTATCTAATGGATTCCACACTGAATGGGACTGAGCAGCCTGCAATGTAAGAATGTAAATAAAAAATTGCTTGCAAGTATGTTTTAATTTCATAATAAAGCCAATGCAATAAGCAATAAAATTTGCTCCAAAAATATCCATAGCCTTTCCTTAGTTATGATTAATAATGAGGATGAGCGGGAATACCAGACAAACAAATAGATGGGGGAAAAAAACAAAAGGATCCTGGACCAGAGCTTTCCTAACATCATTCTTTTAATTATGTAAAACAATAAATAATAAAATAAAAAAGACCTGTTTCGGGGACCTGCCTCTTCCTCCATCTAAGGAAGGGGCAGGTCCTTGATACTTTCGTTTTTTTATTCTCACCACGAATCAGCAAGTCCTGGCTCTCCACTAACCTCAACATGAGTCTGCACGACTAAGTAGCAAGTCTAGCCATCTGCTGCATATTAATTCAACACCATTACAGTTGTTGTGAACTTGTGACTAATCACAACACGAGGTGGAAAGCCATTTGTCTTCCACATTGTATACCATACCACTGAGGTATCACTCTATGCAATATACTACAACCAATAGATAATCTAGGGTACTTATTAAATTTATTATGCACATTTATATGATGGTCTTTTCATCACTTCATGTCATGTTTTCCCCTTTGTAGAGAAGAAGAAAGTATGTGCATGTTCATATAAAGCAATGCATGCAATGTGTTACACACATTCATAGTGTATGTGCACCAAGTCGAATAAGCTGACCATTGTTATTTCTTAAATTGTGTAACTGATGGTATTTAGCAAACTCAGGAGAAGCTGTGGTACCATAACTGCTTGTCTCCTGTAATCCCATAAATCATACCCTTACAAGCTGCTTACAAGTCAGACCAGCTCTGTGTTTTAGTCTTCTGCTGTGTATAATGTAATATTTGATTCAATGCTTTCTACTAAGAACCTAAAACTGCTTCACCATAGGCACGCAATGAGGCCAAAAGTGATTATATGCTGTAGCTCTCAGTCTCCATTTACAGCAAGATTCCTAAAATTACTATAAGCGGATCAGATAAGCCATAATTCCTGATATTTAAAGACTGCTGATTAGAATACATAGACAGTGAAAAAAACATTTTCTTCTAATCATTTAAAGAGACAATGTCAGAGAAGAACATTGTATTTGGTAAAGATCTACCTATGCAAATTGGGTGCTTCTGCTGAGGGTACAAGGGGTTCCAGAGATTTAACCATCTGGATTTTTACCCAAATGACATTCTACTATGATATGGTGCAAATCTTTGTATATTAAATGTTCACATCTGTGTAAGTTTAGCAAATAAACACAAGCATGTATGTATGCATTGAAAATAATATTTGAAGGTAAAGTTTTGATGTCTGATTCACTCAAGGGGTTTATCAACTATAGGAGCGGTACTGGTTTGGACCCAGCGTGTGCATGCTTTACATGGACAGCCATTCTTTTGAACAGCCACCATTTAATTCTTTTTTTTCAGCTGCAGTAGACTGAAGCGTATGGCCAGCTGTGGCTTCTCCCAATGATTACAATTGGAGAAACCAACAACTGATGATCCCCATTTGGCTAAGCTAATTTACAGAACTATAAGTTGTTCCTTTTGTGAAAAGAAGGAAAGGAAGAGTTAGGCCCCTTTCACACGGACGAGTTTTCTGCGCGGATACAATGGGTGCAATGCGTGCACCCGCACTGAATCCTGACAGATTCATTTCAATGGGGCTGTGTACATGAGCGATGTTTTTCACGCATCAATTGGAGAAACCAACAACTGATGATCCCCATTTGGCTAAGCTAATTTACAGAACTATAAGTTGTTCCTTTTGTGAAAAGAAGGAAAGGAAGAGTTAGGCCCCTTTCACACGGACGAGTTTTCTGCGCGGATGCAATGGGTGCAATGCGTGCACCCGCACTGAATCCTGACAGATTCATTTCAATGGGGCTGTGTACATGAGCGATGTTGTGTGTTGCGTAAAAATCACAGCATGTTCTATATTCTGTGTTTTTCACGTAACGCAGGCACAATAGAAGTGAATGGGGCTGTGTGAAAATCACAAGCAGCCGCAAGCAATTGCGGATGCTATGTGATTTTCACGGATGGTTGCTAAGGAGATGATGTTATTAAATAGGGATGAGGTCCATTCACTTAAATTTTTTTCCATTATAACATGGTTATAATGAAAAATAATAGCATTATTTAATACAGAATGCTAAGTAAAACGTCCCTTGAGGGTTAAAACATAATTTTAAAAAAATTACTCATCTCATGCACTTAATCGCCCAGCCGTTATCATCTTCTTTCTTCTTCTTGCAGGACCTGCAAAAGGGCCTGCGCTGACGTTATCGCGGTGACATCAGCACCACATGGTGAGCGCGATGACGTCAGCGCAGGTCTTTTTGCAGGTCATGCAAGAAGAAGAAAGAAGACTATAACGGCTATGTGATCAAGTGGATAAGGTGAGCAATTCTTTTATTTTTTTAAACCTTTAATGGACATTTTACTTAGCATTCTTTAATACAGAATGCTATTATTTTCCATTATAACCATGTTATAATGTAAAATTATAATATCTACAGAACACCAAACCCAAACTTCAGTGAAGAAATCCGGGTTCGGGTCTGGGTACCAAGATTCAGTTTTTTATCATGCGAGTGCACAACGCATTAAAACGCTTTGCACTCGCGCGGAAAAAACTAAACAACAGAACGCAATCGCTGACAAAACTGACTGAAATTGCGTGCGCACTCACGCAGGTTTCCTGTGGCCTTATATCAATCTTTTATCATTGACTTATTGAATGCATTATTTCTGTACTTCTGTAAGATAGGTCAAATGGAGGCGAGGTTTGTAGCTACTTTAATTTCAATTTTAGGCTCTGTCCATACTATTGCCATAGTTTGTGCAAATCCATGACCTCTGTCAGATGGATGCCATTGCCAACTAGTCCTAAATAAATCAAATTTCTTTGTTTTGCAGTTTACATAACCCATTGGGAAGCAAGGCATTTAGAATATTTGCTGTCATCTGAGAAGGAAGAGGAAATATGAGAAGTCGAACAATCCAGAAGAACATGTCTTAAGATTTGTATAAAGGTGTATTATTGTACAGTCCATAATATCTATTGTAAGAACATTTGTGGATCATAGTAAAACGAGGCTGTATTCATTATAGAATATTAACTTTTTAGAGTTTATTAATTCCTGCTGTATCTGACCTCTTCTTGGCATTCAAGCTATAGTATAAGGATCCACTGGTGTATTCAGAATTATGCCTTACTGTTCAGTTCTTTGGGTTGGGGCAGTCTGGCCCTTAAAAACAAACACAAAATGAAATTAGTAATACTGAGCTAAAGAATGAACCATGCAACAGTTTAAAGGAGAGTACACAGTTAATCGAATTTTAGATATTCTAGCATTGCATTTGGCTTTGGGAATGGACACTTTTAAACCCCTTAAAAATGTATATTCTGCACCATGTGGAGGAGACAACATAAATTTCTAGTTCTTAGAGAATGTTTGATCACTCATAAGGGAGCTTGGAAAATCTAAAAAATTCCTTGTCCAATTAGGGAATCAAAGGATTTTCATGAACTTAATGTTGGGCCAGTGGGGACTTCCTTTTGGGATCGCCACTAGTCACGAATCTTACAGGGATGTTGCTCTCCATTATTTACACAAGCACAGTGGCATGTCCATATGGACAGCTGAGTCTTGTACTGTAGTTTGTCCCATCCAAGTCAATAGAAAGAACTGCAATACCAGACAGACATTTATGCAAACAAGCCATTGTAACTGTGTCAATGATGAATGGAATGAAGAGCTCTGCAGAGAACTGCAGTGTCTTTATTTTATTGATGGCAGGGCGGCTGACAGACACCTGCTAGTCAAGCGTTGATGATCTATTCTAAGGATGATTGGATCCAAGTTCCAGAAAACAAATGTATCTAATATACTGTTACAGTTCAATTTCCAAGAGCACTCTGGTGAGGATCAACATATTTGTGCATACATGTTCGAGTCCAATCGTCTTTAGGTTCTAATTTACAGAACTGTGAAATGGTCATGTGACCAATTTACCTGTATCTGCTACTAAAAAAAAGTTGATTCCTGGTCCTTAAAATTGAGAAGTGAAACTTTCATGATTTATAGCCTCCTGTTCGTACAACAATTTAAAGGTACAATTGTGATGACTTTTATTACGTTTTGATAGGGCAGCAAAGGTATAAGTCATCATCCTGGATACAGGTTCCTTCACTTTTCACAAGTGATTTTATGAAATCCCATTAATACAGAGCTGTTTTTTTCAGGGCATGGGCAGTTTTGGTGGATTTATTTGTATTCATTTTTTGTTTTGTTGTTCTGTGGTTGTCCTTCAGCAGTCTTCCACCTTCACCGTAATGGTGAAGACTGCAAAATTGACAGCAACACATACAAATTTTGACCATTGCTTATAATAGAAGCAGTACTAGGTGCATAACATGGAACTGCTACTTTAAGGAGGAGATTTACTAAGCAAACTGCAAAATTAATCCGGCACAAATTTTGGCAAAAAATGCCTGCAGCATAATTATTATATTTACAGAAAATTGTTATGTACCACAGAACAATTTAGAAATGTATCTGGAAAAGGAGCATGGCTAAGAAGAGTTGCCCAATGCACCCCATTTATTAAAGGTGTGCTCCATTCTTTTGATTCAAAATATTGGTTTAATAAAGCCACAAGATTTATCATATAGTGTGTGTCACATTTGGCAGTTTCTGCCTATTTGATCTGTAATTTTATCTTAACTCAAAATCTGAAAGTAAATCTTACCAGTGTGCCATCACAGGTTTTCAATTTATTAATTTTTTTCAACCGATGATGTTGAGGTGCAGCTTTTTTGCCACACCACTACCGCTATGTGTGAATTTGTGAATTTAGCATGAAACTTTTTACTGCTAACATACAACTTTATTTTGATTTTATGTAAGCAGTTTTAATAGGGTTGAAAACACTTTCAAAAATCCTGTGAGGGAATTCTGAATTAATAAATGTAACACAATTTAGCAGTTCATGATATTTTTTTGCCAGAGTAGAGAATCTTTATAAAGAATATTTATTTCTAGAGGACCCAAAACGCAGCGGAAATGCATGGGCAGCCCATTTATTTCAAAAGACAATGTATAATACCTAATTTTCCCTGTGGTGACACCAAAGTAAAAATTAATTCTTGCTGCCAGGATCTCGAACAGATGACTGGGAATTCCAGCAATGACACTCTGATTAGCTTTATGATTATTTGACACTTCTATCATAGGGATTGTTCAAAATGGAAAATCATTTAAAAAGTAAAATCCTGTGCTTTTTGCCACAGTCAAGTTATTTTGAAAGTTCTAAACTTTGGACCAGGGCTGATCTCCACAGCATGAGCTGTAATTTCTAAGTCACAGTGGGATATTAATAAGTGGGGCTGTCACATGGCAACTAATTCTCTTTAAAAAAAAAAAATGATAGAAATAAGGATGTTGTTAAAACCAAAGGACATATGGATATCATAGAGGGAGTGTCCAAATTGGTACCCTCTCTCTGAGTGAGAGCAGAGAGCTACTAATGAAAGCCAGTTCTCACTCTGGTGGAAACAGCCCATCCACGCAGCACTTTGGCACCATTTATTTGAAGGGCTGATGTAATACTACATTACCCATGAGGTGTCAACTGGGGCTTAACCTTAGGAATTGCCACGTTTCTGAATCAAAAAGGAGGTTGAGACAACACATTTTAAAATCTGTATGCATAAATGTTTGCAGTGGATCATTTATTGCTGCTATTTCTTATAAAATAATATGTTGTTGAGAAATGATACTTAAGGTTTATATTGTGTAAATATTGTTCATATTTGAGTAGGATGGTTACTTTTGTTATATATTTTTATGATGAATGAATTTACTCTACAAAAAGTTTGGAACTTTTTGGTGTTTTTTTTTTTTTTTTATAGCCTGGCAAATATTCCTGCAGGCCAGGAAGTGTACAGCAAAGTAGTTTATAATGCCGTTAATGTGCATTCACTTTTATTGTTACACCCTGTCCACATGTTGCTATAAAAATATTACTTATAAAACATGCTTATATGAGATATTGCCTTCTAAAGGTTGAAGATGTTGCAGCTGGAATTGCTTTTGTAGTGCCGTTACATTCTATGATTATCTTCACAACACCATTTTTACCAACTGTTAGTCACATTCTTGTAATTAAATCTTCTTCTGTGTTGTATTTTCTATTAGAGATAACATAATAAATATATATTGTAAGAAGGAATGTATCATTTCTTATGCTTTCTGTGTGAAAAAAGTTGATCAAATGACAAAGCATAACATTTGGATTGGGAGTGCTAATCTTAAAGGGAACCTGTCATCACAATTTTCCATATGCAAATAATTATGTAGAGTTGGAGATCACATTGGAGCAAAATCGTTGCTTAAAGGGGTTCTCCAGGCTTTTTTTAAAATTAATGATCTATCCTCAGGATAGGTCATCAATATCAGATCGGCGGGGGTCCGACACCCGTCACCCCCGCCGATCAGCTATTTGAGGAGACGGTGCGCGTAGTGTGCACATCCGTCTCCCGACTCTCTTTCTGCCCGCTGCTGCTGTCCCATGGACATACAGCGGTGAGCAGGAAGAGGGAAAAAGACCGCACGTGCGCACTGCGCACGCCATCTCCTCAATCAGCTGATCAGCGTGGGTACCGGGTGTCAGACCCCCGCCGATCTGATATTGATGACCTATCCTGAGGATAGGTCATCAGTAAAAAAAAGCCCGGAGAACCCCTTTAAAGTCATGGAGTCACTGCCACAAGCTGGTCCATTTCACTGTGATTGAAAACCCCCTGCCTGCTCCAAGTCATCCCAGTCATCTTGATCTCAGACGCACTGGGATGATTCAGTGATTCAGACAGTGTAAGAAGATGACCGAATTACTCCATGACCTTCATTTACATATAGAAAGGTTCTGGGCTCCTGTGAACAAGGCAGATATAGCAGAGCTGGAGAGGGTTTTGAGAAGGGTAGTAACTGGAATGGTTGGACTACAGTACCCAGATTATCAAAATTAGCGTTATTCACGTAGAAAAAAGATTAAGGGGTGATTTAATAACTATGTATAAATATATCAGGGGTCCGTACGGAGATCTCTCCCATCATCTATTTATCCCCAGGGCTATGACTGTGATGAGGGGAAATCCTCTGTGTCTGGAGGAAAGAAGGTTTGTACACAAATATAGAAGAGTATTCTTCACGGTAAGAGCAGTGAGACTATGGAAATCTCTGCCTGAGGAGATGGTGATGGTGTATTCACTAAAAGAGTTCAAGAGGGGCCTGGATGTATTTCTGGAGTGTAATAATATTACAGGTTATAGCTACTAGAGAGGGGTCGTTGATTCAGGGAGTTATTCTGATTGCATGATTGGAGTCGGGAAGGAATTTTCTTCCCCTACAGTGAGGAAAATTGGCTTCTACCTCTCAGGATTTTTTTTCTTTTTGCCTTCCTCTGGATTAACTTGCAGGATAACAGGCTGAACTGGATGGACAGATGTCGTGAATTTTTTTTTTGCCTTATAAACTATGTTACTATGTAAAGGTACAATTTGTAATTATATCAACATCCTGAGAATGAGACAGAGTTGGACTCCCTGGTGGTGATGACCTATCTTATAAATAGTTCATCAATTGATAAATCCTGAAGAACCACTTTAACTCAACTCCCACCACAATTTCAGTGTTTTCCTATAAGAAAAAAATTGAGTAACCTGGTAACTATCGCAATAATCCAGGCCGTGAACCAGAGAAAAAACACATTTAGGGCTTATTCACACGAACATATTTTTATTTTTCCGCATCCAATCTACATTCACCTCAAAGGGGCCGTAAAAGATGCAGACAGTACACTGTGCTATCCGCATCGGAAATTCCATTCTGTGCCACATTCGGTTCCAAAACATGTGGAACACGCGTGGCTGGTATCCGTGTAACAGTCTACAGTCATGTGTATGAGCCCTTAGTAAAACCTATTAGACTCTATATAGGAAACCACTTATGCCACCCCAAACCCTGTGTTCGTGTTTGACTTTATTGAAACCTAAAGGTACGGATGATGAGCAACAATTCATCTTCAGCATAAGGTATGAATGTGTCTTTTTTAGTAAATGGTACAAAAAAGGCAGGTATGAACAGAATCCAAGAATCAAAAGGAATAGCAGAGCTATACTTTCAACACATTGGCTTGACAGCTGAACAGGAGTAATGTAGTGCTATATAATGCAGGACTGTGACCACACAGTGGTGAAGCAGACCTGGAATAGTTGAACTGTGGCTTGGAGCAATACAACGCAGAGCTGTGAACATGCAGTAATAGCAGAAAACCAGGCAGACCGGCATCAGGACTGGATAGGAACCCACATGGCAGGAACCCCGGAAAGAGTGTTCAGGACCGGACAGAGAAACCAGCACAGGAAAACATGGACACTCATGCACCAGTGAGCCAAACAGCATGGAATATATAACAGAAGGTGATTAACACATTAGAAACAGTCAAGGAGCTGAATCACACCACGAGTAGAGATTTACCCTTGCACTGCTGCAGAGTGAGGTGAGGTTCTTCTCACCAATAGACAAATACATAACCCACAGGAATAGGGAGTGTCCTCCATACTGGGGTACAGGATAGCTTCAGGGTACACGATGCAGGCAGAAGGTTTCAGGTTTATACTTCAAGGACTCCTTCCCTTCAAAAGCAAGCCCACTAATGTTTCCAGGGTGCAGGTACAAATCACCGATGTATACCCCAAGGCCAAAGCAAAGCAAGCCCAAAGAGTTTTCAGGGCACAAGTTCCAGTATCAGAGCTAGGTACAGGGTGCAGGTCTGCCATGGAAGCAGAGCAGGTGAACAGAGTGTATAGCAGAGGTTATGACACTTTACATGTAAAATTATTAGTGTTGAGCAAATCGAAGTTAACGTAGTGGCCTTCAATCCAAATTTCAGGAAAAATTAGATTAGTCAAGAAACCAAGTTTCCTCGCGTTTCCTGATAACAAATCAATTTTTGTTTGTTACTAAGGCGACATGATGCACAGTTCCGGCCACAGTGAGATAAGACAACCCCTTTAGGCTTTTAACAATTCTCTTTTTATTATTTTTCATAAAGAGAAATAAAAGATATCAGTAAACCAAGATCATACATTGGTCAAATTTCATAAGTATGATAACATATCGCCAATAGACATAATCAAGGAGGAGGGGAGATTGGTGGAGAAGGAGGAGGTGGTGAAAACGGCTATAAACAGATAAAGAGAGGGGGGAAGTAAGGGAGGAAGGACAATAAACATTGGGTACCTTTCGGGCAATATAGCACTTAGTTTCGGCAAGTAGTCCAGGTAAACGCCAGCTATCGTGTCTAAAGACACAAGGCTTAGCGGATGTGTCTCGAGGTCAGGTCTCCGGCGATGGTCATACTGAAATGATCATGAGGTATCACATCTCGTACATCAAGATCTTCAGTGCGAGGCAAAAGTATGTAGATAATGGAGCCAAAACAAAAGTCCTTCAAGTCTAGGTCCGCAAATTATAAAGATAGAGCAAACTAATTCCCATGGTCAAAGACACAAACTCAAGTGAGTAGAAGGTGGAAAGCTACCTCACGTGGGAGAGGAGTTACTATGAGCTTTCCAAGGCCGCCACAGGGTAAGATATTTGAAATGGGTCCTAGTGTCCCAGCTTTTCAGTTCCTCCATTGAACATATTTGATCGACTTTGGCATGCTATTGCTCCATCGAGGGGGGGGTTCTTCTCTAAGCCAGTTTAATGGGATGAGGAGTCTAGCGGCTTGTACCAGCAGAGTGGGCAAATCTAAGATTGCAGGGCGCCACGTGGGTGAGGGCAACCACAGCAACACCGATCTAGGTGTCAATACAATAACCGTCCCACAAATCTGGTTAATGCTACATTCAATCAGTTCCCAAAAACAACAAATCTTCGGACACTACCAAAATATACGACCTAAAGAGTCTGAGTGTGACTTATATCTACAGCATATAACCAACCAAAGGAGACCCCTGATGTAGAGCTTGCCGGGGTCATTATACTACCATGTCATGGTCTTGTATGAGTGCTCTTGCACTTTCACGCACTTAGAAAAGCCGTGCGACCTCAAGTGGATCATGTCTATTTCAGCAGGTGAGAAGGAGGTGCTTAAGTCCAGCTCCCAAACTCTGACATATGCTGGTGTGACCCGCTCTGAATCAGAATTAAGTGCCTTGTAGAGTATGGATATAAGGTGTTTCAGGATCGAAAGACAAATTATTAGCTTCTCAAACCACGTAGGTGATGTGGCGGGCACATATTTATGTTTCAAATCCGAGCAAGCACGTTTTAATTTAGATTTTTCCAAAAATGTATTCCCTGTCAATATCTTAGAGCAGTCAGCAGGAGGGTTGTCTAGGGGCTCGTCAATATTTGATAAACAAAAACATTTCTGAGTAGGCACATTCCGGCGTTGACTCCTGTTCTCCCGGTCTTCTAACATAGAAAACACTTCATTAATAGATGACATTTAAGCGTCCATCTTACTGGTCACCACTCACCGCCAAGCTGAAAGACAACACTTGGTTCTATGCAGTGGCCCATATCTTTCATGTCCTGCTTGAGATCTTTGAATTCCTGCATTAGCGGGGCCAGAGCTTGCGCCAGTGTAGCTTTGAAAAATGATTTGGTAAGGGCACCGCTGCAATCGTGCTCTTCTTCATCAGATAAGGTTGCGCCCCTTCCCATCTCGTCTGCTTCTCCATCTGAGGTGTGTTTGAACCGTGGTGGCGCCATCTTTTCCGAGTGTGCTGGTGAATCGGCATGAGACTTTTTCAGGAATCTGTCTAGATCAGTTTGATTTCCTTTAGGTTTGGGGGTTCTCAGAGGTTCCCTAGATGGATCCCTACCAATCTTGCCCATCTTCAAGTCGGCTGAAGGCTTATAAGTGCTTAAAGCTTGGGTTAGTGAGGAGAGAGCTTGCTCTAGCCCTCCGTCTTGCTCAACGGTCAGGCTCCCCTTTAGGCTTTTCAATTCAACTGTACACAAAAAATTTACATTTCTTTGCGGAGTGTTAACACTAGACAACTATTTGGCTATACAGTTGCACATATCTGGCAATACATTTGGAAGGGTCATCAATAAAAAATGTTGGCAAGCATGGTAAGTATGTAACCAAAGTGATACATTTTTTGTATTAGTTGTCCAAAAGCAGACTTCATTGACTCCAATATAAAAAATATTGAACTTCTCTATTGTAATATTTTAAAGGGGTTGTCCAGGATTTAAATATTAATGACCTATCCTCAGGAATGGTCCTCAATATGAGATTGGCAGGGGTCCGACTCCTGGCACCTCGACAGTTTGAGGAAGCTGTGGTCCTAACTCCTTGCAGATCACCAAGCACAGCGCTGTAAATTATTACAGTTATGCTTGGTATTGCAGCACAGCCCTATTCACTTGAATGGGACTGAGCTGTGCCTAGGCCACGTAACCGATGAACATGGGCTAGGACAGGGATGGCCAACCAGCGGCTCTCTAGCTGTTGCAAAACTACAATTCCCACCATGCCCTGCTGTAGGCTGATAGTTGTAGGCAGTCTTTGCATGCTGGTAGTTGTGGTTTTGCAACAGCTGGAGAGCCTGAGGTTGGCCATCCCTGGCCTAGGAAGAGGCCTAAGCACTCATGGCCTCTTTGTACAGCTGTTCGGTGTGGATCCTGAATATGTAAATCCCAGAGAACCCCTTTACAATACAACCATATTATTAACTATAGAATAAATCACTGCATTGCTTCTTTTCTATGGGAATTGGTTTTCCTTTATGACAGTTCATCACTTTATTGTAGCCAATTAAATATGGTATAAACACAGCAGTTAAAATTTGATGTCAGTCACAGAAGGAACTTAATGAAAATAAACCAAAGCAGAAAGGACATTTTTGAGCATCTGCTATTTATTTTTAGTTTGCAGGTCATTACGTTTTGGAGCAAGCATTTTCAGGGTAATGGCTGAACATGTAAAGTAGACATAGCTGCATTCTGTGCAGAACACTTCAGCCAGGCTGGCATTTTTAACATATAGCCTATCTTGTAGCCGTAATTAAGTTTGTTGCACAAAGAAATGTATTGTGAAGGTTTTATTCATTTTTGCTGAGTAAGTATTATTTCCATCCTGGCAGAAAAAGTGATTTCCTAAGCTCTGCTTGCAAACAGGAATACTATAAACCAGCTGCTGATAAATGGGAAATGCAGTATAGTAAACGTATGAATTGTGTGATCCATTTGGGTTTAAGAAAAACCCACGCAAATCATGACTTTTATTCCAAGGCCTCAAAACCACAAACACTTAAGTGCTGCCTATACAAATGTACCAACAAACCTCACTAGGATTCCAGTCTACAAAGCAAAGAGGGTGAGGATCCAACAAAAACTGCATTATATTGCCATAATCAACGGGCATCTCTACAGCCCAGCATTCATTTTCTTTAGCCTGTTGGACAGAAATTTGCCATATCAGAACATGATATGGCTGTTGGGGAACATCAAGGAAATTAGCATATGAGGCAAGCTTTGGATGAGGTTGCTCTTCTCAGGGTGGACACCCTGTGGTTAAGACTAGAGATGAGCGAATCAAAGCTGACAAAGTCAAATTCATTCCGAATTTCAGGAAAAATTTGATTCTGAATGAATGCAAATTTCCTCGTGCTTCGTGGTAAGAATCGCTATTTTTCCAAACATGGCGGCTAGCCGGCTACAATAGTGGCTAAAATGGCAGCTACACATGTGAGGACATGTGGCAACGAACTCTGGGAAGGCGGGATGACCCATAATGCCATGCATGCAGCCAATCAGCAGCCAGCCCGGTGATGTCACATCCCTATAAATACTGCAGCCATCTTAGATTCTGCCATTTAGTATCGTACTTTGTTCAGGGACACACATGTATGCAGACGCTAGGGAGAGTAAAAGAAAAACTAATTGTTAAGAAAAAAAGGAAAGAAGCAATTTATTAGTGCAGGGAAAGGATAGTGAGAGGAATCATTTCACAGACAGGGAGAGAAGTGTGCAGATTCTAGGGACGGTCACAGAAAATTCCTCATTGTGATAAAAAGCGATTTACAAGTGCAGGGAAACATTACTTGGGGATCCAGATAGTCTCATAATACAGCTCATTCCAGAAATTAGTTGTTGGGGTGCAAGTACTATGTTGTAAAGCCTTTAGTGGCTTTTATCTGTGGAAAAAGATAAATATATACGCAAGTCACTTTTGTTGTTAACTGTGGCCTATTTCAATACAATACGAGAAATATTTATGCAGGTCACTTTTGTTGTTATTTTCGCTAAAAGCGTTTCTGGTCATATTTAACTACAATACAAGAAAAATAGACGCAGTTCACATTTGGTGTTATTTGCGCTTAAAGCGTTTATTGCCATATTTCACTAGTATACCAGAAAAATAGCCGCTTTCACATTTGGTGTTATTTGCGCTAAAAGTGTTAATTGCCATATTTCACTACAATACGAGAAAAATTAATACAGTTCACATTCGCTGTTATTTGCGCTAAAAGCATTTATTGTCATATTTCTAGAGAAAAATATAAGCAGTTCACTTTTTCCGTTATTTACTTAGAAATCATTTAGTGGCCTATTTTAGTCCAATATGAGAAATATTTACGCAGTTCACTTTTGCTGTTATTTACACTGTAATCGTTTTGTTGCCAATTTCAGTAAAAAAATGAAAAATATATTTGCCGCTTTTAGGGGTGGTTTAATTTTCTTTTAATTTATTTAAGTTCAGCTAAAAGTATGTCAGATATAGAAGTGCCAGGACCTGCACAGGGGAATGGCAGACGCGTAAATGATTCTGGCGCAGGCACAGGTCGCAGCAGAGTAAGGTGGCGTGGCAGCAGAGGTTTCTTCCCGAGGCCTCAAATCCTCATGTCAGCTAGCGGTCTTGTCTTGACAAGCAACCCAGCGGTTCTTGATTGGTTGACTCAATCTTCGACTTCGTCGTAAGTGACAGTAGCACCAGCAGCAGCTAAAGTCGCTAATGAGCAGCTTTCTTCACCCGCATAGTGAAGAAACTATTTACCAGCAGCAGGTAGAATTGGAGCAGGACCTGAACCAGCAGGTGGTGGTATACTTTGACAGCATCCTGCCAGCTGTCATAGAAGATCCTCTGGATTACTGGGCAGTGGGCAGCCAAACTGGATTTGTGGCTGCAACTGGCCAAGTTTGCCCTGGAAAAGCTGTTCTGCCTGGCTAGTAGCATGGCATCAGAGCGGGTGTTTAGTGCGGCGGGGGCTATAGTTACCCCAAGAAGAACTCGCATGTCCACCCAAAATGTGTAGAGACTTACTTTTGTCAAGATGAATCAGGCATGGATCAGCCAGGATTTCCACCCACCAATGCCTAATGCATCAGATTAGCTCATTTATCTCCACACTATGTCACCATCCCACTCTGTGGTACCATGCTGCTGTTGCTGCCATGTCCACACTATGTCACCATGCCACGCTGTGGCCCCCTGATGCTGCCATCTCCACACTATGTCACCGTGACACACTGTGGCCTCCTGGTACTGCCATGTCCACACTATGTCACCTTGCCACTCTGCGGTCCTGTCTGTGTTGCAGCTGCAGATCCTGTCTGTGTTGCTGCTGTAAGGCCTGTATGGTCCCATCAGAATTGGCTTATGATTTGGTAGCCAAAAGCAGGAGTGGGTACAAAACACAGAAGACATGCAAATATTTACTTCACGTGTCATCTCTGTTTTAGATCCACTCCTGTTTTTTGGCATTAGCAATACTCATGGACTACTAAGCAAATGCTGACCAAGTGAAGGCGTATGCTCCCCAGACAGGATCCGTTTTTTGTGGGTTATTGTTCTGACGGATCAGAGGAAGGGCAAAATAATCAGTGACGCCACCACAAACTTACTGCTGACACCCTCTCCACTCTGTCGGGGAGGCTCTACTTATATAAGCGTTTAATAGAACAGGTTCTGTAGACATCTATGTGGAATTAGCTGACGAGGGTGTAAAAGGAGTGTGCTTCTTCTTGACGCTAGCTTGGACCTGTAAGGCTGAGTTCATACTTGAGTTATTTGGTCAGTTTTGGCCCCGTGACTGCCCAAATAAGTGAAGTGTGCAGTGATTCTAATAGCGACGCCTGTCATCTGCATGTCATACTGAATCACAGTATTATTTCACTATCCCAGCACACTCCCTATTCGTGTTACTGCAAGGCACAGTGTTCTAAACCCATATAAAGGCTCTATGCAGCCCGGAAATAGCCAAATCAAATTTTGAGAAATTTACTCATCTTTTTTTAGGACAATAGGGCATACTAGGGTGGAGTAACTGTCCTGACCAGAATACAGTTTTTTTATGATTCACTCTCATGTGACATTGGAGACAACATAGATTCAGTCTTTTTTATTATGTACTTGTGGTTGGATGGCATCACATATTTTTAGAAATTTGAATAAAAATGTATTTTTTATTGGATCTTTGCCCTCTTATCTCAAAGCTTCCCCAAAACATCCATCGATTTGCGATTCCCCCACTAATCTGGTTACGTCAAAGCAACATTGATGTGGTATGTAAGTGACACTTCAAATGCCTTTCAGATCTATGTAGATGCTGCCGTGCCCCCATATGCTTAAACTAGCAGGTTTAAGGTAAAAATCAAGCCAATTCTTTATAAAGCTGTAAGAACTGAAAACAGCTCCCAAAATTCCAATGTCTTGATTGACCTATTTAGCTTAGACGAGGGAGCCATATCTTTCAGATATCTAACTTACCAAATCCAGAAGGATTCTGACCCAAATCTTGGTTGCAGGCATTACAGCATGGTGGCTTAGGATCTGTTCGCAATTCGTTCCCAGTGAACACACAAAACATATCCCTATGGGTCCTTCTGTCCAGTGTAAAATGCAAAATAAATGTGGAGCCCCAGTATTGGGTCTAAAACACAGTGAAAGCCAGATATCCCTCAAAGGAAGGAAAACCAAGCAAAGGGGTGTCCCCATTACAGAGATCACCAAATCCACTATATTAAGTGGCCCCTATGTCAAGATCACGCTCTTTTACAAGCTTTAATGATAGGACAGGGAAGTCCTAAGCCAGTTTTCCAGCCACAAACAGCTGTTTCAGGGTATTGCCCCTCATCAGTGTGGAGTAGGATTCTGGCTAACCGGAAGCAATGCCTTGGAGACTACTCAAACAAGACAATAGCTGATCTCAGGATGGATAACTGGCTTATGTCTTCCCCGTCACATCCCAATACTAGGGCTCCACATTTATTTTGCATATTACTGTTTTCCAGGGAGCTTTGCACTTTGGATTGCTGTGTTGAGACTCTTAAATGAGGCTCCACGGTGTTTTCAGTAGCTGGTCTCCCTGAGGTCAGCTATTGTCTTGTTTGAGTAGACTCCAAGGCATTGCTCCCGGTTAGCCACACTGATGAGGGGCAATACCCTGAAACAGCTGTCTGTGGATGGATAACTGGCTTAGGTCTTCCCCATCACATCCTTAAAGCTTGTAAAATAGCGGGATCTTGACATAGGGGCTACTTAGTATGGGGGATTTGGTGATCTCTGTAATGGGGACACCCCTTTGCTCGGTTTTCCTTCCTTTGAGGGATATCTGGCTTTCACTGTTTCATTGTAGACTAATGTTGAGCGCGAATATTTGAATTTCGATTTTTTATTGTGAATATTGGCACTTTGAAAATTTGCGAATATTTTGAATATAGTGATATATATTCGTAAAAATGTATATATATTTTTTTGTTTTGTTTTTTCATCTTAACCCATTACCTAGTATACCTACCTGCTTCTTGCTTGTGGGCCAATGTGAGAAGGCTGCAATATTCAAGTCTGTAGTGAATTAGAATATTCTTCATTATTTTTTTTTTTTTTCACTTATGCGAAAAATCGGCAATGTAATATTCGCGTAATGCGAATATTCTAACACCCGAATATATAGCACTATAAAATATAGTGCTATATTTTCGTTTTTTTAGAATATTCGTTATTTTTTTCCATCTGAAGTTATGATTCCTCCCTAAGTTGCATTTGGGCCAATGACTGTTCACGTTAAATTGGAAAAAATGACGAATATTCTAAAAAAAGAATATATCGCATTATATTCCATAGTGCTATATATTCGGGTTTTAGAATATTCGCATTACGTGAATATTTTATTGCCGATTTTTCGCAATTAATAGAATAATCTCGAATACGAACATTCATGAATATTCGCGAAATGTCGCAAATTCGAATATTCCTACTGTCGCTCATCACTATTGTAGACCCAATACTGGGGCTTCACATTTATTTTCATATTACGGTTTTCCAGGTAGCTTTGCACTTTGGATTGCTGTGTTGAGACTCTTAAATGAGGCTCCATGGTGTTTTCTGTAGCTGGTCTCCCTGAGATCAGCTATTGTCTTGTTTGTGTCCAGTGTGAGCCAAAAGACGTTCCTTCTGGTATAAACCAGACTATTATGAGTTATGCTGGACCATACTGTTTTTTTAAATGTAAACAAAATACGCATTTCCTAAACTAAGGGTTAAAGTAAAAAATGTACACCATACGTATGTACATTTATTTTTACATTTGTAGTCAATGATCAATGCATGCCAATTTATCAGGTCTATAGAGAAGCCTATGTCACAACCTCTTATTGGAGGAGTCCCAATGTATACATTTGATTGCAGGAAAAACAAGATGTGAACAGTACCTAACTGGTTAGCACTGTTGTTACCTTGCACCACTTCAGTCTTAGGTTTTATCCTTACCAAGGGCAACATCTGCATAGAATTTCTTCGTCCTCCTCATGTATATGTGGATTTTCCCCTAATGGTGACAATCTCTACACAGTGCTACAGAATATGTTAGTACTAAATATGGAATAAGAAGTAAAGCCCAATTTTTTAATTTCTTTTTACAATCAACTGGGCAGTGTTCTAATGATGTACTGTAGGTGTGGGGTATGATGAACACTTCTGAGGGAGAACAGAGGAAGTTTTAAAGGGCAACTATTGAATAATCATCATGCTGAATTTTAGAGGTCAATGCAAATCTTTATTACAAATAGAGATTTCTGTTATTTATGGGTCATCTCCATAGCAGAATGAGGTAGAGCTGGTATGTCCCTTGACTTAGGATTAAAATGTTGATCAGTATGTACTAAGGATGAACGAAGCAGTTTGGACCGGGCACATTTTAGTGCACATGTCAGTGGGAAAAAAACACTAAGGAGGAAGAAAGGCTCTCACATGACCCTGAGAGAAATTACAGGGGAGGGCTTACTCTGATTGTCTCCCAGGTTGACAGGCAGCCTGGATTAGCCAATCAATGCTGCAGCAGACAGGGAGGTGCCCTAGCAAAATGAGCAGAATGCCACTCTGTGCTGGACTATGAATGAGGGTAGTTGGGTGTTAAGGTTTCTGCAAAAAAAGTTATCTTAGGAAGTCATAGACAGTCAGAAATCAATCAAGCTTGTATTCTATTGCTTGATACAGTAATGGGCAAGACTAATATTACAAAGAAGAATTGTGTATGTAGAATATGGGTAAGAAGAGAAGCTGACAGTCAGGGAGAGAGAAGACAGGAGCTGTGGCTTCTGTGCCTCCTAGCAGAACTGTAGCTGCTGCAGCGCAGACCTCAAAAGCAGCTATCTGCAAGGAAATACTTTCATTCTCCCCTCAACACCATCTGCATTTTTATAGAAGTTCTTTTTTTTGGGAGGGTTACATTTAATTAACCAGCATATATAGACATGATTACTGCAGCAATACACAAGGTAGAGCAGCATTCTACCTGTGCGTGTTAATGTGAAATTGAGCATCTAGCATCAATTGTCCATTTCCGCATGGTTGAAATTTACATTTTTTAGAGGGTTTCTATTTAATAAAATAGCATATAGGTAATAGTGTTGAGCACGAATATTCGAATAGCGAATTTTTTTAGCGAATATCGGCACTTCGCTAATTCGCGAATATTTCGAATATAGCGCTGTAAATTCGCTATTTCGAATATTCGTTTTTTTTTTTTAGTTATATTTTTTTCTTTCCCACTTCCCAAAAGTAGTTCTTACCTGTCCTGAGGAATGGATTCCTGGCTTCCTGGCTGCTCCAGTCAGTGCCCGTTGCCGCTTCTGCCAACTTCCGTGCTCATGGAGCGTCCCCATCACCATGGGAACTTCTCCATATACTAAAATGTACTGTCAGATTTGAGAATTACGTTGAAATCGCAATGCGATTAACTCAAGTTATATTAATCGCATTGCGATTACAACTTAGCAGTGCATTGCTATCTTACATATTAGGCTAGAATTAACGAATATGGAATATAGCAGCAGTGCTAAGTAGAAATCGCAATGCGATTAGTCCAAGTTACATTAATCGCATTGCGATTTCAATTAGCACTGCTATAATATATTCCATATTAGTTAACTTCGTTAATTCTAGCAAGCTTACCCATTATAAACCTAGCTCGAAGTTGAAATCGCAATGCGATTAATACAACTTGAAGTAATCGCATTGCGATTTCTACTTAGCACTGCTGCTATATTCCATATTCGTTATTTCTAGCCTAATATGTAAGATAGCAGTGCACTGCTAAGTTGTAATCGCAATGCGATTAATATAGCTTGAATTAATCGCATTGCGATTTCAACGTAATTCTCAAATCCGACAGTACATTTTAGTATGGAGACGGTCTTGGCTTGGTAGAATTTGCGAATATGACGAATGTATTCGTCATATTCCTCAAAACGAAGATAACGAAGTATTCTCCATCTTCGTTTTAGCAACCTATTCGTCAACTTCGCTAATTCTAGCAATCAAATAGGAGGGTTGACTATAGAGACAGCTGTGTTTAATTCGCTATGCGATTATATAATTTTTTTTTTTTAATAAATAGAATAATTATAATAATTATCAAGTAATATAATTATTCTATTAAAAAAAGCTAAGTAATATAATCGCATAGCGAATTAAACACAACTATCTCTATAGTCATTCAACCCTCCTATTTGATTGCTACAATTAGCGAAGTTGACGAATAGTTTGCTAAAACGAAGATGGAGAATACTTCGTTATCTTCGTTTTGAGGAATATGACGAATACATTCGTCATATTCGTCATCTTCGCTATAATTCTAGATATGAAACCAATAGGAAATTAGCCTAAGTTAAAATCGCAATACGCGATTATTTAAATTGCATATTAATCGCGATAACTAGAATAATGACGAATATTCGATTTCGACGAATATGAAACGAATATTCTTTAGAATATTCGCGAATTTCGTCGAAATCGAATATGGCACCTGCCGCTCATCACTAATAGGTAACTAGTACACTAATACACACGCTAGGGCAGCAATCTTCCTATGAGTGAAATTGAGCATCAAGCCTCAATCGTCCATTTCTATGAATTCCATTTTCACACAGTTATAATTTAATCTTTTTTTATTGTTCTATTTAATTAACCAGCAGATATACATGATTACTGCAGCAATATACAGGCTAGGGAAGCAATCTACTTGTAAGTGTTAAAGTTAAATTGGGTATCAAACCTTAATCATCTGTTTATGTTTATTCAGTTTCCACACTGAAATTTAGAAATTAAATTTTTTAGGACTTCAATTTAATTAAATCAGCATATAGGTAATCATTACACCAGTATACAGGCTAGGGTAACAATTTACTTGGGAGTAGAGTTGAGCGAACTTCTGTGTTAAGTTCGTTTTCCAAAGTTCTGGATCGGGTTATCCAAGCATCTCGTTATGGATTCCGCTACCACGGACCATAACGGCATTTGGAATCCATAAGGGGATTCTTCAATGAACCCGAACCTTGGATAACACGGAGGACCTGGGGTGATGTCACCGTCATGTGATCAGTGCAGGGGGCGTGGCTCAGTACTGGATTGGATAAGAGGTCGTAGGCTACCACCTCTTATCTAATCCAGTACTGATCCACGCCCCCTGCACTGATCGCATGACGGTGACGTCACCCCAGGTCCTCCGTGTTGTCCAAGGTTCGGGTTCATTGAAGAATCCCCTTATGAATTCCAAATGCCGTTATGGTCCGTGGTAGCGGAATCCATAACAGGATGCTTGGATAACCCGAACTTTGGAAAACGAACTTAAAACAGAAGTTCGCTCAACTCTACTTGGGAGTGTTAACATGATATTAAGGGTCAGGCCTCAATCATCTGTTTCTGTATATTCAGTTTCCACACAGTTGGAAAGGAGTAATATATTTTTTGGGGGGGTTAATTTAATTAACTAGCATATAATGTAATTACTACAGCACATGGTATAGCAGCAATCTACCTGTAAGTGTTAACATGGAATGGAGCGTCAAATCTAAATTGTCTATTACCGTGAATTATATTTGCGCAAATTAATTAACCAGCATACATACATGATTACTGCAGCAAAAGACATAGTATAGTAGCAATCTACCTGTGAGTGTTAACATGAAATATTGACTCCAACCCCCAATCATCCATTTCCATGAATTCCATTTGCACACAGTTGCAATTTAATCTTTTTTAAATATTTATTTTGTTAAATTTAATTAACCAGCATGTATGTATGATTACTGCAGCAAAACACATGGTATATCAGAAATCTATATGTGAGTGCTAATGTGAAATTTAGTGTCCAGCCTCAATTGTCTACTAACGTTTAATCAGTTTCCACATGGTTGAAGTGATACTTTTTTTGCGGGGGGTTCTTCAATTTAATTAACCAGCAGTTATAAATGATTACTCCTGCAATACCCAAGGTATAACAGGAATCTGAGTGTTACCATGAAATTGAGCATCAATCCTCAATCGTCTGTTACTGTGAACTCCATTTCCATGAGGATTTTTTTTTTCTGGATTGATAACTTTAACTAAAACAGCATATCTATTTGATTGCTGCCCTACCCTGTGTCTTGTAGCAATCTATCTGTGAGTGATAATAAGAAACAAAAGGGCCTTCATTGTCCGTTTCTATGAATTCCATTTCCACCCAGTTGCAGTTACATTTTTTGGGGAGGAAAATCAGTTTAATTAAACTAGCATAAACACATCATTACTATATTGAGAAACAGAGTAGTGCAGCAATCTATCTGTGAGTGTTAACGTGAAATTAAGCATCAAGTTTCAGTCGACTGTTTATGTTTATTCATTTTACAGATGGTTGGAATAAAAAAATGTGGGGACTTGTTCAATTGAATTAAACTAACATTTAGGTGATCATCAATACACCAATAAAATGAAATTGATAGTCAGACCTCAATCATCTGTTTCTGTGAATTTCATTTGCACATGGTAGGATTTTTTTATTTATTATTTTGGTGTGTGGGGGGTGGGGTATTGTTAAATTAAACCAGCATATATATGTGATTACTGGTAATGACGACTGTGTGAGAGAAGTCAGTGTTATACTGCCCTGAGTAGGAGGTAGATGAGGAGGCCCCTGGCATAGCCGTGTTGGTGGCGGTATTAGTGGCCCCTGTAGCCTTGCTATTGGTGTTGGGGTCAGCGACAGTGGCAGTCAGGGAAGAGCAGGCAAGGGAGGCCAAAAAACCCACCATGATATCCCACTGTCTGATAGAAGCACTGGGAGGCTGAGGACTCTGATGTCAATTGTGTGCTGTACAGGACCTGGGGGTGCTGAGGAGGAGGCAACAGCAGAGGAGAAGGGTGATGGAAGCAGCAATAAAAAGCAGAGGCCACGTATATCCCAAAGAAAAGCCGGGGCCATGTTTGCTGCTACCCCTCCTTTTCTTCTTCTTCATTGACAACCATCGATAATGGAAGGCGGCAATCAGTAGTGCACAAGCTTAATTCCCACTTGGCCAAGTTGCTGGCAGCACAGTTGCTATGGTACCATTTAGTCGAGTCTGCTGCTTTTAGGGAGCTAATGGTGTGTGATGAGCCTCGCTGGAAGATTCCAACACGATTGTGCCAGCCTGGTTCCCACACCAGGCACTTATCTGCCTCCTCCATGGACATGTTCCCGTCCACAACAACAGCAGAGCACTAGTGTTGAGTGCGAATATTCGAATTGCGAATTTTTATCGCGAATATCGCAACTTCGAGAATTCGAGAATATTTAGAATATGATGCTATATATTCGCTAATTCGAATATTCGTCATTTTCCAATATCTGAAAAGCGAAAACAGGACTTGTCCCTGCTTCCTTCTTGTGGGCCAATGAGTCATTGGCCCACAAGCAAGTTAAGCAGGAAGGAATCATGTTTTCATTGTAAATGGGAATCCATCAACTCAACTCTGACGTTAATTCTCAATGCGCGCATATGTTCGCATCGCGAATTAAACTTGGATCTGAGTTCCAATCCTCATTGTTGTTGCTAGAAGATGATTGAGAATATAGCGCTATATCCTCAATCTTCGTCAATTATAGCAATGCAACCGTTAAGAGCTCAACTCAAAGTTTAATTCGCGATGCGAAAATATACTCGCATCGCGAATTAAACTTTGAGCTGAGCTCCTAATGGTTGGTTGAACTTGCTACTTGCTGGGATATAACGAAGATTGTGAATATAGTGCTATATTCGTGAATTCGTTATAATCGTAATATTCTAGTAAGCCATTGCCAACCATTTAGGAACCCAGCTCTAAGTTGAATTAAGCTATGCGAGCATTACAGGTTATATTAATCGCAATGCGAATTCTACTTAGATCTTATGACCTAGACGACCAAGACAACCCATGAAATGAACCTAATAGTATATTTCCCTCATGCGGTGCGATTCACGCGCATAGGTGATTGCCGATTTTTCGCATGATGTAAAATACAGTTTACTACAAGAAGAGGCAGATTATAGATCACAGTAACAATTCTCATAACTGATTTACAATTGTCCTCTGTATGTAAGATAGTTTGTGTAGTGCGAAAAAACGGCAATTACATATGCGCGTGAATCGCACAGCATTAGAGTATGATATTGTGTTCATTCAATGGGTTACCTTGGTCTACTCGAATAGACGAATATTGCGAATATAGCACTACATTCGCTATCTTCTCTATATTCGACCCAACAAGCCAACCTAATAGTATACTGCCCTTATGCTGTGCGATTCACGCGCATATGTAATTGTCGATTTTTCGCACTACATAAACTATCTTACATACAGAGGACAATTGTAAATCAGTTATGAGAATTGTTACTGTGATCTATAATCTGCCTCTTCTTGTAGTAAACTGTATTTTACATCATGCGAAAAATCGGCAATCACCTATGCGCGTGAATCGCACCGCATGAGGGAAAAATACTATTAGGTTCATTTCATGGGTTGTCTTGGTTGGTCTACTCGAATAGACGAACATTGCGAATATAGCACTACATTCGCTATTTTCTTTATCTTCGTCTATTCGACCCAGCAGGCCAACCTAATAGTATACTGGCATTGTGCGATCCGATTCATGCGCATATGTAATTGCCGATTTTTCGCATGCCGTAAAATACAGTTTCCTACATAAAAAGGCAAATTATACATCACAGACTGTGATGTATAATTTGCCTCTTTATGTAGGAAACTGTATTTTACATCATGCGAAAATTCGGCAATTACATATGCGCGTGAATCGCACCGCACAAGGGCAGTATGATATTGTGTTCATTCAATAGGTTGGTTGCTCTACTTGAATAGTAGCATATTCGCTATCTTCTCTATATTCACCCCAACAAGCCAACCTAATAGTATACTGCCCTTATGCGATCCGATTCAGGCGCATATGTAATTTCCGAATTTTCGCATGACATAAAATACAGTAAAGAGGAAAATTATACATCAGTATTCAGTAATTAGAGTCATTTAGAATGCAATATTTGCTTTTTTGTAACTGCTTAGGGGCATCAAGCTATTTTCGTACAGGTTTTGTTTGTTTGAATTTTTCGAATATGTAGAATATAGTGATATTTTCTCCATGCGATTTTTTTTTTTTTTTCTTTTTTTCTCTACAATGTATGTGGTGACTCATCATTATCATTTTCCCTCCCTTCTCCTAGCTTGAATAGCCAATGAGAAGGCTTTGTCACAACTTAGCAACATCCCTAGCAACCAATAGGAAACTAGACTACCCCTTCACTATATAAATGACGACATCACCCAGCAGCCATTTTGTGGTGTTGGATTTGTTGGAGCTTGGAGCTGTGTTATTTTGTCTGCTGTGCGTTTTATATAATCTTGATTTAATTTATAATATTCTAGTTAGTTAGTTTCAAGTAGTGATTAGGGAATAGTGTAGTTTAGTTTTATAGCTGATAGGGTCGAAATAATTTGAGATAGTTTAGTAGTTTAGTAGAGTTAGGAGAAAAATATAGTTAGTGTTAGGGCCTAGTGTAGCAGATAGGGCTCAGTGCAGGGTTAAGTGTAGGGCATCGAGTTAGGTAGGTAGCTGATAGATAGATAGATAGATAGATAGATAGATAGATAGATAGATAGATAGATACATAGTGCTTGATAGTTTAGGTTAGGTATTAGGGCTACAGTTAGGGAATACTAAAGTTTACATTTTTCAGGGCAGGGTGTAGTTTAGGTTAGTTACTTATATAGTATAGTGTAGGGTCTATCTGTCTGTTTTGTCTGTCAGTTAGTGTCCGTCCAGTTAGTGTATTATTTTTTTTTTTTTTTCCATTGTTTGTTAATTTTAAAAAGTGTTTTAGTCTAAGTTAGTGTCTGTGTTTAGTTTAAGGAAAAAAAAAATTAAGTTTTATATGTTCTTTGTTTAGTCTAGTTCTGTCTGTCCTCCGTTAAAGAAAAAAACTTTTTTTTTGTCTGTGTGTCAGTGTCTGTCTTAGGTTTAAAAACAAAAAAACTTCAAAAGAAAGTTTATAGGTTTACGTGTTTAGTGTAGTTTTTTCTGTCTTACGTTAAAAAAAAACCCGTCTTGTAGTCTCTGTGTGTCAGTTACTGTTTGTGTCAGGTTAAATATTGAGTGTACGTTTTAAGTGTTTTGCATTTAGTGTAGTTTTGTTAGTCATCCGTTAAGAAAAAACGTTTTTTAGTTTCTGTGTCAGTTAGTGTCTGTCATAGGTAAAAAAAAAAAAAAAAGTTTAAAAGTTTTACGTTTTTTGTGTTTAGTGTAGTTTTGTCAGTCCTCCGTTAAAAAGAAAAAAATTAATAAAAAATTTTTTGTGTCTGTTAGTTTAGTCTTAGTTTTGATAGCTTTACGTGTTTAGTGTCGTGTGTTACAGTTTTCGTCCTTTCTTTTTTTCACCCATCGTGCCCACCCCAATAAAGTTTTCCCCTAATCCCCAGTATGAGTGCAGGCAGTCGTGGGCGTGGTCGGGGTAACAGGGGAGTTGGTTCCCGTGCTGGACCACTCCCAGCACGGGGCCGCTCATCAAGCCACGGACAGGCAGGCGCAGGTGGCAGGGGTGTCCGCCTGATCCGTGACTTTTTCACAAGTGGCAGCCGGCCCATAACTTCCCAGGATGCAGAGGCTGTCTTGGCTCTCGTGGCCGATTCGAGTGCCACGGAGTCCTCTGCCCCGGCTGCCAGCAACTGCAGCACACCGCCTCCTGTAGAACCAACCCCAGCTCCCAAGAATTGTCCCCTCTCATGTTTGAAGACTTTGAGACTGAGAGGGACATCTTGGGGAAGGCAATGCAGGAGGCGGAAATACTGTTCAGCCCTGCGGATGGGCAGGACCTGTTGGAAGGGATTGGGGATGAGGAGGAGGAGGGGCCTATAAATCCCCTATGAGATCCCTTCCAACTGGTGCAGGTGGTGTTAGCCACACAACCCCTGCACCTATTCAGACCCAGGCGCCAGCAAGGGGACAGCGGAGCCCGGTCAGGGGCTCCATGTCAGCTGTTCCCGTCAGTCCACCACAGGTTGGCCTTGGGTCTGACATATCAGGGGGTGAAGAGGAGGGTGACCCCGAATGGGTGCCACCTCCTTTGTCAGGTGACGGCAGCACCGATGAAGGTAGGCACCCGAGGCAAATGGTGCGCCAGGTCACCAGGAGCCCAGTGTCAGGGGCTCCACTGGTAATGGCAGCAGGAGTAGGCAGCAGCAGCCAGCTCCACCTGTGCGCACCGAGCCCGAACAGGCGCAAGCCAGCACCACTCCATCTGACAGGAGGTCGGTGCGGAAGTCGCCTGTTTGGGCTTACTTCACCCTGGCAGCAGATGATGTCACAGTTGGCATTTGTAAGCTGTGCAATGCCAGGGTGAGGAGAGGGAGATCTATGGCTCGGCTGGGTACCACGGCCCTCAACCAGCACATCCGAGTCAACCACTGGCGGTAGTGGGAACAGATGCGGGGTGGTCAAAGCAGCAGAGCCACCAGCAGTGTGCGGGAGACAGCAGCTCCTGCCACTGTACTGCAGCCACCCCAACCCGTTCCAGCAACTCATTCCCACTCCCCCGCTCCCTCTAATAGAGGTACTGGTACCGGCAGCCATACCTCTGCCTCCACTGCACCCTCCTCTGCCGTCCGGCGCCAGCCATCTATTCCAGATGCTTTTGAACGCACCGCGCCCTACGCCCCCGGGGACCGTCGCGTGCGTTCACTCAATGGGCTCCTGGCAAGGGTTATCGCCCAACATCTGCTGCCTTACAATCTGGTGGATAGCAATCCATTTAGGCAGATGTTGGAGCAGGCCCAACCCAGATGGCGTGTCCCCAGCCGCCATTACTTTGCCAGGACCGGTGTCCCTGCCCTTCACCAGCACATTGTGCGGAATGTATCCCTGTCGCTGGATCATGCTGTCAGCGACAGAGTGCATCTCACAATGGATGCCTGGACCAGCAGGCATGGGCAGAGACGCTATATAAGCTTCACAGCCCATTGGGTGTCCCTCCGAGGCGCCGGGGAGGGATTGGCGGCATCTGATTTTGTGGTGCCGCCCCAGGGTGTCCAGGGGAGAACTGCTGCTCTCCCGCAAGCCACTGTCTCCACAGCTGCTGAGCCCCCTAGCAAGCGTCCCCGTTGCTACGCAAGTGTGGGGCACGTCCGCTGCCAGGCCGTGCTCCAGCTTGTGAGCTTAGGGGACCGGAGACACACTGGACCTGATGTTCTGTCCGCACTACAGGCTCAGGTTCAGAAGTGGCTGACACCCCGAAGGCTCCAAGCAGGTATGGTTGTCTGTGACAACGGCAGCAACCTACTCGCCGCCCTTCATGCTGGCAGTCTGACCCACGTGCCCTGCATGGCACATGTCCTCAACCTAGTGGTACAGAAGTTCCTTCATACGTACCCAGGGTTGAGTGACATTGTGCTGAGGGTACGTAGGATTGCCAGCCACTTCAGACGCTCCCCAACTGTCGCCGCGTCCCTGTCCAAACTACAGAGGGACAACAGCCTGCCCCACCACAGGCTGATTGTGGACAGTGTGACGCGGTGGAACTCCACCCTCCACATGCTGGAGAGGTTGTGGGAGCAGCGACGGGCGGTGAGGGAATACCTGCTGGACCTAGGCACTTCAGGGCCATCACACCCACTCCCCTACATCACCAATGCGGAGTGGGGGCAGATACAGCAGGTCTGCCACGTGCTGGCCCCATTCGAGTAGGCGACAAAGATGGTCAGCGCGGAGCATGTCGGTCTGAATGACGTGCTCACCCTAGTGTTCCTGCTGGACAGGACACTAGATCGCCTGCTCGAAGCTGGGGAGAGTGCCTTGGTGGAGCAAGATGAGGCGGCCTTGCTCCACCAGGACCAGGCCCAGGACGAGGAGGAGGAGGAGGAATCAGTGTACGTCCAGGAGTCTGGGCCTGGTCAGGAGGGAGAGCCGGTGCTGGGGGCACCGTTAGTCCGGGGTGGGGCATCTCCGACCGGGAGCAGCAGCATGAGCAGCAGGAGGACCAAGAGGTCATGGTCCCGGGCAGTCGTGAAGAGTCACAGCGGGCTGTGCTCTTCCCCATGGCTGCCCATATGCTGCGATGCCTCCGGAGGGACCCCGGATCAAAAATTTTAAGGAGAGGGAAGACATTTGGTTGGCCACCCTTTAGACCCTCGCTGCAAGGGGAAACTGGAGCAGTTCATCCCAGCCAGCCGGAGGCAGGCCCGTCTCGAAAAATTGCGGGCCTGTCTTATCCACCGGCTGGAAGAGGCAAACCCTCGGCCTGAAGCTCCAGTTCTCCCCGCCCATCTCACCCAGCAGGCGGCTGGCACTAGCAGCACCACCAGCACCAGCCGAGCAGGTGACCTTCTGGGTGAGATGAGGCTCTTCTACCAGTCTGCGCGACTCCAGTACCAGCAGCAGCAGCAGCATCAGTCACCACCAGCGGCTGGCCCGCATGGTGGCAGACTACATGGGGTCGGTCGGTGCTTCTGACAGCATGACCACCGACGACCCCATGGAGTACTGGGTTGCCAGGCTGGACACCTGCCGTGAGCTCGCTCAGTATGCGCTGGAGTTACTATCTTGCCCTCCCTCCAGCGTACTGTCTGAGCGGGCATTCAGCGCGGCAGGTGGGGTGGTCACGGACAAGCGGACCCGTCTGTCCACAGACTCCGTGGACAGACTCACATTCATTAAGATGAATGAGTCCTGGATCGGCAGTGACTTCATGGCCCCCGCTGTCGGTTCAGGGCGCTGAAGGGTCCCTTGTCCATCCCTCTCCTTTGCTCTCCCTCCCAAATTCCGTTGTTTTTTAATTGTTCCCTCTGTTTTTAACTTTATATGAATTACTTTTTTTAGTTATTTATTGATATTTATTTGATCGATATTTTTTGTCTAGTTTGTATCATGTATATATTAATTTAATTTTTTAATTATGAATTTGTTTTGAACATGTTGAGTTACATTTGGGCCTTTAAACATAATGTCTGCTGTTGGCTGTGCTGCTGAATTTGGCCAAGCTACATGTGGCCATGATAATAGACCACTTCTGAAATCCTGGTTGGGAACTGAGAACATGACCTAGCAGCCAATCCTTTACAGCTTTACAGTTTAAACACTCCCCTACGAAATTCTCCCCTCTGCCTGTGATAAAATTACTTTACACAATGGGTTGATGTAATTATCAATCACAGGCAGGAGAATACATAGTTTTAAACAATGTCTTCTGTCCTGGAGACAACAGAGGAGTCATTCAATTATCTCTCAGGACAAAGGGAAATCGCCAATACACATGTGGGGACAATAGGACAGACATCACTATTCAATATACAATGTCCCACCCTTTACAGTACACACAGACATTTAACATATCCCCAGATGGCTTGGATCTGAGCGCTCAATATATCCAAACAGCGCTCAGATGCCACAAACACAGTCAAATCACCATGTGGTTTAATTTTAGCATGGGCTGATGAGAGGGGCCATAATCCTGGGTCAAGATCAAGAAGCTGGCAACAAGGCTTCTCAAGCACCCATTGGCCTGGTTGGTTCCGCCACACTGCCGTTGATCCCACTGCCGTTGATGCTGCTGCATGTCATGAAAAAGTTGACTTACATTTGATCCTTTTAACATAACGTCTGCTGCTGCCTGTGAAGCCGAATCGGGCCTAGCTACATGTTGGCCTGATAATACACCACTCCCTAAATCCTGCCGTTGATGCTGCTGCATGTCATGAAAAATTTGACTTACATTTGATCCATTTAACATAACGTCTGCTGCTGCCTCTGAAGCCGAATCGGGCCTAGCTACATGTTGGCCTGATAATACAACACTCCCTAAATCCTGCCGTTGATGCTGCTGCATGTCATGAAAAATTTGACTTACATTTGATCCTTTTAACATAACGTCTTCTGCTGCCTGTGAAGCCGAATCGGGCCTAGCTACATGTTGGCCTGATAATACACCACTCCCTAAATCCTGCCGTTGATGCTGCTGCATGTCATGAAAAATTTGACTTACATTTGATCCATTTAACATAACGTCTGCTGCTGCCTCTGAAGCCGAATCGGGCCTAGCTACATGTTGGCCTGATAATACACCACTCCCTAAATCCTGCCGTTGATGCTGCTGCATGTCATGAAAAATTTGACTTACATTTGATCCATTTAACATAACGTCTGCTGCTGCCTCTGAAGCCGAATCGGGCCTAGCTACATGTTGGCCTGATAATACACCACTCCCTAAATCCTGCCGTTGATGCTGCTGCATGTCATGAAAAATTTGACTTACATTTGATCCTTTTAACATAACGTCTTCTGCTGCCTGTGAAGCCGAATCGGGCCTAGCTACATGTTGGCCTGATAATACACCACTCCCTAAATCCTGCCGTTGATGTGCTGCTGCAATTCATGAAAATTTTTAGTGACATTTGATCGCACAGGGAATAATCATAGAGTCCAGACCTTCACACTTTTTTAAAGTAAAATTTCGATTGGGTTATTTAATTTTGTATTATAAACTGGAAGTGTGCTTACCTGCCAGTGCCTGGCGTTATTCTGCCTAGTTACAAATGGAAACTTATGAGTCAGCATTCTAGTACTGTGTTAACTCTAGATGCTGTATGTCCTGATAGTGTGTAGACAACCATCATGGACCTGATTTTATCTTTTGCACTTTAACAAGTATAGAATTATGAATTCTCTTAACCTGGTTTGCATGTTTCGTATTCTCGCATGTGCTCAGCTTCTTTATGTATTGTCAATATTTCGACATAAAAATATTAAATTAAATAATCTTTTTAAAAAGACATTTCATCTAGCGTTGTTTGGCTTCATTCACAAAATGAAATGTTTTTACTTTATTTTGTTATTTTTATTTTAAATTAAGTGTGGTTTGGGGTGGCTATGTTGTGGTTCACGCTTTAGCACGGTGTGGACCGCATGTGGCCTTCCCTTGTCAAAAGGTCTTGTGCAGTTGGCATTGTACAGGACTGATTGATGAACCTACGAAAATTTATATATTTTATTTTTATTTTATTTTTTTGTTGTCACACGGATTTAGGATCCAACACGGTGTTGTCTGTCGTTCTGGGAGGGATGGCTGACTTCCGTGTTGACCTCTCTACATGGTTGGGTGTGACTGGCGTTATACTCATCCGTGTGGAAATCCGGTTTTGTGAATGGAGCCATGTAGCAACATGTAAATATGTATAGTTACTTTTCTTGTTTATGTCACTTATTGGCAATTATGTAATAAGGATTTGCACATGCTAATTATATATAACCACTGCTTTAAGATTTTAAGTATAAACTGTGCACTATATGATGTTCTTGGAGACATGTCACCGGTTAGAGAATTCATATAATCATAGTCATGTAATCAATCATATGTTTCTATGTGTACGGCGGAAGCAATGCTACAACATGCAAATTATTATAAAATTGGACGCTATCGAAGATCCATGCTGGTTAGTTCTTACCCCTACCATTTTATTGTTCCAACATTGTTCCTTTTTTTTTTGTTTTATATTTCTGATAATAAGATTGTAAAGAAATTTTTGAATAAGTAAAAGTTTATAATTTTGCTAATTTTATAAATCAAACAAGGTTTTTGTAGGTATTATTACTCTGTTCAAGTTTTGTATTTTAGTAGTTAATTGTTTGATGAAAAATACATTTATTATTCACGATAATTTGAAATTTATCTTACTACATAAAATAATTTAGTTACTAGGGAAATTAACCAAAAATTTATTTTGAATGTAACTCTGGACTATTAGAATGCTTTGCTTTGTACTTAATATTTAATACACAACCATTACCAATGACTACTACTATCGTGATCCATTTGAGTTATGTGTAGGCCTCATACTACCCTATTTCTATATACCTGCGGATGCTGTATGTCAGGATACTGATTAGTTTGGGAATGTACTCTATGGGCCTTCACTAAAAATAAATGTTGAACCATTGTAATGAAAACTTTAAAGTTTTTTAATAAAAAATAAAATAAAATAAACTATATAATTACAAAAAATAAAATAAAACTATTTCAAAAGATGTAATTAGGGCAATGCCCTCATATCTTTAACCATCTTCTGCAAATCCCCCACGTCCTTGGCATTCTTCTCCTCCATTTTTCTCAGGCCATTTGAGAACTGGAGCTTCATCTCCCGCATCTTCCGGAGATGATGCTCCCGGAAGGCCTTCATTTCAGCCTGTTGCTCCATACGGATTTTCTGGATTTTTAAATCCATTTGTTTTAATACTGTAAAAAATAAAAACAATAAATAAAATAGACGGTGTCGTTTCTGAAGAAACCACATGATGTTGGCTTAAAAATCTGATTGGCTGTTGGTGGCTCCACCCACTTTTTTGAATTTTAATCCCAGTCCTCCAGTGACCAACTTTGCAAAGTTTGAAGACTGTGACAATAAAAGTCTAAGAGCAGCGGCAGTTTGATTTCCCACCTTTAAACAAATGCCTGAAATTTGATTGGGCAGTGTAGACTCCACCCACTTTTTTATAAATTTTAATCCCAGTCACCTAGTAACCCACAGTGCCAAGTTTGGGGACCCTGGCTTAAATATCGTGGGAATGACAGCTTTTAACGTTTTCACACTGAAGTCATCAGTGAAAATTTGTTTGGTTGTTTGTGGCTCTGCCCACTTTTTAATGTCCCCCAAATTTGACACAGATTTTCAGGGTGACCCCATGAATAAGTGACACAAGTTTGGTGACTTTAACTTGAAAGCTGAAGGAGTGACAAAACCTAATAGTTTTCCTATGAAAGTCGATTGGACAAAATGGGGTCTCCGGGGGCCGCTCCAGGGGCCCGGACGGGGGATCGGTTAACAAAGCACAAGCAAAGTTTGTTAATTGTACTCCTAAAACTGTGGGAGGAGTAGCGTATAGAAAATAGCTAAAATTTCATTGGCCAATGGTATCTCCGCCCTTCCCCCAAAATATACCCGTTTATTTGGGTTGACAACAACAATATCTGGTCTGAGTTTGGGGAATAATCATGGCTGCTCGGTATGTCTCAATGTGAATGTGGGAATGTATACCTCGGTGAATCAGTACACCTGTAACTATCGGTTTCAGGGAGGTTTTCTTTAGAAATTATTTTGGGCCTGGGTTTTAATAGTCAGAGATATTGGGTGGGACAGGTCACACCCGTACTACATCTTGCGGTTTTCATAACATTGTGGTTAAAAAGGCTGGTAAAGTACAGTTTGGCTAGGCGATTGGAACGCAGAACAATCCTAGAGGGGAACCAGACCTCTGGAAGACTGTAAAGAGGGTTGAGATAGTACTTCTTTGTTATCCCACTTGTACCGAACTGTAAGTGTGGGACTATAGGTTCTCCGATATGTGTGGGCTCAAGAAAGATTATTAGTAAAGCTTTAACATGCTTATTGTTAGCTCCAAAAAGTGTGTCTATGGTGAAGACTAAACTGACACGTGTGTGTGAACAGTGAATGAGTGAAAACAGCCACAGCACATACTTACTCTCCCTGTGGGGGGTGGTGATAAGCTCCTCCTCTTCTTTCTCCTCCTCCTCGTCCCCGTTATCAGCCACTTGAGGGGGTGCGGTGGGTTGGGGTGAGGGTCCACCCTCCGCTCCTGCCTCTGACTCCTCTGGGGGGCTAGGGGCATGAAGATGCCCTGAGGGTCCGGCCTCCTCCTCCTCCTCTGACGCAGACACCTCCCACACCTGCTGCTGTCTGCGAGGCCTGCGCCTGACTGCAGGCAAAGGAACACCTATAATAACAAATTTTACTACTTTTAGAAAAAAATCTAAAAACAAAAATGTACAGATGCTTTACATTACTTTTGTATCTTTATTCCAACACTCAGTAATCATTATACCTGGGCATGTCTCGTCCCGTATTTCGCGGATTCTTTCCGCGTGCCTCCGTTTTAAATCTGACCATTTTTTAAAATGGCCAGACGCAGGTGCTTTTTTCCAAACTCCGTCCAGAGCTCATAGGCGAGCCTGCGCACAATGGCCGCCTTCTCTTCATGGGAGCGGGTGAGGTCATACCCCTTCTCCAACATGCGCTGCAGTATAAAAAAAAGCATATAATCAGATTTTATAACGGTAACTTTAAATCTAATATTTCACTTTCAAACACTAATCATTTTTGGTTTAGTGGTTGAGATGATGAATAAATGTTGGTGACTATGGCTAAAGCAGCGCATGGCGAGAGGTTCCCCGGGCTTAAACTATGACATGCAGATCTTTCAGTTAGACTGTCTCTCGCCGTGCGCTGCATTGCTGCTGCTGTACCGCCGCCCCCGCCACCATTATAGTCAATAGGGACGAAGCGTGGGAGAAGTAGCGGCAGTACGGATCCGACAGGCTGTTCATCCCCCTGGAATAGTCAGACGTACTCCCCTGCCGCTAATGTGAAAGTCGCCTAATCTTATTTTTTTTAAATTTGGGATTGTGTTGAAATTGTTTGTGTGTGTAGTATGAGATATTGGCCGTCTGAGGAGAGATGTACCCATCTAGTGAAGTGACGGTACGGGGTGTAAGGCTGGTTCGCCTCCCCGTGGTGCACCCTGGGTAACGCTAAATAAACCAGCAAATACTGAATGTCAAACATTACTTCTCCTGGCCAACGGGACACTTATTAGAATCTATATACTAGGCATCCTCAAACTGCGGCCCTCCTGCAAACTTCGGCCCTCCTGCTTTTTCCAAACTAAAAATCACAACATTCCATGACATCCTACAGCTATCATCCTATAGTGGGGCATCATGGGAGTTGTAGTTTTACAACAGCTGGAGGGCCGCAGTTTGAGAATGCCTGCTATAGACTGTGTATGTGTGTGTGTGTGTTGGGGGTGGGGGGTGGTCAGAGGTGGTGTGGGTTTGAGGGGGGGTCTGGTGGTATGTAGTGGTGGGTATATTCTGTGAGGCGGAAGATTAGATGTGCAATGTGAATCATATCTAGATTTATCTGCTATCCTTTTTTTTTAACCATTAGAAAACGTGGTGTGGTGTTTAACAAGCAGGATATGCTCGAACCCACATGCGGTCGTGCATATATATATAGGGGAGCACATCCTGCACTTGTAGTCCGTTGCTGATGGCGATCAACAGCAAAAAATGCATACAATGGAAGATGCCAGCAATGGACTACAAGTACCACAATGACCATCCTACATACGATAACGATAATGTGGAGAACAATCAAAAACATAACCATAGCAAAGACTGGCTGGCATCTTCCACTGTATGTATTTTTTTGCTGTTGCTTGCCATCAGCAACGCATTGGGCAGCCTCTGCACGGCATCAGTCTGCCTTCTCACACATTGCGTCCCCGTCACAGCAGCACGGGGACCCGATGCGCTCGTTCACTAACCGCAAAACACTTCTATGTTGCAGTCAGCGCTGACCGCGACATAGAAGGGTTTAATCCGCCAGCATCGCTGTAAACAGCGATGCCGGCGGATACAGCAGGGGCCTGGCTATCAGGGACTGCCGTACCCCTGCAGTGATTGGTCAGGCGCAGCTCCTGCACCCGCGCGATCATCTCGCCGTGCATGCACAGCGTTTTGCGTTAAGGGGTTAATGACAGTGAACTCCACAATGCCCGCCCCTTTAATAGTGGCCCCTGCCCCCATGCATGTAGCAGTGTAGTTTTTGTCGTCATACATGATATAAATGAACATTTAAGGACCTGAAAACTATTGAAACCTGTGATCACTTGTTATGGCAACCTGGGGACATGCGAGCTTCTATTGGCTGATAAGGGACATGTGACGTGTGGATGGCAGTTGGGGGCTTGTTTTTGCTAATGCAGGTCATTTTTGGGGAATATCTCAGAAATAATATTTCCTATAGAGCTGAGCCCCGGTCAAAAACCTTCCCAGACACCTGATGTACTCGTCTGCCAAACTTAGTGAAGATTGGTCCAGTCGTTTCAGTCGACCATAAATAACAGACAGAAACTCATTTTTATATATATAAGAGATTAGTAGATATTAATGATTTGGGGCAATAAGTATTGTTTTGAATGCCAACAATACTTGTTTCCACAAATCATTTCTATGTAAGCACTGCAGTAAGCAAACTATGTGAGATGAGATTTTATATGTATTGCAAAAATGTGAGAATGTTTTATCTCCATAAACATACATTTGAATATTACAAGCGTGTGACATGTACTTATAGCTGTAATGTAATGTTCAATCACTTACTGTAATCAGGATATCCTCCTCCTCTCTTGTAAAATTGCTGCCCACCATCTTGATTCGCATGGATCGCATGCACAACAAGAAAACGTGTTGGAACTGCTCCCAGGAAGAAGCTACGCCTGTATGTGCGCGTGCGCACGCACATGCGCATAACACGCGCACAAAAAGCGCACGAGCACATACGAATAAGTTGTTATTGCCACCTAACTTGAACAATAACATCTGTACGCACACGAATGTTTATATGAAAATTATTCGCATTAAAGTCGCGTTGTACAGCTACAGAAATACGAATACATTATTGGCTTGTTCGAATTAACGAATATGGTGAATGCGAATATATCGCTATATTCTATACGCGAATTCAAAAATGCATTTGCAATAGGAGTTGCCTATATTGACACTCAGCTCCAAGTTGGATTCGCAATGATAATTTTTTTTTTTTTTAACCAATAAACAGAATATGAAGTTGAACACTTCTAAGTAAGTATTGTGATTGTTGAAAAAAAAGAAAATGGTAATTCGTTCATGTTTGCAAGCCATCAGGAGATATGCATTTATATAAGAAGTTCAATTCGCGTCTATGCGAATAAAATATTCGCATATCATCGCGATTAGGTTAATAATGGCGAATATTCGATTTCGGCGAATATATTACGAATATACATTCGAATATTCGCGATATATCGCGAATTCGAATATGGCACCTCCCGCTCATCACTACAGAGCACAGGGTCGCTTGCACTATTCCATTTTCCTATCATATGTGTCAGGTCAAGCATTGCCATTCTATGTTGGATCTTATCAGCCAGGGAGAGAGTAGCCACACCGGCGAGCAGTTGCTCAAGTACATCAAGTGTCAAGCATCCCGCTGGCTGTAACTCTGCTGACTCCAACTAGGCAACTTGGTCAGCAACAATGGGCACAACATCTTGGCCGCCCTGAACCCGGGTGAAATAAAACATGCTCCCTGCATTACGCACATCATCAACCTAATAGTGCAGCGTTTCCTAAACCACTCTTAAGTGGCAAGGAACGCTCTCCTGGACCTGCAGTGACAGGACGGCCTGCCGCTACACTGCTTAATTCGTGACGTGCCAACTCGCTGGAATTCAACATTGCACATGCTCAAACATCTATACAAGCAGCGGAAAGCCATGAACGCAGCAGGGTGCATGTGTTTCTTTGAGGTCAGGCAGTGGCAACTCATCCAAGACGCCTGTTGGGTGTTGAAGCCCTTTGAAGAGTCCATAAGGTCAGCAGGGACAACTGCGCCATGAACAATTTCATTCTTCTGATATTTCTCTTAGAACAGATGCTGATGCCCATGCAGCAGGGGACCACAGCAGAAGAAGAGCAGCTGAAACATCTTGCTGTCTGCTTTATAGCTGCTTGGGACACACAAAGGGAATCTGCCACAGAGGAGGGGGATGATGAGGATGAGGAGCTACCACTGCATGAAGAGGAAGTGGAGTCAGAGGTGGAGGAGCAAGAGGATGATGGTAATGATGGCATCAGCCAATACACCCAATCGCCTCATTGGGGGGCAAAGACAGAAATAAGTGGCTCCTTAGGTACATTGGCCAGAAAAACCACCTGTATGCTCGCTTGCTTATGCACTGACAGGCGTATCATTGACATCAGGCAGTCTGATGATTGCCGGATAGCCATGCTTTTGGACCCTCACTGCTGCTGCCGCCTTCATCATACCACTGCTGTCTGTCTGTTTACTATCACTGGATTAAAAATCAATCTGCATTTGGAAGTGCTGTCTCAACTTTTTTTGTTTTTTGGACTCTCCATGTTGTTTATGGATGCAGGGACTTTTTACCATCCCTGCGAGACGAGCACCCATCATTTCACTTGGACCTGGTAGTGCTGGATCCACCTTTTGATCTTTTGTTTACTATCACTGTCTGTATGGCTGCTGCTACTGCCTTCACCATGCCACTAATGTGCCAACCATCACGTTCTGTATAGCTGCTTCTGCCGCCTCCATCATGCTACTGCTATTTGTCTGTTTACCATCACTTTCTGAAAGGTTGCTGTTGCCGTATCCTCCATTATGCCCCCACAGCCATCATGCCACTGCTCCGACCTGCCAACCATCATCTACCATAAGGCTGCTGTTGCCTCCATCATGCTGCTTCTTTTCTGTCAACATGTACCACATGGCTGCAGCTCCTCACTTTTAATTCCCTACTGCCTCCACCATTAACTCAAAGCATCTGCCACCACTATCACTACTTCTGCTATTGCTACTACTGCCCATAGACAGCCTTGTATGTTCCATTGCTATACTGCTTCTGCTGCTGAGACTATAGTGGTCGCATGCCACTTTTTCGTAGCGTTCCCTTTCCACATACAGACTGCAGAGCTGCTGCTCCCAAATAAATTGATTATTTTTTTTAGGCTTGTTCACAACTAGACACTTTTCCTTCTGACAATCAACACTTGTGCATTTTATACCGGCAGGCATTCTGACCATGTCAAGGCATAATTTTTGTACACTTGGTCCCCCAAGCCACTTGTTTATTACAATTTTTTTTTAATCTCATAAAACTGTGTGTGTTTAAACATCACCTGCCCCCGATAAGGGACAATTTTTGTAAGGATTGGAATATGAAAAAGCATACCACATGTGCCAGCATGGTGTGTTTTAAAACAAGTTGTATGTTAATGCTGCCAAACATGCATTTACACATAGATGTGTACGTCACAGCCACTCAGACATCATTTACTATTGCTGTCATTGCGTTCCAAAACTTGGGGAGGGGAAGGGGAAGAAAATCATAAAAAATATATGAAAAGAGATAACAAGTTTTCCTAACAAAATTATGAGACCGAGGAGGCTAGACGGATTTACATACCAACTTTCGAGGCACTTCGAGCAACTTCAGTTCGGCTTGAATTAATTTGGGTCGGAACCAACGTTTTCAAAAATTTGGCGATCTGGACCAGAAGTAAATCTAAACTAGTTTATATCCTATGTTAAATTAGATTATGTAAACTTTTTGTGTTACTGGAAAAAAATTTGGCAAGGTAATGTCAGTTAGGATCAGTTGTATAAATGTATAGTTTCTACAATATAGACATAATTTCCACAAATATTTCTGATTTAAAGGCTTGGAGAAATTTTGTGTCAAATTTATTTTTAAAGCTGAGTAGACCTTTCCTGGTATTTCTGGTATGTAAAGTTCAGGAAAGGAAGTAGAGAAAGGAGGTGATCGGAGCACTGTCAGAACGACCTCCTCCCCACTCCTTTTTTTTAATTCTCTCTGGAAACCACTCTAATAGAGGACGGAGATCCTAATCTATTAGCTAGAGTGGAGGATAGATGCAAAGCATAAAGTGGGTGTTATTGAACTCTCTAGCAGCACTACTTGTATGCTTTTGTAAAACATTGCCTCTAAATTCTCCATGTCCTTATGTGAACTTAATATAATTCAGAACTCAGATTCCTCTTTTACTGAAGGCAAGTTATTTTCCTATTAAAGGAATTCATCATAAAAAATGTCAAATTGTATTATCTAAATCAGGTTTAAATTCTGCTCCTTGCTCCAGAATTGCAAGGAGCAGCCTGAGCTCTCAGTCACATGATAGTACACAGCACTTCTTCAATGGTACGGAAGCGACTGCACTGCCAGCTGTGTTGCCAGGTGTGGGTTCAGTCTGTAGACAACCCAACTGCTGGTGGAAAAAAGGTTTTTCATGGGCAAACATTCTGTTATAGATGTCTCATGATGGAGCGGAGGGCAAGGAGGAGTCTTAGCAGGAGAAGAAGAGGGTGATGATGATAATGACAAGGACACTGCATTGCTTGGGGATGTAGGTTGGCTGTCACAAAGAGGACCAAGAGAAAGAGGACAGACTTGTTCTCATTGGGAATGCTGGTCTTGTGGAGAAAGAAACACCATATGGGAGTTGCTCGCACAGAGCTACAGGCAGCCAAGCTCATCTTAGCTCTGGCACGTTTTAGGTCTAACCCATCCACAGTGTAAACATCACCAGATATCAAAGCAGATGTGGCCCTAAATGTTCTTTGGGAAGTATGTTGCCTCTGCTCTTTATTTCTGTCACTGCTGCCATTGCACTCCCCCACTCATGTTGCCTCCTCAGCACCCCAATGTGGGTCCCAGATCCTGTCCAGTATACAATCATCATCAAAGTCCTCACCCTCCAGTTGCTTTTATCAGACTGTGAGATATCATGGCGGGCTCCTTGGCCCCACCTGTAACTGCCCCACCTACAATTCCGTGGCTATGGTTGCTATCAACACAGCTGTCATGGGGTCCCCAACCTCCTCCTTAACCTCCTCCTCAGGGCAGCACAAATGGTCAGCGTTCTCATAAGTCAGGGAGACTCTCCTTTGTAGGACACATATGTATGTGCTGGTTTTCAAAACAAGAAAAAATTACATTTGAACTGTGTGGAGATGAAGCAAAAAAAAGATTGTTGCCTAATATGTCACATTATCACTCAAACATGTTATCCTCTGCTACCCTGTGTATTGTAAAACACACACATGCAATTTTCCTAAAGTTAAAGAAAAAAAAATTACCATGTGGAGTTTCCCGTGTACAGTATTGAGCCTACTCCATCCCCAAAATTAAATTGGGCAAAACAATTAAAGAAATATCATTGCAGCTAGATGCTTTTGAGATTCTGCAGTAGTTGCAGTTGTGCTAATAGGCACACCGAACCTCATCTCCTCATTTCTCACTCCCTTGCTGACAGCTTTCCCTGCCTGTCTCTATTCTACACAATTCTTCTTATTTCTAATTCTACCCTTTCCCTTCAGTGTCCCTGGTAGTAGAATAGAAGCTTGACTGTAATGATTGTTTTTCTTTCAGAGACTGCAAGACTTATCCATCCTCATTCACAGCCCAATACAAAATGACCTTCTGCTCATGCTGCAAGGGCACCTGCCTGCTGCAGAACTGATTGTCTCATCCAGGCTTTCTGTCCACCTGGAAGCCAATCAGGGATCATGTAAGCATCCTTCTTCTTCCCTCCTACATGGCCATGTGCAGGGCCCTAAAATAGGGTACTTGCAGACAGTTTGGGGTTATTTAAATGTTATGTAATTTTATTTAATGCATTGTACATGCCCAGCATAGTCTTATATGGATCAGTTGGGGCTAACGATCCTGACTGCCCCTGTAGAAAGCTAGGAGAGGGAAGCTACATGTATCCACTCCTCAGAATGCTATGTCTAAGCTCCAGAGAACTTTATCTTTGAGAGGAAGCCATCACTGCTTTATAGAACTTCAGGAGAAGAGAAAGGAAAGAACTAGAATGTCAAGAATCTGCATGTCTGAGCATTGGAGTAAGCCAGTAAAGTATTTGCTGTTTAAGGCTCACAGAGACATTGGGACATTGCTTCACAGTTGGATATGGTTTTGCCCACCGTATCTTTAGGTCACCAAAGAAATAGCTAAATAAATAGCAAAGCCACACATATAATGAAATAATCGCATTCTTTATTTCACCAAAGCCAATAATTAGATAGACAACACATGTATAAAATTTGTTAGCAGCTTAACAGACAAAGTGCTATGGCAAGAACACAATAATCTCTCCACACCCCTCCCCACCCGGCTAGCACATACCAAATATACATTAGAGATAGTTAAGGCTGCATGCCCTCACTAACCAAACTTACAATAATAGTACAAATAGAGCTATTGATAGGACCAAAGAACCTGTTAACAGGGCTCCCTAAAAGGTATCAATCCCTGCCTAAAGTATCAGGCATGGTGCCATATGTCGAATACATGATTTGCCAGCATATGCTTAGCCTGCATGTAATACATACCAACAGACTGCCTAGTACCGGTATTAAGCCAGGGGAGAGGAGGAGGAAGAGAGGACCATCAACCCAATGCGCGTTTCGCCTCGCTTCTTCAGGTGGCATATCTTTATCCTGTACCCCTCAGCTGGGAATTACAGCTTGCAAGAACATTATTGTCATCCTTAGATTCTGCAGACAGAGACTTTGGTGAGATACAGCATGTAGAGGGAATGAGTATTTTAATCAACATCCTGGCCTATATGTATACATTGCTATCTGGGAAGATTGGCACTGTGAATTTTTTGGCACTGTGTTTTGATACTGCCAGTTTTACTACAACTCCCATTCTTCACTTTAGTAAAAAGAGACATTTATTTTCTACAATTTTCCCTGTTTACTTATTCTAGCACTATTCGCCAGCAACAGCACCAATATCTCCTGTCTTGGATCTGTACAACATTCATAACACCAAGGGCACCCAAGTACCATCAACCAGGAGCCGCAACATCAGGGTGCCCCCCCCCCCCCACACCACTGCATGGCCTTTGGAAAGCATCTATGTGGGATTGCAACTGTGAATAATCGTTACAGCTAGAACCACTACCACTCGCTTCCTCTGCTCCTCCTGAGCTTGCTGCAGGTGTCTTATTCTTTGCCTGCAGAGCTTGCAGCAGTGATGGTTTGGTTAGTCAGCAATGTTGCGAAAAATTACCACACTGGAGATACGCGCATAGATCTGCCACCACAGGTCTTTCTTTTTCCACTACCCTGCCCATTACCACTCTGTCTTTTACCAGACAGTTTAATTAAATAATCAGAACTGACAAACGGATGCATAGTTGGACAGAGTACAGTATAATATAACAGTAACACAGAACAGCACAATAGGTACACCAGATTTTTAAAGAAAATTTGTAACACTATTTAGAAACAAATGGTCAATTGGACACCAATGCATCAGGTCAGGTACACTAGTCTGTGATCTACTTAATTTGCAATTTAACTTTGCAATATTTTACAAAATTGAATTGCCCAGTATAATACATGGCAACAGTGATGCAGAAAAAAGCTCAGGAATCACACTATGAGGACCAGGATTAATATTGTACAAGATTTGAACTGAAGTAGCCTATTTTCAACTGACTGCTGTCTACTGTTGAGTGAGCAACAGCAGACCCTCATCCCTAATGTTTTAGATGGTTAGCTCAGCAGCAGGCCCTCGCCCATAATGTTTTAGATGGTCAGCTCAGCAGCAGGCCCTCACCCCTAATGTTTTATATGGTGAGCTCAGCAGTAGCCCCTCGTCCATAATTTTTTAGATGGTCAGATCAGCAACAGGCACTCGCCCCTAATGTTTTAGAGAGCCAGCTCAGCAGCAGACCCTCACCCCTAATGTTTTAGATGGTCAGCTTAGCAGCAGTCCCTCGCCCATAATTTTTTCCATGGTCAGATCAGCAGCAGGAACTCACCCCTAATGTTTTACAGAGTCAGCTCAGCAGCAGACCCTCAACCATAATTTGTTCAATGGTCAGCTCAGCAGCAGGCCCTCGCCCATAATTTTTCCATGGTCAGATCAGCACCAGACCCTCACCCCTAATGTTTTTGAGAGTGAGCTCACCAGCAGATCCTTAACCATAATTTTTTTGATGGTCAGCTCAGCTGTATTGTCAGTCTGTAAAATTCGTGTACTACTCGTACAACATCGTTCCCAGCAGACATCTGGGAGTCCAAGATGCATTCAGACATCCTCCCCATGATGTTCCCAGGGGGTGCCTTGTTTAATGCTTGGATTCTTCTATTGACTTCCATTGTGCTCGGTAGAGCACCCGAGCATCCCAAGGTGTTCTACTTGAGCACCCCAGCACTTTGGTGCTCGATCTACATTACTGCTGACCCATAGGGGTTAAGAGACAATAGTACAGAGCGCCAAGTGATCAGAGGAAACAGGCTGAGATCAGAGCAGGTAGAGATTGTGATATCTAATAAACAGTCCGATAGTCGGGGAGGGGGGCAACTCTAGTTTAGAATGGTGATCGGGCTGAGGTTAGGCAGCAAAAGGTCAAATCCAGAAGTCAAGCAGATGTCACTACACAGAACAGGCAAACAAGCCAATGGCACACATTTACAGGTAACGAGCATACTAGAACATATTGCTCAGGCACCCTTCCATGGGGGAAGGTGCCTAAAATACCCCAGGGTGGCCAGCTATAGGCTGCAGAAGAATAAGATGCATGCACCTTGGCCCTTTATTAGTCAAAGAGAGGTAGGCAGAGATTGGCATTGCCAATAGGAAGGAACCACAGCATACTTGAGGAAGGGAACATCTCTAGTCCAGCAGCCAGACCCACTGAGTAGGGGAAAATAGATGCTGGCAAGTCTGAGTTAATGGAGCCTTGGAGTGAGTGAGCGAGCAAAGCTACAGCTGTGCCCACTGGAGGAGTGGAGTGGCGGTGATCACAGACTACTGCTATGACATGATTTCTGGCTGTGATTATAAATTATGTGATAGAAATTGAGCACATTAAAAAAATTGAGTACTATAGTTTGAAATATTGCTGTAGCAATGTAGCACTCACTGCAAAGTCCTGTTAATATGTTCATTTTTTGCTATTGTCTTCCCACACACTAAACTCTGCTTGACACTATACTAGTTGCATTCTGATAACGATAAGAATTTTTTTCTCTTACACTGTCAGACACCCTCTAACATCGATTTATAAGTCCTAAGTACATATAGATTCCCTGGTTGGGATCTTATATAGTGCCTATGACACATGTCTGTATTGTCCTTCTCATATGTCTGAGGCTGTCTCTAAGGCAATATGAGTAGGCCGTCCAGCACCATCCAGGGTCATGTGATCTTCATTCTTCATCTCCCCTGTCCTGCAGTGCCGTCTTCTGATCTATAAAATGGCAATCATCTTAAGCGGTTCATCCAAAACAAATCACAAAATCTAAATTTGTAACAAGCTCTGGTGTTGGCTAGTGTTGAGCACGAATATTCGAATTGCGAATTTTAATCGTGAATATCGCCACTTCGAGAATTCGCGAATATTTAGAATATAGTGTTATACATTCGTATTTGCGAATACTGTTGACCATGAATATTCTAATCACTAATTTATCACGAATATTGGCACTTAGCAACATCCCTAGCAACCAATAGGATAGTTGCCTACCCCTTAGTGTTGATCGCGAATATTCTAATCGCGAATGTTTATCGCAAATATATTAGATTGTCGATTTTCGCAATCAATAAATAATGACTGGAGATCACGAATACTCGAATTTGCGAATTTATGGCGAATATTCGGCCAAAAATATTGCCTATGCCGCTCATCATTACTAGTGTTGACCTGCAGTACTTACAATTGTCATTGATGTTATGTATGAAGGTATGCATTTGACTCTGCTAACCAGCTTCATATTGTATGTTTTATTCAAAGATTCTAGACAATACAGACTCACTATATTGTGCAGTGAATATTGCATCCTGAGTTATGTATTATAGAAGGATAACTGCATCTTATTACAAATCTCAGGTGTATAAGAAATGCAATATAAGCATTAAATGGTTTGCAGATATGCTGACCAGCGATATACCGGAGAGTTATACATTCTGGAAATTCTTTTCTAATGTTAATTGTGTGGTCTGCAGTGCAAGTACATCAAGCCATCTGTTTGAAATTATGACAGGAAGCTACATGTGCCAACATCAACAAACACTGAACCAGCTAGAGGTTGGGAAGAATTCAGTAATCAGAACTATAGTGCTGTATAATCTTTCTGGTCTCTCTCACTGCATTTGTAATGTGTTTATATGGAGCCTCGTATATCAAAAAAAAAAAAATTTTTTTTAAGATATGCGTTTGCCCATAGCAACCAATAAAACTTGACATTTTAGTTTAGTGCAATTTAGAAACTAAAATCTGAAGTCTGATATGGACAAGAAGAGGACAAAGCCCATGTCCTGTGTATATACCCATGTTAGGCTAGTTTCACCCTACCGGCAGCCTTCTCCTGCAGACTGTTCCAATATTTCGTAGTAGTATTGCATTTAGTGCATTTTGTGACACAAAATGCATTTTGCGTAGACAAAATTCTGTGTCATAAAACGATATTCTGTGCGACAAAATGACATTTTGTGCAACAATATTTTGTAGCACAGAATGTCATTTTGTGACATAGAATTCTACAAAATGAATTTTGTCTGTACAAAATGCATTTTGTGTCCCAAAATAAACTGTGAACAAATGGCGCCCCACAGTTACACGGAATTAATTTTTTGGCACAAAATCAATTTTTGTCATGCAGAATTTTATTTTGTCATACAGAATACTTGTTGGACAAAATGTCATTTTGTCACACAGAATGTAATTTTGTGACAGAGTTCTACAAAATGAATTTTGTCTGAATTTCGTGTCACAAAATGCACTGTGGACAAATGGCACCCAATACAAAAAAGTGCATGCCTCCATGATTTTTTACTGACCCAGAGTCAGTAAAAAATACCGATATGTGAACAGACACATTAAATCAATGGGTACATGTGCTGTCTATGGAAAATGCAGACAGCACACGTCAGTGAAAAACAGAAATGTGAACAAGGCCTAGCTAGTATTCAGTTTTGTGATTTAACCTTCTCTGCAGTGAGAGGTGTGAAGAGATCTAAATTTGGTCAGTTTTTAATAAATAGAAACCCAGGTTCCTTGTCAAAAAAATTAAATGATTATATTATATTTAGAACACCAAATAATCTGCAATCTTATTTTCGATCACACAGGAATGACAAAATGCTCAAAAGGGACAATATTTATTCCTCAAATTATATGCATTACAGCAGCGTATAAAGCACCCTTAAACTTATAACTCATTACCAACATTTTCTGTCATTGTGGCATGACAACAATTTTCATCTGAGTAGGAACAATGAGGGAGAAGTGCTCAACCAAGCACTGTGGGGGAATTTACGGTAACATGAGAGGAATTTTTTAAGTTAGTTATATTTTGAGCCCACGCTGCTGTTATTTGTGAAAAATGTATCACATGCCACACAATGTTTAATAAATTTGACACATCTTTAAACCTAACACTTTTGTCTAGAAATGCTAGTCCATTTTTTACATGCCACCCTCTTATTGGGGTAGGTCTGCAACATTTTTTGTGACTTTTTAAAAAGTTGCAGTGATAAAACTGGTGTGAAACGAATTAACATAGCTAATCATGCTTATTAATCCACCCACTTTTCAAAAGGGGATAGAGTGATGTACAATTGAGGAAAAAATTGCCAATTTTTGCTCAAAGGTGTGCAAAAATGTACAACTTTTTGCCACCAAAATTCAAGCACAAAAGGAATGATATATTACCTTGTATGTCTTTTTTTATTTTTACAGGGATAGATGAGCAGAGTTCAGGCTAAGCCCTAATTCATACAACTATATTTTTTGTTCGCATCCCATCCGCATTTTTTGCAGATTGGATGTGGACCCATTCATTTCATTTTCATTCCACAGTCCTGCAAAAAAGATAGCACATGTTCTATGCTTGTCAGTTTTGTGGACAAGAATAGGCAGCATTTCAATGGGTCCGCAAAAAAATGGATGCAACACAGACGTTACACGAACGTCATCCGTATTTTTTGAGGATCTGCGCTTTGCCGCAAAATACATGCGGTCGTGTGAATGCACCATCACAGATCGTAAAGTTAATAGAGCACATCACTCAACAGGTTTTCAAGCTCTTTGTTCAAGACATTGGTCTGGGATTCAGCACTTGCTAATCAAATGTTTTGACATCTCGCTATGACATGTCAAAAGTTTTAAAGAGGTTTTCGAGGATGAGAAACATTATATCAGATAACATCAGATATCATCTGCCTTTACACTAGCGGTCCACTGGCTAGTAAGTCGGCCCCCAGTCCATCATATACTGGTGTGAGCCTTCCACTAAGCAGCCTGTATTTTAGGCAGCTTTAACCCTTGTGACCCTGATTCCAATTGTGGTCTCCCCAGTATTAACCGGGTGTCCTCAATGGGAGTTGCATTTTTTCTTTGATTATGTATGGCTGGCTGAGTGTTTTTTCTATCTTTTCATCTGCCATCCATGCTCACCCTGTGTCTATTGTACCCCTGATGATTCTATGTGATGAAACGTGCATGTAGGGTCTAGCTACACTAGGGTCCAACAGGGTCATTAACCGTTGAGGGAGAGGTTCCGGAAGGGGTCGTTCTTCTCAGGGCGGCAGCCCCGTGGTTAGGACGTCAGGGGAAAGAGCAGTCTGCTATTATAGGGACGTCTAGAGTCTATTATTAACCCCTTGTACCTTCATTTTTTTGCTCTTTTTCCTTTCTATTTACCCCGTCCGCACCCTCCTGTACATCTATAAATACCTGCTGACTTCATCAAGGTAGGACCAACGGTTATATATTCTATATCTTGGGTGGTGCCGCCGTGCACCGTTGTATATGTTTCTAAAGGCGTTGATTAAACTGTCCATGATTTATCCTGGTTTTCTAACGCGCCATTGATCCTTTAATCTAGGGAGTGCACCTTTATTTTAATCAGCTTTAATTAAAAGTTACGTTTTATTTTTAATACCACGTCCATGATAATGTCTTGATTTCTTTGTGGTAAAACAAGCCTCTAGTAAATATCTCTGGTGTTTTTTGTATTGAGAAACATTTTTGCTAAATGCCTGGAATGGCATAACATAAAAAAGGCTTACTCACCTGCTCAATCCCTATCATTACAGCACTCCTGCTCTTGGTAATGTCTGCAAATGCCTGCTCAGCCAATGATGGATGGCAGCAGTGATCCACCTTTAGCCATTGATTGGTCGAACAGGCATTTCCAACTATTTGGTTCAGTTTATTCTCCTGCAGTGTTGATCCAGAAGAAGGTTAAAAAAAAAACATGAGGTAGAAGCCAATTTTCCTAATTTTAATGAAAGTAAATGCTTCCCAACTGCAAATCTGGCAATCAGAATTACTCCTTGGATCAATGACCAATTTCCAGTAATTTAGTAACTATAGCAATACGCTGAACAAGAAATGAAGGCTACTTTCACCCACTAGCATTTCCATCATAGGATCTCAATAGTGGATGAAAACGCTTCAGTCTTGTCCCCATTCATTGTCAATGGGGACAAAACTGAACTGACAATAATAAAGTGTCGATACAAATTACACGTTAGATCACCAAGGGTTAATGCAACATAACAAAGGGGTGATACATATGCATGAATGAGTAAATTAAAATATAACTTTTAATAGATAATTATTAGAAAATTGACCCTTAACTAGATGATAAATAAGTGGGACACAAAAAAAAAAAAAAAAACACGACTGGAACCTGCGTTTTTAGGTTCCAGGAAGATCCAAATGGCAAGTGTGCACGGCGGCACCCAGGTATAATAAGATTAAACCGGTGGTCTTACCGCACCATGTAGATCTGTCCTTGAGTCATACACTGGCCTCCTTACCAATATGTGTGGAGGTCTCAGAGTTTGGTAACCAGGCGTTCCGGTATGAGGCAGGTGAAGGGGAATAGATAACTAACCCTGGTAATCCCTGCCTACGACTACAATAGTCCTTATACCCCTGCCGCGGACCCCGCGGTCGGGTATGTACCGGAACCTAACCCTGGAATTAGATCCGCCCTAATAGGCCCTTTGCTGCCAGGTCCCTACATGCATGTTTCGCAAGAAGAATTGCTCATCAGGGGAAACATGGGGAGCCTAGGGGCTGTTCGCTCTCTGGTCCGATCCCTAGATAAAAAGAAAGATGGAATCCAGGTAGTGCTGTATATGGAGTGAGGACAACTGATGCCGGTCCCACTCAGGCGTCTTGTGGCTGGATGTAGCCTGTATGGCGCTAAATCGCGCCAGTATTTAAATCCTGTGTCCAGATCGAGGCTTGGATGACGTACCTCCCTGACGTGGAGCGCTGCGTGTCAACAGGCGCATGCGCAACACCATCCGAATGTGAAGGAAACGTCAGACTCGCGCTAGTGATTTGAGTAACTTCATAGCGCTCGGTCTCGCCTGATATCGCGAGACTTCAAGTGCGGTTGCCAGGAGACAGGGACGCTTCTCCCGGTAATCGCTCTTTGCGCATCTTCTGTTATGAAGACGCGCTCAATTGGAAATGGCATTTTATGCAGGCCAGGTCAAACCTGAAACTTAAGCTGAGTTATCCTCAGATATTGTACCGGGCCGCGGATGTCAAGGAATTTGTCAAATATGGAGGAGTAAGGTTTAGTTGAAATAATTTTAAACGAAGCAACTAAAACTAGTCTGTTCATTTAGACCTGTGGGTGAAGCCGTTCTTAGAGTAAATATCCAGCGTGTTTCTCTCTGGAGCAGGAGACGATCCCAGTCGCCTCCACGGACCGGGGAGCAATTCTCTCAATGCCCATTGCTGTAATACATTTGGGGTTTCCCTGGTGGCATTCATGAATATGCCTAGATACTGGAGTATCCCTCTTGTTTGCAATGTCATTAAGGTGCTCCCCCAGTCTGCGGCGCAGCTCTCTCCTGGTTTTCCCTATGTATTCCTGCTTGCATATACAGGTGATCTTATAGATAACCCCAGGGTTTTACAATTGATAAATTCCTTAATAGGAAAGGACCGCTGCAAGTTTGTACTGTGGAACGTTTTGCCATTCACCACGATACTGCAAGCCACACACCCTCCACATCTGTAACAGCCTACTGTTTTCTGGTCCAGCCATGTGCCTCTACCAGGTGGCGGGGTGTAGTGGCTATGTACGAGGGAATCTCTGAGGCTAGTTCCCCTTCTGAATGTGATTTGGGGATAATCATGGATGACCTCTCTCAGGTCTGGGTCCACCATCAGTACCTGCCAGTGTTTTTAAGAATCCCTCTCATGCGATCCGTACTCCCATCAAAAGTTGTTATCAGACGGATCTTTCTCTCTCCCTCAGTTTTATTTCTGGGTGTGAGCAGGTCTACACGATCCATGGTGACTGCCCTATGGAATGCTTTCCTCAAGATTTCATCTGGGTATCCTCTACTCAGGAATCTCTCTCTTAGATCGTTCGCCTGTCTCCTAAACTCCGTCTCTTCAGAGCAGTTACGCCGCAGGCGTAGATACTGCCCAAATGGAATGCCCCTTTTCAAAGGGATAAAATGGCTACTGCTCCAATGTAGGACGGAGTTTGTGGAGGTAGGTTTACGAAAAATGGTTGTTGATAGTTCATCTGGTCCCTTACGTGAGATAGAGATATCCAGGAAAGGGAGGGTATCTGTGCTAGCCTCATGGGTAAATCTGAGGCCAATATCATTGCAGTTCAGTTTAGCCACAAACTCTGCAAAGGATGGCAGAGTATCGTTCCATATTACAAAAATGTCATCGATGTACCGGACCCATAATCCTATGGGCCCGGTACTTGACGACATCGTGTCCGAAAAAACCCTGGTTGCCTCCCACCAGCCCAGGAGCAGATTAGCGTAGGCCGGCGCACAGGAGCATCCCATGGCCGTGCCCCTGAGCTGGTGGTAAAGCTTAGTGCCAAACAAGAAAAATTGTGAGTTAATAGGTATTCCAATAACTTCAAAGTGAATTTGTTATGCGCTGTATACTGACACCCCCTCATGCTGAGGTAGTATTCCACCGCTCTCAATCCTGCAGCATGGGGGATGGAGGAATACAGCGCCTCAACATCAATACTGCCCAGGACAGCCCGTCGTTCCACATTGATGCCCTCCAGTCTCTTCAAGAGGTCCATAGTATCCCTCACGTATGACGGAAGGGATACTACGAAAGGCATTAGGATTTTATCAATGTAGATGCCGATATTTTGGCACATACTCCCAATGCCTGAGACTATCGGTCTCCCTCTTAGGGGCTGGTCCCTTTATGTACCTTGGGAAGGCTATAAAATGTTGCAACAACTGGGTTCCTGGGACACAGAAAATCAAATTCATCTTCAGATATAAGTTTTTCAATTTTGGCCTCTGAGAGAATGCTTTTAAGTTCTGATAAATATACCTCAGTGGGGTTAGATAGTAATCTCTCATAATTGTTTTTGTCCTGTAGGATATGTTCACACATCAATCTGTATCTGTCAGAGTCTAAAATCACCGTGTTCCCCTTTGTCCGAGGGCTTCACGGTGATCCCAGGATCATCCCTAAGGGATTTAATTGCTCTCCATTCATCCCTATTACAGTTAGAAGCTTCAAGGGATGAAGGGATTTTTCAGTAAATCTGCTGAGACCAGTTGCAGGAAGGCGTCAATACATGATATATCGCCCAGGGGGGCATTTTGACACTCTTGTTCCTTAGTGAGGTAAAGGGACCCTCTCCTAAGGACTCTTTGCCTCCCTCCTGCAAACTCTCAAGTAGCTTTACATCAGATAACATATTGGTGGGTATTCCTAGTTCCTGACATTGTCGTTTATCCTTATTCTTAAAGAATTTGTGCCATCTCAGTTTTCTGGCAAATAAATGCAAGTCTTTGGTCCATGTAAAGGCGTCAAAACGACGTGTAGGAACAAAGGACAGGCCTTTACTTAGAACCGTCATCTCTGTAGTGTTAAGTATTCTACGTGATAAGTTTATCACTTGGGGGCCTGTTGCTCCCGAGTTTTGGATCTGTTCCTTAACGGATATGTTATTGTTGGGTCTAAAAAACCAGGCGCTTGACCTCTGCCGCGGCCTCTACCTCTTCCTCTCCTATACGTGAGCAATTCTTCTTGCGAAACATGCATGTAGGGACCTGGCAGCAAAGGGCCTATTAGGGCGGATCTAATTCCAGGGTTAGGTTCCGGTACATACCCGACCGCGGGGGTCCGCGGCAGGGGTATAAGGACTATTGTAGTCGTAGGCAGGGATTACCAGGGTTAGTTATCTATTCCCCTTCACCTGCCTCATACCGGAACGCCTGGTTACCAAACTCTGAGACCTCCACACATATTGGTAAGGAGGCCAGTGTATGACTCAAGGACAGATCTACATGGTGCGGTAAGACCACCGGTTTAATCTTATTATACCTGGGTGCCGCCGTGCACACTTGCCATTTGGATCTTCCTGGAACCTAAAAACGCAGGTTCCAGTCGTGTTTTTTTTTTTTTTTTGTGTCCCACTTATTTATCATCTAGTTAAGGGTCAATTTTCTAATAATTATCTATTAAAAGTTATATTTTAATTTACTCATTCATGCAAAACTGAACTGAACAAAACAGAATGCACCAAAATGCATTCCGTTCCGTTAGCTTGCATCCCCATCATGGACAGAATAACGCTGCAAGCAGCGTTTTTCTGTCCGCGATGTGGTGCGGAGCAAGACAGATCCGTCCTGACACACAATGTAAGTCAATGGGGACAGATGTGTTTTCTCTGAAACAATAGAAAATTAATCCGTCCCCCATTGACTTTGAATGGTGTTTGTTCATGATAACGTATCTGTCATGACTATATAAAGACATAATACAACCGGATCCGTTCATGACGGATGCATGCGGTTGTATTATAGTAACAGAAGCGTTTTTGCTAGATCCATGACAGATCTGCAAAAAGTGTGAAAGTAGCCTTAGGCATAAAAAAGATGGGATTATTTAAGAGTGTTTGACAATCATTTGCAAAATGTGTTCTATGTACAGCCCTCCTGCTCCATGAAACAGGTAAAATGAATGTTTTAGGCTAAATTACAGATGTAGCAGGGTTAACCCACAAAGTCTTAACTCAAATTTCTTAACTCATCATGTTATCTTGAAACAAAAGCCATTGAAAAACAATTGAAGGTGTTTGCTTAACGCATTTAGTTTAGATAACTCGTCTCATAAAGCATGTGTATACCTTATACAAACTACACTATAATACTTTTTCCTTTACAAAAACCGGCAAAATTTTCCTAATGGAAATGGTGAAGCTCTTAGCATTGTGGAGTGGCCAGTATAAATTCTTTGTGTGCCATAAAACAACATCACAGAAAGCAATAAAACTAATTTTAACTTCAGAAAGTTGATATTAGAGAATATGCCAGTGGAAAAGATTAATAAAAAATGCCTTGAGTCAAATAAATGATAAAACAATTAGAAACAGACAGAAGCAAAACTTAGAATGACTGTTTGCCCAAGACCTGATTACTTCAGCAGGCCATTGCAGTTTAGAATTGCCTCTATTCATGACTTTTATATGCTTCAAATAAAGCTCTTTTTGTAAAAATATTTAAGAAATAAAATGTAAATACATTTTGATAAAAAAAAAACTTCTTGGAGTAATTTAATGGAAAGAAGTACAAACAGGACTGCAGCCATTTCAGCCATCAACCAAAAAGTTTCATGTAAGAACCAAGTACAGTGTATTAAAGATATTTATTTGGAGATTTCTACATCAAATATCTCTTGCATAATAGAATTTACAAATATTTGGAGAAGAGAATCTATACAATACTTATTAATAGTTAGAGATATTTGGCTTGTGGGTGAAATTTCAGGATGAAACTAAAATGCACTCTAACCTTTACAGGTGAACTTTATGTGACCTTCTCTAAATTTTGAATGCCCATGTCCAACTGTTCAATGTCTCAGTACTTTTTGCACAACTTGGTGTTCTCTAACAAGGAGCTTAACGGCAAGATTCCCAACAGGTGTTTTGATCCATAAATTGCCCCAAAATTTTCTGATTTAATTAGCATTTAAACAGTTCTCCTTATCATGCTGTTCACATTTTGACATCATGAGACCAAGGCAACACCTAACAATTGATAAACAGTACCTTGTCACTGCAAGACTTCAAGCTCCATGTTCTCATCACTAGCACACAGGAGAAGGAGGGAGTCCCTCCCTCCCCACTTTGACGCGGCTGCCGCTGCCACAAATGGGAAGATAGCAGGGAGGAGGAGGGGAGGGACTGTGGCCACTGCGCCACCAATGAATATAAAACACATTAACTCAAGTATAGGCAGTGGGTGCCGGTGGCGGTATCACAGCCCCGGCACCCTGCCTCAATAACAGGGCACAGCGATCCCACAAACCGCGGCATGTGTGGCACCTGAAGGGTTAATTGCCGTTGTTCAGCGGATCACATGTCCTGTTGTTGAAGCCAGGTGCCTGGTCTGTGAGACCGCCGCCGGCACCCACTGCCTCCTATACTTGAATTAATGTGTTAATTACATTCATTGGTGGTGCAGTGTGCCCCCCCAGTATTATACATTATAGCCATTGGTGGCGCAGTGCACCCTCCCTCCCAGTATTAGTATCATTGGTGGGGCAGTCACCACAGGTGCACCCCCCCATTGTTTTATTCATTGGTGACGGTGGCCACAGGGTCCCCTCCCCTCCTCTTGATTGGTGGCAGTGGAGGTCCAGCAGTGTAATCGTGGGGCTCAAATCGGTTACCATGGCAGCCAGGATGCTACTAAAGCACTGGCTTCCATGGTAAGCTCCCTGCTCTTGTGTGTACTATGCACTGGGCAGCAGGGAGAGTGTGAAGTCCTATTCACCCTAATAGAGCCGTATTAGGGTGAATCGGACCAGGGTTCTAGCCTCTATGGGGGCTAATAGTTAGTAAAAAAAAAAGTTAACAAAAACACCAAAATACTAAAAGTTTAAATCGTCTCCTTTCCCAATTTTACATATAAAATTTACAAACAATAAAAACTGAACATATTACATATTGCCGTGCCCAAAAAAGTGTGAACTCTTAAAAATATTTCCTATGCGGTGAATGCAGAAACAGAAAAAAAATCAAAACCGCATGATTCGCCATTTTTTGTCACCTTGTCCCCCCAAAACATAGGATAGGACTGTTCTATTATGGGCCAGACGTTCCATAAAATATGGAATGCACACAACTTTTTTGGTGTTTTATTTTTTTCAGCGTGGTGTCGAATGGTATCGAATATCACAATACTTTTCCCTCAACACTAGTCACCAATATCAGATTGCGGGGATCCAATTGGCAGCACTCCCCCTAATCAGCTGTTTGACGAGAATGCAGTGTTCGTATGAGCTCTGTGTTCTCCTTTATGTTTGTTGGCTTGCTATTGACAATGCCGTGGCGAACATGTGTAATTGCAGCTCTGCTATCCCAGCAGCTCACCTCTTGGATTGAGAGGCCCATCCACACTGCTTCCGGAAGTGAAAAATCCAGTTTGCAGTAACATGGACCACTGCTGCTATTCACTGGCCTCAGTGGTGACTAAACCCCAAGTGTCACATGAACCTAGAGGCTCAGTGGTCACAGCTACTCAGAAATATATCACAACCTAAACCAGTGAATGGCTGCAGTGGTGCACATGACGACGAATGAGATATCACACTTCTGGCCCACTGGGAACCGGAAATAGTGGAAACAAGACCCTCAGTGCTAGAATGGAGCTGGTTTTAAGAGATGAGTGTTTTTTTTATTTCATTTTATTTGACACACATTCCCTGTGGTAATTCATTTTGGATTGAGGGTCTGACAACCCCTTAATCTTCATAATTTTCTGAATGCTTAGTTAGGAAACTTTGAAGAGGAACCAGTAATGACCTTCCAATGATCCAGAAGCCCATTCTGCTATACATGTTTGGGGCTGAATGCCTTTCACAATATTTCACAAAACATTACACATCTGGATCTGTTAAAATATGCCAATCATGCATTATTATAGAAATGTTTTACAGCCAAACCAGACTGACCAGCATTCACTTTCACTCATCAACGCTCTCTGTTATGATTCTTCAGAAGCCAGACCAAATCTGTACAAGGCCATAAAATTGTTCTCTCTTTACTGCCATTAACATGCCAGTAAAAATAAATAGGAGCTCTAGTAAATCAGATAAGGCTAAGACACAGTTTGTAATTCTAGATTTAATTTTATTTTGCCAAAACTGGTATTAACAGTAAGTAATTGCGTGATAGTGATTAATTATTTAATGCCCAGTCAATAGTCTGTAAAACAAATGCTTCCCATTTGATAAAAAGAATATAAAACTGTTTGACTAAAGATAAGTGACGAGGCAATATTTGGGAACTCACCGTTCGTTCCCAATAATTACCTATTGTTAAACAGAGGTGAGATCTGAATTTAAGATCCTTAAAGGGAATGTGTCATTAGAAAATGGCCTAGTGTTTAAATCACGTTTTTAAGTTAAACGTTTTTTTTTAGAATAGTTTATGTTTTTTTGCTTTAATGTTCCATGTCACCCTCTATATTAAAAACAAATAAAAAAAAATATATAAAATAAATACAATTTTGCAGTTTTCACACTGTCCTAGTATGTTGAGAGTTCCTGTTATGTACAGCTATCACATTATGATCACAAGCAGGATTACAATGACAGATAACACCTCTGTATACACATGTCTAGAAAAATCTTCCATAGATGATTTCTAAAAAAAATATGTATAGCGTGAAATCTTGATTTAAACAATAGGTCATTTTCTGATGACACTTTCCCTTTGAAGAACTGGTGCAAATATTGGGAATGGGCACTCCTTAAAATTTTTGTTCCCAGTAGTGTTGATTGCGAATATTCTAATTGCAAATTTTTATTGTGAATATTGCACTTCGAGAATTTGCAAAGATCTAGAATATAATGCTATATCTTCGTAATCGCGAATATTCTAGATTTTTTTCATCAGTACCCTCACTGCTTTTTGCTTGTGAGCCAATGAGAAGGCTGCAATATCTTTGTCAGAGCTTAGCAACATCCCTAGCAACCAATAGGAAAGTTGCCTACCGCTTACTATATAGGAAACTCCGCAGCAGCTATTTTCTGCTGTTTTTTGCAGTTCTGAGAGAGAGAGAGAGAGAGAGAGCAGTGTCATTGCTGTGCTCTGTGCTTTGCTGAGTAATCTGGATCCATATTTAATTACATTAGATAGTTAGCTCATATATATAATACAGATAGTTAGTGGGAGATAGTCAGTGTAGGTTTAGTGATATAGTGTAGCTAATAGGTTCCAGTGCAGGGTGTTAAGTAGTGTGATAGGAATTACTGTGCTGTCATAGGGATTAGTGTCTTACAGCTTGTAAAATTTAGCAAAAGTGAGCCACGACTGTATTGCGCACGCAATACGCGCATATTACATTGCGGATTTTCACAAAGTAATATAAAAAAATAATGACTGGAGATCACGAATTCTAGAATTTGCGAATTTATGGCAAATATTAATCAAAAAATTTGCCTAATTTCACGAAAACGAATATTGGCTGTGCTGCTCATCACTAGTTCCCAGTAATTGGCGTGTGTAAACAGGGGATCTGCTGCAGACAAACAATGACTCTGTATGGGAAATAGTGTTGAGCGCGAATAATTAAATTGCAAATTTTAATTGCGAATATCGGCACTTTGAGAAGTCGCAAATATTTAGAATATGATGCTATATATTTGTATTTGTGAATAGTGTTGATCGCGAATATTCTAATCACGAATTTATCGCAAATTTATCGCGAATATCGGCACTTAGCAACATCCCTAGCAACCAATAGGAAAGTTGCTTACCCCTTAATGTTAATCGCGAATATTCTAATCGCAGATTTTTATCACGAATATATTACATTGCCGATTTTTGCAATCAAGTAAATAAAGCCTGGAGATCACAAATTCTCGAATTTATGGTGAATATTCGGCCAAAAATTCACAAAATATCGCGAATTCAAATATTGCCTATGCCGCTCATCACTAATAGGAAGGGATAATCGCTGCTGCAATTATTCAATCCAATACAGAGGGGATGATCGCTGCATGTAAATACAATTCTTCCTTCTGCTTAATGGAAGGCAATTATATGGAATGAATTCTTTATTCCTGATAATTGCTTTGCTAGTTAGCCCCTGTTAAAGGGACCTTACATGCAGCAATCATCTTTTTTGTATGGGAACAAGCAAATGCTACTACGATCACTTGTTGCCATACTAATACATTGTTTGCCAGCAGCAAATCCCTGTGTAGACAGGACAATGTGCAACAAGCAAACAATGCTTTTCAAACCTGCATTAATGATGTGATCAAAATGGTGCATTGGTGATTCCTATAGGGCTGAATTTCAAGCTGTGCTTTTACCTGTTGTGTGCTTCCCACACTTCCTGACAGCTAATATACATTCTAGTCTAGCACATGCAGCGATCCCCAGACAAGACTCCATTAGGTCATTGCTTCCTGGGGATCGGTGCAGTGGAAATGTAGTTTGAAGAAGGAGGCCAGAAGTGAACATATAACATAGTGTTGAGCGAATCGAGGTTGACAAAGTGGAATTTTCTCGCGCTTTGTGGTAACAAATCAGATTTTTTCCAAAATGGCTGCTGCACATATTACAAAAGTAAGAAGCCTTGGAATGAGGGATTGCCCATAATGCAGTGCAGCCAGCCAATCAGCAGATAGCCAGCCGCTGTGATGTCATAGCCCTATAAAAAGGTTTTACCTTGTGTTATGGATACGTAATTCTATAACACCTTGATTCAGTAATTGGGGTAATATAGTGTTCTATTTGTTCACGTATTTGGTTTTACACCTCGTGCTATAGATAAGGAATTACATTAGGCCTTGATTCTGTATTTAGGGTGAAATAGCGCAATGCTTTTCACATATTTGGTTTTATACCTTGTGTTATAGAGAAGGTAATTGGGGTGAAATAGCATTCTAATACTACTGATTTTGGGGTGCTCACATTGTTTTATACATAAGTAATTCCATTAGGCCCTGTTTCTGTGATTGGGGTGAAACAGTGGTCTAATACTACTGCTTTTAGGTTGTTCACATTATTTTATACATAAATAATTCCTTTAGGCCTTGATTCTGTTATTGGGGTGAAATAGTGGTCTGATACTACTGTTATTGGTGTGTCCATATTGTTTTTTACATAAGTAAGTCCATTAGGCCTTGTTTCTGTAATTGGTCTCAAATAGTAGTCTATTCCTACTGATTTAAGGTTGTTCACATTGTTTTATACATAAGTAATTCTATTAGGCCTTGATTTTGTAATTGGGGTGAAATAGCGGTCTGATACTACTGATTTTGGGGTATCCACATTATTTTTTACAATACTGATCAATTACTGACCAAATACTGATCGTGTGAAGGCGGATGCTCAAAAGACAGGATCCATTTTTTGGGAGTTGTTCTTGTAAAAGATCAGAAGAAGGAAAAAAATAAACAGTGATGTCAACACAAACTTACTGCTGACACCCTCTCCACTCTGTCATGGACCCACTACTTGTGGGTCCAGCGTGTAACAGAACAGCGTCTCAGCGTGTAACAGAACAGGTTCTTTAGCAATCTATGTGTAATCAGCAGACAGTGTAAAAGGAGACTGCTCTTTCACTCTATAGTACAATCTTGGGCCACTGCAACAGTTAAGTGCTTTATACCTGACCTTAATATTTACCAGTAAGGCTGAGTTCTCACCAGTTATTTGGTAATTTTTGACCCATAACTGACCAAATAAGTGAAGTGTGAAGGAATTTTAAGAGTGACGCCTGTCACCTGCCTGTCAAACTGATGCATAGTAACGATGTCACTACCACAGCGGACTAGCTATGCATGTTTCTGCAATGCACAGTGATGTACACAGAGATACAAGCTCGGCGAATCTGGTAAATATTTGATTTATAATGTGCTTCATCACAAATTAATACAAATCGAATCAAATTTTTTGGGAAAACTTCGGCGAAGCATACAAATTAAATTATGTCCATTATCAGGTCTAGACTTTAGTTTTAACTGGCCTAGTGGTAGTTTGGTGTGATGAGTGTCTAAGCTGCAGTCCTTCACCTTAAAGCAGTATCTTATTCAGTTTTCAGTTGTTTGGTCTTCCTTCTTGTTTTTCAAGGAGTTTCTTGAGTCAGAATAAAGTTGATTTCTGTGGTGAACCTCTAACAGGAGCAGGAGCTCTGATGTGTGCTTCCTCTCCTCTCTGTGTCTGCATAGGAACTCCCCCTCCTGGCAGAAATCAGGACCAGCCTACTTCCAGCAAGAGTGGAGGAACAGGTTTGTTAGTCCCACTTCTGTCAACCATTTGGCAACCATTTCCCTTACTGGAACATACAACAAAAATATGAACAATAAATAACAGTACACAGCTATTTACAATATATTTACAGATACCCCCAGGTCTTGGGTACTGCACATAGAGCAAGGCATAAGGTAAGAGCAGTATGTGTGAAGAAGAAATGGGTCTGGAGCAAGTGCAATGAATGAAGTGTGGCCGATTTAGCTGTTATGGTTACATTGAGAAATGCGAAAATGTGGCATGCAAAATGTACAGCAGTGTCCTCTATGAAAAATATGTGCCTGCCCCTAGACCTCTAGTAGAGATGGCCCGAAATATCCGCCGGCGAACAGTTCCCGCCGAATATAGCTTGTTCGTGTTCGCCGCAGCGGGCGAACACATGCGATGTTCGGTCCGCCCCCTATACATCATCATTGAGCAAACTTTGACCCTGTACCTCACAGTCAGCAGACACATTCCAGCCAATCAGCAGCATACCCTCCCTCCCAGACCCTCCCATCTCCTGAACAGCATCCATTTTAGATTCATTCGGAATTTGCAGTCTTAGTGAGAGGAGGGAGAGTGTAGTTGCTGCTGATTTAATAGGGAAATCGATAGCTAGGCTAGTGTATTCAGTGTCCACTCCAGTCCTGAAAGACTCATCTGATCTCTGCTGTAAGGACAGCGTCCTGACAGCACCCCAAAAGCCCTTTTTAGGGCTGCAACATTAGTCTGCTTTTTTTTTTTTCTCCATATACATATTGCAGTTGCCTGGCCTGCCTGTGTGTGAGGAGCTGCAGGCCCACAGACTGTAGTGTGCCCACTGCCAGTGCCCACCCCTGTCATCCCATGTGGCACAGGACTTTGCATCAAAAAAAGGCATTTCATTTTTACACTTTAATCTAAGGTTAGTTGCCTGCCAGTGTGTGTCAGGCTGACTTCCACTGACTGTAGTGTTCCCACTGCCAGTTCCCACCACTCATACCGGCTGGCACAGGACTTTGCATAAAAAAAGGCATTTAATTTTTACACTTTAGTGTAATTTCAGTTGCTTGCCTGCTGTTAGTGTGTGTCAGGCCGACTTCCACTGACTGTAGTGTGCCCACTGCCAGTGCCCACCCCTGTCATCCCCTGTGGCACAGGACTTTGCATCAAAAAAAGGAATTTTATTTTTACACTTTAGTGTAATTTCCCTATTTCAGTTGCTTGCCTGTTGCCAGTGTGTGTCAGGCCGACTTCCACTGACTGTAGTGTGCCCACTGCCAGTGCCCACCCTTGTCATCCCGTGTGGCACAGGACTTTGTATCAAAAAATAGCATTTAATTTTTACACTTTAGTGTAATTTCAGCTGCTTGCCTGCTGCTAGTATGTGTCAGGCCGAATTCCACTGACTGTAGTGTGCCCACTGCCAGTGCCCACCCTTGTCATCCCGTGTGGCACAGGACTTTGTATCAAAAAAAGGCATTTCATTTTTACACTTTAGTGTAATTTCAGTTGCTTGCCTGCTGCTAGTGTGTGTCAGGCCGACTTCCACAGACTGTAGTGTGCCCACTGCCAGTGCCCACCACTCATTTCGGGTGTGACAGTAAATTGCACGGCGCAGACGCAGTGACCATGGATTAAAACAGAGTGGAGGGAGCCAGTGTTTTTTAACCATCTTCCCGTTCGAAAAATAAATTCAATAAATGGACCCCAGATTAGGGACGTTAGAGGGATTAAACTGATGAGAATAGTACTACAGAAAATACCACTCATATCGTGTGTGACAGTAAATTGCACGGCGCAGACGCAGTGACTGTGGATTAAAACAAAGGGGAGGGAGCCAGCGTTTTTTTAACCATCTCCCCATTCGAAAAATCAATTCAATTGACCTTTTGGGGACCCTTGGTGTTGTACGTGGCTGGGTGCAGGAAGAAACCTTCAATGACATCACTGGGACGTGGCTAGCTTGGTATCCAACCTTGTGCAAATGGGGAGTTTGCGGTTGTGCAAATGAACTGTTTGCGGTGCATTAAAAGGGGAGTTTGGTCTGTCAATGTCAGTGAAGCGGGCGTAACCCTTACACTACCTGATCGATACAACATCATACCTGATCGTATACACACAGTGGATGTTTTAAAGCATGTTATTCCAAACAATTTAGGAATGTTAGTTGATTTATGCCCTTTATGGATTAAAACCCGACTCTGCGTCCACTATGTAATTTTCCATGGGAGTTTTGCCATGGATCCCCCTCCGGCATGCCACAGTCCAGGTGTTAGTCCCCTTGAAACAACTTTTCCATCACTATTGTGGCCAGAAGGAGTCCCTGTGGGTTTTAAAATTCGCCTGTCTATTGATGTCTATGGCGGTTCGCAATGTTTGCATGTTCGCGAACATTTGCGGAAATTCGCATTCAAAATTTTATGTTTGCGACATCACTAACCTCTAGTAAATGACCTAACTCAGGCTTCACAATAAGTAATTCTCACCTTAAAAATGTTTTGCAGCTCCTGGCTTAAATAGTATCATTATACATTTAATAAATAATATTTTTATACTACTTATGATGCTTCCTGATAGTGTTCAAGTTATGGTGCTGGCAGATTTTTAAGGATTTATATATACTGCAATTAAAATTGAGCTGTTATTAGGATGTGCTCCCATACTTGTTGGAACCTCTATTATGAGCCACCCTGCCAAAATGACATAGACCATGATGGAAATCGTGGTGGAATCCATTAAACAAATGTGGACACGGTTGACAATAGCTCCCCTAAGCTTTTAACTGAGATTACTGGAGTATACACAACTCATATGGTGTCAATGGTGTCTGTCATGTCACGAAAACAGTGCTCATATTCTACTGAGAATTCACAAGAAAACTGGTATGAGGTTTCACGGAAATGACTTGAGACCTGAGATCATCTATGATGCAGGGTATTCTTGAGGTGAAGAAAGCAGTTTAATATGATAGATATATTTGGAAATAATATATTTTTTTTATTATAGTAATCAACTGTAGTCGACAAATAATATCATGCTGTGCAAATGAATCCAGGTCCAAAATTCCTTACTACAGAATGATGCTCCACTTACTTGACCCCAACTTTCTATGATTAGGCAGAAGCAATGGATCTTTTCTAATACAGCAACAGTGCTGTGTCTGGAGCTGGAGCTGGAGTGCCATCACCTATTGTAAATGGCTTCCGTGTTATCTATAAATAAACTTTACATTTTATTGTAATCTCTCCTATGATGATAATGAGATGACTACTGAGAAGTGATCTCTATAGAACAGAAAATGTTGACATTAAAACAGTCGACAGAGAGGAAACTGCTGAATTTCTAAAAATATAGTTACATAGAAAACTCATTTTAAACAACAGGTCATTTTCTCATAATACATTCCTTTTAATATCTGAAATAGGTTTCCATCTCATATCTCAACAGAATTTTCTATAATAGTAATCTATCCTTTTAAAGGGGTTGTGCAGCAGCTTATATTGATGATGACCTATCCTCAGCAGATTAGCTGATTAAAAAGGAGGTGGTTCTACTTGTGAGTGCCGCTTCATGTTCATTCCACTATGCTTTGTGTAGTGTAGATCGGCAACAGAGTCTAATTACAAGTACCTCGTCTCAGAAGTGCAGTGTAATGAACAGGAAGCGTTGCTTGCATGGAGAGTCACCTCCTCTTCAATAGGCTGATTGGCGGTGGTCCCAGGTGTCAAAGAGAAAGAGCACAATAGGCGCATGCTTCTCTTCCATAGTTCTAGAGATATATCAAAAGTTTTTGGAAAAGTTATCTACCTTTTAAACCTAAAGTGTTTCTTACATGAGCAATAGGATTGTGTCAGGGACGTTCAGCGAAAAAATTGGTTTGTTATACAAACTGAATCAGTTTTGTCTGTGACTGAGTTCTGCATCAGAAAGGGCTTGATACTTGAAAGGGCTATGTGAAAAACAGACAATACTGCTTAGGACATGCTGCAATGGTCATTGATAAAAAATGCTGATGTGCCCATACCCATTTAAATTAATGGGACAGAATTCAGTCTGGATGCTGTCTGTTTGCAAAATGAAATGCATCTGCTTGGAAAACTCGCTTGTGTGACATTAGCCTTAGACTTTGTCTAGAAATGCTACTCTAGTTTTTCTATGCCACCCTCTATTGAAGTGAGTTTGCAACTTTTTTAAAAGTCACAGTAATAAATCTGAAGTGAAACTCATTAACATAGCTGACCATGTCCACCTTCCCATCCTGTAGTGAGTGGTGTGAATATGCAAAAAGTTGCATACTTTTTGTGCAAGTGACCCCAAGAAGAGGCAAAAGCTGTATTTTGCAACATTTTGATTCCAGAAATCTGGAGTGCAGGGATTTATAAATTCACCCCCATAGACTTCAAAGATAGGATTACTTGTAGAGACGAGGTTGTAAACGCTGGCAGTATATTTTTTGTCTTTATTTACAATTTAGTGATGCAGACATCTAATATTACACCAGTAGGTGAATTTGCCAATGTATAGGGAGAGCCAGTAATAACAAGCATTGAATTTCTAATGCCAAGTGGTCTCCAGCTCAGATGATGGTTTCACAAAGTTTCCATTCACTGTTTTCACTTTTCCCTCTTCGTATCCCATATAAACAAACAAGATTTTCACACATGAAGAACATCATATTCAGGCCCTATACTGAGAAATAATACACTCTGTGGCTTATTTATTAGCTTTTTATTTCTCTTAGTCAATAGAAATCATTTTACAGTAGTGCATATAGAAGGAGCACTCTGTTGCTCTATTTTAGTCGCTGACCTCTGAGCCACAGTCAAACTGTCCCTCAAGGTTCAGGCCACAATCACTCCATATTTTTAGAGGAATCTTATGAACATGACACGGTGTTCCAAATGAGTTGTGTCACTGGAATAGTACAACTGTTTTCTTGTACAGTAGTTTGATGCTTTGATGATTGAGAAAATTTGCATGATTTATATCAGTGATTATATCCGCAAATTGCACGGTTTGCTTCTGCCTTGGACTTGGTTAACCATTTTTAACAGCGTGTAGGAGTAAAAGATGCAGAAATATCATGACTATAAAGCAGCAGTTAAAAGACTAAAACAAAGTAATAGATTGTAAAGCTACAGTGGTTTAAAATGATGTGCAATCCCATGATTCCTTCAAAGGGATTATATTAGCTATGTCAGCATTTGTGGCTTGCTTGTTTTTTAACTTCTATTAAAGGCGCTCTGATTTTTATTTAAAATGTATCTGTTTTTGTTTGTTCAATTGCACCATCTATATTACTATTTCCTCTGCAGACATTTCCCAAGATTTGCTTCGGGTCTGATTTGTTATAATCGGCTGTCAGATTTGATTCGGTCCATATACATAAAGAAAGAAAAGCAGACAAATAGAGAGTAAATAGCTGTGGTATACATTGTTGTAGAATATGTTAGTCTGAATTAGAAATGAGCCAATTTCCTGCAATTAGTTTCAGGTCCGATTCTATTGATATACCAGTCAGATATGATTTGTGTTGAATAAGTTTGACTCAGATTGAAAGTACCCCCTCTTGGGTTTCTAGGGACTGTATTCATCCCCTTTCAACTTCCAAAGCCAAAACTGCATTAATAATGTCAAAGTGACAGCAACATATATGACTATGGGTAAATGGATGATTGCTGGTAGCAACAAACAGACTGCTTAATAACGTAGTGCACTGTTGAATTTTGTTTTTATTAAAAACTGGTCCAAAAATGATCCCTTTTTGGTGGAAGATGCATTCTCTTTTGTCTTTTATGCCCCATAAAATGTTGGCCACCATTTCGAGTGATTCCTGTGGGATGGATCATAGTTTTCGATTCACTGAAATTAGAATCTTTTGGGAAAGTCGTAACACATTTGATTCATGTAGAATCAATTTACACATGTCTACTACAGCCCTTCTTCTATGGATGACACATGATCCACCATTGACAAAAAGTGATTGCTACAGTTCACCTTCTCCCCCTTCCCACACAGTGACCTATAAAGAGGTCACAGAGCATGTCTAGAACACTCCGACGTAGAAGTCAATGAGCATCTCTAAACTACAGGTGGCTGCTGTAAATCATATTTCTGAATTATGTTAAAGGGAGTCTTTCACCCGCAAACCCCATTTTTCAGTACTCACATATTCCTGTTCTAAATTGCCCCCCCCCCATTAAAAAGCCTCTTACCCCATTGTTTCACAGCTTACCTATCTTCATAAAATGACTTTTATTGCAGCTGTCAATCACAGCTGAAGGTGCCCAGGGGCCGCATCATAATGGCCGGTGCCCAGGCCACGAGCTCATCTTCCTAAGTGTCCACACCCCCTTTCACCCAGACGGCTCGCCCAGTGTCTTCTGCTTGGCCTCCTCCTAAAGTGGCTAAATCCCGCGCCTGCGCCGAGGATCCGGAAGTCCGCTCTGAACAGCTTTCCGATGCAGCGCTTCCAGGAATATCGCTGTACGGGCCCGTGCCTGCGCACAGGATACCCCGATGCTTGCGCCAGTAATCGGGAAACCAGTGGGGGGCGCGGGATATAGCCACTTCAGGAGGAGGCCAAGCAGAAGACACTGGGCAGGCCATCTGGGTGAAAGGGGGCGTGGACACTTAGGAAGATGAGCTTGCGGCCTGGGCACCGGCCGTTATGACACCGCCCCTGGGCACCTTCAGCTGTGATTGACAGCTGCAATAAAAGTCATTTTATGAAGATAGGTAAGCTGTGAAACAATGGGGTAAGAGGCTTTTTAATGGGGGGGCAATTTAGAACAGGAATATGTGAGTACTGAAAAATGGGGTTTGGGGGGGGTGAAAGACTCCCTTTAACAGCAGCTCAAATAATGTAACTGGCAGTGGGTGTAGACCACTGTACCAAATAACAGGTTTGACTTTGGGCTACTAAGGGCAATATGCTGGCAATCCCCCTGATCTGACCCTTTAATAGTGTTGAGCGCGAATATTCGAATAGTGAATTTTAATCACGAATATCGCAACTTCGAGAATTCTCGAATATTTAGAATATAGTGCTATATATTCGTAATTTCGAATATTCGTCATTTTTTTTCATCTGAACACTTGATTCCTCCCTGCTTCTTTCTTGTGGGCCAATGGGAAGGCAGCAATGTCAAGTTCACAACAATACTTAGTGCACCAATCAGTAATATGTAGTCAGACCTGCTAAAATGTGAAGTTGCATGTAGTGCGAAAAAAAATTTAATCTGTGGATGACACTTAAGGGGGGATCTGTGGATGACACTTAGGGGGGATCTGTAGATGACATTTAAGGGGGGATCTGTGGAAAGGGGGGATCTGTGGATGACACTTATGGGTGGATCTGTGGATAACATTTAGGGGGGATCTTTGGATGACACTTAGGGGGATCTGTGGATGACATTTAAGTGGGAATCTGTGGAAAGTGGGGATCTGTGGATGACACTTAAGGGGGATCTGTGGGTGACACTTAGAGGGATCTGTGGATGACACTTAGGGGGATCTAGGGAGGGGTGTGGGGATGTTGAAGGTCCTGGAGGGTTTGGGAGGTCTGATAGGTATGTGAGGGTGGGAGATCCGGGAAGGGGCCTTCTGTATCCCCCTTCTGTGACACACTCTGCATTTTTTTGGGGACCATCCCTCCTTTCCAGTATGGGGGACCACACCTGGAAAGTGTTGCCCAGAAACCATCCGGGCGCCTCCAGTTCCCGAGGTATTCCGGCCTGCTCTTTCCCGGTCAGAAAAGATCAGGTCCTTGAGGATGTCTCATAGAACTGCAGGAATTTTCCTGTGTTGCCAGCGCTCCGGAACAGCACAAAAGAGTTGTACAAGGCAACCTGCACCAAGTAGACCGCAACTTTTTTGTACCATGCCCGGGTTTTGCGCATGGCGTTATATGACTTGAGGACTTGATCAAAGAGATCAACTCCTCCCATATACCGATTGTAGTCCACGATACAATCGGGCTTGAGGACTGTTGTTGCGGTACCTCACACAGGGACAGGAGTGATGCTGTTACCATTAATTGTGGACAGTACAAGGACATCCCTCTTGTCCTTATATCTGACCAGCAACATGTTTTCACTGGTAAGGGCACGGGTCTAACCTCTGGGGATAGGTACCTGGAGGGAATGGGTAGGGAGGCCACGTTAATTTTTCTGCATGGTCCCACAAGCAGACGTGGATCTGGTGGTGAGGGACTGGAACAAGGGGATACTAGTATAAAAGTTATCCACGTACAGGTGGTAACCCTTATCTAGCAGTGAGTACATAAGGTCCCACACAAGTTTCCTGCTAACACTCAGAATGGGGGGACATTCTGGGGGTTCAATACGGGAATCTCGCCCCTCGTACACACAAAACTTGTAAGTGTGCCCTGAGGTACTCTCACAAAGTTTGTACAGCTTCACGCCATACCTCGCCCACTAATAGAGAACATACTGGTGGAAAATGAGTCTCCTCTTGAAAGCAATGAGAGATTAATCAACAGCGACCTCCCTTCCAGGTACATAGGCCTCCAGAAATTTGTCCCCGAAGTGATCGATGATCGGCTTGATTTTATACAGGTGGTCATAGGCAGGATCACCCCGGGGACGGGGGCAGGGGGGGAACACATGCTGCATTATCTGCATAATCTAGGCATTTCTGAAAGGCCTCAAAATGGTAACGTGTCATGGCCATACAGTAGAGTGGGGTCTGGTAGAGGACATCCCCACTCCAGTACTGCTTGACACTGGTTTTTTTTGACTAGGCCCATGTGCAGCACGAGGCCCCAAAACATCCTCATCTTGGCTGCACTGACCAGAGTCTACCCACGGGACCTAGCCAAAAAGGACTGAACAGCAATGAACTGTTGGGTGTACAAGTTCGTTTGCTCCACCATCAGATTCTCAAAGTGGTCACTGAAAATACAAACAAAAAAAGTCATAATTAGTGAAGCCCACTATGGGAATCTGGATTCCTGGTTGGCCAACAAAGTCAGGAATCACGGGCTCAAAATCCTCTGGGATACACCAGACAAGTTCACCGGTAGAGGGCTCAGTGGGACAGAAAACTAGTACAAGCCCCAGGGTTGCTCATACTAGTGTGGGCTACAGGGTCCCTGGCATGGGGGTCCCCTGGCTCCGCCTGGTGGCATCTCCGCCACCTTGGGGGCTCATCATCATCACTAGATGATGAGGAGGACGTGGATGACAAGAGGAAAGTGGGGTCATCCTCGTTCTCACTGGGGCTCTTGAAGTCGGAGAACAGCAGGGTCGTATTCCTCCTCGGCCGAAAACATCTGGCGGGCCATAAAGGAGTGGGTGTGTGCATGCGTGTGTGTGTGTGTGTGCGCGCGTATAAAACTAAGAGTGCCAGCCACAGTCAGCGCACACACACACAAAGTGCTTGCGCCCCAAAAAATATGTGTGTGTGAAGGAGGGCAAGCTGCAGCACCCCTGGGATGTTAAGGGTCGCACAGGTGAATGTGCTGTTGTCCCCAGATACCCGATCAAGGTGCTGCACAAAAAAACCTTTTTTTTTTCCTAACTCTCCCTCAGTCTCCCTGCCTAAGCTAACCTTTATCTAAATCTCTCCCTACTCACTTTTCAGTGCCAGATGGCACTATGGTGGCTCACTGGGGGTGCTGGTCTCAGAGGGACTGACGGGGCGCCTCTCTCCTGGCTCCACGTAAAGCAAGTGGAGGAGGAGAGCAGAGCTGGGGAAAGTTAATGGGGCACCTCTCTCCTGGCTCCACGGAAAGCAAGTGAAGGAGGAGAGCAGAGCTGGGGGAAGTTAACTCCCGCCCACCAGTCCAGCCAATAGGATGCAATCCTGAAAGGTGATGTCACGCCACCTCTCAGGATCTAAGGATGGTGATTGGTGGTGTATTATCACACCACTGATCACCATCCTATTCCGGGTTATCGGGTCACCAGAGACCCGAATGACCCAGAAACGCAGCAAACCACAGGTCTGAATTGACCTGCGGTTTGCTGCGATCGCCTATACGGGGGGGTCACAAGGCCCCCCTCGGCATTGTCACAGAGTTCCTGCTAAATGATTACATGTATGCCCTGTGTTCCTAAGGACTCGGACATCAGGGTGTACCTGCACGCTCTGTGTCCGTAAGAGGTTAAACAATTTAATTATTGGTGTTTTGATTACTTATCCCCAAAAAATGAAATAAAAAACTAAGTTCAATGTACCTCAAAAGGATACCAATAAAAACTACAGCTTACCCTTCAAGGTAATTTATTTTTTAAGGTTTTTTTGTTTTTTTAGGAGCTGTAAAACATAAAAAAAATCATATGAATTTCCTATTATTGTAATCCTACTGACAAGCAGAATTAGGTCTTCATGTCAGTTTTATCTCTCAGTGTGAATGCTATAAAGCCCCACCCCCCCTAGCATTTTATCTTATTTAACCCACCAAATATTTTGTTTTCAGGTTCCCGATACATTCCACCAGTAAGTTGTATCATTAAAGAATGCACAGTGTCCCACATAAACATGCACCTATGAGCCTATGTCAGTGGAAAAAAGTTTAAGAATTCTTGGCCTGTTTCAAAATTAACCTGGTTCAAAAACTCTTAATAGGTGAGTCAGTTTTTTCTTTATTTTATACAGCTTCCTGCTGTATCCCAATTTTTTTTTTTAATCCAGGAAAACCCCTTTAAGAAAAAATACTACCTTGTTTTCTGAATTTTGTGAATGTCAGGGGCCATCACCTAGTTGGCAAACCGACATTTTTCTTTATGGCTGTGTGAATAGAAACCATTTGGAGCTCTGTACCAGAAAAACAGAGCTTCAACCATTTAAAATATATCCTATGAAAATAATCCTGATTGTCCCAAATCAGATTAAATCAAATTAAATTTTATACACATTATAGTTATATACTGCCCTAGACCAGCATAGTGTAACATTCCTGGCAATTCTTCCAGGTGGTCCAGATGGCCAGCTATTCAGGAAGCTTAGCCAGCCGAGCAATCAGGGCTCTCATGTGCTATTATGAATGCCAGACATTGTTCCTACAACCTGGTGTGATATTGTTTGTGAGTATTCTTATTTCATGACCTGGCGTTTCATCTGACCACGCTGCTAGATTAACCTTTTTTTGACTACCTTAACTCAGACTACCTGACCTCCCATTTGCCAACAATTCATGTCACTTGTATTACTTCTTAGGTAGACCTTGCATTGACTCTTGCTCTGAGTTTGTAATTCAATAAATAAAATGAACCCTTTTAAAATGTACAGAAAAAAAGTGAAAAAATAGTTTTTTCTGGTGGACATGCATTTCAAAAATGTCCACCAGAAAAACACTAGAGTACTTATTTTTGCTGGAATGGAATTAGTAAGAGGAGATTGGCGGGGAGGAGATGTGGTTGCACAGATAGATCGGCGGAAATTAAGTCGATATATGAGTTGGACACGATCCAGCCGCAGGGGCTAAACGTGGAATTAGACCTGAAGCCGTGTCTGGTTGAGTAGTGGTGAGACAGGACTTCTCTACTACACACGGAATATGGGGGGGGGGGTCGCCGCTGGCCAATCAGGGTTGGAGGGTGGATTTGGGAGGATTTGTGAATGACATGCTTGTGAATGAATGGAGGTAGATAATTAAATATGTGAAAATAGAAAGTATAGGTACAATGGGTAAGTGTATGTGTTTTTTTTTTTTGTGGGCTAGGAGGTGATACTTTGCTGGTTATATAATTTTAACACAAGTCTTAAAATATGTTAAAGGAAAAATGGGGGAGAATAAGGGTATTTTAAGATGTATGGGAAAGTCTGTGAGACATGCCGCTGATGAAGCTTGGAGCGAATCCCAGGTCGGGCAGGATCGCCAGATTGGTTTTAATTTGTTGCCTTTATTTTACATATGCTTGTGAGTATAATGTAATTCATTTTATACTGTTATTGAAAACAGTGCTTCACTATTGGAGCGATTTAAATATTTCATATAGTTACATCGAAATGCCTGCATGATCACCTGCGCTCGTGAGTATAACTGCAGCGCTGAACGATGAATACAATTTTTTTTCCACCAAAATAAGGCACCAAAGATTTTACTGCATATTACTACAGTGCTGAACGCTGAATAAAATTAGTTTTTCGACCGAAATATGTCACAAAAGGTTTTCCCACATATAACTGGAACAGTAAACGCCGAATATATTTTTATTTTTCCACATATATATGCCACTAAAGGCTTTTCAACAGAGGGTTATAGGCTGTTAGTTTAAAAAAAACACAGGAGCATAAGGAGGAGTGATCTGAAGTAAACGGGATGTAGCGGAGGAAGTAGGTCCGCGCTGGAAGAGCGAGACGCGCTCCTCGTTCGGTCTCTGTGCTGCAGAGAAGTCCCCGTAGTGTCCAGTTAGCAATACCGCAGATAGATGCGGGCTAGTGTGAATTAGTTCTCAATTTTGTTCAGGGTTAGTGCATAGTGCATTCCCCTGTATTGGTGCGCCGCCCTTATGAACGTCGTCACGCAAACACTCAGTGTGTGAAACATAAATACAAAATTTCACCACAACATAATTTGGTCCTTAGAGCAAAAAAAGGTGTTCAAGCTCCCATCAATTTTCCTGAAAAAAACACGTCTGAAATAAAAAATTTCACCACAACGTAATTCGGTCCATACCGCAAAAAGGACTTTACCACATATGACTGCAACAGTGAACGATGAAAATATTTTTATTTTTCTACTGATATAGATCAATAAAGGTTTTTCAAGATATAAGTGCAACAGCGAATGGCAAAATTATATTTCTTTTTCTACTGATATACCTCAATAAAGTATTTTTAAGATATAAGTATAGCAGCGAATGGCGAACGTTTATTTCTTTTTCTACTGATAAACGTCAATAACGTTTTTTTCTACATATAAGTGCAGCAACGAATGGCGAATGTATTTTTATTTTTCTACTGATATACGTCAATAAAGTTTTTTATACATATAAGTGCAGTAGCGAAAGGCGAATGTATATTTCTTTTCTGCTGATATCTGTCACTAACCCTGGGTTCACACCTGAGCGTTTCTGAGACGCGCCTTTTCCGTGCGTTATTGTCGCGCGTTTTACGCGCGTTTTTGACAATAGTAAACGCGCGTTTTACGCGCATTTGTGTGATTGACTGCAGTGTTGTCCAATGACCAAATATCCCTGTCTTTATGAAGTTTGGCCAATCAGAGCTGGGGTTTGGCCTTTCCAGCATGTTGCAAATTCATAAACGCGCATTCGAACGCGCGTTTTCAGTGTCAAAAACGCGCAATATACAAGCGTTGCGCGTTCCCATTGAAGTCTATGGGCCAAAACGCGCGACAAACGCCCCCCAAAAAGCTCAAGTACTTGTTTATGCGTCGGGCGTTTTTCAGCGCCTTCGAACGCGCTGTAAAACGCAAAAATGTGAACCAGTCCCATAGGGAAGCATTGGTTTGCATCAGTTATGCGTTTTACAGTGCGTTCGAACGCGCTGTAAAACGCACAAGTGTGAACTGAGGGTAAAGATTTTTCAAGATATAAGTGCAGCAGCAAATGGCAAATGTATATTTCTTTTTGTACTGATATGAGTCAATGCAGTTTTTCCTACATATAAGTACAGCAATGAATGGCAAATGTATTTTTATTTTTCTACTGATATATGTCAATAAAGGTTTTTCTACATATAAGTGCACCAGCAAATGGTGAATGTATATTTTTTTCTACTGCAATACGCCAGTAAAGGCTTTACCAGATATAACTGCAACAGTGAACACAGAATATATTTTTCTTTTTCCACGTATATACGCCACTAAAGGCTTTTGAACAGATAACTGCAGCTCTGAACGGAAAATATATATTTTTTTGCCACTAATACACGCCAAAAAGGGCTTTAGAACATATAACTAATTTGGATCCCCAGTCAGTGCACCAAGGTGTAATAGGATTGTTCCTAATACCCAGGCTGTAAACTCCCCTACTGAACCCTGTTCTGCTCCAATACTGTGGAATGATTCCTCCCTATCCTTTCCCTGAACTTCTATACAGCAAAATAAAAGTTTTAAAGTCTTTTCTACCACTGTCCCTAGTGCCTGCTAATGTCTCTCTCTGCACGAATTACACTAGAAAATTACTGAATCGAAGATGGCTGATCCTATTTATAGGGCTGTGACATCATAGGGCTGGCTGGTTGCTGATCGGCTGCAGGCCTGGCATTGTGGGTGATCCCTCATTCCCAGAGTTCCTTGCTCCATGTCCTAACATGTGCAGAAGCCATTTTAGGAACAAATGCTATTCGTTACCACAAAGCGTGAGGAAATTTGCATTCAGTGCAAATTGAATGATATTTGTATCGAATTCCACTCCGTCAACTTCGATTCGCTCCTCTGTATTGATGATGTCATCATCGGCTAAGCAAGATTTCACGCTAGATCTTTATTAAAGATGGTGGCCACCAGCTCTTTGTGATCAAATGGATGAGGGTAAGTATAATTTACATTTTTTTAAAACGTTACACTGTATTATTGCTATCAGATGCCTTGATCATGTATGAACGTGGCATCTGAGGGGTACAATGATGGGAGGTGGCACAATTGCTTAGTGTTAATACTTAACACTAGTGAACACCTATAAAACAAAATATATAATTACAGAATGTTTCACTCTTATACCAAATATCTTTAAAATGACAATAGGAGTAGTAGTTCTGTGGAAGTGGAAACTTCCCTTTAACCCTTATCTGTGTAGTCCTGACATTTCATAAATTCTAAAATAAGCCATCTTTTTTTATCAGTTTGATAAGGATTTAGCTATAATGAGGTGTATGATTTGTCAAGAGTTCATAGATAATAGCTACAGATCAAGCTGTGAGGGTGGAACCCTGGCAGATTCAGTGTAAGGCAAAGAACAATAGTCTGTAGACAAAGTGAAAGCTGTAGAGTAAAAACTGTTGAAAATTTTTAATAAAGACACATTTACAAAATAAATTGTAGCACAAGATGACTAAAATGCAATGATAAAATTGGCCCCAAAGGTGACCACAACCTTTAACATGTCTTTACGACAAAGCTCAATTTGAATTTTTTGTAGGATAATTAAGGTTTATGTTATATTTTTGGCAATACATTTATTGATTTGGGGCAGGAAGAATAATCACTGGAATGATGGATATAGCCTGTATCAGAGGATAGGCATGTTATAACAGACCTTACTTTCCTGCTGATATCAAATCTAAGCTCCAAAAAGCAGGCCTACCTGCCAGAGCCATGTGGCATCACTAAATCCTCTCTAAATCCATGGTAGTAAAAATCCATAAAAATTCTGTTTTTGTATATTTAGGATGTCATTTTAGATTTCTAACGATATACGTATTTGATTTTTAAGAGTTTTATAACAACATTAGACGAGGCTCCACACACTGCGCGTCAACAATATCAAGGAAAATGTCTCAGAGGCCAAAAATCACATGATGATTACTCAGGAACTTTGATTGATAGTTTAACACAAACTTTTTGTTTGCCAGGTTTGTAACTAAAAAAGACATTTTGAAGTGGGCTTTTAAGCAAAATCAACAATTAGCACTATGCAGCATACAGTATTAAACTAATTGAAATTTGATGTCCAATTAATTGTTAGAAATGCGGGCTATAGCCCAAGATCATAGGAATAGGATACTTATGTATGGTAGAGTTGATGTTAGATTATGAATGCACTTATGCTGAATGAGGAAAATGTGGACCCTCTTAGTGGAGTTAATCCCATGGAAGAATGAGTGTTGATTTCTTTTTCTGATATTTGTTTATTTGACTTTTGTTTTTTTGCTTAAAAATAATTACAAGCTCACTAAGCTCATTAAACCAATGTTTTTATTACTCTTACTGAGCACTTCTATAAGTGTAACTTAAATGGGTTTTCCAAGATTTTTATACTGATAGTTTGCTAGTTTAACCAGTGAAAGTATATTGTCCGATCGTGTACCAAACTTCTACCTGTTTACTGACACTCCGCTGCCTGCCCTGATGCTACCATACTGACCCTTTGGCTGCCTGCCCTAATCTCTGACCTTTTTCATGGAATTGCCCAAACTCTGCTTGCCCTGACCCTTGCCTGTTTATGGACCATGAGTATTCCCTATTCCTTTGGTGCTTGGTGTGAGAAGTCTTATAGGCCAGGCAATACTCATCTTGCATTCTCTGAATTATTATCCAAGTCATGTGTCAAGGCCTGTTTTAAAAGTTCGAAGATTGACTTATAAGATAGCTACCTTACATCTGGTTAATATAGATGCAGAGCTTGCTTAGAGCTCATTTGCATTGCCTGGCCTATAAGGCCCCTTGCAGACGTGCGTTCCTCACGCAGCGAGTCCGCAACGGAGCTCCCGGCCTGACCTCCCAGCACTGCCAGGGATCACATAGCATTATATTGATTTATGATGCTATGTAACCCTTACAGTTCTGGAATGGGGCCTAAGACTCCTCACACTGTTGAGGCACTGTCCATAAGGAGATATTATACTCCCCAAATCGTGACCTAGGCAATCACCCAGAAACAGCTGTCTGCAGATAAGATGCTGGATTAATTATTATCCAAGTCATGTGTGAAGGCCTATTTTAAAAGTTTGAACTTTGACTTATGGGATAACTGCCTTACATCTGGTGGCTTTAAAGGCATAGCTTCTGGCATTAACATCAGCACAAATCTGTGCGCTGGGAGCTTCGTGCCATGGGTTTCCATTGCTGAGCAGCTGCATGCAAGACTTACATCACCAAGTGTCTGATGGAGTGGTGCACTCCTCTACTAGAGCAATGGAAAAGTGTTTCATGGGGTGACGACTCACACTTCTCTATCTGGCAGTCTGATGGGCTAGTCTGCATTTATTGAATGCTAGAATAACATAATTAATCTGACTGCATTGTGCAAACTGTAAAGTTTGGTTGAGGAGGAATAATACAGTGGTATTGTTTTTCAAGGTTTAGCCTCCGCCTCTTGGTTCCATTGATGGGAAATCTTAAAGCTTCAGCATAACTAGACATTTTGGACGATTACATGCCTCCAAATTTGTTGCAAAAGTTTGGAGAAAGCTCTTTTCTGTTCCAGTATAACTATGCCCTAGTGGTCCAAGGTCTAAGCAAGGTCCCCAATGTGTTGCTGAGGCAGTTTGGTGTGGAAAAAGTTGACTGCCTACACGGAGTCCTGTCCTCAACCCCAATTAATGTATTTGGCATTAAGCAGAATGGATATTATGAGCAAGGCCTTCTCATCTAAGATCTGTGTTTGACCTCACAAAAGCACTTTTGAATGAATTGGCAAAAACTCACAAAGACACGCTCCAAAAACTTGTCGAAAGACTTCCCAGAAGAGTGGAAACTGTTTTAGCTGCCAAAGGCTACTAACTCAAAATTAATGACTATGGATTAAGAATGAGTTGTCATAAAAGCTCCTTTAGGTGTAATGTAGGTGTCCCAATTTTGTCCAAATAGTGTATCTGTGTATCTTATAAGGCATATATTTTCTAAAACTAGCAGAGTGAGAAACACCCAGTCTTTTTTCTTGTTATTCTGTAACCCTTACAACACTTTTCATACATCACCCTACTGTATATTATTTTATGATCATCAATGTACCTGGAATTTGGCAAAGTTGACCTAGATTTGCTGCCCCAACACATTCATGACCCCTGATGATACGATATAAAACATCTGGACTTCATAGGATAACAATGTAGTCAGAGTTTGTTGTTCCAATACTGAGAGTTGAAAAATAAATGAAAATGCTAATGTCTCAGTTAAAAAAGTTCAGGAAAAAAAATTACAGCTTACGAGCTCTCACAAGACATGTAGCTCTGTCCCAGCCAAGAAAAATGGTGGTAAATTGCAAACAGGTGCCTCAGTTTCCTATGTCTTCAAAAGTTGCTTTGTAAGCATTCTGTGTGCACAGGGAGCAGTAATCATAACCGTTGCAGTCAATTCTTACTGTACATAAGAGAAAAGTAAGGTTGGATTCTATGCTATGTTATGAAAAGAGGACATTAGCTGACTCAAACACATACGGTATATGCGGCAGCACATACAAAACTATATTCAGTATTAAATATAACAGAAATAGATTCTCCAGGAGTAAAATGTTGCTGGCCTCTGCTGTTCAGCAGAGTGAAGGACTTGTGGTATAGAAGGCTCTGGCACACTTGCATGTTATGTTGAGCTGCTATGCCTGTGTAAATATGGAGGCCAAATACACAAGTTGCAGAATTTATGTGGAAAATTACCACATAAATTCCTCGAGAATACTCAAGATTTCACCACAGGTGAGTGTAGAAAAAACACCCTGGCAGTTATGTGGCTCCCATGCTGATCTCTGTACAACCTGGTCTTCTACAATAACATCTCATCCTATGTGACTGTTGCAGCATGTGACTGACTGCAGCGGTCACATGAAACAAAACGTTAAAGAAGGAGGCTGGATTGTACATAGACCATCATGGGACCATTCAAGATGCTACGGAAGAACCAAGGGTGGTTAGTATAGTGTTTTTTCATTTTTTTGAAAGTTGTTTTTCTTTCTTGAGAAGGGGGATATTATCTCTCCTTGGGGAGAGAACATTTTAGTCAGCATGAGAAGACTCATTTGCATCCTTTTCTCCCCAGAATTCCAGAGAAGCATGTATGGCCTGTCAATCTCCTCATGCTGACTAAGGTGCCCTCTCCCCGAAGAGAGATAGTACCCCCCAAATCCTGACTTAGGCCTCACACCCAGTTAAGCCAGTACTCTCTGCTCTGCACTAATGAGGGGCATTCGACCCAAAGGTGCTGGCTTGTTTAACCCCTTCAAGTGATAGCCGGTTTGGACCACATGCCGAAGCCCCATTTTTCAAATCTGACATGTGTCACTTTATGTGGTAATAATTTTGGAATGCTTTTACCTATCCAAGCCATTCTGAGGTTATTTTCTCATGACATATTTGCAGAAAATTTTCAAAACTAGAATTTTTTTGCTTTTAAGACGGAGAGTGATACTTCATAAGATAGTTATTACTTTACATTTCCCATATGTCTACTTTATGTTGGCATCATTCTGTAAATGTCATTTTATTTTTTTAGGAAGTTTTTAAGAAAATTTCCAAAACCCACTTTCTTTTTCGGACCATTTCAGTTATGAAGTCACTTTTTGGGGTTTACATAGTAGAAAACACCCATAAATAACCACCATTTTAGAAACTACACCCCTAAAGCTATTAAAAAGTGATTTTACAAACTTTATTTACCCTTTAGGTGTTCCACAAGAATTAAAGCAAAATGGAGGGGAATTTTTAAAATTTCATTTTTTTGGGGCAGATTATCCATTTAAAGCTAATTTTCCTGTAACATAGCAAGGATAACAGCCAAAGAAAGCTTAATAGTTATTACCCTGATTCTGCAGTTTACAGAAACACCCCATATGTCAGGCATCCTCAAACTTTGGCCCTCCAGCTGTGGCAAAACTACAACTCCCAGCATGCCAAAACAGCCTACAGGTATCAGCCTACAGCAGGGCATTGTGGGAGTCGTAATTTTACATGTGAGAAGGAGACCTGCAGTGGGGAACCGGACCATTCACATGGATCTCATCGGCCTTTGCATATTGGTCCAGTATTTATCTGGGATGGAAACCAACCACCTGGACATCAATGTGTTATATCTCTGACATGCCCCCTCTGACTTGGGAACAATACTTCAGTACGTTTTCCATATCATTTGGTCTAACAGCACTTGACCACCTACTCCTCTCAGGGCACGACTGCCCGATCAGGTTCGCTTTTAACTAATTATTAATATGCAGGACTGTCTGCTAATTATTGTCGCAGTATCGTCTGCTTAACACTTTGTGGCCCAAATTGATTATTGGAGTACTATATTGACCTGATATGACAATATATGTTGATCTTTGACATAACTCACTATCGTTATCGCCTGAGTTGTTGTGATACTTTTGACAATTATTATCATAATTTATAAGCAAAGAAGAGAGTGGCAGCTCTCACCTGTTGAAAATGACGACCATCCAACAAACGAGCACGGACAATGCACCTGATAGCAGCTGAGCAGAAGAAAGAAAAAAATCCAGCTCCAGCAGTGGATGGGATAGAAATGAATTTCGGTCTTTATTAAGCGATTAAAAACTCCAAGTCATATTGACACCATTCATGCCAGTATTGTCAACGCGTTTCGGACCAGATAGTATGTACAGTCCTTCCTCATGACAGACATAGTGAGTTTTGGGAGGACATCAAGCTGATATACCCTCCCCCATCAGGTAACACCTGTGTGAGGGAAGAGGGCACAGCAGAAATTAACCCTCTCACCAAATACTCACTAGTACAAAAAGGCAATTATATAGTGGATGTTGTTTTGTATCAAACTTTTCCTGATGAATGGTCCTCATTAATTGCGGGTTATTATTCCTTTTAATTGTTGAAATAAAATTCAGTTTTAAGGGTGTTTGTCAATGCTGGAAATTGTAGTTTTACAACAGCTGGAGGGCCGCAGTTTGAGGATGCCTGCCCTATGTGGTCGTAAATGGCTGTATAGGAACACAGCAGGGCGCAGAAGGAAAGGATTGCCATATTGTTAACGGAGGGCAGATTTTAGCTAGAATGGTTTTCAGGTGCCATGTCACATTTGAAGAGACCCTGAGGTACCCCTAGAAAGAAAACCCCAAAAAGTGACCCCATTTTGGAAACTACCCCCGCCCACCCTTCCAGGAATAAATTTAGTGGTGAAGGAAATTATTTGACCCAACAAGCGTTTCATAGAATTTAGAACACATGGCTGTGAAACTGAAAAATTAACTTTTATTTCCAATATAAAGTTGCTTTAGCCCTAAATTGTTCATTTTCGCAAGGGGTAACAGGAGAAAATGCACCCCAAAATTTGTTATGCATTTTTTCCTGAATACGGCAACACCTCATACGTGGTCATACTGTTTGGGGCCACGGCAGAATTCAGAAGGGAAGGAGCAGCATAGGGATTTTCTAACATGTAATTTGCTGAAATTAGTTTAGGGCCCATAACATTTGTATTTTTTCACCAATGTAGCTGTGTGGGGACTTTATTTTTTGCAGGACAGGCTGTAGTTTTTAATGGTATCAATTTGGAGTACATAAGTCTTTTTGATCACTTTTTATACCATTTTTTGTGGAGGTGAAGTGGATAAAAATGGCAATTCTGTCAGTGTTTTTTATTTTTATTTTTTATGAGGCTCATCTTGTGGTAAATATTATATTATTATTTTATTCTGTGGGTTGATATGGTTATAGCGATACCAAATGTATGTAGTTTTTTTTAATGTTTTACTACTTTTTCAGCAATAAAATTACTTTTGTGTTAAAAATAAATTATATTTAGCATCGCCATATACTAAAGTCCATAAAATTTATATTTTTTCAGAAATGTAGCTGTGTAGGGGCTTGTTTTTTGTGGGATGGGCTGTAGTTTTTATTAGTATCATTTTGGGGTACATATATCTTTTTGATCCTTTTTATACAATTTTTTATAGAGGTGAAGTGGGCAAAAATGACAATTCTGTCAGTGTCATTTATTTTACATTCTTATGGGGCTCCTCTTCTGGTAAATATTATATTGCTATTTTATTCTGTGGGTTGATACAGTTATGGCAATACCAAATTTATGCTGTTTTTTATGTTTTACTACTTTTTCAGCATAAAATCAATTTTGTTTTAAAAATAAATGATATTTTGCATCGCCATATACTAAAGTCCATAACATTTATATTTTTTAACCAAGGTAGCTGTGTGGGGGCTTGTTTTTTGCATGACAGGCTGTAGTTTTCATTGGTATCATTTTGGGGTACGTATGTCTTTTTGATCAATTGTTATTCTTTTTTGTGGATGTGAGGCAAAAACAGTAATTCCCTCATTTTTTTCTACATAATTTTTTACCGCGTTCACCACATTAGTAATTAGTAATTTTATAGATCAGCTTGTTACAGATGCGCCGATACAAATTGTGTAGTTTTTTATTTATTATTTTTTTTAATGACATAAATGAACGGATATGAGAATAGACAATTTTTATTTTATTTTTATTAAAAATGTATTTATTTTTTTATTTTTAACTTTCTTTTCACTTTTATTTTTTATTAAGACCTATCTGGATCTTGACGATCCAGTGGGCCTGATGGCTATACAGTGCATTGCAATAGTCATCTATTGCAATGCACTGTATAGTCTGTATTAAAGTTACACCAAGGCTGATCAGAACTTCAGGGTCTGATCAGCCTTAGGACTCATGCATACAAATGTGTGCTGCCTGTTTCCGTATTGTGGACTGCATTTGCGGATCCATAATACACGGACACCGCTCCGTGTACATTCAGCATCACGGATGCAGACCCGTTAACTTTAATGGGTCCGCAAATCCGGAGATGCGGAACGTTGCGGAACGGAACTTTATGGAAGCACTACGGAGTGCTTCCTTGGGGTTCTGTTCTGTACTTCTGTTCCGCAAAAATATAGAACTTGCTCTATCTTTTTGTGGAACGGACGAATCTAGACCCATTCATGTTGAATGGATCTGGATTAATCTCGGCGGCCGTATAAAGGTTGCTCGTGCATTGCGGTCCCCAATATACGTAACGGCCCATTTACGGCCGTGTGAATGAGTCCTTAGGTACATGGAAGCCAGGACGCCTTTGTAAGGCGTCTGGTTGCCATGGAAACCATTGGGCCACCTGGAAGTTCGGGTTTGCCGAGTTCGGCCGAACTTTCCCGCAAAGCCTGGGTCCGGGACTAGAGTTGAGCGAACTTGTATTTTAAGTTCGGCGTCCAAAGTTCGGGTTGGGGTTATCGAAGAATTCCGTTATGGATTCCGCTACCACGGACCATAACGGCATTTGGAATCCATAAGGGGATTCTTCAATCAAACCGAACCTTTGACAACAATAAGGACATGGGGTTACGTCACCGTCATTTGATCAGTGCAGGGGGCGTGGCTCAGTACTGGATCACCTCTTATCCAATCCAGTGCTGAGCCACTCCCCCTGCATGACAGGCTTTATTTGAAATAAAATTTTAAATAATAATCTTGAACTAGTAGGAGAAGGTCCTTATGGAGTAGGAGGTTGAGGAGGCGGTGGATGTGGCGGTGTAGGTGGAAGCAGTGGTGGAGGAGGTATTCGCCAACAACACTGTCTTTTGTTTTACCAAAACATTGGAAAATATAGAAAAGAAAACAAAGAGAAATTGCGCTGGAGTATAACAAAGGCTGGGTGAGGCCGGTATACATGTCTATTCTGCACAAGGTGCACAAGGCTGGGTGAGGCCGGTATACATGTCTATTCTGCACAAGGTACGGACAAGTCCTTTAGGATCCATGCCTGGTTCCATTTAACTTGACCTTGTCCACATTGGCTGTGGACAGGCGGCAGCGCTTGTCTGTGATAACGCCCCCTGCCATGCTAAACACACGTTCAGACAATACACTGGTTGCAGGGCAGGCCAGCACCTTCAAGGCGTAAAGGGCAAGCTCAGGCCATGTGCCCAATTTGGAGACCCTGAAGTTGAATGGGGCAGACCTATTTGTCAGTACGTGTAGGAGTGTACACACATACTGTTCCACCATGTTGCTGAAATTCTGCTTCCTGCTAAGACGTTCCATATCAGATCGTGGTGCTGGTACTTGTGGCTTGTTGACAAAGCTTATTCACATTTCGGCCATGTAAAAAATGCCTTCTGAGGTGCTGGCGGTGCCCCAGCTGCGTTGGTGACTTCTTCCTCCTCCTCTGCCTTTGCCTTGTGCTTCCACTGAGGCCCCGGTGCCAGGTGGAAATGCCATCAGCAGCGCGTGTACCAGCGTGCGCTTGTAAGGGGTATAGATCAGAAGAACCAATCAGAAAAATACCAATAGTTGAATATGTGTGGTTCTACACAATAGCACACCAAATATACAATTACACACATATAATGTCACATCATGCTTTATTGTTTATAAAACATATTATAGCAAATACACAGAACGCAAATCATGTAGTGGTAGCAGTGCAGGACAATACTGTGACAAGCAGAACCCCTCCCTCCCACAGGACTCCCAAAGTGGATAAAAAGTCCTCACTTTGATAACAAATCTCCAGCAAATAAGCGTCAAAAAGAGCTGTTTGACACACATGAAACAGATGACTGATGTAACAAAATTGCTGACTACATATCAGAGCACAAAACCATACTCTCATGCATACACAGCACTGGTCATACACACAGTATATGGAGTCACCAAAGGTGCCCTCTCTAATACATGTATCCAACCGCACTGCATGTCACGAGCAACCTAAGTCCTGCACGAACTACAGGTAAGCTAGCTGTATGAAAAGAGCATTTACCCACTAGGAGCACAGAGGTAGAGAGGATACCAACCCGATGCGCGTTTCGCAAGGCAATATGTCCCCCCCCCCCGGGGGCCTGAAGTCACAGATGGATTACCCATATTATTTTCCCTTCCCTGGCACATATATAGTAATGAGTGAGCATGCTCGGCTGAGTATTGGTTTGGCTCGAGCATCGCTATGCTCGGCGTTCGGCTTTACTCGGCCGAGCGCCACGTGTATTTGTTGCATTGCTCGAGTCTCCTCCCCACACGTTTGGCACCTTCTAAGCAACCAATCAAGGTCAAGGTAAGTAATTCCCCTCAGTGTAAGGCCATAGCCATGTTAGCTGTAAGCCATACACTGATTGGCTGGTCGGAACACGTGATACCATTTTATATAGGAGCTGAGGTCCGGCGCTCGGCTCATTCAGCGTCAGGGAGAGCAGACAGTAGGCAGGTACAGATAGCGTTTTGCTCTAAACTTACTGATTTTACTCCAAAAACCTTAATGAAAGACCTAACAGTCCTTTTAAGGACTACAGTGTGTGTTTGACAGCAGTGCAGCACTTTTTTTTTTTTTTTTTTTTTTTAAGACGGGGTTTGCTTCAGCACCAGAAGGGACAAGCGTCACCAGGAAGGGACAGATACTGCAGGGCTTGAAAATCGCTTTTTTAACTTCTAAAAGACAGAAAGATTTCAGATTAGTGACATCTACAATACGCCATCATTAAACAGTGTGTTGGGTAGATATTATAAAAAGGGGCTTATTCACTACAGTGTGCCTGGTACTGAGATATACACTGCACCATCAGATAAATTATTTTTTCTGGGGAAATTAAACTAACTTGTTCCACATAATAGACACACAGATGGCGGGGTTAACGTGCTGTCCCCAGCATATTTCCTCCCAAATAGAAACAATGTATAATAATCCCTGAAGGGGAATAGAGGGGGAATCATAAGACTAAAACGTAACTTTTAATGCTTTAGTGTATAAAATATGCGCCAAGTAGTAAGTGAAAAAAACTACACCAATATACAGTAGGTGAAAGCAAAGCTACTGGGCCCTTGGCCAAACACCAGGCTCAAAGATCTCGAAAAGTCAGCAGACCACCGAGCCCTGTGTGCCTGTGTACAGACGGGGGGGACTTACTATTGGAGGCCTCCCGATTTTGACCTGTTCCCTCTCCCACTGGACCAGGGCGCTAAGTAATTATACCTAGTTGCCCACTGGCATCCTTATAATCCACTTTGCCATATACTGGTTGAGCACCATAACATACTTTCCATCTTGGGCCATATATGGGGTGAGCACCATAACATACTACGTTTGTGGCTCACCTGGTGCTTCTTTTGATCGTTCCCTCAGTGCATTTGAGTATCGATCCCAGTATATTTATACAAGCCCTCTCTTTTTCTAGCCCCATTTTGTCCATTACTCCCCTGATGATTCTTTAGGCACGAATGAAAAGCGGCACGTCGGGAGATATCTATTTTACATGGGAGCTCTCTTCCACTCCAGGGCTTAAGTAGGGACTCCGGCCGGTCTAAGGACAGGTATCCGGACGGGGTCGCCCCTTTCGGGGCGGGTAGCTCTGTATAGGTAGGTAGGGTGTCTGATAGCCCCCTCCATAGGGTATCCATAGGGTGTATCCAGCTCCCATCTACCTCCTCCTATGCAGAGTCCCTTTTATCCTGTTCATCTGATGCACTGGATCCGACAGCAAAAAACCGAGACCTGACCTCTTCCACCCACTGTGTTGTTTTCACAGTGGCCATCTCATCGAGCCACCTCCTCCTCTCTGCCTGACCACATCGAGGATCTGGTGAGCATGTTCCATGTTATCGACTTGGTTACATGATAGTTGATATGTCTCTATGTTACTTTACATGTCTCGGTGGTCTGCTGACTATCTGAGCTCTTTGACCCTGGTGTTTGGCCAAGGGCCCTATATCGGTGAAGTTTTTTTCACTTACTACTTGCCGCATATTTTATACACTAAAGCATTAAAAGTTACGTTTTAGTCTTATGATTCCCCCTCTATTCCCCTTCAGGGATTAGTATACATAACTTGTTCCACATCTGTATATTATATCTGTGTATAATATACATTGGTATATTAATTACTCCAGCAGAAGATGATTTATATTTTTGTCATAGTTAACTAGTTTTAGGCACATCTGTGTGTGCGTTTAGGCCTCAACCGTATATACTGTACAGTATTCCCACAGAGAATACATTTTATTTGGGGCACATTTGTATCCAATATAGAACTACATCCGAATACAGTGTGTATTGTAAAAATTTCATTATCTCTGGCCTAGTGTAGTGCCGAAAATTTGTATTTTTCTGTATCCAGTACATTACAGCAAGACAAAACAGTGTGTATTTTAAAAATTACATTATCTCTGGGCTAGTGTAGTGCTAAAAATCTTTATTTTTCTGTATAGAGAACATTACAGCAAGCTAATACAGTTTTTATTGTAAAAACGACATTATATCTGGCCTAGTGTAGTGCCGAAAATCTTTATTTTTCTGTATCTAGTACCTTACTGGAAGCCAAAAGAGTGTGTATTGTCAAAATTACATTATCTCTGGCCAGTGCTGAAAATCAGTATTTTCCTGTATCCAGTACATTATAGCAAGCCAATACAGTGTGTATAGTAAAGATTACATTATCCCTGGTCTACTGTAGTGCCGAAAATCTGTATTTTTCTGTATCCAGTATCTTACTGGAAGCCAATAGAGTGTGTATTGTCAAAATTACATTTTCTCTGGCCTAGTGTATTGCCAAAAATTTGTATTTTACTGGAAGACAATACAGTGTGTATTGTAAATTTACATTATCTCTGGGCTAGTGTAGTGCCGATAATCTTTATTTTTCTGTATACAGTACATTACAGCAAGTCAATACACTGTGTTTTAAAAATTGCATTATCTCTGGGTGAGTTTAGTGCCGAAAATCTTTATTTCTCTGTATCCAGTACATTACAGCAAGCCAATACAGTGTGTATTGTAAAAATTACATTGTCTCTGGGCTAGTGTACTGCTGAAAATCTTTATTTTTCTGCATCTAGTACATTACTGGAAGCCAATAGAGTGTGTATTGTCAGAATTACATTATTTCTGGCCAGTGCCGAAAATCTGTATTTTCCTGTATCCAGTACATTACAGCAAGCCAATACAGTGTGTATAGTAAAAATTACACTATCTCTGGGCTACTGCAGGGTCGAAAATCTTTATTTTTCTATATCCAGTACTGTCTTGCATCAAAAAACAGTGCCTTTAGTGGACAGTAAAACAATCTGCACTGCATCTACAAACAAAACCATTTATATGAAGAAGGCGAGCACAAAGGGAGGGGCAAGTGGGCGTGATGCTGATGTTGCAAGCAGAGGCCGTGGCCCTGGGCGTGATGCTGATGGTGCAAGCAGAGGCCGTGGCCCTGGGCGTAATGAAACTGTGCCTGCTGCCAGTGCACCAGAAAAAACTAAAAAATCCACCGTACTCAGCTTCATGTCCGACTTAGCTGTGCGGCGCATTGCGAACAGGTGGTTGGTTGGATTGCAGAAGATAATGCTTCCAGTTGGTTAAGCACCACCCTCTCTTCCACAAAGTCCAGTCTCTGTAGCCAAGAGTCTTGTCAACCGAATCCTCACTCTGATTCTCCTTCCTCCCACCATGTCGCGTCTGGGCAAAAAAGTGATCGCACACTCGGATATTAACATGACCTCTTTTCATCGCCAGTACTTGGTTTGGCTCTTTCTCCAAGCACGCTGGAAGAGGTACCTAAGATATTGTGCCCTGATTCCCAACCTCTGTGCCCTGACCAATGCACTTACTGGGAAGGTCCACCTCACCACGGACACATGGACAAGTGCTGGTGGCTAGGGATGCTACATTTCCCTGACCGCACACTGGGTGAATGTTGTGGAGGCCGGGAGTGAGTTGTACCCTGGGATGGCACAGGTGCTACCCATGCCCAGAATTACGGGCCCTACATCCATCAGGGTCTCTGCCAGCAGCTATGTTACTGGCTCCAACCCCCACTTCTCCTCCTCCGCCGCCTCCTCCACTTACACCTCCAACAGCAGTCAGCCATTAGTCGCTAGCTGGAAGCAGTGTAGCACTGCTGTGGGTAAGCATCAACAGGCCGTGCTGAAGCTGATCTGTTTAGGGGATAAACAGTACACTGCTGCAGAGCTGTGGCAGGGTATAAGGGTCCAGACGGAGCTGTGGCTCTCGCCACTCAACCTACAAACAGGCATGGTTGTGTCTGACAATGGCCGTAACTTGGTGGCAGCTTTGGAGCTCGGCAACCTGACACACATTCCATGCCTAGCCCACGTCTTAAACTTAGTGGTACAGCAGTTTATCAAAACCTACCCCAATTTTCAGGAGCTACTAGTGAAGGTGTGCCGCTTGTGTGCACATTACCGAAAGTCATCCACAGCTTCAGCTGGTCTGTCTACGCTGCAGCAGGGTTTGCGGCTTCCAGCTCACCGACTGTTGTGCGACGTGAGCAGGCGGTGGAACTCTATGTTCTACATGTTGGCCAGGCTTTGTGAGCAGCAGAGGACAGTTGTGGAATACCCGCTGCAACATGGTCGTTGTCCTTCCAGTCAACTGCCACTATTTACAAGTGAGGAGTTGGCATTGATGTCAGACCTATGTGAGGTTGTAAAAAACTTTGATGAATCCACACAGATCGTTAGTGGTGATAACGCTATTATCAGTGTACCCATTCCACTGCTGTGTCTACTCAAACGATCGCTGCTCACAATTATAGAGGATGCTTTGAATGTGGCAGACGAAGTAATGGGGTAGGAGATGACACAGGGTGATAGCCAGACCTCCCCAGTTCATCTTCTCAGTGCGAATTTGGCCATGAAGAGGAGGAGGAGGAAGAGTAACTGAGCTACCAGAACAGGATTAAAGTCCCTGGCACACATGCAGTTGCAAGTGCACTGCACTTTCAAAAATGGTTGCCGACGCCCACCTAACAAACAGACTGATTAAAGCTTATTTCTCTGTGCCACTGGGCTCATGGGTATAGCACCCACAAAAATAATCGCTGTCATTTGCAGATTTAACAACACCAAGTACACCAGAATTGTTTCCTAATCTTTCCCTCACGGCAGCAGCATCCTATCCCTACACTAGTAAGAGCTGATGTGACATGCAGCACTACGTGACTCCAGCTTATATATATGCTGGGTCACATGCTGCACTGGCCAATAACAGCCATGCCATTAGTAGGCATGGCTGTGATGGCTTCTATGGGCACACTAGTTAAACACTTGTTGATTTGCTGCCCTGCAGCCTTTTAACAAGCGCCATTAAATCGCCGAACACCGATCTCGAACCTGAAATTTTACGGAAATGTCCGGGTACCAAAAACCCTAAAGTTCAATATGAATCCGAACTATACAGTTCGGGTTCGCTCAACCCTATTCATAAACAATTACTATTTAAGGGGAAATTGACCTTAAATTACATTACAGGGTTGTCCGGGGAAACAAACTTGTCATTTTATTGCATAGAAATAAAAAAAGAGAACTCTTCGGTAGAGATGGCCCGAACTAACCGCCGGCGAACAGTTCCCGGCGAACATAGCTTGTTTGCGTTCGCCGCGGCGGGAGAACACATGCGATGTTCGGTCCGCCTCCTATACATCATCATTGAGCAAACTTTGACCCTGTACCTCACAGTCAGCAGACACATTTTAGCCAATCAGCAGCATACCCTCCCTCCCAGACCCTCCCATCTCCTGAACAGCATCCATTTTAGATTCATTCGGAATTTGCAGTCTTAGTGAGAGGAGGGACAGTGTACCTGCTGCTGATTTAATTGGGAAATCGATAGCTAGGCTAGTGTATTCAGTGTCCACTCCAGTCCTGAAAGACTCATCTGATCTCTGCTGTAAGGACAGCGTCCTGACAGCACCCCAAAAATCCCTTTTAGGGCTGCAACATTAGTCTGCTTTTTTTTTTCTCTCCATTTATATATTGCAGTTGCCTGGCCTGCCCTTGTGTGAGGAGCTGCAGGCCCACAGACTGTAGTGTGCCCACTGCCAGTGCACACCCCTGTCATCCCATGTGGCACAGGACTTTGCATCAAAAAAAGGCATTTCATTTTTACACTTTAGTGTAATTTCAGTTGCTTGCCTGCTAGTGTGTGTCAGGCCGACTTCCACTGACTGTAGTGTGCCCACTGCCATGCCCACCCCTGTCATCCTGTGTGGCACAGGACTTTGCATCAAAAAAAGGCATTTCATTTTTACACTTTAGTGTAATTTCAGTTGCTTGCCTGCTAGTGTGTGTCAGGCCGACTTCCACTGACTGTAGTGTGCCCACTGCCAGTGCCCACCACTCATACCGTGTGGCACAGGACTTTGCATCAAAAAAAGGCATTTAATTTTTACACTTTAGTGCAATTTCAGTTGCTTGCCTGCTAGTGTGTGTCAGGCCGACTTCCACTGACTGTAATGTGCCCACTGCCAGTGCCCACCACTTATACCGGGTGGCACAGTAGCTTGCGGATAAATAAGGTATTTAATTTTTAGACAGTAGTCTAATTTCAGTTGCTTGCCTGCTGCCAGTGTGTATCAGGCCAACTTCCATTGACTGTAGTGTGCCCACTGCCAGTGCCCACCACTGAAACCGGGTGGCACAGTAGCTTGCCGATAAATAAGGCATTTCATTTTTACACATTAGTCTAATGTCAGTTGATTGCCTGCTGACAGTGTGTGTGTCAGGCCCACTTCCACTGACTGTAGTGTGCCCACTGCCAGTGCCAACCAGTGATACCGGGTGGCACAGTAGCTTACCGATAAATAAGGCATTTAATTTTTTGACAGTAGTCTAAATTCAGTTGCTTGCCTGCTGCCAGTGTGTGTCAGGCCCACTTCCACTGACTGTAGTGTGCCCACTGCCAGTGCCCACCACTGATACCGGGTGGCACAGTAGCCTGCCGATAAATAAGGCATTTAATTTTTAGACAGTAGTCTAAATTCAGTTGCTTGCCTGCTGCCAGTGTGTGTCAGGCCCACTTCCACAGACTGTAGTGTGCCCACTGCCAGTGCCCACCACTGATACCGGGTGGCACAGTAGCTTGCCGATAAATAAGGCATTTAATTTTTAGACAGTAGTCTAAATTCAGTTGCTTGCCTGCTGCCAGTGTGTGTCAGGCCCACTTCCACTGACTGTAGTGGGCCCACTGCCAGTGCCAATCACTGATACTGGGTGGCACAGTAGCCTCCCGATAAATAAGGCATTTCATTTTTAGACAGTAGTCTAAATTCAGTTGCTTGCCTGCTGCCAGTGTGCGTCAGACCAACTTCCACAGACTTTGGTGTGCCCACTGCCAGTGCCAACCACTGATACCGAGTGGCACAGTAGCTTGCCGATAAATAAGGCATTTAATTTTTAGACAGTAGTCTAAATTCAGTTGCTTGCCTGCTGCCAGTGTGTGTCAGACCCACTTCCACAGACTTTAGTGTGCCCACTGCCAGTGCCAACCACTAATACCGGGTGACACAGTAGCTTGCCGATAAATAAGTCATTTAATTTTTAGACAGTAGTCTAAATTCAGTTGCTTGCCTGCTGCCAGTGTGTGTCAGGCCCACTTCCACAGACTGTAGTGTGCCCACTGCCAGTGCCAACCACTGATACCGGGTGGCACAGTAGCTTGCCGATGAATAAGTCATGTAATTTTTAGACAGTAGTCTAAATTCAGTTGCTTGCCTGCTGCCAGTGTGTGTCAGGCCCACTTCCACTGACTGTAGTGTGCCCACTGCCAGTGCCCACCACTGATACCGGGTGGCACAGTAGCTTGCCGATAAATAAGGCATTTCATTTTTAGACAGTAGTCTAAATTCAGTTGCTTGCCTGCTGCCAGTGAGTGTCAGGCTCACTTCCACAGACTGTAGTGTGCCCACTGCCAGTGCCCACCACTCATACCGGGTGGCACAGTACCTAGCACGCTTAGTACCACTTATCTAAAAAAAAATGACCAGCAGAGGCATTTCAATTTTACACTTTAGTGTAATTTCAGTTGCTTGCCTGCTAGTGTGTGTCAGGCCGACTTCCACTGACTGTAGTCTGCCCACTGCCAGTGCCCACCCCTGTCATCCCATGTGGCACAGGACTTTGCATCAAAAAAAGGCATTTCATTTTTACACTTTAGTGTAATTTCAGTTGTTTGCCTGCTAGTGTGTGTCAGGCCGACTTCCACTGACTGTAGTGTGCCCACTGCCAGTGCCAACCACTGATACCAGGTGGCACAGTATCTTGCCGATAAATAAGGCATTTAATTTTTAGACAGTAGTCTAAATTCAGTTGCTTGCCTGCTGCCAGTGTGTGTCAGGCCCACTTCCACAGACTGTAGTGTGCCCACTGCCAGTGCCAACCACTGATACCGGGTGGCACAGTAGCTTGCCGATAAATAAGTCATTTAATTTTTAGACAGTAGTCTAAATTCAGTTGCTTGCCTGCTGCCAGTGTGTGTCAGGCCCACTTCCACTGACTGTAGTGTGCCCACTGGCAGTGCCCACCACTCATATCGGGTGGCACAGTACCTAGCACGCTTAGTACCACTTATCTAAAAAAAAATGACAAGCAGAGGCATTTCATTTTTACACTTTAGTGTAATTTCAGTTGCTTGCCTGCTAGTGTGTGTCAGGCCGACTTCTACTGACTGTAGTCTGCCCACTGCCAGTGCCCACTCCTGTCATCCCATGTGGCACAGGACTATGCATCAAAAAAAGGCATGTCATTTTTACACTTTAGTGTAATTTCAGTTGTTTGCCTGCTAGTGTGTGTCAGGCCGACTTCCACTGACTATAGTGCGCCCACTGCCAGTGCCAACCACTGATACCGGGTGGCACAGTAGCTTGCCGATAAATAAGGCATTTAATTTTTAGACAGTAGTCTTAATTAAGTTGCTTGCCTGCTGCCAGTGTGTGTCAGGCCCACTTCCACAGACTGTAGTGTGCCCACTGCCAGTGCCAACCACTGATACCGGGTGGCACAGTAGCTTGCCGATAAATAAGGCATTTAATTTTTAGACAGTAGTCTAAATTCAGTTGCTTGCCTGCTGCCAGTGTGTGTCAGGCCCACTTCCACAGACTGTAGTGGGCCCACTGCCAGTGCCAATCACTGATACCGGGTGGCACAGTAGCCTGCCGATAAATAAGGCATTTAATTTTTAGACAGTAGTCTAAATTCAGTTGCTTGCCTGCTGCCAGTGTGTGTCAGACCAACTTCCACAGACTGTAGTGTGCCCACTGCCAGTGCCAACCACTGATACCGGGTGGCACAGTAGCCTGCCGATAAATAAGACATTTAATTTTTAGACAGTAGTCTAAATTCAGTTGCTTGCCTGCTGCCAGTGTGTGTCAGACCCACTTCCACAGACTTTGGTTTGCCCACTGCCAGTGCCAACCACTGATACTGGGTGACACAGTAGCTTGCCGATAAATAAGTCATTTATTTTTAGACAGTAGTCTAAATTCAGTTGCTTGCCTGCTGCCAGTGTGTGTCAGGCCCACTTCCACAGACTGTAGTGTGCCCACTGCCAGTGCCAACCACTGATACCGGGTGGCACAGTAGCTTGCCGATAAATAAGTCATTTAATTTTTAGACAGTAGTCTAAACACTGGAATAATGCCTAATAGTGAAAAACACTGGAATAATGCCTAGTGTTCAGAGGCCACGTACCCTGAACCCGAAAAAATCTTCAACAGCTTCCGCTAAGAACCTTGACGCACTATCCTCTTCCAGCTCAGCTTCGGTCACCTGCTCTCAAGTTACCACGCTCCCGCCCGCCCGCTGCCACCACCACCACTACCACCACAGCCACCACAGCCGCTTCACTTGATCCGTCAGAGGAGTTATTTGCACATCAGTTGTATGCAATTAGTGATGCGCAACCATTATTGCCAGATGATGTAGATTACAGGGATATTTCTCAGTCGGGCAGGTTTATACACATGGACGTACAGTGTGATGATGATGATGATGATGTTGTACCCGCTGCTGCTTCCTTTGCTGAGGTGTCAGATACAAGTGAAGCGGTTGATGATGACGATGTGTCCACGGATGCCACGTGGGTGCGTGCTCGAAGAGAAGAAGAGGGGGAAAGTTCAGAAGGGGAGACAAAGAGAAGGAGGAGACGAGTTGGAAGCAGGGGGAGGTCGTCACAAAGAGTTAGTGGCACAGTCAGACAGCATGTATCGGCACCTGGGGTCAGCCAGACAGCACGCCAGTCAACGCATGCTGTTGCCACCACCAGAATGCCATCATTGCAAAGCTCAGCAGTGTGGCATTTTTTTTGTGTGTCTGCCTCTGATAACAGCAATGCCATTTGCAACCTGTGCCAAAAGAAACTGAGTCGTGGGAAGTCCAAATCCCACCTCGGTACAACTGCTTTGCGAAGGCACATGATTTAACATCACAAACGCCTATGGGATCAACACATGAGTACAAGCAGCACAGAAACTCAAAGCCACCATGCTCCTCCTGGTCCAGCATCTTCAGCCACGTCAACCACTGCTGTCCTCCCTGCCCCCTCTCAACCAACCGCCATTCCGCCTCTCACCTTCAGCAGTTCCTGCTCATTTGCCCACAGTCAGGTGTCTGTCAAGGACATGTTTGAGCGTAAGAAGCCAATGTCACAGAGTCACCCCCTTGCCCGGAGACTGACAGCTGGCTTGACGGAACTCTTAGCCCGCCAGCTTTTACCATACCAGCTGGTGGAGTCTGAGGCCTTCAAAAAATTTGTCGCTATTGGGACACCACTGTGGAAAGTACCCGGACGAATTTTTTTTTCAAAAAAGACAATCCCAAACATCTACCATGTCATTAAAAAAAGGAAGTCATGGCATCTCTGGCATACAGTGTTGGGGCAAGGGTCCATCTGACCACTGATACCTGGTCTGCAAAGCACGGTCAGGGCAGGTATATCACGTACACTGCGCATTGGGTCAACCTGCTGACGGCTGACAAGCATGGAATGCGTGGCTCCGCAGCAGAGTTGGTGACACCGCCACGACTTGCAGGCAGACCTACTGCCACCTCCTCTACTCCTACTCCATCCTCTTCGATATCCTCCTTGGCTGAGTCCTCTTCTGCTGCCGCGTCTGGCTGCACATCAACTGAATCCCCCCAGCTCCCCAGGGGCTATTCCACATCCCGGATACGACAGTGTCACGCTGTCTTGGGGTTGACTTGCCTGAAAGCAGAGAGCCACACAGGACCAGCACTCCTGTCCGCCCTGAACGCACAAGTGGATCAGTGGCTGACCCCGAACCAACTGGAGATCGGCAAAGTGGTGTGTGACAATGGAACAAATTTGTTGTCGGCATTGAATTTGGGCAAGTTGTCACATGTGCCGTGCATGGCACATGTGTTGAATCTCATCGTACAACGCTTTGTGTCTAAGTACCCAGGCTTATAGGATGTCCTCAAGCAGGCCAGGAAGGTGTGTAGCCATTTCAGGCATTCCTACACGGCCATAGCGCACTTTTCCGATATTCAGCGGCGAAACAACATGCCAGTGAGGCGCTTGATTTGCGACAGCCGGACACGTTGGAATTCAACACTCCTAATGTTCGACCGCCTGCTCCAACAAGAAAAAGCCGTCAAAGAGTATTTGTATGACCGGGGTGCTAGGACAGCCTCTGCGGAGCTGGGAATTATTTTGCCACGTTACTGGATGCTTATGCGCAATGCCTGTAGGCTCATGCGTCCTTTTGAGGAGGTGACAAACCTAGTCAGTCACACCGAAGGCACCATCAGTGACCTCATCCCATTTGTTTTCTTCCTGGAGCGTGCCCTGCGAAGAGTGCTGGATCAGGCTGTAGATGAGCGTGAAGAGGAGGAGGAAGACTTGTGGTCACCATCACCACCAGAAACAGCCTTGTCATCGCTTGCCGGACCTGCGGCAACGCTGGAAAAGGAGTATGAGGAAGAGGAGTCAGAGGAGGAATGTGGCGGCTTTGAGGAGGAGAAAGACCAACCACAGCAGGCACCTCAGGGTGCTCGTTGTTGTCACCTATCTGGGACCCATGGTGTTGTACGTGGCTGGGGGGAAGAACAGACCGTCAATGACATCAGTGAGGACGAGGAACGGGAAATGAGTAGCTCTGCATCCAACCTTGTTCAAATGGGGTCATGCTGTCATGTCTGTTGAGGGACCCTCGTATAAAAAGAATGAAGGAGAACGATCTGTACTGGGTGGCCACGCTACTAGACCCCCAGTATAAGCAGAAAGTGGCAGAAATGTTACCAAATTACCGAAAGTCGGAAAGGATGCAGCAGTTCAAAACCAAACTAAAAAATATGCTTTACACAGCTTATAAGGCGGATGTTACAGCACAACGGGAATCTAACAGGGGAAGAGGTGAGTGTAATCCTCCTCCTACTACGGCGGCAAGGACTGGACGATTTACAGATGTGTTGTTGATGGAGGACATGCAGAGCTTTTTCAGTCCTACACATCGCCACAGCCCTTCGGGATCCAGCCTTAGAGAACGACTCGACCGACAGGTAGCAGACTACCTCGCCTTAACAGCAGATATCGACACTCTGAGGAGCGATGAACTCCTTCACTACTGGGTGTGCAGGCTTGACCTGTGGCCTGAGCTATCCCAGTTTGCGATAGAACTTCTGGCCTGCCCTGCTTCAAGTGTTCTGTCAGAAAGGACCTTCAGTGCAGCAGGAGGCATTGTCACTTACAATAGAAGTCGCCTCGGTCAAAAAAGTGTTGATTACCTCACCTTCATAAAGATGAATGAGACATGGATCCCGAAGGGACTGACAGTGGGGATACGTTGACTAACAAAAGGCCTGATTACATGCCTTGGCCTCAAAATGGTCCCCACGCTGCTGTATTTAATGTCTGCATACCGGATGACTTTCGTGAATTCTCCACCACCAACTGGGTTCAAGCCGCAATGTTTTAGTCACTTTTCTGCCTGGAAAACCAGTGTGATGATGATGATGATGATGTTGTACCCGCTGCTGCTTCCTTTGCTGAGGTGTCAGATACAAGTGAAGCGGTTGATGATGACGATGTGTCCACGGATGCCACGTGGGTGCGTGCTCGAAGAGAAGAAGAGGGGGAAAGTTCAGAAGGGGAGACAAAGAGAAGGAGGAGACGAGTTGGAAGCAGGGGGAGGTCGTCACAAAGAGTTAGTGGCACAGTCAGACAGCATGTATCGGCACCTGGGGTCAGCCAGACAGCACGCCAGTCAACGCATGCTGTTGCCACCACCAGAATGCCATCATTGCAAAGCTCAGCAGTGTGGCATTTTTTTTGTGTGTCTGCCTCTGATAACAGCAATGCCATTTGCAACCTGTGCCAAAAGAAACTGAGTCGTGGGAAGTCCAAATCCCACCTCGGTACAACTGCTTTGCGAAGGCACATGATTTAACATCACAAACGCCTATGGGATCAACACATGAGTACAAGCAGCACAGAAACTCAAAGCCACCATGCTCCTCCTGGTCCAGCATCTTCAGCCACGTCAACCACTGCTGTCCTCCCTGCCCCCTCTCAACCAACCGCCATTCCGCCTCTCACCTTCAGCAGTTCCTGCTCATTTGCCCACAGTCAGGTGTCTGTCAAGGACATGTTTGAGCGTAAGAAGCCAATGTCACAGAGTCACCCCCTTGCCCGGAGACTGACAGCTGGCTTGACGGAACTCTTAGCCCGCCAGCTTTTACCATACCAGCTGGTGGAGTCTGAGGCCTTCAAAAAATTTGTCGCTATTGGGACACCACTGTGGAAAGTACCCGGACGAATTTTTTTTCAAAAAGACAATCCCAAACATCTACCATGTCATTAAAAAAGGAAGTCATGGCATCTCTGGCATACAGTGTTGGGGCAAGGGTCCATCTGACCACTGATACCTGGTCTGCAAAGCACGGTCAGGGCAGGTATATCACGCACACTGCGCATTGGGTCAACCTGCTGACGGCTGACAAGCATGGAATGCGTGGCTCCGCAGCAGAGTTGGTGACACCGCCACGACTTGCAGGCAGACCTACTGCCACCTCCTCTACTCCTACTCCATCCTCTTCGATATCCTCCTTGGCTGAGTCCTCTTCTGCTGCCGCGCCTGGCTGCACATCAACTGAATCCCCCAGCTCCCCAGGGGCTATTCCACATCCCGGATACGACAGTGTCACGCTGTCTTGGGGTTGACTTGCCTGAAAGCAGAGAGCCACACAGGACCAGCACTCCTGTCCGCCCTGAACGCACAAGTGGATCAGTGGCTGACCCCGAACCAACTGGAGATCGGCAAAGTGGTGTGTGACAATGGAACAAATTTGTTGTCGGCATTGAATTTGGGCAAGTTGTCACATGTGCCGTGCATGGCACATGTGTTGAATCTCATCGTACAACGCTTTGTGTCTAAGTACCCAGGCTTATAGGATGTCCTCAAGCAGGCCAGGAAGGTGTGTAGCCATTTCAGGCATTCCTACACGGCCATAGCGCACTTTTCCGATATTCAGCGGCGAAAACAACATGCCAGTGAGGCGCTTGATTTGCGACAGCCGGACACGTTGGAATTCAACACTCCTAATGTTCGACCGCCTGCTCCAACAAGAAAAAGCCGTCAAAGAGTATTTGTATGACCGGGTGCTAGGACAGCCTCTGCGGAGCTGGGAATTATTTTGCCACGTTACTGGATGCTTATGCGCAATGCCTGTAGGCTCATGCGCCCTTTTGAGGAGGTGACAAACCTAGTCAGTCACATCGAAGGCACCATCAGTGACCTCATCCCATTTGTTTTCTTCCTGGAGCGTGCTCCTGCGAAGAGTGCTGGATCAGGCTGTAGATGAGCGTGAAGAGGAGGAGGAAGACTTGTGGTCACCATCACCACCAGAAACAGCCTTGTCATCGCTTGCCGGACCTGCGGCAACGCTGGAAAAGGAGTATGAGGAAGAGGAGTCAGAGGAGGAATGTGGCGGCTTTGAGGAGGAGAAAGACCAACCACAGCAGGCACCTCAGGGTGCTCGTTGTTGTCACCTATCTGGGACCCATGGTGTTGTACGTGGCTGGGGGAAGAACAGACCGTCAATGACATCAGTGAGGACGAGGAACGGGAAATGAGTAGCTCTGCATCCAACCTTGTTCAAATGGGGTCATGCTGTCATGTCTGTTGAGGGACCTCGTATAAAAAGAATGAAGGAGAACGATCTGTACTGGGTGGCCACGCTACTAGACCCCAGTATAAGCAGAAAGTGGCAGAAATGTTACCAAATTACCGAAAGTCGGAAAGGATGCAGCAGTTCAAAACCAAACTAAAAAATATGCTTTACACAGCTTATAAGGCGGATGTTACAGCACAACGGGAATCTAACAGGGGAAGAGGTGAGTGTAATCCTCCTCCTACTACGGCGGCAAGGACTGGACGATTTACAGATGTGTTGTTGATGGAGGACATGCAGAGCTTTTTCAGTCCTACACATCGCCACAGCCCTTCGGGATCCAGCCTTAGAGAACGACTCGACCAACAGGTAGCAGACTACCTCGCCTTAACAGCAGATATCGACACTCTGAGGAGCGATGAACTCCTTCACTACTGGGTGTGCAGGCTTGACCTGTGGCCTGAGCTATCCCAGTTTGCGATAGAACTTCTGGCCTGCCCTGCTTCAAGTGTTCTGTCAGAAAGGACCTTCAGTGCAGCAGGAGGCATTGTCACTTACAATAGAAGTCGCCTCGGTCAAAAAAGTGTTGATTACCTCACCTTCATAAAGATGAATGAGACATGGATCCCGAAGGGACTGACAGTGGGGGATACGTTTGACTAACAAAAGGCCTGATTACATGCCTTGGCCTCAAAATGGTCCCCACGCTGCTGTATTTAATGTCTGCATACCGGATGACTTTCGTGAATTCTCCACCACCAACTGGGTTCAAGCCGCAATGTTTTAGTCACTTTTCTGCCTGGAAAACATCAATTTTTCCGGCCGCTGCTACAATAGCGGCTGCAACAATGCCATTATTTTTCAGGCATGTGTACATGCCTAATTTTTCTGTCCTATGGTGCAGCACTGTGGCTGCAAAAACAAAACAAAAAAAAAAGGCACATACAAGTGTCAATTCCCCTTCGTGATCGTTACCTTGTTGTGGTGAAGGGGCTTGCGTATCACAATGAAGCAATCATCACCTCTATGAGTGTGTTGGCAATGTTGCCACACCCTAGATGATAAGGCCTTTGTTTCATTATGGTCAGACCAAAAGCGATCGGACAGCTGGATAATATTTTATAGAAAAAACATTAATTTACCATTTTTATTTTTTTAAGTTGTATGGGTTTTTAATACATAAAATAAAAACTCATAATAAAGTCTCTTAATAGTTTATTAGAAATAATGCAGACAATTAAAAAAATCCCCATCAATTCCAATACAAAGCAAGTACAGAGCTCAGAACTAAATTATTTCATGATGTCGTAATGGTTCGTTAATTCAACAATGTTTAATCAATTTGACACACGTCCCCGGATAGGGTATGTAACAGGGATTAAACTGATAGGAATAGTACTAGTTAAGACACCACTCATATAGGGTGTCACAGGACATTGCTCTGTGCACGTGCAGTGCCCCAATTTGGGAGTGAGAGGACCGACCAAGCTGTTTTTTCCATCTCCCGATTCCTGAAATCAATTCAGTTTGGTGTATGAGAGTTTGGTCTGTCACTGTGAAGGCAGTCGAAGGTACCCGGCCTAAATTTTTTTTCACAAAAGGCAATCCCTGATATGGGATGTAACAGGGATTAAACTGATGAGAATAGTACTACAGAAAATACCACTCATACGGGGTGTGACAGTAAATTGCACGGCGCAGACGCAGTCACCGTGGATTAAAACAGAGTGGAGAGAGCCAGCGTTTTTTTAACCATCTCCCCGTTCGAAAAATCTATTCAATAGATGGACCCCAGATTGGGGACGTTAGAGGGAATAAACTGATGAGAATAGTACTACAGAAAATACCACTCATATCGGGTGTGACAGTAAATTGCACGGCGCAGACGCAGTGACCGTGGATAAAAACAAAGGGGAGGGAGCCAGCGTTTTTTTAACCATCTCCCCATTCGAAAAATCAATTCAATTCGCCTTTCGGGGACCCTTGGTGTTATACGTGGCTGGGTGGAGGAAGAAACCTTCAATGACATCACCGGGACATGGCTAGCTTGGTATCCAACCTTGTGCAAATGGGGAGTTTGCCGTTGTGCAAATGGACTGTTTGCGGTGCATTAAAAGGGGAGTTTGGTCTAGTAATGTCTGTGAAGCGGGCATAACCCTTACACTACCTGATCCATACAACATCATACCTGATCGTATACACACACTGGATGTTTTAAAGCATGTTATTCCAAACAATTTAGGAATGTTAGTTAATTTATGCCCTTTATGGATTAAAACCCGACTCTGCGTCCACTACGTAATTTTCCATGGGGGTTTTGCCATGGATCCCCCTCCGGCATGCCACAGAAAATTTTATGTTCGCGACATCACTACTCTTCGGTAATAAAAACCTTTTATGTACTGTATACAATGTGTGGACCTAAATGTGGTTGACACTTATTCAATCTTAATGACAGTAAGGATGAGTGAATCAATTCTCCTGATTTTGGAATTTATCCCAAATTTCTTGTGATTAGTTTTAGGACAAGACGGAGTACTGTATGTCCCAGTATTACACTTTTCTGAATAAGATGTGCAAGCCAGATCTTCTTTAAAAAGGTGCAAGAGTATTGAGTGTATCAAGAAAAAAATTGTCCTGGTTAGCTGAGTGGCCTTGGGGATGCTCTTTCTCATGTTTCTAGGAAACATGTTTGCAGATAATCATATCTTACATATCAAAGCATCACGGAGGCTAAATATTCTTTTTATTTTGGAAGAAAAGTTAATTATGAATATCTTTCCCAGAAACCCAAAAGGTATCCAAATTAGCTTTCTTTCCAAAAAAAAAAAGAACACTAAGACTATATCTGAGGCCAGCACATGTAAAATGTGCTAATTTGCATACATGTTTCCCAGAAATGCAGAGCAGCGTTGGCTGGACTACAATACTTCCCATGCATACTAGGTTGTTTCCCTAATAAGAAAGAGCACCCTCAAGGCCACTCAACTAACCAGGGCAATCTTTCTATTGAAGCACTCAGTACTCTTGTCCTCTTGCATGTCTCATGCAGAGAAGCATAATACTGGGACATGCAATGCTCTTTTTATTTTGGAAGGAGAGCTTGGAGATCTTAGAGTGTTATATACCAATTTTCAGAGCAACTGGTACAATATTTTATTCAGGTAGAATCAACATAGACTTTAATTTTTTGAAGGATTTGGCAAATCAGAGATGAAATAAATTTCAAGAAATGTTTTCATCTCTAATTGACAGTTGTGTTCTGGGGATCCTGCTTCATAGTCATGTGCTGGGGGAATCACTGAATACAAAACTGTAAAATATCACTTTCACTAAATTACCATATTCAGTATGTAATTACAATATATACAATAAATAACTTGCTGTTATATCTGTATAAAAGGGGTTCTCCAAGAACCCCTTTTCATATTAACAGTTTACAGGGGTTAACAAAATACCTATCTCCAGTGCTCTGGTTCCACTGCTAGACTCCTTTCTCTACTGCTTCAAGTCCCTACTGGACTGGAAGTTTGACCTGCCATTGCAGGCGGATCAATGGCCTTGGTGGTGGCAACAGTTAGATGTTATGCCTGCACAAATCACCAGTTGAACTGGGAGCAATGCTAACAGGTTCATTTTGTTTTAAACAAGAAAAGTGGTTCCTGGTCTTGGAGTAGTACCCAGACAATCCCTTTATTATGCCCACATGATCTGCTTTCTTCTTTGCTTTAGTCTGGCTGAGTATATAAATATTGGTTGAGTGTAAGGTGATCATTAGGTGTTTTTTTTTCTGTATTAAGTACAGTTTGGATATGATTTGTATAAATAAAAACTCCCCCGAGGAAGGTGAGAAGCTGAGAAAATCAAATCTGGTTTGCCCTTCAGAAAATTAAATATCAAGTGAGAGTGTATGCAAAGATTTTTAGGAGGACACACAGAGTCTCTCTTATGTCCAGTGGATGCTTCCACAGAGTCTACTTAATTTTCAATTTGGAAGAGAAGATATATAATTTAGGAAGAGTTCCAGAATCACAGAACATTCAGCATTAAAACCTTCAACACTAGATGCACAGAGGAAGGTTTCTGGTTTGTGAGCATGCCACTAACATTACTACATTCTGTATTTGCTTTAAGTACACTAAGATAGTGGTCATTTTAGGTCATAAACAGCCATATTTGTGTGAATAAGCCACAATGAATGCTTCATTCTAAGTGCAGTAACGGGAGTCCATGACGCCTGAAGACTTTATTGATGGAAATAGCGTTTGCCTGATATAGCACCATACTTTATTTTTCTATTTAGAGAAGCCATCTTTAACATCATTATAAAAGTGGACCATGTACAGCTTGGAACAGATAAGCTTAACAGCCCAGTCATTTAGATTAGTAGTACTACTAGTAATAGAACTATTAGTAGTTTCAGTAGACTTAAAGTGCAAGTTCAGGTGTGTAAAAGTTGATCCTAATAACTATAAAAACTAAAAATATACTTTATTGTAAATTCTTGTTTGCCTATTTTGCCTCCTTGTACCCGGACCCGAACCAGGACTTTTTCACTGAAGTTCGGGTTCGGGTTCAGTGTTGGGGTTATTTTATTATTTTCCATTAAAACATGGTTATTACGGAAAATAATAGCATTTTTTAAGGTTAAAAATAATGAAAAAAACCTCCTCTCATCCACTTGGTTGTGCAGCCAGTATCCTCTTCTATCTTCATTCAGCAGGACCTGTGATTACGTCACCACGTTTACCACATGGTGAAGAAAGAAGAGGATACTGGCTGCGCGATAAAGTTAATGAGGTGAGTTTTTTAATTATTTTTAACCCCTCAATGGCCATTTTATTCAGCATTCTGTCTTAAGAATGCTATTATTTTCCGTTATAAGCATGTTATAACAGAAAATAATAAAGTGAAGTTCTGGTCCCCATTGACTTTAATGGGGTCCAGGTTCGGGGTCAAGTTCGGGTCCCAAATCCAAACTTTGACCTGAAGTTCAGCCAAACCAGGCGAACCCGAACTTCCACGGGTTCGCTCATCCCTACTCCTTAGTCCTGTTTCAGTACTGGGTGTATTTACTTCTGGCAATCATTTGGTTAACTGCACAGTTGTTATCCCTTTACCTCAGCAGAATAGTATTTGATGGAATCTTGAGTCGACTGCAAGTAATTGACTAAGGGGGGTTGTCAGAATTTGTATTCTTCTGACAGCAATCTCCACTTAGTATCATATTAGACATCTGTATTTGCTGTTGAATGTTTTGACTTAGTATAATGTAACTGATAGTACATTGCTAGGCACATTGCTCAGGATTATATTTTTTCTTATTATTTTTTATTTTTGTTTTACTGTGTGTGCTTTTGTGGAAAACCTACACAACAAATAGAGATCACAAAGTACTCAATAAGTAAAGTTAATCTTTATTATAATATATAGATAGTTAAAAAATCGGTAAAATGACATGGTAGAAGGAGAGGTGGCAGAAATAGCGCCATCCTAGACCTACACAGAACACATGGGGCTGTATAAAACTGTGACTGATAGCAGAGACACTGGCACCAAGTAAATGATTTCCATACCAAGACAGCTACATGTAAATCATAACTCAAAGACTTACGGTATATACCAGTATCAGATAACAACAAGTGGAGATGTTTGTAAATCACCCATCCCTGACCACATGTACCCATGGGTATCAGTCACAGTTTTATACAGCCCCATGTGTTCTGTATAGGTCTGGGATGGCGCTATTTCTGCCACCTTTCCTTATACCATGTCATTTTACCGATTTTTTAACTATATATATATTATAATAAAGATTTACTTTAATTATTGGGTACTTTGTGGGCTCCAGTCTTTGTGTAGGTTTATCATGGCGTTTTAGTGAGCTTGTACCATGATTATTGGAGATGAGCAAATTTTTCAACAGATCGATTCGGCTGATTTGACGAATTTTACAACAAAACTTGCTTCGTGACGAGGCGCATTTTTTTGTAAGTAGTGGGTGCAATGACAGGGAGCTGTGATAGCGCCGCCCCCGCAATTGTACCCCTCAGTGTAAAAACTGTGTGAAATTAGCATAAAAAAAATGTAATCAAACTTACCGCGCCCATTTGCTCGTAATGGGCCGGCCGTCGCCATCTTGCTTGAAGATCTGGCGCGAAATTTCACGCGGCGCGAGATTACGTCATCACTCCGGCCGACGTAGTGACATCATACGTCACAACGCACAGGATTTCGGCAGAGATCTTTAATCAAGATGGCTCCTGGTGGCCCATCGCAAGCAAATGGAGAAGGTAAGAATTTTTTTTTTTTTTAAATACTATTTCAGATTAAATCGATTCGCTTACAGGAAGCATGAGGAATTTGTTTTGAAATTTGGATCAAATTCCACTTCGTGGGATTCGATTCGCTCATTTCTAATCATTATCTTTATATAGTGTGGTATTAATCAAGCAGTATAACAGTGTATTTTGCACTGTTGATGTATTTATTATGTGTGCTTGGAATGGATCTTTTGTTTATTCATTGTGTTTTTCTGGAGTCTGCATACTCCTCTGTTTTTTTGTGTGTGTTTATCGAGGTAATATGAAAATTTGAATAACAAATAAAAGAAAAACTTCCCCAGAACATCGAGAAAACATGCCAGCACGGAGAGGGTCCTTGGAGCCCCGTAAAACCTGAGTAACTGCCCCTCAATTAAAATACCTCTAGCTGATAAACGCCAGCTCAGAAGCAGAACCTGTAACCACGGGCAACAACCGTGGGGCAAATACCCGCCATATCACGCCCCAACATCCAAACCTGGGGAGTCCAGAGCCCTTTTGCTCCCTCCCCACCACACCAGAGCCACCAACTCCAAGGACCCACCCCCGCCATGGCCGCTATGACAATGCCATCCCTGCTGGACCAAAATCCACCCATAAACCACACTGACCCTGACTGACGCTAGATTCCCTTCCACAACCAGCAGCCCAACAGGTTGGTGGGAGGGGGCTGCTGCAAGACTGCTGTCCCACGTGAGATGGCCCTGTTCCCGCCCCTCACTGCCCTTTATAAAACCTACACCCCTCCTCTAATGGCCCCCCATCTTTGCATTATCCATTAACCCTGAGCATTCCAACCCACTCCTTCTAAAACCCCTGTCATGCCAGGCCTACCCCCAGTCTTGCAGCCTTAAGTCCAGCCTGTGCTTGATGCATCATCTTGCTGCTATGGAGAGGATTTAATTAAATGAGATCTGAGACTGCTTGGGAGATCATTCCTTCTTGAATTTTACCACTGACGGGTAGTAGTGAGTGGCAACTTGCTTTTCAGTCAGAAGTGGTAGCCTGAAGAGCCTTGTGACTTTTGTTAATGTCTGTGAACTGGGCCTTGTGGACTGACCTTGTTTTTATTTGTTTGGCTCCTTCTGAACTCTTTGTTCTTAATTTATTTTCTTACATTAATATTGGAATTAGAGATTAGAGAACCAGTTTTTAATGAACCAGGTTCATTACAAACTTTCCAAAATTTAATCCGCCAGCCGAACCCGAAGCTTTTCAGGTTGGTTTTGAACGAATCCAGGAAAATGGCAGACAGTAGCACATGTCAGAAGGGAAAATCACTAGGGAGAAAGGAGGATGCTCACATAACCCTAAGAGGAAGTGGGGGGGAAGGCTTTCTCTGATTGGCTCACAGGCTAACAGCCTGGATGAGCCAGTCAGTGCTGCAGCAGACAGGGAGGTGCCCTTACAGAATGAGCAGAATGTTATTCTGTGTTGGGCTGTGAATGAGGGTGGATGGGTCTATGCAGTGTCACACTCAAGCTTCTATTTTAGTGTGAGGGACATTGAAGGGAAAGGCTATTAAGAAAAATAATTGTCTAAATAGTGAAAGGCAAGAAAAAGCTTTCAGCCAGGGAATGAGAAGTGAGGAGCTGACGCTGGGTGTGCCTGGAAGTGCATTCCAGCTGCAGTTACTACCTTATAACACAGCTGCATTTGCTGCAGAACATGTAAAGCAGCTACCTGCAAGGACATTCCTTTTATTTTTTTGCCATTTTAACAAAAATACAGTGTGTGTTGGGGAAGTGGTGGGTATAAGCTCAAAACTGTATAACACTTGTTTTACCATCCAGAGGACAGTTAGCATTTAAAATGAGTGATAAAGTAAAATACTAGGCTGAAATACATGTTGGGGCACATCCAGAGAGGTATTTTTTTTGTTTAAGTTTGGGAAAATAAAATATTAGTGCGTCTAACAATACACAGGATAGCGGACTATTATATTTCTGAGTGATAACGTAAAATAAATCTATGTCGGTGCATCTCCAGACAGCTCCAGACAGTCTTACAATACAAAGGGTAGTGAACGGTTATGTGACTGGGTGATAACAAGATTTATGCCCCATTTCCATGTCCGTAAGTGTTTTGCAGATTCACAAATCCGTGGATGCGCAAAACACGGACATCGGCCATGTGCGTTCTGCAATTTGCGGACCGCACATCGCCGGCACTATATAGAAAATGCCTTTTCTTGTCCGCAATTGCAGACAAGAATAGGACATGTTCTATTTTTTTCGGGAACGCGATTACCAACCCGGAAGTGCGGATCCGCAATTGCTGACCCAGGCGGGACATCGTCTGTCCCCATAGGAATGAATGGGTCCGCAATTCCGTTCCGCAAAATGAGGAACAGAATTGCGGACGCGTGAATGGGCCTTACTAGTCCAAAATCTGTGTCGGTGTATTCTCCAGGCATTTCAAATTTATATATTTTTGTTTAAATTTGTGAATAAGCATATTAGTGTGTTTTACAATGAAAAGGTTGACCGTTTTCTACCATTCTGAGTGATAACAGGAAATACTAGGTCGAAATCTTTGTCACTGCATCTCTAGACAGTTCAAGTTTTATTTATTTATTTTTGTTTAAGTTTGGGAAAGCAGCATATTAGTGTGTCTTACAATACACAGAAATATCAATGAGTGATAACGTGAACTACTAGGCTGAAATCCATGTTGGTACATCTCTCAACAGTTAAAATTTATTTATTTTATTTTTTAAGTTTGGGAAAATAGCATATTAGTGTGCCTTAATATACAAATGGTAGCTGTTCACATCTTTGAGTGATAATGTGAAATAGTAGGCCAAAATCTGTGTCGGTTCATCTCCAGCCAGTTTAAGTGTTGGTATGGTGATGGTAGTGGGGAAATAATCACATAGGAGGTTGACAACTTGTGTTTTACACTACAGAAAGTTTTTTCTGAATCTAGACATTTTAACACACAAAAGACACTAGGCCCAAATCTGTTAGCAGTGCTGATACTAAATTATTTCCAAAGTCAATTGTCAGTAGCAGTGTCTTCAGTGTGTTTGTGGAAAGGGAAGAACATTGTATTGGCCTGGCTCCAACACCAAGCACTTATCTAACCTCCAACATGGACATTCTCCCATCCCAAAAGCAGCAAGACACAGCGTTGCTCACACAGCCCTTCATTCCTATCACATGTGTGAAGTCAAGCATTGCCATGTGGTGTTGGAGCTGATCGGCCTGGGTGAGAGTATCCACACAGATAAGTGTGACAAACTGAGCCTCATCACAGGTTCTTGGAGGGGCCTGATGGCCAGCCTCTTGCCCACTGACTATGGGCCAGGCCAGAGACTTTCTCAAGCACAGAGAAATAGGGGCGTACTGTGTATGTTCAGTGTATTGAATATCTGTGCCCCTCCCCATTTTTCCTGTCCTATTGTTTCCCCAGAAGGGCGTTGTCCCAAGACCAGTTTACCTGGGTGCCCTGTCCCTCCTCATTCTCCCATAAGCCCTTGTTATTGCCAGCCCCACACTTCCAAGTACTGTAGTTATCTGCTAACCCCATTGTATGTAAATGTTTTAATATGTGTGCTGTGTTCATTAAAGAGTCAGATTGGTTTCACCCTCAACATACAGTCTCATCTCATGTGTGGGGGGAACAGCTATATTTATTCTAGGGATTGCTACATGTATTATACTCTTTTGGATTACAACACGGTTCTACCCACTGGAAGCTGGATCCTGGCCTGGTCTTGGGCCCAGGGTGGGTAGAGGACAGCGAGACCCCAGCCAAGCTGTAACGCTGGAAGTGGGGCTACAGTGCTAATGTTGTCCGGTGGAGTGCTTGGAAGTACTCGGTGAGCACTAGGAAGCATTGATTGGCGGAGGTACTCGGTCGGGGTGCCAGGCAGTCCATCACAATGAGCAGCAAACATCCTGCTGACAATCACCCCGCCGACTACAACTGGGCAAGGTGGTTAGCAACAATGGCCATAACATCGTGGCCAGCCGGAACCTGGGGAAAATAACACATGCTTACTGCATGGCACCTGTCATTAATCTAGTCGTGCAATGCTTTTTTTAAAAAGTACACTGGCTTGCGCAAGGTCCTAGCAATGTCCAGGAGACTGTCCTCAAATTTCAGCCATTCTTACTTGGCGAGGAACGCTCTTCTGGACATGCAGCGACAGAGAGGTCTGCCGCTGTACCACTTAATCCAATCTAACTCATCGGAATTCAACATTGCACATGCTAGAGCATCTGTACAAGCAGTAGAAAGCCATGAGCAATTTTTTCATGCACCAGACCGCCGTAGCAGGAGAAAGCATGTGTTATTTCAAGGTCAGGCAATGGCAGCTCATCCAAGATGCCTGTGCTGAAGCCCATTGAGGAGGCCACAATGTTTGTCAGTTGGAATAACTATGGATTGAACAATGTGAGTCCCCTCATTTTTATGAGATACTGACTCTCATACAGCAGGGGGTGACGGCAGAAGAAAAACAACTAACACATCTTGCTGCCCAGCTATCGGGGACCCACAAAGAGAAACTGCCATGAAGAAAGAGCTGAGTATGAGGAGCTGCCACTGGACGAGGAGGAGTCAGAGGTGGAGGTGCAAGAAGATAATGATGATTATGGCACCAACCACAACACCCAATGATCTCAGTGGTGGGCAGAGCTTGAAAGAACCGGATCCTCGGGCATGCTGGCAAGAATGGTAGAGTGACAGGTGTATCATTGACATCAAGCAGTCTGATGGTTACTGTATAGCCATGCTTTTAGACCCTTGCTATCAAAGCAAAATGGGAAGACAAATTAGGTTATTACCAGGAAACACTGTGTATGCAACTTGCCACAGCTTTCAGCGAGCAGATGTCTGCTGCAGGCATTTCTGAAAGACAGGCCCCTCTCTGCCCCCCATCACCCACCTCACACTGTAACAAGCAACAGAAGCCGCAGCAGCAGCCAGTTCAGTCTCCTCAACATGATTTTTTGCACACATGCACCATAGTGCTGCTGATGAAGCTGTCACTTCAGTTGCTTCTCCTTGGTGCTAATCCTCTACTGCCACCACTATTAATGCTAAGCATCTGCCACTACTACCATAACTACTACTACTAGTCTACCACCTCTAAACAGCCAAGTTACTGCCTTCTATGTTTTATGCTTTGCTGCTTCTGCTGCCTCTACTATTGCGGCCAGGTGCATCTAATACCCTACCCTTTCTACATCACCACTGCACTGCTGCTGCTCCTAATTAAGAGAATTTTAGAGGGAGAATTTTTATAGGCTTGTTTACAAAGAGCACTTTTTCTACTGACAATTAGCACTTGTTGCATGTTTTTAAACATGCAGTTTGTTAATGTCGTCAAACATGCATTCACACATAGCTATGTATGTCAGTGTCACTCAGACATCATTTACTATTACTCTAATTGCATTCAAGAGCTTAGGGGGGTGGGTGAAAAAAATTAAATAAAAATTAACGAAAAGAGGTAATCTAAACATTTCCTAGGAGAATAGAGGGTGTTATATACCAATTTCCAGGGAAATTTAAGTCAATCTGGTTCAGCCCAAATAGGTTCATATCCGAACCTAACTTTTTGAAAATATTCAGTATACCTGAACCGAACCAAACATCGACAGGTTTGCCCATCTCTAATTGGAATGATCCAATAATGGCATGCATGGCTTTGGTGAGAAATAAAATTCCTAATAGTTTGAAGACTTATAGGCTGATCATCATTGTACTGAAGAATTGTTCAGTAGCAATTCCTTATAATATGCTACACTGCATGTTTTATAGTCTTGTGCAGGATAATTGTAATCATAACACCAATACCACTAGCATAGCACAATTAGCAAATATTATACTTTATTAATCAATTAAATTAATCACATAAAAACAGCAGATAAAACACATAGGAACACACAGAAACTGATGTCTGGATTACATATATATCAACACTAAACAATGTAAACATACAAGTCTATATATATATAGCAGGCAGTAATTTATCAAGAAAAGTATATACGGTAACCAGTCCCTACCTACTAATACCAATGAGTAAAGTGCAAAGTGCCATACAAATGTTGAATCCAAAAAATTTGTAGATGATAGTAAAATATATTGACCAGACAAGTTCACAGCTACCTCAACGCGCGTTTCGCTTGTCGCTTCCTCAGGGGATATGGATACATTGGATTTACATTGTGTAGTGTTGATATATATGTAATCCAGACATCAAGTTCTGAGTGTTCCTATGTGTTTTATCTGCTGTTTTTATGTGATTAATTTAATTGAATAATAAAGTATAATATTTACTAATTGTGCTATGCTAGTGTTATTAGTGTTGTGATCTATAGTTCTCTGTTGCATGGCACCTTTATATATATATCTTTGAGCTGTTTTTCTTTGGTGTTAAAATTGTAATCATGTTCTATTGGAAGTGCAAAAACCATAAATGTACCTTATGAGGCTACAGTTCAAATAATGAGGGTATGGCAACTCTGAATGTAATACTCATTGTTGATGTACACTATGTACATTTTCTCTCTCTTTTAGCTGTGTACAAAATACCAGAGTTAATTCTTTCAAAATGAGTACTGCCATTGTTATTGCAGTGCCTACTGTATATTTATTAAAGACAACATATATTTTAGGTTTAATAGGATTCGAGCTGCTGAACAGTAAATATAAGGCTAATATCCTAAAAATCCGTTCTGACTATGGCAGGCAGCACCATAGTATTCTTGTATATCAGCTGCTAATTCTTGTATATCAGCTGCTAATCAGTTGGAAAAAGTTTAATTTTATTTGGCACATAACCTATTTGTCTACATTTTCAAATATAGTAAAATTCCACCACTCTGCCAGGGAGGGCACCATAGCGAAAACATAATAAAATGAGGTTAACTCTCTGATTGACACTTACATAGACATAGACAAATTAGACATTGATTATAATCAGCACATATTATATGCATATTTTTTTAAATTCACATATCACTCTTCCAGTCACTAAGATTTTTAATTGTGTTATTCAGGACTCGTCAATTATCGTGTATTTTCTAGAACTGGATTTCCTCATTAGATCCAGAGGGATCGTCTCCCTTAGATTATTCAATAATCCAAAACAAGTCTTTGAGGCTTTTCACTTCCTCCTCAGTCCTAAAGTACAGGCGTCTATAAAAGACCTCTGTGCTGAAAATCTGGCTACTTAATTCAAAGATAAAACTGAAAACATCCAGAACGAAATTATCTCTCAGTCTCCAAACCTTCCCTTCGCACTTCCTCTGTTTTAATCTTTACATTTGACCCAACCACAGAAGAAAAAGTCTCCAGCTCTCCTCTCTTCTTGCCCTGCTAGCTGCACTTGTGACCTGATTCCCTCACACCTTCTCTAGTCTTTCTCCCTAGATGTCACAACCCACCTATTAAAATATTTAATCCCTTTCTATGCTGGTATTGTCTCCTCAAATATGTTATAGCCCAAGTACTAAACAAAAAAAAGGAAAAGATTGTCTTGACCCATCCTGTACAATTACCAAAGGCCTGACTTTAGGCAACTTTCCTATTGGTTGCTAGGGATGTTGCTAAGTACTGAAATTCACAATAAATTTGCGATTAGAATATTCGCGATTAACACTATTCGCAAATACGAATATATAGCACTATATTCTAAATATTCGCGAATTCTTGAAGTGGCGATATTCGCGATTCAAATTTTCACGCTCAACACTAAAAATGATGAGTTTTAGCAAACTATCCTATGCAGATGACTTTGATGCTTATAAAACACTCTGACATAAACACCTTGCAAGGGGCAATTTAGTCTTTTATTTAGTCTGCCCGCCAAACACGGATCTCCTTAAACAAATTGACGCTTTGAAAGGAGGAAGGGAGAAATGGGTTCCCTGACATATTGGCTATTATCTGGTGAACTTAGGCACTGCATTTATTGGCTTAAAGGGTCCAAGAACTACTCTAATCTAAAGGTGGATTCTGACTTGGCCATCCCTTGGAACCGAAATGCTTTATATAAGATCTATAAAACATAGATTTATAAAACAAGCTTGTATATAAGGTGTAACGCTCAGTTACACCATTTATACAAGCTTTATATAAGATATTCTGCTCTAACGCAGAAAATAAAAAAGGATTCTGATTAGAGTTTAGCGGACACCTGGAAGTTCGGTTCAACGGGTTCGGCCGAACTCCACCAAAAAATTTGGGTTCGGGATCCGAACTTTACCCCGAACCCAAACCCCATTGAAGTCAATGGGGACCCGAACTTTTGGGCACGAAAATGGCTGTAAAAAAAGTCCTGGAAAGGGCTAGAGAGCTGCAAAAGGCAGAAAAATGTACTTAAGAGCATGGCACGTCCTCTGCAAACAAATAAGTATAGGGAAATAATTTAAAATAAAATAAAATAAATAAAAATTAAAAATTATAAACCTGCAACTCGGCAGAGGAGGTGGATGTCGAGTCGGTGGTTGAGGAGGTGGTGAATGTGGTGTTGTAGGTGGAAGTGGAGATGGAGGAGGAGAAGGAGGTAGCCAACAATGTTTTGTTTTTAATTGGGGTAGCCCACAATTTTATCCGCCACTTGGTTGTGCAGGGAAGGGATGGCTCGCCTGGAAAAGTAGTGGCAGCTGGGAATGACGTACTGTGAGACAGCCACAACCATCAGCTGTTTAAAACAGTCCATCTCCACTAGACGGAATGGCAGCATTTCCAAGGCCAGTAATTTTGAAATGCAGGGCCAGGGATCGAGGGTGGGTAGGTGGGTATTTCCTCTTTCTCTCCAGTGTTTTGGAGATGGACAGCTGAACCCTTGCGTGTGACATGGTGGAGATGCTTGGTAATGGTGACGGAGGTGGTGGTGTTGGTGGCACATCCTCTGTTTCCTGGGTGGCAGGTGCCACTGTGACTCCAGAGGTGGAGGAAGAGGTAGAGGCAGCAGCAGAAGAGGAAGCAGGAGGAGCCTGAGGCCTTTCTTAGTTTTTAAGGCATGTACTCCACTGCAGTTTATGCTTTGCATGTAGATGCCTAATCATGCAAGTTGTGCTCAGGTTTAGAACAATTATGCCTCGCTTCAGACACGTGCAAACCACTCGTGTCTTGTCATCAGGACATTGTCTGAAGAACTGCCACGCCAATGAACTCCTTGGAGCTGGCTTTGGTGTGCTAGGTCCCTGGGTGCGGTGAGCAGTAGCAGGTGTACTGTCTCGGGGACGGCTGCTTCGCTTTTGCACCCTGCACCCTCTTTTGCTGTGCTGTTGCCTCTGTGCGAGGTGGTGGGCCTCTTCCTCAGAACTGCACACGTCACTAGCATGACCTTGAGTCCATTTGGGGTCTAGGACCTCATCATCCTCCACATTATCTTCCACCCATTCTTGACCCCTGCCCTCCTCGTCGGTCTGCACACTGCAGAAAGCCGAAGCAGTTGGCACCTGTGTTTCGTCATCATCAGAGATGTACTGCGGTGGTATTCCTATTTCCTTATCCTGCAACATAAGTGGTTGGGTATCAGTGCATTGAATGTCTTCCACTTCTGGGGCAGGGCTATGTGGATGGCCACATACTGACTTGGGGCTCAGACTGCTTGGCTTATTTGCAAGGGGGTGAGGTAAAAAAACTGATGGGCATGGGCTGCAGGTTCCAACTCTGAACTTTCTGCAGAGGACTGGGTGGGCGATACTGTGAAGGAACTGGCGCCACTGTCAGCCATCCAATTTACTATCGCCTGTACTTGTTCTGGCCTCACCATCCGTAGAGCGGCATTCGAGCCTACCACATAACTCTGCAGGTTCTGTCACCTACTCGCACCTCAGGAATGTGTTTCACTTGGATGTGTAGCTGGCGCAGAGCAGCGACGTCCTCTCCCAGCAACAGGAGCTCCACCAACATCACCATGACCATGTCCACATCCATTATTTGATGTTCTCCTCATTATTCACCCACCAAACTAACAGAGGGTTTATCTCAGATGTCAATTTAACTGACAATAGTCAACAATTAAGTTCACTAACAGTAAGGCAGTGCCCGTGTCATAAACAAAATACATTTCTTTAGGTCACACAACAGGGTAACGGAGCAATTCAATACAATTACTTCAATATCACCAAAAGATTTTTCCAACCAAAAATGTAACAGCAGAAGTTAAAAGTTTAATTTGACTGTCAGAAATGCAGTGTAGGCAGCAAATGTGCAAACTAGCACAAAAACAGTTTTTATTTAAAAAAATGCAGTAGTTAACTATTTTATTGGAAAATCAGCAGTGCAGACTAGGCCACAAATGTGCAATCTAGCACATAAACAGTGTTTTTTTTTAAAACAACAATAGAAATGCAGTAGTTAACCAGTTGGTGGTGAAGGTGTGTGACTGACTGGATGAGCAGGTGGAAGAAGAGGAGGAGGAAGCCGAGTAGGAGGAGGAGGCAACAGGAGGTAAAGAATGATGCCCTGCGATCCTTGGCGGCGGAAGGACATGCGCCAAACAACTCTCCGCCTGTGGTCCAGCCGCCACTACATTTACCCAATGTGCAGTTAGGGAGATATATAGCGTCCCTGGCCGTGTTTACTGGTCCATGTATCTGTGATTAGGTGGACCTTGCCACAGTTGGCATTGCGCAGTGCACACTTGATTTTATCGGATACTTGTTTTTGCAGGGAAGGCACGGCTCTCTTGGAGAAGTAGTGGCGGCTGGGAACAACGTACTGTGGGACAGCCACTCCCATCAGCTGTTTGAAGCTGTCCGTGATCATTAGCCTGAATGACAGCATTTCAAAGGCCAGTAGTTTAGAAATGTTGGCATTCAGGCCCAGGGTGGCTATGTGGGAATTTACGCTTTCTCTCCATGGTTTGTGAGATGGAGAGCTGAACGCTGCCGTGTGACATGGTGGAGATGCTTGGTGACTGAGGTGGTGGTGTTGGTGGCACATCCTCTGTTTGGTGGGTGGCAGGTGCCAACGTTCCTCCCGAGGCAGAGGAAGAGGCCGAGACAGCAGCAGAAGAGGCAGCAGGAGGAGCATGAGTGAGTTTCTTGTTTTTAAGGTGTTTACTCCACTGCAGTTCATGCTTTGCATGTTGATGGCTGGTCATGCAGGTTGTGCTAAGGTTCAGAACATTAATGCCTCGCTTCAGGCTCTGATGGCACAGCGTGCAAACCACTCGGGTCTTGTCGTCAGCACATTGTTTTAAGAAGTGTCATGCCAAGGAACTCCTTGAAGCTGCCTTTGGGGTGCTCGGTCCCTGGTGGCAGTGGCCAGTAGCAGGCAAACTCTCTTGGCGGTGGCTGTCCTGCTTTTGGACCCTGCTCTCTCTTTTGCTACGCTGTTGTCTCGGTCTCACCACTGCCTCTATGAAAGTCAGTGGCATGACCTTCATTCCATGTGGGGTCTAGGACCTCATCGTCCCCTGCATCGTCTAATTCCCTGACCTCCTGTTCGGTCTGCACACTGCAAAAAGACGCAGCAGTTGGCACCTGTGTTTCGTCATCATCAGAGCCTTGCCGACTCTGATGAAGTTGTATTCCCATGTCCTCATCATCAGGAAACATAAGTGGTTGTGCGTCAGTGCATTCTATTTCTTCCACCGCTGGGGAAGAGCTAGGTGGATTTCCTTGGGAAACCCTGCCAGCAGAGTCTTCAAACAGCATAAGAGACTGCTGCATAACTTGAGGCTCAGACAGGCTCAGACAGTTTCCCTGATATGCATGGGGATGATGTGACAGACTGATGGGCTTGGTTTTCAGGCGCCACCTGTGCGCTTTCTGCAGAAGACAGGGTTGGAGATAATGTTGCGAACGTGCTGGATCCACTGTCGGCCACCCAATTGAGTAACGCCTGTACTTGCTCAGGCCTTACCATCCTTAGAACGGCACTGGGCCCCACCAAATAACGCTGTAAATTCTGGCGGGTACTGGGACCTGAGGTAGTTGGTTCACTAGGACGTCTGGCTGTGGCAGAACGGCCACGTCCTCGCCCAGCTCCAGAGGGTCCACTTACACCACCACGACCATGTCCGCGTCCCTTACTAGATGTTTTCCTCCTTGTTACCATTCACCACAATAAGAAAAAAAACTTATTTGGCCCAATGTATTGAGTTCAAATTCAGGCCTTTTTTTTTTTACAGGCACCTAACACTATCTGGCTATGTTTTTATGTACCGTATTAAACTAATACAGGCACAGCAGTAACCACAGATTTAGGGGAATATCAATTGTAGGCCTAGAATTTAGGCCCTGGATAAAAGGTATCCTTTTACAGACAGAATTACACTTGGAAATGCACAGTAGCAAGTAAAAAAATATAGAGGATTATGCTTTCAGCACTTAGTGTAATATACCCTTTTACGGAAAGAAATACAGTTGGAGATGAACAATAGTGTGTGCAAATGTAGAGGATTATGCTTTCAGCACTTGTAATTTAACACTTAGGGTGAGTTCACACTTCAGTTATTTGATCAGTTATTTCCATCAGTTATTGAGAGCCAAAACCAGGTGCTGGTCAAAAACACAGAACAGGTGCAGATCTTTCCCTTATACCTGATCTCTGAGTTGGCTTCATTACTGGTTTTGGCTTACAATAACTGATGGAAATAACTGATCAAATAACTAAAGTGTAAACTCACCTTTAGTGTAATATACCCTTTTACAGAAAGAAATACACTTGGAGATGCACGGTAGCGTGTGAAAATATAGAGGATTTATTTATCAGGCCTTGTATTTAGATGCTAAGATGCTGAATGTAATATACCCTTTTGCGGACAGCTTTACACTTGGCCAGCAACAGCTGAAACCACTGATTTACGGTATTGCTATTTTGGCAATTGAATTTCACCCCAGAACAAAATCTATCCTTTGCCGGGAAACTATTAAACTTTGCCAGCCACAGCTGGAACACCAGATTTAGGGGATTGGTATTTTGGCAATTGAATTTCACCCCAGAAAAAATATATCCTTTGCCGGACACTATTTAACTTGGCCAGCCACAGCTGAAACCATCGATTTAAGGAATTGCTATTTTGGCAATTGAATTTCACCCCAGAAAAAAATCTATCCTTTGCTAGACAGCAGACAGTATTACACTTGGCTAGCCGCAGCTGGAACATAAGATTTAGGGGATTTCTATTTTGGAAATTGAATTTCACCCCTGAATAAAATATAGAAATGTCTATCCTGAGTTTCTGGGGGTGACAATAAGCACAGCCAAGCCCCTGATGTAGGATATAGCAAAAAAAAAACTACTATTGATGGATTGATGGACTTGGTGGCAGCTTGTGCTGGTGCACCACAAGACACAAAATGGCCGCCGATCACCCCATAAAAAAGTGACAGAAAAACGCTCTGGGCAGCCTAAAAACCAGTGAGCAATTAACTAGCCAAAGTTGAATCATTCACAGCTGTAGATCGATCACTTCATTAGTCGTTTTTGCTGAGTTTTCCCTGCCTAATCTCGCCCTCACAGCAGCTGCATCCTATCCCTACACTAATCAGAGCAGAGTGATGTGCGGCGCTACGTGACTCCAGCTTAAATAGAGGCTGGGTCACATGCTGCACTTTGCCAATCACAGCCATGCCATTAGTAGGCATGGCTGTGATGGCTTCTTAGGGCAAGAAGTAAGACGCTAGCTGATTGGCTGCTGTGCAGCCCTTCAGAAAGTGGGAAGAAATCACCGAACAACAGACCCGAACCCGAACTTTTTTGAAAATGTCCATGTACCGAACACCCTAAAATTCGGTGCGAACCCGAACTATACAGTTCGGGTTCGGTCAACTCTATTTATTGGATCATATGATCAACATGCAAAGTAATTTTCTCAGTCCAGAATAAATAATAGAATAAACTAATAAGGAAAATGTTGTATATGAAACTCTATGTTAAATATGAACTACACAGAATAATTTATGCACCATTGTATTATAGGTACTGCCAGAACAGCCTGCAGAAACTCCTGCCGCAAATGTGAAACAGGCCTAAGGCTAGGCACACATCTACACTGAAATTTGCTTTTCCGTTCCAGCATAGGAACTAAAAACTGGAATTGCCAGAACCAAAAAAATGTTCAAAACTGCACCCGATGTATCCTATTGACTATAGAGGAGTCCATTGGGTTTCTGGCATTCATACCAGCATGTATTTTGACTTTATTTTGTAGGTATGTGATGAAGGCTTTTGTTTAAATCTCATGTGTATTGTGAACCAGGTCTTAATTGGTCAATCAGGATGTTGCTTTAAAACTAAAAACAGTGGATATGTGAAAAGTGGCAACTGGTCAGCCAATTCAGGTGATCATGCCATACATTTGCAGTGCCCTGGAGCAGAAGTACTTTGAAGTCTGAACAATTATGGACATTCGCCTGTTTCCCTACACAAAGTCATCAACTCCTTACTTTGTTTCACTTTGAGGAGTTGACTTGCATTTATTTATGATGTGTAACTGCATTTTATATGTTTGCTGTGATATGTTCATTTGTGCTGTGTTTACACAGCAATGTGGAAAGGGTTAATGAATACTGAGAGACTTTGGGGACTTTCTAGCCAGCAGCGTACATAGAGAAGTAAGGGCCCCATAGCAAGGATCAAACCAGGCCCCCCACACAGTACAGAAGGGTTTCTGCCTAAACCCTTTTTAATGACCCTTGGGCCATTTTTCCACTGCCTCATTTGCTAAAAGTTGTTCCTTTAGAGGGCAGAGTCCTTACCAAGTTTTCACCTCCAGTAGAAGAGGAGATAATCCCAACTAAGACTGGGCCCCCTCTTACTCTGGGCCCCATAGCAGTCGCATGGTCTGCCGCTATGGTAGTTATGCCCCTGTTTCTAGCTAATAATGAGAAGTTAGTGATTTTCCACAACTACCATAGGGTAGCAAGAAAAGCATGCTTTGGAGGGGAAAAGCCAGACTTGTTTACCACTAAAACCAGACAGACTGACCTTTTGGATGTCTGGTTTAGCTATGTTGTTATGTCTGAAAACACGTGTTTGTCTGGAATAACTGCTGTATCATTGTCATTGAGTATTATTGAAGCTCTATTGTAAGTCTATGAGAGATCGGAGTTGTAACATTGTATCTGTTTGTGCTCAGTTTCTTCACTCCACCCCTCCCATGAGAAGGTTCTAGTTTAGCCAGAAACTCTATATAAGGAGAGCAGTCAGAGCCCCTAGTGTTCTGCAGTTAGGGAAAAGACACTGGGACGGGGATACTCTGCCACACTCCCTGGATCACCAGCCTTTGGCCAGGGTACCAACCTTCTAAGAGAGAGAGGGACAGCTAGCTCAGGCCTTTCTTCAGCATCAAAACCATCTTCTGCCAGGGAGGTGACTGGGGAAGCTAGTCCTATGCCTTGCCTGTATTGTCTTGCACCTGAATTCCTCCAGTAAAAAAGCAAACTGGTTTACCGCAGACCCTGACTCTCTGGACTTAACTTCCATTGGGGTGTACCACGCCTTACCATACCTTCTGGAGAGCAGCAACATGTGGTGACACCTCAACTGTGTCCGGAGGACCCAGTATAACATTGAGGCCAACCCAAACCCGGCCACTGTACATACTTGCATTTTAAGCTGACCATGGCTGAAAAATATCCAACCTGACAGATCACATTTTGGGCACACAATAGTCTACCACGAGCCATCTCAGACAAAGGTTTGGCTGGACCGGCCATTTTGACTAACAATTATCTTATGTGTATAAGGCTATTTTCACACTTGCGTTTTGTGCGGATCCGTCATGGACATTTAACATAGCCAAGATGCATCCATCTTGGACACCATTAAAAGTAAATGGAGGATGGATCAATTTTCTTTTGTGCCAGATTGTGTCAGTGAAAATGTATCCTTCCCCATTGACTTACATCATGTGCCAGGACGCATCTGTTTGGATTGGTTTTATTAGACGGACAGCAAAACACTGCAAGCAGCATTTTGATGTCCGTCTCGAAAGCAGAATGGAGACTGAACTGATGCAAACTAATGCATTCTGAGCGGATCCTTTTCCATTCAGAATGCATTAGAATGCATTAGAATGCAAACTGATCCATTTTGCAAAGCTTGTGAGAGCCCTGAACGGATATCACAAACCGAAAGCCAAAACGTGAGTGTGAAGGTAGACTAAGTAGAGCAAAGCAAGAAGCAACTACTTCTCAGCCAGTTGCTTACTCATGCAGTTACTCTACGTTCTTCAATTTACATGTTTCCAGTGGGTTATATCTAATAAAACTTAAGTAGTTACTAAACTACGAATGAAACCCAAAGTTTAAAAATGTAAATGACATGTATATACTGCTTTATTCACTGTAAAAATAATATGCTTTATCTGGTTTAAATCACTATCTCTGCTCTACATAATTGCTTCATGACAAACAACATTAAACTAACCTCAGAACTATTAACTAATGTTGACTTATAACCATAGTGTGGAAACTTACCAGATTTAATGAATTCACACACTGTTCCAATTTGATCCTGTGACCACAAGATGGAAAAGACCACACATGAATCTGAAGAAACGCTAAAGAATCGTGTAAATTTTCTACCTGAACATAACTGCCTTTGATCCGGTGATCTTGGTGCACTACTGACTAAAGTACCTGTCAGAGCATTGCAACAGTGTGTTACTGTGCAAGTGCACTGTTATGTCTTATATGGTCCATTAAAATTTCCTCTATGCCTAAAAGTACAGGTGTAGTATAAATTAGGTGCATAATAGTAATGCTTTAATCAGTCCAAATGGCAAAGGGCTTGTCCAATCTGCATAAATCCCAATCGTAATAATCGCCATGCCCTTTCGATGGCTCACCGCTATTCCACCTAACTTCTTCATACACATGCTTGCTTTGCTTGGCTTGCCAAGTGAACTTGTGTTTTGAATGGGGAGAAGGGAGAAAGCTATTGCTAGGCACCCTTTACAGCAACTCATCTTCCCTGAGAACGAAAGGATTAGGTATGTTGAATTCCAAGTGCCCCATCTTTCCTGTGACATCTGTTGTCTGGGAAAATTGGGTACATCCCTATACACATTAGATGGTTGCCCAGTCCTGTCAGAAAGGAGGAATTTGGTCTACTTCAATCTAATGTGCTTGCCAGGTGTAGAATGGTCCCTTGACAATGAACTGATCACAAAATGTCCCCCTTCTAGGACTTCCAGAGATGTGACGTCATCTTTTGGAAACCTGGCAGTTAATGTTCAATTTCCCTACAGGGAATACTAAGCATTAGACAGTAGCCATTCAGTGGGATTTCTGTGTAATAGAAGGCAGGTTCTCCACAGTAAAATACAGTTTTTTATTAGGCTACTTTCACACTTGTGTTGTTAATTCTGGTATTGAGATCCGGCAGAGGATCTCAATACCGGAATTAAATGGATCCATTTTGATTTTGCACATCAGGATGTATCTGTTCCATTAGGATGCAGTTGTGTGAAATCAAAACAGAAAAAAAATGAATACATTGAAAGTCAATGGGTGGCGGATCCATTTTTTTAGACTCCTATAAAACTGTCAACATTGACTTATATTGTTTTCAGTGCCAGATCCTTTTTTCCATTTTTTTATGACCAGGCACAAAACCATGGCTTGCAAAATGGAAGACATGCTTAACGGATCTCTTTCAATTCAGAATGCATTAGAACTAAACCTAAACATTTTTCCGGTATTGAGAACCTATGCCGGATCTCAATACCAGAAAACAACAACTCAAGTGTGAAAGTAACCTTAGCGTTCTCTACTCCTTCAAATAGTTGATGATCCTGAACAGATGAACTCATATGTTTATTAAGGATTATAAAACTGGACTTTCAAAAATGGATGACCCCTTTAGGAAAGAAAACACACTTCAATTAAACTACAGTCTGAGTTTCACATTTATACATAATGTTCTTACTGTCTTGCTCAGTAATTGTACGATGTGCATCCATGTGCCTAAATGCAAAGCATCATCAGCGACACCCTGGTGCAGTGCCTGGCATTGGAGCTACAGTAGCTCTGATCCTGGCTGTTTAATGCCTCAGATGCTATGATCAATAACGACTGCAATATTTAAGGAGCTAGCTAGAGGAGAGTTCTCTCTGTCACCCCATTGGTGTTCCTGCAATACTAGTCTGTTCAACCAGATTCCATGTTGGTATGGGTGGCAACATCAGCCATGCAGCAGCTGATGCAGGTTCAGTAGGTAGCACTAGTCTGGCCAACAAGCAGGGTGTAGGGGTTCTCTGCAAGGATACAGTCACAATTTCATCAAGTTTTAGGCTCTGTCATGTAAAGCCATTATACAGCTACATACCCCTAAAACGGATGAATTAGTAAAGTTGCAAGTATTGTATATGCACCTGAAAAAACAGAACTTCTGTATGGTAAGTTGGACTGTGTAACGTTTAACACCTTCTCAAGGGCCCCACGTTAATTTATGTCAGCAATTGGGCAAAACGGGCGCCATTGCCGCCAGGTGGTGCTGTATTAGACAGCAAATGTATACGATCGACAATAACATATTCTAATGTATGACTAATGTATGCAATCGGATACACTGTGCGATAGCCTCCTAACTTCGGAGTGGTACAGAGCTGCTGCACATTAGTTCCTATTTAGAGCCTGCTTGTGGCAGGGCTCCACAGGAACAAAGTGTAATCTTCCTAGAATCCAATGCTAATGCATTGATATCTATGAGAAAAACAATCTAACGATTGCTTGCTACAGTATAGTTTCCTAGGGGAACTGTTAAAAGGGAAAAAAATGTATTTAAAAATATAAAAAATATATAAAAATTTAAATCATCCCCCTTTCCCCAAAATTAGAATAAAAATATATAAATAATTTAAAAAAAAGAACACCATGGGCATCACCACATGTGAAAATGCCCATATTATTAAAATATTAAAATATTTATCTCATATGGCTGGCAAAAAAAGTTAAAATGGACGCAGTTTTTATTCGCTTCATAAAAAGTGATCACATCGTCCAGCAAAAAATGAGCCCTCACACAGCTCTGTACACATATAAATACAAAAAATAGGTTGGGGGTCAGAATATGGCACTACAAAGGAAAAATTTATTTTTTCCAAAGCTTTAAAAAAAAAATTCAGTATTAAAATGCGAGAAAAACTATACATATATGGTGTTGTTGAAATTGCACTGACCCTAGAAAATAAAAGTGAACAGGTAAGTTTAACCGCATAGGAAACAAAAATGTTGGAAGAAAAAAACATAAAACTGTGGCGGAATCGTGTTTTTTTTTTATAATTCCACCCCATTTGGAATTTTTTCCCCACTTCCCACCACATTGTATGCAAACGTAAATTAGAAAGCGCATCCTGTCCTGCAAAAAACAAGCTTTCATAGGACTATGTAGTTGAAAAAATAAAAAAGTTATGGCTTTGGGAGGGCTGGGAGTAAAAAAATTAAATAACGGGAAATCACTCAGTCTTGAAAGGGATTCAGAAAGTAAGAAGCGTATAATAATAATGATAAATTATGTTGAGTCTAATATGTAATTTTCATCTGCATACTCGATTAGATATACACTAGAGTTGAGCGAACACCTGGATGTTCGGGTTCGAGAAGTTCGGCTGAACATCCTGAAAAAGTTCGGGTTCGGGATCCGAACTCGACCCGAACTTTATCCCGAACCCCATTGAAGTCAAAGGGGACCCGAACTTTTGGGCACTAAAAAGGCTGTAAAATAGTCCAGGAAAAAATAAATAAAAATTAACCAATATCAATTGGAGAGAGGTCCCATAGCAGAGAATCCGGTTTTAAGTCACCCACCAATGGAGAAGGTCACTTTCTGTTATTTCAGCCCCAGCACCCAGACAGAGGAGAGAGGTCCCACAGCAAGGAATAAGGCGTCATATTACCCACCACTGGAGAAGGTCACTTTCAGTTATTTAGGCCCCAGCACCCAGACAGAGGAGAGAGGTCCCACAGCAAGGAATAAGGCATCATATCACCCACCACTGGAGAAGGCCCCTTTGAGTTATTTAGGCCCCATCACCCAGACAGAGAGAGAGGACCCACAGCAAGGAATAAAGCGTCATATCACCCACCACTGGAGAAGGTCACTTTCAGTTATTTAGGCCCCAGCACCCAGACAGAGGAAAGAGGTCGCATGGCAGAGGTTCAGGCTTCATGGGAGGCAGTTATAAATGTCTATTCTGCACAAGGGAGGGACAGGTCCTGTGGGATCAATGCCTGGTTCATTTTTATGAACGTCAGCTTGTCCACGTTGTCGTTTGTCAGTAATGACGCCCCCTGCCGTGCTGAATACACGTTCAGACAAAACATTGGCCGCCAGGCAGGCCAGCACCTTCAAGGCATAAAATGTTAACTCTGGCCACGTGGACAATTTGGAGACTCAGAAGTTGAATGGGGCCGAACCATCAGTCAGTACGTGGAGGGGTGTGCAGACGTACTGTTCAACCATGTTAGTGAAATGCTGCCTCCTACTAACACGTTCCGTATCAGTTGGTGGTGCAGTTAGCTGTGGCGTGGAGACAAAAGTTTTCCATATTTATGCCATGCTACCCCTGCCCTCAGAGGAGCTGGCCGTGACACAGCTGCGTTGGTGACCTCTCGCTCCTCCTCTGCCTTCGCCTTGGGCTTCCATCTGTTCGCCTGTGACATTTGGGAATGCTCTCAGGAGCGCCTCTACCAGCGTGCGTTTATACTCGCGCATCTTCCTATCACGCTCCTGTGCAGGAAGTAAGGTGGGCACATTGTCTTTGTACCGGGGATCCAGCAGGGTGGCAACCCAGTAGTCCGCACACGTTAAAATGTGGGCAACTCTGCTGTATTTGCGCAGGCACTGCAGCATGTAGTCGCTCATGTGTGCCAGGCTCCCCAGAGGTAAGGACAAGCTGGCCTCTGTAGGAGGTGTATCGTCATCATCCTCCATATCCCCCCAGCCACACACCAGTGATGGGCCTGAGCTGTGTTGGGTGCCACCCCGCTGTTAACCTGCTTCATCCTCATCCTCCTCCACCTCCTCCTCGTCCTCCAGTAGTGGGCTCTGGCTGGCCACATTTGTACCTGGCCTCTGCTGTTGCAAAAAACCTCCTTCTGATCCACTTCTAAGAGACTGGCCTGAAAGTGCTAAAAATTACCCCTCCTCCTCCTCCTGGGCCACCTCCTCTTCCATCATCGCCCTAAGCATTTTCTCAAGGAGACATAGAAGTGGTATTGTAACGCTGATAACGGTGTCATCGCCACTGGCCATGTTGGTGGAGTACTCGAAACTGCGCAACAGGGCACACAGGTCTCGCATGGAGGCCCAATCATTGGTGGTGAAGTGGTGCTGTTCCGCAGTGCAACTGACACGTGCATGCTGCTGAAACTCCACTATGGCCTGCTGCTGCTCGCACAGTATCTCCAGCATGTGCAAGGTGGAGTTCCACCTGATGGGCACGTCGTATATGAGGCAGTGAGCGGGAAGGCCGAAGTTACGCTGTAGCGCAGACAGGCGAGCAGCGGCAGGATGTGACCGCCGGAAGCGTGCACAGACGGCCCGCACTTTATGCAGCAGCTCTGACATGTCGGGGTAGTTGTGAATGAACCAAATGGGGAGAAAAAAGACTGGATCGCACATCCACAATGCTTAACCCTTGATATACGCTCTTCAGCTAAATACTATGATACTAAGCCCCCATATCGCATGCAGATAGTGGAGACATTAGTTTACATTTTGATCAAAAGGTAGTAAGCCCACTCACCAACGTCACGGTTGTCTCCTAGAGCGGGTATCTACTCTGTCCATAATCTGACGGAGGCGCCATGCTGCATGGCGACACGTGGCACCATCCCAGCAGGCCGCAGCTACGCAGGCCAGCCAGAAAAGCACCACGACAACAGAGGCCACCATGCAGCATAGCACCGTCTGAACAGGAGCCTAATGCAACCTGCTCAGTACTAACAGAAACCAGGACTAACACTAGTAGGTCACTCACACTCTTATGCAGTCTCCTGCTAATTAATTAAAACCGCCTGTGGCATGTGGGAGGAGTGCTGATGCCAGGAATAAACAAGAAGGAAGATTAACATGTATCAAATGGGGAGAAAAAGACTGGATCGCACATCCACAATGCTTAACCCTTGATATACGCTCTTCAGCTAAATACTATGATACTAAGCCCCCATATCGCATGCAGATAGTGGAGACATTAGTTTACATTTTGATCAAAGGTAGTAAGCCCACTCACCAACGTCACGGTTGTCTCCTAGAGCGGGTATCTACTCTGTCCATAATCTGACGGAGGCGCCATGCTGCATGGCGACACGTGGCACCATCCCAGCAGGCCGCAGCTACGCAGGCCAGCCAGAAAAGCACCACGACAACAGAGGCCACCATGCAGCATAGCACCGTCTGAACAGGAGCCTAATGCAACCTGCTCAGTACTAACAGAAACCAGGACTAACACTAGTAGGTCACTCACACTCTTATGCAGTCTCCTGCTAATTAATTAAAACCGCCTGTGGCATGTGGGAGGAGTGCTGATGCCAGGAATAAACAAGAAGGAAGATTAACATGTATCAAATGGGGAGAAAAAAGACTGGATCGCACATCCACAATGCTTAACCCTTGATATACGCTCTTCAGCTAAATACTATGATACTAAGCCCCCATATCGCATGCAGATAGTGGAGACATTAGTTTACATTTTGATCAAAAGGTAGTAAGCCCACTCACCAACGTCACGGTTTTCTCCTAGAGCGGGTATCTACTCTGTCCATAATCTGACGGAGGCGCCATGCTGCATGGCAACACGTGGCACCATCCCAGCAGGCCGCAGCTACGCAGGCCAGCCAGAAAAGCACCACGACAACAGAGGCCACCATGCAGCATAGCACCGTCTGAACAGGAGCCTAATGCAACCTGCTCAGTACTAACAGAAACCAGGACTAACACTAGTAGGTCACTCACACTCTTATGCAGTCTCCTGCTAATTAATTAAAAAAATTAACTATAGTATCATAGTATTTAGCTGAAGAGCGTATATCAAGGGTTAAGCATTGTGGATGTGCGATCCAGTCTGTTTTTTCTTGCCATTTGATAGTTGTGAATGAACTTCTGCGCCACCAAATTCAGCACATGCGCCAGGCAAGGGTTGTGCGTCAAACCCACTAGTCCCAGAACTGCGACAAGATTTCTGCCATTATTGCACACTACCAGGCCGGGCTTGGGGCCCACCGGCAGAAACCACTTGTCGGTCTGTTGTTCAATACCCCACCACAACTCCTGCGCGGTGTGGGGCCTGTCCCCCAAACATATGAGTTTCAGAATGGCCTGCTGACGTTTACACCAGGCTGTGCTGAAGTTGGTGGTTAGGGTGTGTGGCTGACTGGATGAGCTGGTGGAAGCAGAGGAGGAGGAAGCCGAGTAGGAGGAGGAGGCTACAGGAGGCAAAGAATGATGCCCTGCGATCCTTGGCGGCAGAAGGACGTGCGCCAAAGAACTCTCCGCCTGGGGCCCAGCCGACACTACATTTACCCAGTGTGCAGTTAGGGAGATATAGCGTCCCTGGCCGTGCTTACTGGTCCACGTATCTGTGATTAGTTGATTTTATCAGATTCTTGGTTGTGCAGGGAAGGCACGGCTAATGAGGACATGGGAATACCAGCTCATTGGAGTCCGCACGTCTCTGATGATGACGAAACACAGGTGCCAACTGCTGCGTCTTTTTGCAGTGTGCAGACCGAACAGGGAGGAAGACTGTGTGGAAGACGATGCAGGGGACAATGAGGTCCTAGACCCCACATGGAATGAAGATCGTGCCACTGACTTTCATAGTTCAGAAGAAGAGGCAGTTGTGAGACCGAGCCAACAGCGTAGCAAAAGAGGGAGCAGGGGGCCAAAGCAGAACACAGCTGAAACCACTGATTTATTGTATTGCTATAACAAAATATGCCCTGTTACGGACAGATTTAAACTAGGCCTGCAACAGCTGGGACACCAGATTCAGGGTATTGCTATTTTGGCAATTGGATTTCACCACAGAATAAAATATATGTTTTGCCGGACACTATTATACTTTGCCAGCCACTACTGGGACACCAGATTTATGGTATTGCTATTTTGGCAATTGAATTTCACCCCAGAAAAAAATATACCCTGTTACGGACAGATTTAAACTAGGCCTGCAACTGCTGGAACACTAGATTCAGGGTATTGCTATTTTGGCAATTGAATTTCACCCCAGAACAAAATATATATTTTGCCGGAAACTATTATACTTTGTCAGCCACTGCTGGGACACCAGATTTATGGTATTGCTATTTTGGCAATTGAATTTCACCCCAGAACAAAATATATGTTTTGCCATACACTATGATACTTTGCCAGCCACTGCCGGGACACCAGATTTATGGTACTGCTATTTTGAAAATTGAATTTCACCCCAGAACAAAATATATTCTTTGCAGGACACTATGAAAATTAGCCAGCCACAGCTGAAACCACTGATTTATGGTATTGCTATTTTGGCAATTGAATTTCACCCCAGAACAAAATATATGTTTTGCCGAATACTATTATACTAGCCATCTGCTGGGACACCAGATTTAGGGGATTGCTATTTTGGCAATTGAATTTCCCCACAGAAAATAATCTATCCTTTGCCAGACAGCAGACAGCATTACACTTGGCTAGCCAAAGCTGGAATACCAGATTTAGGGGATTGGTACTTTGGCAATTGAATTTAACCCCTTAATAAAATATAGAAATTGCTATCCTAAGTTTCTAGGGGTGACAATAAACACAGCCAAGCCCCTGATGTAGGATATAGCAAAAAAAAAAAACTAGTATTGATGGATTGATGGACTTGGTGTCAGCTCGTTCTGGTGCACCACAATTCACAAAATGGCCACCGATCACCCCAGAAAAAAGTTACAGAAAATCTCTCTGTGCAGCCTAAAAAACAATGAGCAATAACTAGCAGAAGTTGAATCATTTACAGCTGTAGATCGATCACTTCATTAGGTCTTTTTGCTGACTTTTCCCTGACTAATCTCGCCCTGACAGAAGCTGCGTCCTCTCTCTTCACTAATTAGAGCAGTGTGACATGCGGCGCTACATTACTCCAGCTTAAATAGAGGCTGGGTCACATGCTGCACTTGGCCAATCACAGCCATGCAATTAGTAGGTATGGCTGTGATGGCTTCTTAGGGCAAGAAGTAAAACGCTAGCTGATTGGCTGTCCGTGTCCCGAACACCCCAAAATTCGGTACGAACTCGAACTATGCTCGAACTGTTCGCTCAACACTAATATACATGACCAACCCAGCCAGAATAAGACTACACTACAGGGGTCAATGTGAAGTTAAAAATGCAGCGTGCTCTCCCTGAATTTATCTGAGGCCAGTTAGCACAAGGATTGATATCATATACAGTAGGTTTAGTATACATGTGGATCCTGCTTTTCCCAAATTCATTTGAGGCCTGTTGGCACAAAGAGAGCTATCATATAGAGTAGGTTCCCATCCAAAAGAGGTCACCTTGCTGTGACGGATGGGCACAAATGATTTTGACCCTAAATAGTTGTATCTCATATCCATTTTATACAGTGACTATAGTTTACACATTAGTTTATATATTCTATGTTTGCAGTATTGTTGCATAGTTTGCTTATTTCTTTATAATACAGAGGCAACAGGTGTTATAGTAATTAGTTTAACAATCTGCAAAGGGCAAAGCTTCTTACACTGTAGGGTTAATGTGTTAACCCACTAATGGTGGTGCTTACTAGATCTGTATAACATGCTTGTATATTTGTCCTCCTGGAAATATTTTCATGAATCTAGTGAACCTTCATGATATACTGTATCTACATGCTGTAGACTGCAAGATAAGAGATACCGTTGTACACATTTCTTAAAATGGTTTCCAAAAAATGTGAAAATAAGGGCACAGGCACTCAAAACTTCCTTGAGGTAAACTATTCTTGTAAATTATTCAGGTACCCAAGCCCCCTGCTACATAAGAAGAAACCATGCAGTATGTGAGGGAATATTACAGATTTCACATTGAAGTATAAGTATTCCTGTACCTTTGACATCTGTTGAATTGATGGTGAGGGTTGACCTGACTAATTTGCCTTGTTACATCAGCATGATGTCTGTGCAGACAGCATATGTGTTATGAATTATATCAGATGGAACATAATATCAACAAAAGATATATTGTAAGCAGCACCATATAGTCCTAGTACATACACATTGATCAACATAAGCCAGAAAGCAGCTAATCCCTTTAAGAAAATGAATCATGTGCCTATTTATTAGTTTTACTGATTCAATATGAAGCATTAGTTCAGTGGTCTCTAAAACGAAAATGGTTGTGCAGATAAACATGAATGTCAGTTACACATAAGACCTGAATCATTCTGGATTTTATGTCTTTCTAGTGCTAAATATTTTGTAAATGTTGTGGTTTGGTATAGTAACGAGAACAAAAAGTAGCTGTGAGTTATGGAATTATTGACCAGTGCGACGGTGTAAATGTCGTCTGTTTATTATGATGTGCACGTGTATAGCATATACAGAGTCTCACACTATATAACTTATATTCCTTTTAAGCCAAGGTTTGTATTTTGATTACCACGACGACATTCCCACATGAAGGTGAGCATGCATAACTGCCTTAGGAAAGGTATCTTTTTACTTGCCTGAAAAATTTACCATATTTTGTTTTCTCAGTAGGTTTAACATATGGTGTCCATCTGAAAGGTGTTTAAGGAGGTTTCACTTTAACCTAATTAAGCTTTAAATCTTTGCTAAACTATCTATGTTATTCCTCAAGAATAGGATAACTGTAAAAATGATACATTTTTGTTGCAATGTTTTATTATTAAGTGAAAAATTCTGATTTACTGTATTTGTATACCCAATAGTATTGCATGGGTAAGTCAGAGTTAACACCTGGACTCAACCTCCTTTGATTGCCAAGAGATGTTCATGGGTCCACCCTCTTCTTACAGAGAGGGTTATTCTATGCTATCTGAGGGAAAGAGAGGACCAATGTCTGCTTACTCCTTAGAACTAGGTCTGAGCTCAGAGAATCATTTCAGCTGAGGTTTTTACAGCTAAAGAACAACAGCTGCCTAAAAGTGCTCCAGAGAGAGAAGAGGTTAGATGGTCCAGAATCTAGAAGCCTATGCATTGGAGTTGGTGAGCAACATATCATACTAGTCTATGGCAGAAAGAAAGACTTTACTGGGGTGAGAGGGAATATTGCTAACATACCCTTCCACACTTTGAGACAGTTTGGCCAGCCATATCTTAATTCTATACCCCTTAACCCAGGAATTACAGAAACATCTACTTAGAACATCATTGCCAGCATTAGGTTCTGCAGAGAGAGACTGAGAGCAGAAGTACTGCACCCCATAATTGCTGCTATCCATACATTGCTATTGGAGAAGATTAGCACTATGAACTGCTTGGAACTGTTTCTTGATACTGTTGGATCGACTACTACTCTTATCCTGCACTTTAGCAAAGGCAGACTTATTTATCTACTGCCGCTGACCTGGTTACTGACTCCTTAATCATCTGAGTGAGCTGCAGACATGTATGCAGCAAGAAGGAAGTATAGAGCAGAGCCATAGTCAATTTTCTTGCCCTGTATATCAGCAAGCAAAGAATTATGAAAGAATTATGAAAGCAGCAGAGTGTTCATAAGGAGGATTGCAGAGCATTTGCCAGAGAAGGTAACTGCATATATTGAGGTTACAGACATCTCTGCATGTGATGGGAGCAAGCTTCAGGTCTCCAAACATGCTAAGTAAAGAACAACTAATTAATGATGAGGGATTAACTCAAAAACTATATAACCTCAGTGATTACACACTATCTAATGAGGAAAACTCCATTCTTAAAAAGGGCCTAAAATTTGCCCCCACAAAATTTATAAATAAGTTTGAAGCTCTTACAGGCATTAGGAGATTTATGAGAAGAGTAGCCCTCAAAAAATATTTCATAAAGAAAGGCCAGAAGGCCAATAGAAATAAAACCAACACTGCTGACATGGAGAATTATAAAGCAAATAGGGAAGGGATCAAATATACAGAGTTAAAACCCAAGTCAAAATACAACCCCCTATATGAATATTCTACAGCCTTCAATACTTTTATGGACCTAGCTACCAAGGATATTCGTAGGATCCGATCCCCCAAGAAAAATCAAATAACGTTCAATAGTAACATCACTAAGACTGAGAAAAATGCTATTTTAAAAATGCAGCAGAATCAACAAATTATTATCTGCCCGGCAGATAAGGTGGGGGGGGGGGAATTGTGATCCTAAATAGGGAAGATTACAATACCGAAGCCCGTAACATACTAAGTGATAATTGAACGTATAAGAAGCTTATGATGGATCCAACTCAGTCATATAAAGTTGAATTGAAGAAACTGATAAAGAAGGGTAGAGATAAAGGTATCCTGAATAAAAAAGAGGCAGCATTTATTATAATTGAAAACCCTAAAAATGCGGCATTTTATCACAATCCAAAGAACCACAAAAATAGTGAAATACCACCGGGTAGACCTATTATATCCGGGGTAGAGTGCTTAACTAGCTCTCTGTCCAGATATGTAGATCAACAGATACAAATGTACGTGAAGGATCTGCCCACATATTTGAAAGACACTAAACATACATTACAGATTCTCAATAAGGTGAAATGGAAAAAAGAATACATCATTGGTACACTGGACGTTAAATCGGTATATACGGTTATTGAGAACAACAAGGGATGTGAGGCAGTCAAATATTTCCTAAATAAAAAAGGGGATATGCCAGAAGACCAAGTTAATTTTATAGTGGAATGTATTGTTTATTTTAACCAAAAACTACTTTATGTACAATTTTACCTCCAGACATGGGGGACCGCTATGGGGACGAGGTTCAAACCGGGGTTCGCTAATCTGTATGTGGGGTGGTAGGAACATCTTTGTATACACCCCAATGGTGAGCTCCGAACGGGCCTTGTCCTCTGGTGACGTTTTATTGATGATGTTATTTTTATTTGGGAAAAGGGGGAAGAAGCTTTGAATCAATTTTTTTATGAAATAAATAAAAATTCTTTTTATCTCGAATTCACCTTAAGTTTTAGTAGGAGTGAGATTATTTTTTTAGACCTAAATATTTATATTGAAGACAACCAAATAAAAACTAGAACCTATAACAAACCGACAGACGCCAACAGTTATATTGCCATGACAAGTTGCCATCTTCCCACCTAGCTAGAGAACATCCCGAGGAGCCAACTATTACGACTAAAAAGGAACTGTACAGATACCGGGGAATATGAAAAAGAGGCAGCCTCCCTACAGGAAAAAATTGAACATAAAGGCTATAAAAAGGATCACCTGGAGAGACAGCGCAAAGAGGTGGATAAGGTAGACAGGCAAATGCTACTAGATGATAGGAAAATAGGCAGGAATAATGTTTTTGGGGATGAAGAAACCTTTCCACCAATAATTATACCATATAATGTTCAGATACCAGTGATTAAAAGGATAATCAAGAAACACTGGGACCATCTTAGGCATGACAAGGTTATTGGGGATATCATCCCCAATCAACCGAGGTTCATTTTTAGCAAAGCAAAAAACCTTGGAAACATAATAGCATCAATTAATAGTTGTATAAGTCAGAATGAAAAATGGGAATAAAATCACGCAGATAACGAACACAGAAGGGACGCAATGCTATACAATTAAACAGAACATAACATGTAATAGTCATGCCGTAATATACATGATAACCTGTCCTTGCAAAAAGATGTTTGTGGGGAGGACAAAAAGACAGTTGAAGAAAAGGATAGGGGAACATGTGTATAACATTAAAAGGAAATATGAGCGACATCCCCTATCGCGGCACTATAGGGATAAACATGAGGGGAAACTGAAAGGGTCTAGTTTCTGAGGGATAGATATAATCAGACCTGACAAAAGAGGGGGGGACTTCATTAAATGTATGTCCAGAGCAGAAACAAAATGGATTTTTAACCTAAACACGCTGTTTCCATATGGGCTAAATGCCGAAATTGAATTATATGCCTTTGAACAATGATGACCCGTAGGCAAGAGAGGACTATACAGTGTTGTATATACAAATCAGCACCATGTGGTGAAATAACTGTGCAGAGTAGTGGTGATGAAAGGGTTAACTGTGTTTGCGCATAAAAGGGCAAGAAGACAGGTAGTAGAGTGAACTCCCTGAGGAAGGACAGCGTTAATTGTCCGAAACGCGTCGGAGGTCTACTGGCAACTGCAGCACACCGTAGCTGCAGGAGTGACGTCACGAGCCGGCTCCAGAGCGAGCGCACGCGATCCCTTACCACTAGCAGCTCAGCGCCACCGGCCGGGCGCGAGCAGCAAGAAAAAAGTTTTTCCCACAGCACAGCCACTAGCTGGCTGCGGCAGAAATCTAAGCCTGAGGACCGCTTTGATCGGGCACACAGTGTATAATCAGGTAATACAGCTGTATAGAAGAGATCTGAGTATTTGTACTGTCTTTATTTGCAGTGGTGGTCTGTTTTCCTTGTTTTGGTACTGGTGGTTACAACGTGTGCAAATTCTGGTGATTATAGGGTTGGCGCGGTACATTACGCTTTTACTTATTTTCTTCTCTGAGTCTTTTTCAAGCCCATTATGCTTGAAAAAGACTCAGAGAAGTCGAAACGTTGCACACTGGGAAAATAAAGAAGATTTAAAAGATCAACTACAAGAGTGCTGTGGAAAACTTTCTTTTGATTACATCAATCAGGGATCAGAGACCGGGATCCAACACCACTTGCACCGCCGCACTATTACAAGGTATTGACCAGAGGTTGTGCTGTCCCCTTGTTTGCATGTTGGATCGGTTAGAATCCTGGAACCTCCAACATGGAGTCTCAACCAGAACAAACCAGAACTGCCCCACCTCCTTCTGGTAGTCAGTAGGACCTGCCCACTTCTGCCCAAAGGGGGGAGAATGGAATGGTAAGTTCCATTCTCTCTAAGGATAGCTCTGCCATTTTTGCTGCCACCTGCTGGTGAACCAGGCACATTACATACAATAAACAGTTACATAACAAGATTATGAATGAACATTGTGGAGGACCTGGAAAGACATACATAAAATGACATAATATTAGCCTATTAGAGATAGTTGCAGGGTGCAGTAGTGGTAACATCCCTCTAGGGTGTTACACTTTGCAAGGAAGGTCCAGGTTACCAGTTAGGGGGGGGGGGTGTTCCTGTACTGTCTGAAACTGGCAGCACTGATTGAATAGTGTCAGATTATGCAGGTACTACATCCCAGGAGGAGCAGAGCAAAGGATGGGAGTGGTAGTGGCTCTGGCTGCAACAGTTATTAACATAGATCACAGTAGCAGTCCTCAGACCAACGCCCCCTAGGGCCGAGTAGTGTCAAGAGGACGTACCTTTTCTTCTCTCAGGGCACACCCTGAGTTGGGGTGCCCTAGGTGTGATGCGTTTGATATAGGACAAGACTGGGGATGTAGTTTTTGTGACTGATGAATGTTGCTGGAGTCAGTAACCAGGCCAGTTGTAGAAAACAGTCTCTCTTTACTAAGGTGCAGAATGAGGGTTGCAGTACATCCAACTGTATCAAAACACAATTTCAAACAACCTAAAGTGCAAATGTTCCCTGATAGCAATTTTTAGATATAGGAAAATATGGGAGTTGTGCTACTCCTTCTCACTATCTTTCTAAACTCTATCTCTCTGCAGAATATAAGGCTAGCGATAAGGTTCTTTCAAAGTTTTCTGTAATTCCCAGGATGATGGGTACAGGAATAAGGTACGGCTGGAAAGGACCATGTCAAAGTGTAGAAGGGTGTTGTGATGCCTATAGGTATGGTCAGACAAGGACAGTGAGCCCTAACCTAGAACACTGCCTGCTTTCCCTACCTACTTGCAGTCTAAGGCCCCTTTCACATATGCATTTTTCCTTTCCGTCCTAGAGTTCCGTCTTCGGGGCTCTAGGACGGAAAGATACTGATCAGGATTTCCCTAATGCATTCTGAATGGAGAGCATTCCGTTCAGGATGCATTAGGATGTCTTCCGTTCAGTACGTGAACGTTTTTTGGACGTTGACAAAACCGCAGCATGCTGCGGATTTGTCTCCGTCCAAAAATCCAGAAGACATGCCGTAACGCCGGATCCGGAATTAATGCCCATTGAAAGGCATTAATCCGGATCCGGCATTAAGCTAAACGTCATTTCAGAGCATTGGATCCAACGTTTGCCATTTTTCCGGCTGCCATGGTAAGGTGTAGTGGGGAGCGGGGGAGTGGTATACTTACCATCCGTGCAGCTCCCGGGGTGCTCCAGAGTGACGTCAGGGCCGCACGGACTGTAAGTATACTGCTCCCCCGCTCCCCACTACTACTATTGCAACCAGGACTTTAATAGTGTCCTGGCTGCCATAGTAACCTCAAAGCATTTCGAAGACTGATCAGGATCCTGATCAGTCTTCTAATGCTTTCAGGCGACTTGCGTTCTGACGGATCCGGCGGGACGGAAGTGCCTGCCGGATCCTCAGAACGCAAGTGTGAAAGAGGCCTAAGCCCTACTTGGCAGAACCACAACTCAACAACAGTCCCTACTCTAAATTAGTGCAGAGACTGACAAACACCAACAAGCAAAAAAACACGAAAGCAGAGTCGTACAGAAATGGGTCAGAACCAGATTAGCTGTGCAGCTCAGAAGCACAGCGGAACCAGTACGCAAAGGCAGGAACAGGGAAGGAACATAGCTAGTGAGCCAAACAAGACTATCACTGGTAATGGTGTATGGCCATGAAGGGATTTAAATAGAGCACCGAGTCCCTGGATCAGAACCTGAGTGGATGCTCCATTAGTCAGTAACACTAGTACACAGTAATAGAGCAGCTAAGCTAATCGGCCCACTGCTAATCTCCCCCATCACATGCCCGCTGCTGAGAGAAACAAAGCATTGCATCCTGTTACTAAGGATGTGGTTGCGTCTCCAGGGGGCATAGCTCAGCAGTGCATCTCTCCTGGCGTGGCCATGGCGTGGCCATGCCAAGGCTTAGGATCGCACGACTGGAGCCCGGACAGGTACGTTTATTACAGGTGTATTATCAATGTCCCTCTCACTGCAGTAAAGTCTTTACCAGCCTTAAACAGCGAATACCTTACTGATTGGCTCCACTGCTCAGGCTTGTAGATTCTGGACTTTCTCATTCTTTCTGTTTTCTTTCTGGAGTACTGTAAAGTAGAGATGGCTATCTTGATTAAAATATCTCAGAGACAGAGATTTTTTGGGAATCAGGCATAATTTCTCTCTTACTCCGCTAACACTAGAATGAACTAGGGGCGGGCCTAGGTCCAACTTCCAGCCTGCTACAAGGGAAGAATCACGATTGTTAACCCTGACTTATCCACACAGAACTATATGGGTACAATCCAACACATCAAGTAAGATTAAATAACAAAAACAACTTTGCACAGGGCCACACCGCCACACTACATGATGTGGACCTTCATTGCAAACTGCTAGCAATTCATTCATCATGAGCAATAATAAAAGAATGGCAGAACATAGAGTAATAAATATAAGGTATAACCTGACATTTAAAAAAAAAAAAACTAAGGTGGATCTGGTGAGAAACAAGAAAGAAAAATGATGAGCCCTAGGAGACATAAGAGTGCCATACACGATTTTTCAGGGTAACTGGGGCAGTTTCGATCTGGGTAGAATCGATTCGGACCCATATCAGATCACAGTCGACCGATTTGGTCACATTAAACAAAAATTGAATTACAGTATTTGTTCATCTTTTGTCATAGGAATAGATGTTACTATATGGGGAATGCAAGTAGTTGCTAAAACAGACGCCAGGAGAGCTTACAGGTCCTCTTCAAAGGGAATCTGTCATCATCATCTTGATCTTGGACTAATATCTTCATTATCTTCAGTAATACGTGCATTAGTAGTACGGCAGATAAGGAGTCTAGATCACTAGCTTTTATTTTCCTACTGCCTCCTGTTCCCCTTTGGTGAGCACTCAGAGCTGGGCTGAAATACATTTTGTGGACTACATTGTTGGGACATGCATGTGTTCCCTCCATTTTGTTAGCACAGCAGTCTGGGCTGTGTATTTCAGTGCTGACAGCAGGGGAACAGGGTGCAGTAGGAAAATGTAAAAAAAAAAATACTATAACTGAGATATTACTTGTATCTGAGAAGTGAAATAGTTTTAGCTTAAATAAAATGCTGTAATGTAAAGAAAAGTTACTACAGTTATGTAGAAAATAACTTACCAGTAATTATACCAATTGGATATTCTATGTCTCTATGTTTGTGTTACACTGGATACTGTGGGATATTCAAAAAGGGTCATGTAAGTTCACCCCGGTGCAAAGACAAATTGTTAGTTCCGATTACTAGTATGGAAAGCCATAATAACTAACATCATAACTCATCGAGGAAGTGAAACCTCCAAAATGGGGCGTCAAAAGTAAAAAGGAACATATCATTTGATAGTATGATGGTCATTCTGAGATGTATCACTTTCCGTCATAATTTTACATGGATAATACTCTTATGGGACAAGGAAATTGTAGCAAAGCAATGTCTCATCCAACACTGGGTAGAAATTATTTTTCACATCACTGTATATAACTGCCACCTGGGACTCAATGCCATAAATAGTCAATAGCATTTGGCTGACACTGTAGCAGCTCGGCCCCAGACTTCAGGTCACACTGTGCGTGTTCTGAATTCTGGGGCCTCACACCCATCTAGTATATTATCTGTACTCAGATAGTTATCACTGTGTTATATGTGGTGTTACATAGGACTGCGGGTGACATCTTCTGCATTATTTATTTTAAAAAGGGGCATGGTCACAGGTTGGGGGGAGCAATACTTGGCATGCCCCGGGTGCTGGCAACCCACGCTACGCCAGTGGCTCGGAGAGTGCCACCGCACAGGCTCGTCTTCTAAACATTGACATTGCCCCAGAGAGCGGCGCAGCCACGCAGGGGAGAAGAAGAAGAAGGAGCCAGGGCCCTCACCTCAGTCTGTGCCTGGCTGCCGCCCACAGACAGACATTGGTGCCCGCCCAGTGAATATAAGCCCAAGGTACAAGATCACCCTGTACTATGTGCTGCAAGCTGCTTAACCCTGACTGTGACATCACTGTGTATACCCTGTACTGTTATGTCACTCACTGTGCATGTTAACCCTGTACTGTTAGTCACAGTACAGGGTTAATATGCACAGTGATGTCACATACAGTACAGCCAGGGTTAATGCAATGTGACATCACAGTACAGGGTTAATATGCACTGTGACATCTTAGTATAGCCAGGGTTAATGCAAAGTGGTAATATGCACTGTGAAAATAAGCCCTGTACTGTGTTTTCACTGTGCATATTAACCCTTTACTGTGATGTCACTGCATATTAACCTCTTTAGGACACAGGGTGTACATGTACGCCCTTGTGTCCTGGTACTTAAGGACCAGTGGCGTACATGCACATCCTGTGAAGTTCCGATCACTGCTGCGCACGTGGCAGTGATCGGAACAAGGAGCCTGCCAAAATCATTTAGCAGGCACCTTGGCACAATGCCGAGGGGGGTCCTGTGACCCTCCCATATCGGCGATCGCTGCAAACCTCAGGTCAATTCAGACCTGCAGTTTGCAACGATTTCTGATCCCCGTGGTCTGATCCTGTCTGTGAGACAGGATCAGACAGTTAATTGTGCGTTTATTTTTTTATTTTTAACCCCCCCCCTGCAGCCCTCTTACTGATTGGCCGGCGGGCAGTGCAGGGGGGGGGGGTTGCGGGCAGCGCTGATGTGCGGCGGGAGGCGGTGCGGCGGGAGGTTGGTTAATGGGGCTGTGACCGCGCTGTACTGGGTGAGGAAGGTAAATCTACAGTCCCTCGTCAAAATTTCTTTCTACTTCTTCACTTATCTTACTTAATTCATCTTTTTCATACCCCTTTTCGTCAAAACGCTCTCTAATGATCTTACTCTGTTCCTCATAATTACGGATTGTTACGGAAAAACTGGGGGTGCTAAAAAATGACCCGGTATTGGGTGATGTGATCCCAAGGAACCCTGAGATTATATACAAAAAAGCACCAAACTTAAGGAACACTCTGGTGCGCAGCTTTATTTCAAAGAAAAAGGAAAAGGAAGATAAAAATTCGTTAACATGGTGCGGTTTTTGCAGAGGTTGCAGGAACCGCACCATGGGAGACAAAAAAAGTAGGAAAATTAAGGAGGTGATGGCAAGGTATGGCAAGTTACATAGTATCAGGGTTGAGATGAGCTGTGAACATATGGGGGTAGTCTATATGCTTCGGTGCCCGTGTGGCATGTTTTATGTGGGGAGAAAACTATGGAAGTTAAAGACACGGGTGCAGAAGCATATTAACAATATCCGAAAAGGTCTGGAAACCCACAGTGTGTCCATGTATTTCAAAAAATCGCATAACCACTTTAGAACCCCTTCTGCAGGCTATCCGGTTGGATGGGGACATCCAGGGAGTTCAGCTAGGTGACCAGCAGCACAAGGTAGCGGCCTTTGCAGATGATATACTTCTGATGGTGAGCAACCCTGCAACAGCACTGCCCAGAATATACGATCATTTAGAGTTGTATGGATCGCTATCTAACTTTAAGGTCAACCATAGTAAGTCTCTGATTATATCTAGGGGCCTCAAAAATTCTCTGAGAAACCAATTGAAGTCTAATTCTGCTTTCAATTGGTCCTCTCCATACTTGACTTATTTGGGGGTAAAGATTAGCTCAGATCCGGGTCAATTATTTAACCTAAATTATATTCCGCTTATGAATAAACTGACTGAAGAGTTGGGCTCTCTGGATGTCCCCATGCTCTCGTGGTTTGGGAGAAAAAATATTCTTCTCTCCCTTATTATACCCAAACTCACCTATCTACAACAGACCCTGCCCATTCCCATTCCTGTCGCGTATTACTCTAAACTTAAGTCCCTGTTCAGCAAATTCGTCTGGCGTGGGAAGAGGGCGAGAATGTCCTACCGGTCCTTGTCTTATCCGAGGAGAGAGGCGGTATATCATTGCCTGACCCTGAAATGTATGGTAAAGCAATCTTAATGTCCAGAGTGGTTGATTGGATGATAGCCCCTGCCCACAAATCCTGGGTCTCCATGGAACAATCCCTAATGGGACTTCCATTTAGAACCGCTCTTCTGGGGCGTGAGACACTCTCACCTTTCCCCCCTATTATTTCTCCGATTATGAGAGCTACCCTACGGGCTTGGACTTCCATTCGAACCTCCGCACTAGGTTCTCCTTTCCCGTCTCCCACTCTCAGAGTAGAAGATGTGTTTCACTTAGCCCCACAGGCCTTGAGAGTCAGTCTCCCACATGATGTCTCCCATTCCAAATTGTCCTTGATGACCCTCTACCATGACGACCAACCAATCTCTATCTCATCTCTTTCTAGTAGGCTTAAAACAACCCAGACCAACTTCAATGGGCTTCATTTTCTTAAATCTTACCTGAGCCAACATGCTCAAATATACAAATTATCACGCCCAATGACGTGGTTTGAACATGTCATCACTCAACCTGAGGTCCCACATAAAATTATATCTCAATGGTACTCCAGACTACGGTCGCCCCCTACTGCTCTTACCCCTGCTTTCATTAGACTGTGGGAAAAAGATCTTGGCAGACCTCTATCGATGGAGGACACCCTTTTTGTATTTAATTCCCCCCACAGAGCATCGCGGTGTGTCAAGATCCAGGAAAATAACTACAAAATCATCACCCGATGGTACAAGACCCCTGACAAAACTTGTTTGTACTCCGCTTCTGCCTCTGACACATGCTGGAGATGCTCTGCACATAGAGGCACTTTCCTGCACATCTGGTGGACGTGCCCTGTCTTACACCCGTGGTGGGTCAAAATTTTTACTTTATGTAATCGTATTTGTGGGTCTAACGTCGCCCCCTCACCGGAAATTGCCCTTCTGAATTTACTCCCACGAGACCCGCCCCCAGTGAATCAAACCCTACTTAAACACTTACTCAATTCGGCCAAGTTGCTGGTCCCCTTATTATAGCTCTCCGCTGACGTCCCGCCCCAGGAACAATGGTTCCAGAAAATTGATCAAATTTATAGATTAGAAGAACTAGCGGCATGGGAATCAAGATCTCACCATAGATTCCTGCAAATTTGGTGTCCGTGGAGATCCTTTAGGGGTTATCAAGACGCTCCCTTGGCCAATTAGGGACCTGACCTGTGGTGGGCCTATGTTCACTAACTAACTTGTTCACTAACTAACTTTCTCACTTCACTTTCCTTACCCTATTTTTTTTCGCTCATCTCTGCTGCAGCGTGGGGTACTGCCCGGCTCGAAATATTGCTTGGCTTTTATCGCGGCTCCCCTCATACTTGCTCTGTCTCGGATCGGAACCATATCAGACTTTGGACTTAATCGTTCTCATTGTTCAAGCAATATATAGTATTGCCCGCTATTGTCATACTTGGTCCTGTAATCTACAATGTGTGATTTTTCTCTGCCTAGCTGGACTTACATTATGTTTATAACATTACTTATGCCATGTTATTTTTTCTGCTTGATTTACGTGGAGAGTGGCTCACCCTCTTTCCACTGTTTTACCAGTGTATTGCTTGATGCTTTCCAATAAAAAATTTACAAAAAAAAATAAAAATCGCATAACAAAGATCCGAGTGGTTTGTGGTTTACCGGTCTAGAAAAAGTGGTGAGGGATTGGAGTGGGGGGGATCCTGTTGCCCACATTAACCGCAGGGAGGTGGAGTGGATTTATAAGATAGGGTCAAAATGTGGAGTTTGACATAAAATCGTGTCTACTCGAGGAATAATAGGGTTGATCGCATATATATAGGAGGAAGTTTGTATAAAAATCGACTGATTGGAAAAAAGAAAAAAAAGAAAGGGATGCGTTTTTGATAGCAATGTAATGTGAATGGATGGCTATTGGTGTTTATTTATTTTAGGGGAGTTTTATGTGAAAAAAAAGTTTTTATGAGTAAAAAGGGTGGTGCAAGAGAAAAGGGTGTAATCACAGAAATACACCCAGGTGAAAAAAGAGGGAGTTTACCTGTGATATAAAAGCACATCCAGGTGGAAAAAATGTGAGTCGCTCCTGACGAAGCTGGTCTTGGCGGGCCGGCGATGCATATGGAGAAATAATATTTTAATGCTTGATGTGATGTTACCTTTGTGAGTATAAGAAAATAAAAAAGTGTTACATTTGATGAACGTACTTCACTATGTGTGGAAATTTTCTCTATATATACAGTGGGTGAAGTGTAGGAGTGAACCATCGGTAGACGGAGGAACGTTATAGATGCACTGGGAACACTGTGGATTGTACTTCTAAGCTTGAGAAGCCGGAAGCTGAAGGCAGCGCGACCACTTGTTTGTTTGGTCCTCTGTAGCATCGCTGGTGGCTAGTGGTTCTATCAGAGTGTCAGCACAGTGCTGACACTCTGATAGAAATGGCTGGCATCTGTGCTTGTTCAGATGCCAGCCGTTTAACCCCTTCCATACCGTGGTCCATACGGACCGCGGTATGGAAGGGGTTAACAGGGAGGGAGCTCCCTCCCTCTCATCGGGGCTGCTGTGCCTTTGCAGCTCCCAGACAGGATGGGATCGCAGAGGAAGGGAGCTCCCCTCCCTCCCCATCACCCGCTGCTCAGTTCTGGCAGCGGGTGATGGTTACCATGGCAGCAGGATGCATTAACAGGCGTCCTGCTTGCCGTGGTAATGTAACTCTGATCAGACTTCTGCTAAAGGCAGAAGTCTGACCAGACTAGTAAAAAGTTAAAAATACAGTACAGTACACTATATAGTGTACTGTACTGTATTATATAGACACCAGATCCACTGGATCTTCAAGAACCAAGTGGGTCTGGGTCCAAAAAAATGTAAAAAAGTGAAAAAAGTTAAAATAAAAAACACAAAAAACACAAATCATTGAATAAACATTAAAAAAATAAAATACACTACACATAATAGGTATTGCCACGTCCGTAAAAACCTGCTCCGTAAAAATATCACATGACCTGACCCCTCAGGTGAACACCATAATAAAAAAAAAATTGTGTAATAATAGCAATTTTTTGTCACCTTACATCACAAAAAGTGTAATGCCAAGCGATCAAAAAGGTGTATGCCTCCCAAAATAGTATCAACCAAACCACCATCTCATCCCGCAAAAAATTAGACCCTAAATAGGACAATCACCCAAAAAAATTAAAAAATATGGCTCTCAGACTATGCAGACATTAAAACATGATTTTGTTTCTAAAATGCTGTTATTGTGTTAAAGTAAAATAATTTAAAAAAAAGTATACATAGTATACATCCGAAAAAACCTGCTCTATAAAAATATCACATGATCTAACCCCTCATGTAAATACCGTAAAAAAAAGATAAAAACAGTGTCCAAAAAATTTTTTTGTCACCTCACATCACAAAAAGTGTAATAGCAAACGATCAGAAATGTATATGAACCCAAAAATAGTCCAGCTCAATCCGTCATCTCATCCCGCAAAAAAATTATACCCTACATAGGAGAATAGCCCCAAAAAAATAAAAAAAATATGACTCTCAGACTATGGAGACATCAAAACATGATTTTTTTTTTGTTTCAAAAATTATATTATTGTGTAAAACTTAAGTAAATAAATAAAAAGTATACATATTAGGTATCGCCGTGTCCGTACCAACCTGCTCTATAAAAATAATGCATGCACTAACCCCTCAGGTGAACACAGCAAAAACAAAATATATAAACACGGTGTCAAAAGCCATTTTTGTCACCTTACATCACAAAAAGTGTAATAGCAAGTGACCAAAATGTCATATGCACCCCAATATAGTGCCAATCAAAACGCCATCACATCCCTCAAAAAATGAGCCGCTACATAAGACTGTTGCCCAAAAAAAAAATTGGTTTTCAGAATGGGGAGACACTAAAAAATATTTTTTTTCACAAATGCTTTATTATGAAGAGCTGAAACAAAAATTCACAAAAAATAGTCATATTTGGTATTGTTGCATCCATAACAACCTGCTCTATAGAAATAGCACATGATCTAACCTGTCAGACCAACTATGTAACTAACAAAAAATAAAAACGGTCCCAAAACAGCTATTTTTTTTCAAATGTATTTCTTTTTTTAATAAGGCTGATTTTTATTTAAAATAAACATTTATCACATGTACATTGTAGAGGAGTTCGCTTTTTTTTGTTTTGTAAAGCTGAAAGAACAACGAATATAACAACATTTGAACATCTTGGTGTACGCAGACACCTAAGGCAATGATGGAATATCAAACATTGCATGAACAAAAAAAACTGACATCTTTCAAATGATTAAAGCATTGTAGCATTGAAATCAATCATACAGTAACACAATAACACCCTTCCCCCCACCCAATCCCGACTTGAGCAGAGAGACATCAGTACTGCTAATTCTAAGGTTAGGCTTGCAATTGGGTGCCAGAGTGTTTCCGTCTGTCTAAGTTCTATAAGCTATGCAAGCATAGCCCAGCAGCCACGTGTTTTCAAATTTTCCATTTTAATAAATTTTTCCAGTAACAAAGCAAGGGTTAACAGCCAAACAAAACTCAACATTTATTGCCCTGATTCTGTAGTTTGCAGAAACACCCCATATGTGGTTGTAAACTGCTGTATGGACAAACGACAGGGCCAGACGGAAGGGAGCGCGATATGGTTTTTGGAAGGCGGATTTTGCTGGACTGTTTTTTTTACACCATGTTCCATCGAGGCCCCCCCCCCCCATGCACCCCTAGAGTAGAAACTCCATAAAAGTGACTCCATCTAAGAAACTACACCCTCAAGGTATTGAAAACTGATTTTACAAACTTTGTTAACCCTTTGGGTGTTCCACAAGAGTTATTGGCAAATGGAGGTGAAATTTCAGAATTTCTATTTTTTGTTCCCTTGCCTAAAAAAAAATGTAATATAGAGGAACCAAAAATCATATTTACCCTAAAATAGTACCAACAAAACTTCCACCTTATCCTGTAGTTTCTAAAATGTGGTCACTTTTTTGAGTTTCTATTCTAGGGTTGCATCGGGGGGCTTCAAATGGGACATGGTGTCTAAAAACCAGTCCAGTAAAATCTGCCTTCCAAAAACCATATGGCGTTCCTCTCCTTCTGAGCCCTGCCGTTTGGCCATACAGTAGTTTACGACCACATATGGGGTGTTTCTGCAAACTACAGAATCAGGGCAATGAATATTGAGTTTTGTTTGGCTGTTAATCTTTGCTTTGTTACTGGAAAAAATGGATTAAAATGGAAAATTTTGCAAAAAAATCGAAAATCTGAAATTTTATCTCCCTTTGCTATCAACTCTTGTGGAACACCTAAAGGGTTAACAAAGTTTGTAAAATCAATTTTGAATACCTTGACGGGCGTAGTTTCTTAGATGGAGTCAGTTTTTTGGAGTTTCTACTCTAGGGGTGCATTAGGGGGGGCTTCAAACAGGACATAGTGTCTAAAAACCAGTCCGGCAAAATCTGCCTTCCAAAAACCACATGGCACTCCTTTCCCTCTATGCCCTGCCGTGTGCCCGTACAGTAGTTTATGACCACACATGGGGTGTTTATATAAACTACAGAATCAGGGTAATAAATATTAAGTTTTGTTTGGCTGCTAACCCTTGCCTGGTGACTTAAAAAAAAGGATTAAAATGGAAAATTTTCCCAAAAATCGAAATTCTGAAATTTTGTCTCCATTTTCCATTAACTCTTGTGGAACACCTTAAGGGTTAGCAACGTTTGTAAAATCAGTTTTGAATACCTTGAAGGTGTAGTTTCTAGAATGGGGTCATTTTTGGGTGGTTTCTATTATGTAAGCCTCACAAACTGATTTCAAACCTGAACTGGTCCCTAAAAAGTGGGTTTTTGAAAATTTCTGAAAATTTTCAAGATTTGCTTCTAAACTTCTTAGCCTTGTAACGTTCCCAAAAAATAAAATGGCATTCCCAAAATGATCCATACATGAAGTGGACATATGGGGAATGTAAATTAATAACATTTTTTTGGCAGTATTTTTATGTATTATAGAAATAGAGAAATTAAAAATGGGAAAATTGCTAATTTTTCAAAATTTTTGGTAAATTTGGTATTTTTTTTATAAATAAAAATACATTTTTTTTACTCCATTTTACCAGTGTCATGAAGTAAAATATGTGACGAAAAAACAATCTCAGAATGGCCAGGATAAGTAAAAGCGTTTTAAAGTTATCACCACATAAATTGACACTGGTCAGATTTTCAAAAAATGGCCTAGTCCTTAAAGTTAAATAGGGCCGTGTCCTTAAGGGGTTAAAGGGGTACTCCGGGATAGGAAAATAAATCCCCTATCCAAAGGATAGGAGATAAGTGTCTGATTGGGGGGGTCTGGCCGATGGGATCCCCCGCGATCTCCTGTACGGTACTCTTGTGTTCGGGGGCTCATGTTCGAGTTTCGCCTAAGGCCTCACAAAGTCTAGAGCCACCTATGTTTTCCTGCTCATACTCCTCCTCCAGTGACAGCTCCTCATCCTCCACTTCCTTTCCATGGAACTTTCTGTGTGGGTCCCCAAAAGCTACATGGTAGGCAGCAAGATGCATAAGCTGTTTTTCTTCTGATCTCTTTTGTTATGTCAGTGAGTGTCTGCTCTAAGATAAATATCAGAGGGATGACGTTGTTAATGCTTCAGCTGTCCCTACTGACAAATCTGGTGGCTTCTTCGAAAGTCCGAAGTACGCAACAGGAGTCTCTGATGGTCTGCCACTGCTTGACCTTGGACCATGAAGAGATGCTCCCTGCTGAGGTGGTCTAGTTCCCTAATGGGAAATATAACCATCTATACTGTAGTACTCTGTTTACTTAATCTGGCACCTAGGTGTACCTACATATGGGTGCAGGTTTCAAAGTAAAATTTCCACATTGATTTTAACGCTGTTTTTTCTGCAGTTCCATACCAAAATCTGGATGTGTTACTTGAGGATTTGCTGCAGATTTTAATGTGTTTTTCACCTGATCTAATCTGTACTTAAAATACATAGAAACTGTTTATGTGCTGCAGATTGAAAAATCCACGCAGCAGGTCAATTACCTCATGGAAAATATAGGGAAAGTGTACACGAGATTTGTCAAATCTCGTTTACTTTACTGGTACTGAATTACACTGCAGTTTTTCTACACGAAAATACACACAGAAAAACAAAGCGTAATCTGTGCAGGTAACCTAAATATCAAAGCTCCTCTTTTTAGAAGAACGTTAGTAGGATACTTTCCGACACAAACTTGTGTGGACCAGTCACGTGGGAACATGGTCACGTGATGCTCCCCCTGAATCCGTCTCTTCTGCGCATATGCGAAGAAAAGTAACATTTCCGGCTCCGTCTATAGCAGAAGTAACATCTTGTTTAGAGCCCAGACTGGAAGCCCGAAAAAGGATGTGATGTTGGCATAAGGCCTCTTTCACACGACCGTATGGCTTTTTCAGTGTTTTGCGGCCCATTTTTATCGGAACCGTTTTTTGTTTCTGTTGTGTTTCCGTTTTGGTTCAGTTTTTCCGTATGGCATATACAGTATACAGTAATTACATGGAAAAAAATGGACTGGGCTTAAAATTTTCAATAGATGGTTCCGCAAAAAACGGAACGGATACTGAAGACATACGGATGCATTTCCGTATGCGTTTCATTTTTTTTGTGGACCCATTGACTTGAATAGAGCCACGTATCATGATTTGCAGGCAATAATAGGACATGTTCTATCTTTGCACAGAACAGAAAAACGAAAATGCACACGGAAACACAGTTTTTTTTGCGGAAACATTGAAATGAATGGTTCTGTATACGAAACGCAAAAAAATGGTCCGTACACTCGTCAAAAAAAAGTTTGTGTGAAAGAGGCCTAAGAAAGATTATTCAAAAGAAGAGCATTGCGTGATCGAGTCCCCAAGCAGCCAATGCACACATCTTCAGGCCTAGTAAGTACATTACAAACTTTCTTCAATGTGTGAATTATGCGTAATTATTAACCCTTATATGACTGGACCTAAAAAAGGCCTGAATGTCCAGGCAATTTTTCATGATGTTGCACACGTGGTGGTTTAGTGACCCTAACTTTTTTATTTATTTGACTACCAATATAATTTTTGCAATGTTTTTTACTTGGACTTTTCTTGCATGCTTTTTTAGAGATTTTTTTCCCATTTTTTTTAAGGTTTAATTTGGGGGAAAACCGCTAATTCTTATTAAAAAGTTTTTTTAAAAATTATAGCTTTTTATTTCTTAAATATTAAAACTGACGCAGAAATTTACTATTGCAATGGGTTCCCTATTTTGTGATGATCGTTTTGGTATATAACATGTATAGGTTTGAGTGAATAGGGCGCCTATGGTGACGGTTTCCGTTAGTGACGGCATTCACATGAGCCCCAGTTACAGGGGAAAAGAGCGCCCTGGGGGGACTTTATTCACAGGCAGAGCGGATCAGGGTCTCCTTAGATCCTGCAGCTCTGCTCCTTCCCCAAGACACCCGGGGGTCACTTGACCACCGGGACTAATATTAGAAGCCACTCGGCCACTTCCTGCTCTCCCTCCCTGTGCTCATGTATCGCTCGCCTGCTGACACTGGATTAGGCAAGAGTGGTAATAAACCGCTCCTGTCTTCTCCTCAGAGTCCCCACTGTGTCTGTCAGCCGGGACCCGACCTGCTCCTAGATTGCAGGAGCAGGAGCTTTAATCCTAGCGCTGATCAGGGCCGCTTGGCCATTTATATATGTGCTATCGGCATGGGGTATGTGCAGATAGAGAGTATATAGTCAGTGGGCAGTCGAGAGGGGGTTAAGGTGGGTTTGCAGGACCTGCTTTGTCCTGGAAAAGCCCTTTAACCACCTCAGCCCCCTAGCTTAAACGCCCTTAATGACTAGACCACTTTTTACAATTGTACACTACACTACTTTCACGGTTTATTGCTCAGTCATACAACTTACCACCCAACTTTACCTCCTTTTCTTCTCACTAATAGAGCTTTCATTTGGTGGTATTTCATTTTTGCTGACATTTTTACTTTTTTTGATATTAATCAAAAATGACCGAAATTTTTCCAAAAAAATGAAATTTTTCGCTTTCTGTTGCAATTTTTTTTTTTTAACTACATTTCAATATAAATTTTTCTCTAGATAATAAAGTTTCCATTTCTGCTAACTTCTGGCAAAAAATAAATAAATCTCTCACGAACTCACTATGCCTCTCAGTGAATACCTTGGGGTGTCTACTTTCCGAAATGGGGTCATTTGTGGGGTGTGTTTACTGTTCTGGAATTTTGGGCGGGGCTAAATTGTGAGCAACCCTGTAAAGCCTAAAGGTATCGTTGGACTTTACGCCCCTTTACGCACCTAGGCTGCAAAAAAAAGTGGCACACATGTGTTATCGCCGTACTCAGGAGAAGTAGGGCAATGTGTTTTGGGGTGTATTTTTACATATACCCATGCTATGTGTGAGAAATATCTCTGTAAATGACAACTTTTTAAAAAATTTTATACAAAGTTGTCAATTTGCAGACATATTTCTCTCACCCAGCATAGGTATATGTAAAAGTACACCCCAACACACATTGCCCTACTTCTTCTGAGTACGGCGATACCACATGTGTGACACTTTATTGCAGCCAAGATGCGCAAAGGGGCCCTAATTCCAATAAGTACCTTTTAGAAGGGCATTTTTACGCATTTGGATGCCAGACTTCTTCTAACGCTTTAGGGCCCCTAAATTGCCAGGGCAGTATAAATTCCCCACATGTGACCCCATTTTGGAAAGAAGACACCCAAAGGTATTCCGTGAGGGGCATGGCGAGTTCATAGAAGATTTTTTTTTTTGGCACAAGTTAGCGGAAATTTTACATGAACTCACCATACCCCTCACGGAATACCTTGGTGTGTCTTTCTAAAATGGGGTTGCATGTGAGGTGTTTGTACAACCCTGGCATTTGAGGGTCTCCGCAATCATTACACGTATGGCCAGCATTAGGAGTTTCTGCTATTCTCCTTATATTGAGCATACGGGTAATGAGATTTTTTTTTTTCCGTTCAGCCTCTGGGCTGAAAAAAAAAATGAACGGCACAGATTTCTTCATTTGCATCAATCAATGTGGATGAAAAAATCTCTGCCAAAAAATGTGCAAAAAAAAAAAAAAAAGAGGGGAAAGGGCATAGGAGTGCTTGCGAAGTAAGGCCCCATTCACACGTCCGCAAAAATGTTCGCATCTATTCTGCAATTCTGCGGAATAGATGCGGACCCATTCAGTGTGAATGGGGCCGGCGGTGATGCGGAGAGCACACTATGTGCTCTCCGCATCAGCATTTGCGGAGCTGCGGCCGCAAACTTCCGGGTTTTGGCCCCGGAACATCAGGCCACAGCTTCGCAAAAAATAGATCATGTCCTATTCTTGTCCGCAATTGCGGACAAGAAAAGGCATTTTCTATATAGTTCTGGCAATGTGCGGATCTGCAAAATGCAGAAAGCACATTGCCGGTGTCCGTGTCCGCAAAACACATACCGACGTCTGAATGAGCCTTACAAGGGGGTGATTAGTGACTGGGGGGTGACAGGGGGTGATCAGGGGGGTGACATGGGGTGATCAGGGGTTAATCAGTGATGTGGGGGGGGGGTGATTGGTGCACTTACTTTAGCTGCCTGTGTCCACTGGTGGTCCCAAGCAAAAGGGACAACCAAAGGAGCAGGCAGCAGGCATATCAGACGCTGTTTACAAAACAGCGTCTGATATGCGATTTAGATGGCTTTTTTCTGACATCTACAGACTGTAGTAAAACTTCCTACCGACACGATCCGCGTTCACAGGAAATCTCGCCTCTCGTGAGATGATGCGCCGACGCGTCAAGGAGAAACATCCCAGCCGCCTGCAGGACGCATCCTTGCGTTAGGCGGTCGGGATGTGGTTAATTATTGTAATACCAGTAATTTGTATGTTAATACTAGTCTTTGGTGTCATTTTGCTCATTTGTGTAATTTGTGTTCTGCCAGTCTGGCAGCATATAGGCTACAATTATTTTGCATATGCCTTCTGCACACTTCCATTACATCCACTGAAGGAAAGTGTGACATTTGTGGGTAGCAGCCCTGAAATCCAGCTCTTCTTTCCAAGCCACACTTACATTTGACATTGCTTTTTGTTGCTTGCTATTTTAATGTAATCAATTTTGAGCTCTCTGTAACTAATTCTAAGCTGGCACCTCTCCATTAGCAGTCCTGTGGTTAATCATTTTTCCATTTATTAAATTTGAGAAAAAAAGGTACCTCTCAAACTCAACTTTTAAAATGCAGATTATTTTGTCTCCTTGAAACAATAGCATGCGGTTCCTAGTCAGCATTCCAGAGCAAGGAAAGAAAACACAGCACTTCTCAGTTAGGGTGGGTTCACATCAGCGTTATGTATTTCGTTATGGCTTTCCGTTATAACATGGTTATAACAGAAAATAACAGAATCCATAAGACGGAAGTCAAAACAGAAGCCTTTAAGAGGCATTCCGTTTTCATCCTTTATAATACAAGCCTATGGGCAGCATAACAGATCCATTATGCAGGACTGGACTCATGCATAATGGATCCGTTATGCTGCCTATTGGCTTGTATTATGACGAATTGCATGCTTTAAAAGGCATTCCATTTTGCTTTCCATCATAATCGAACTCTATGGGAGTCATAACGGATCCTTCTGGTTCCCGTTAAGCAGAACGGACAAGAAAGTCCTGTCGACGGGACTTTGTTTTCCGTCTTGCATAACGGGACCCAGACGGATCCGTTATGATTCCCATAGAGTTCTATTATGACAGATCAAGACGGAATGCCTCTTAAAGGTTTCCGTTTTGACTTCGGTCTTATGGATTCGGTTATTTTCCGTTATAACCATGTTATAACGGAAAGCCATAACGGAATACGTAACGCTGATGTGAACCCACCCTTACTTGAAACTTCAAGGAATGTTGAACGACAGCCACATATTGACTTAAGGTGGTTATACATGCAGAATGACATTCGCACATTCCTTTATTCAGACCTGAGTATTGTAAGAGTGTCTACTCTTGAAGAAAAGCATGCAAGCTCACACAGGGACATCGTCGTATATATAGAGCAGAATCATTTGTGATTTTCAAAGAGCACTTGAGAATCAAAGGGAAAACGTAATTATCACGTATTGCCTGTTACTATAAGACCTCTTTCACATGGGCGTCATGTTTGACGCCCGGATGGGAGGCGGGTACGTTGCGGAAGAAAACACGATTTTTCCGCGTGAGTGCAAAGCGTTTTAATGTGTTTCGCACACGCGTGGGAAAAATCGGCATGTTTGGTACCCAGACTCGAAACTGGACTTCATCACTGAGTATTCTGTAGATTTTATTATTTTCCCTTATAACTTGGTTATAAGGGAAAATAATAGCATTCTCAATACAGAATGCTTAGTAAAATGTGGATGGCGGGGTTAAAAATAAAAAAAATTAACTCACCATATCCACTTGATCGCGTAGTTGCGATCTCTTCTTCATTCATTAGCTGCTGGCTAAAGGACCTGTGATGATGTCACTGAGCTCATCATATGGTCCAATCACATGGTCCATCACCATGTGATTGGACCATGTGATGTGATGTCACCACAGGTCCTTTAGCTGGCAGCTAATGCTTGAAGAAGAGAGAAGAGATCGGCAACTATCAAGTGGCTAAGGTGAGTTTCTTTTTTTTATTTTTAACCCATTAATGCACATTTTACTAAGCATTCTGTATGAGAATGCTATTATTTTCCCTTATAACCATGTTATAAGGGAAAATAATAAAGATGGGGTCCTGTCTCTTAGCAACCTTGTGGGAAAATCTCACTGCATCCGCACTTGATTGCGGATGCTTGCGATTTTCCCGCAGCCCCATTGACTTCTATGGGGCCAGCGTTGCGTGAAAAACGCAGAATATTGAGCATGCTGCGATTTTCACGCAATGCAGAAGTGATGCGTGAAAATCACCGCTCATGTGCATAGCCCCATAAAAATGAATGGGTCAGGATTCAGTGCGGGAGCAATGCGTCCACCTTATGCATTGCACCCGCGCGGAAAACTCACCCATGTGAAAGGGGCCTAACTTTTATGTAGTGTTGAGCAAACTTCTGTTTTCAAGTTCGGCGTACAAGGTTCGGGTTATCTAAGAATTCTGTTATGGATTCCACTACCACGGGCCATTATGGACTTTAGGACTAGTGTTGATCACGAATATTCGAATTGTGAAATTTTATTGCAAATATTGGCACTTAGAAAATTCGAAAATATTTAGAATATAGTGATAAATATTCGTAATTTCGAATATTCGAGATTTTCTTTTAAACAGTACACATCATTATCCCTCACTGCTTCTATCTTGTGGGCCAATGAGAAGGCTGCATTATCTCTGATTTTAGGAGTAGGGTTGAATGCGAATTTTTAAATTGCCGATTTCCGCAATCGAGAAAATAATGACTGCAGATAACGAACAGTACACATGATCCCTCCCTGCTTCAAGCTTGTGGGCCAATGAGAAGGCTGCAATATCTTTGATTTTAGGAGTACTGTTGAATGCAAATTTTCGTAATGCAAATTTTTTGTAATGCGAATTTTTAAATTGACGATTTCTGCAATCAAGAAAATAATGACTGGAGATACTGAATTTTTGAATTCGCGAATATATGGGGAATATTCGCCCAAATATTCATGAAACATCACAAATTCGAATATTGCCCCTGCCGCTCATCACTATTTAGGACACCATGACATACATTAGCTGTGCATAATTGATACATAGAGGATCCATGATGTTCTGTTGTGTTATAAAGATTACATGGGCACAACAGCTCTGACCATGCAATTAAAGGAAGGGGCTCAGCTGTGACTCATAACAGAGGTTCCTGCTGTAACAGCCAGGAGCAAATAAACCACTGATTTGGGCAGTTTAACTCCTTAGATGTGGTGGTCAGTAGTGACTGCAGCCTGTAAGAAGCTTGAAAAAGACAACGAAACTCCATGTGCCCTCCCAACAGCACCTTGTGCTGCAATCGCAGGGTGCCATTTGGATACCATGGCAACATGGGGCCTAACAAAGGCCCTTAGGTCATCCATAGGTATAAAAATATTGGATTGTCTGCCTACATAACTTGAAAGTAAATCAAATTATGATGTATACCATTGAATGAGTATGATTACCTATATTTACCTTATGGAATTAATTAAAAAGGTGAAAAAATTGTGTATTTGCTTTAAAAAAAAAAAAAAGAACATACCTGTGGGCTATTTTTTAGATAGTAGGCTGTTATTGGCACATAAGGAAACATCTTGGTTAGCTGTGTAGGATCCAGTCATATATTTCCCGGCCTTTATACACACTGGGGGAAATTTATCAAAACTTGTGTAAAGGAAAACTGGCTTAGTTGCCCCTAGCAACCAATTGGGTTCCACCTTTTATTTTCTAGAGCTACTTTAGTCAGTTAGTCGGTTTTTCTTTACACCAGTTTTGATAAATCTCCCCCATACTGTTTGGAGTTTCATTACTTTAAAGGGGCATTTCTCATTTTACACAATCTTTTTTTGTTTATTTAAATAAGAAGTGTTGAGTGAATCAAAGTATTCGAAGCAGAATTCGGTTCAAAGTTTAAGAAAACTTCGATTCGAAAAGAATCCAAATTTACTCGTGCTTCGTGGTAACGAATCAGGTTTTCCTAAAATGGCAGCTGCACGTGTTACAAAGTGAAAGTAAATGTAGAGGAGACAAGCCCGGGAATGCAAGATCGCCCATAATGCCATGCAGCCAGCCAATCTCCAGATAGCCATCCCCTGTGATGTCAGAGCCCTATAAAACCCTTGTCCTTCTCGGTCTTCATCATTGTCCTGTGAGTTGAGGATTGGAAGAGACGTGGCAAGCACTCATGCTCTAGGAATAGTGTTGCTGAAAATGATTAATAGAAGAATATTGGAAAGGTAAACTGCAGGGAGAGTGCAAGGAGACTTATGCTGCGTCAGTTTTATTTATTCCTAGTTACAACTTTAGTGTGAAAGTAGCCTTAGTTTACGGCTGACGTAGGTATAAGTAACTACGGCTGACGTTATACCTACGTCAGCCGTAAACTAAGGCTACTTTCACACTAGAGTTTTTTGCGGATTCCCTCATGGATCTGCAAAAACGCTCCCGTTACAATAATACAACCACATGCATCCGTCATGAACAGATCCGGTTGTATTACGGTATCTCTTCTATAGCCATGAAAGTCAATGGGGGATGGATCCGTTTTCTTTTGTGTCTTGCTCTGCACCACATTGCAAACAGAAAAATGCTGCTTGCAGCATTATTCTGTCCGCGAAGGGGACGCAACCAAACGGAACGAAATGCATTCTGGTGCATTACGTTTAGTTCGTTCAATTTTGTCCCCATTGACAATGAATAGGGACAAAACTGAAGCGTTTTCTTCTGCTATTGAGATCCTGTATGACAGATCTCAATTGTGGAAATTAAAATGCTAGTGTGAAAGTAGCCATAGATATGTAATTCAATAACAAAAAGATGGAAGCCATTATTATTTCAGTGCCAGTGTGCCAACCAATACCATTCAGTCTGCACCCCTTAGGGGGTCAGGTCTTAACCAGTACAGGACCGCCTAATGCACGGATGCGTCCGGCGGGTGGTCCTGTTGTTCTGGCATCCACGCGTCATCTCGCGAGCCGCGAGATTTGCGTGCAGCCTGCCAGCGATGATCAATCGCTGGCAGGCTGTAGAAGTTAAATAAATCGCATCAAACAGGTATATCAGACGCTGTTTTGTTAACAGCGTCTGGTATACCTGCTACCTGGTCCTCTGGTGGTCCCATTTACTGGGATTGACCACCAAAGGACCAGGTAGCTATGTAAAGTAGCACTAAGCACCACACTACACCCCCCCCCATCACTTGTTAACCCCTTGTTAACCCCTAATCACCCCCCTGTCACTGATCCCCCCCTGTAAGGCTCCATTCACATGTCCATATGTGTTTTGCGGATCCGCAAAACACGGACACCGGCAATGTGCTTTCCGCATTTTGCAGATCCGCACATTGCCAGAACTATATAGAAAATGCCTTTTCTTGTCTGCTATTGCAGACAAGAATAGGACATGTTCTATATTTTTGCGGAACGGAAGTGCAGACCCGGAAGTGCGGATCCGCAATTCTGGATCCGAGCGGGACAAAGTCTGTCCCCAAGGAAATGAATGGGTCCGCAATTCCGTTCCACAAACAGAATTGCGGACGTGTGAATGGGGCATAAGGGTCCCCTATCACCGCCAGTTAGTTAGTTACTTGTTAGGTAGTTAGCGCCCAGCCCACCGCACTGCAGTCACTGATTTTGGCAGAGATTTTTTCATCCACATTGATTGATGCGAATGAAGAAATCTGTGCTATTCATTTCTTTTTTCAGCCCAGAGGCTGAACGGAAAAAAAAAATCTCATTACCCGTATGCTCAATATAAGGAGAATATCAGAAACTCCTAATGCTGGCCATACAGTGTAATGATTGCGGAGACCAGGCAGTACAAACACCCCACATGTGACCCCATTTTGAAAAGAAAACACCCCAAGGTATTCCGTGAGGGGTATGGTGAGTTCATGTGAAATTTTATATTTGGTCACAAGTTAGTGGAATATGAGACTTTGTAAAAAAAAAAAAGATTATATCATTTTCCGCTAACTTGTGCCAAAAAAAAAAAAATTGCTGTGAACTCGCCATGCCCCTCACGGAATACCTTGGGGTGTCTTCTTTCCAAAATGGGGTCACATGTGGGGTATTTATACTGTCCTGGCATTTTAGGGGCCCTAAAGCGTGAGATGAAGTCTGGAATCCAAATGCGTAAAAATGGCCTCCTAAAAGGTACTCATTGGAATTTGGGCCCCTTTGCGCATCTTGGCTGCAAAAAAGTGGCTCACATGTGGTATCGCCATACTCAGGAGAAGTAGGGAAATGTGTTTTGGGGTGTATTTTTACATATACCCATGCTGGGTGAGAGAAATATCTCTGTAAACTGACAACTTTGTATAAAAAAATGTAAAAAGTTGTCATTTACAGAGATATTTCTCACACCCAGCATGGGTATATATAAAAATACACCCCAAAACACATTGCCCTACTTCTACTAAGTACGGCGATACCACATGTGTGGCACTTTTTTGCAGCCAAGATGCGCAAAGGGGCCCAAATTCCAATGAGTACCTGTAGGCTTTCACAGGGTATTTTTACGCATTAGGATTCTCACGCTTTAGGACCCCTAAAATGCCAGGGCAGAATAAATACCCCACATGTGACCCCATTTTGGAAAGAAGGCACCCCAAGGTATTCCGTGAGGGGCATGGCGAGTTCACAGAATTTTTTTTTTTTGGCACAAGTTAGCGGAAATTGATATAATTATATTTTTATTTTTCTTACAAAGTCTCATATTCCACTAACTTGTGACAAAAAATAAAATTTTACATGAACTCACCATACCCCTCATGGAATACCTTGGGGTGTCTACTTACTAAAATGGGGTCACTTGTGGGGTATTTATACTACCCTGGCATTTTTGGGGTCTCTAAAGCGTGAGAAGAAGTCTGGAATCCAAATGCATAAAATTGCCCTGTGAAATCCTAAAGGTATTCATTGGAATTTGGGCCCCTTTGCGCATCTTGGCTGCAAAAAAGTGTCACTCATGTGGTAACGCCGTACTCAGGAGAAGTAGGGCAATGTGTTTTGGGGTGTATTTTTACATATACCCATGCTGGGTGTGAGAAATATCTCTGTAAATGATAACTTTTTAAATTTTTTATACAAAGTTGTCAGTTTACAGAGATATTTCTCTCACCCAGCAAGGGTATATGTAAAAATACACCCCAAAACACATTGCCCTACTTCTTCTGAGTACGTTGATACCACATGTGTGCCACTTTTTTGCAGCCTAGGTGCGTAAAGGGGCCGAAAGTCCAACAAGTACCTTTAGACTTTACAGGGCTGCTCACAATTTAGCCCCGCCCAAAATGCCAGAACAGTAAACACACACCACAAATGACCCCATTTCGGAAAGTAGACACCCCAAGGTATTCACTGAGTGGCATAGTGAGTTCGTAGGAGATTTAAAAATTTTTTGCCAGAAGTTAGCAGAAATAGAAACTTAATTATTATTTTTTTCTTCAGAAAGTGTCATTTTCCGCTAACTTGTGAAAAAAAATGAAATGATACATGAACTCACCATGCCCCTCCGCGAATACTTTGGGGTGTCTTCTTTCTAACATGGTGTCATTTGGGGGGTATTTATACTATCCTGACATTCTAGCACCTGAAGAAACATAGATAGGTGCTCAGAAAGTCCGAGCTGCTTTAAAATGTGGAAATTTACTTTTCCGGAAATTCACTTGTTTGTAAACGCTATAACTTTTACCCAAACCAATAAATATACACTTATTGGATTTTTTTTTTTATCAAAGACATGTAGAACAATAAATTTAGAGAATTTTTTTTAGAGAAATGTATTTTTTTTTTAAATTTTACAACAGAAAGTGAAAAATGTCAGTTTTTTTGCAAAAATGTCATAAAATTTTTATTAATAGCAAAAAAAGTAAAAATGTCAGCAACAATGAAATACCACCAAATGAAAGCTCTATTAGTGAGAATAAAAGGAGGTAAAATTCATTTGGGTCGTAAGTTGCATGACGGAGCAAAAAATGGTGAAAGTAGTGTAGTGCAGAATTGTAAAAAGTGGCCTGGTCATTAAGGGTGTTTAAGCTAGGGGGGCTGAGGTGGTTAAAGGTGCCACGCGACCATTAACAATGAAGAAGGACTATACAGTGCGGTCATTAATAAATAAAAGGCAGCTGCGGACTAATTGACTGCACGGTTCTTCACTGCAGCATGACCACACTCATCTCTATTAATAAGCCTCTGATAATAAGCTGATCATGGAGTTTTCCACCTCCAGGCCCCCCCAGTGATCAGTTGTAACTTGTGGAGGAATCTGGCAGCAGGTCTTCAATGTTCTTGCAGCATAATCACAAGAGAAATTAATAGAGTTGAGCGGACACCTGGAATTTTGGGTTCGAGGGGTTTGGCCGAACTTCACAAAAAGGTTTGGATTCGGGATCCGAACTTGACCCGATCTTTACCCCGAACACGAACCCCATTAAAGTCAATGGGGACCCGAACTTTTGGGCACTCAAATGGCTGTAAAAAAGTCCTGTAAGGGGGTAGAGGGCTGTAAAAGGCAGCAAAATCTGGGTAAGTGCCCTGCAAACAAATGTGGATAGGGAAATAACTTAAAATAAAATAAATAAAAATTAAAAATAACAATCTTGATCTAGGAGGAGGAAATAGATGTGGAGTAGGGCGTCTACCAGCGTGCGTTTGTAGTCATGCATCTTTCGATCAGTAACATATGTTTTTACAAATTTGGTTCCCTGTCAGCAATGCACAGCAGGCGTTTATTCACGGCAAAACTGGGTTAATGTCCCCCACCAATGGAACAGGCGATTTTTAGAAATGTAGGCCCCTGGCACCCAGGGAGAGGAGGGGTTTATTCACGGCAAAACGGGGTTCATGTCACCCACCAATGGAACAGGCGATTTTTAAAAATGTAGGCCCCTGGCATCTAGGCAGAGCAGGGGTTTATGCACGACAAAAATGGTAATATTGCACCAAACAATTTAAAAGAAGATTTTTCAACTTTTCAGTTCTTGTTGGTCCCTATGCAGTGCAGGGTTACTTGACAGTAATATGGAATATGTCAACCCCTGAACTACCAGACTGATTGACTATATTATTGTCCCCGGCACATATGCAGCGCAGGCCGCAAAGGTAATTCCTGCCTAAAAAAATATGATTTTTTCACCACCCATGAAAAACATGGATTTAAGTGGTATATTTTGGGGTGTAGAACCTCATCGTTCTCAACATCATCTTCCACTCAGTCTTCAGTTTGCACCTGTGTTTTGTCATCAGAGACGTGCTGCGGTGGTCTTCCCATGTCCTTATCCTCAAACCTAAGTGGTTGGGCATCCGTGCAATCAATCTCTTCCACTTCTGGGGCAGGGCTATGGTTATGGTCCTGGGAAACCCTGCCAGCAGAGTCATCAAAAAGCATAAGAGACTGCTGCATGACTTGGGGCTCAGATTGCTTGGCTGATTTGCAAGGGGGTAAGATGCAAGATAGATGACCATGGGCTGCAGGTTCCAACTCTGTGCTTTCAGCAGGGGACTGGGTTGGAGACAACGTGAAGGAACTGGAGGCACTGTCAGCCACCCAATCTACTATCGTCTGTACTTGTTCTGGCCTCACCATCCGTAGAGCGGCATTCGGGCCTACCAAATAACGCTGCAGGTTCTGTCGCCTACTCGCATCTGAGGAAGGTGTTTCACTTAGACCTGTAGCTGGAGCAGAACGGCCACGTCCTCTCCCAGCAACAGGAGCTCCACCAACACCACCACGACCATGTCCACATCCCGTATTTGATGTTCTCCTCATTATTTGCGTTTACCCACCAAACTAACAGATGGTTCATCTCAGGTGTCAATTTAACTGTCAATAGTCAACAATTAAGTTTACTAATAGTAATGCCTCATGCACACGTTAGTGTAAGTTTTGGATCAGTGGTAACAGGGACAGTGTTCAATCCGTATTTCCTCCCGTGACAGATTCGTGTTGGGTCCGTGGGTCAGTTTTTTGCTGACTGTGTGCCATCCGTTTTTCACTGACACTGAGCAGCTGGAAAATAAGTTTCAAACAATCTCTTTTTAATGATCCGTGAAACACGGATGCAACATGTATGGCATCATTGTTGCATCCGTGGTTTTCACTGACTCATTGACTATAATGGGCGTGAGGGATCCGGGAACAATATAGGACATGCATCCGTACTGAAATCACAGAACGTCCTAAAACACTGATTTGTGAATACACACATTTAAATGAATGGAAATGTGTGCTGTCCACGGAGAACACGTACAGCACACGTCCGGAAAACACTGATGTGTGAATGATTCATCAGGCTTAGCCCGTGTCATAAAAAGAATTAATTTCTTTAGGTCACACAACAGAGTAACAGAGCAATTCAAAACAATGACTTCACTATCGTCAAAAATTTGATTTTTCAAACCAACAATGTAACAGCAGAAGTTAACAGTTTAATTTGACTATCAGGAATGCAGCGTACACCGCAAATGTGCTATCTACCACAAAACCTGTGTGGTGCAACCAACTATGGGGCGCTACGTGACTCCAGCTTATATAGAGGCTGGGTCACATGCTGCACTTAGCCAATCACAGCAATGCCAATAGTAGGCACGGCTGTGATGGCTTCTTAGGGCAAAGTAGTGAAACGCTTGATGAATGGCTGCCCTGCAGCCTTTCAAAAAGTGTAAAGAAATCGCCGAACAACGAACCCAAAATTTAAAGAAAATGTTCGGGTTCGGGTGCGGAAAACCGTATACTTTACAGTTCGGGTTCGCTCAACTCTAGAAATGAAGCATTACATGTTAAAACCAATGGGTTGATGGTGGAATACTTGCACATGTCAGGTCCTTCAGAGAGGGGTCTATTTCCACTCTAGCTAATATAAGAGGGTCCTCACAAGTGTAACTTGAAGGTTTTGGGTCCAAGTGCACAATCTGGAACAAAGCTCCCAGCAAAACGTGTTATTTACAAAACTGGCATATTCTAATGTGGTAAAAAATTATTTTGCACCCCCTAAAGCAGGCATGTCCAAACTCTGGCCCTCCAGGTGTTGCAGAACTACAACTCCCATCATGCCCTTCTGTAGGTTGATAGCTGTAGGTTGTCCAGGAATGATGGGAGTTGTAGTTTTGCAACATCTGGAGGGCCAGAGTTTGGACATGCCTGCCCTAAAGTAACAAACCTCCAGTGTGACTGCTACCTTTGCATCCCCCTGATGGTCCTGAAGAATAAAGAACCCGCTGTATTAAGGGAATTTAAAATGGGTTTTCTAAACCAACCAACCAACCACTTTACTGTATTCTGTGGTTGCACAATAATAATAATATGATGTCCGTGTAACCATACTGTACTTTTTGAGGTAACTCTATCCAATTCGAAAGAGTTCTAGAAGTGAGGTGGGGATGCCAGATTTGTAAAATGCATGGCTGGAATATACTTGGAAACAATTCTATTGTTAGCTGTTCTGTACCACGTGAACCTTTTGGAATGTAACATCCAACCATTTGTGATACTATGAAAGGTTTCTCTTGTGAATGATCTGGCAGACAAAGTATATTCACTAAATTAATTGCCATTTCCTGGAACCAGATAGCAGGTTTTGAAGAAAGATGCCAAACGACTATGAATATAATAAACAGAGAGAACCACAGTATGTCAAAATAATAGAATTTTTTGTTGCAAAGCAATATCAAAATGGCCATGACCATCCATCAAAGCAAACTTAGCTAAACAGAATGTAGCATTCCTAGCAATATATAGACCTTTGGGTCCGGTAATTTTACTCTGAAATAAATTCTTGTTATTAAGAACATCCTGTACTCTCAAATTCTTCATTTTGGCCTTGGTGCTTTAACCTTTCCTGAGTGTCTTGAATGATTTACTACAGAAATAGGTTTTGCATGATCGCCATTGTATGGTAAATCAGGAGGTGCTGTTAGGAGGGATAACTGTCTGCTTTTACCTGCAGACCATTTTCTGATGATGAGCAGTCATAATAGGATGACACATTGTGAATACCTGCAGCAATGACATAGCTCCACACTGTAGTCGATAAGGTTAAAATAAGACCCAGATGTATCAAGGCCAATCTACAAGATAATCCTTCTTTGTTGATCCAGAGGAAGGCAAAAACCCCTATGAGGTGGTCACCATTTATCGGATATGAAAGGAGAAATTCCTCCCCGACTCCAAATTTAAGAATCAGTAGAAATCCATGGATCTCCAGAAAATCTAGAATCTATAACTTGTTATATTATCACGTTTAAAGTCACAATCAAAATTATTAATCAAAATTATTTTTATGTGCTCCTAAACCCCTCACCATGAATACATATGCCTCCAATACCTGTTTTTAATGTCTGTGCTTTCTTTTCCCCTGTCCGAACATCAGACTATCCTGGCAGGTCTGTTTACATTTCTAGTTTCCTGTTTTGTTGAATAGGTAACTTTATTGATAAAGCCTGGCTGCACTGCAGAGTCACAGGCTGGCCACGCCCCCCACTGTTCAGTCTGCAGGAGGTACTCCCGCTACATGTGGCCATTTTACTACACCCATACATGAATGCTGCTAGTCTATTTCTCACTCAGTGTCTAAATCACATCACTTACAGTCCACAGGATCTTCTCTCACCATCTAGGAGTGCAAGAAACACCAGGCCAGGACTGGTGTATGAAGGTCTGTGTTTTGCGGGACAATTTGTAGTTTTTAATGGTGCCATTTTGGGATACAATATAACTTTCTGATTAACTTTTATTAATTCTTTCTGGGAAGGAGATGGGGAAAAAACAACAATGCTGCCACTGAGTTTTTAAGTTATACATTTTTTAACGTTTATTTTTCGGCATAAGTAAGATAATAACTTTATTCGCTGGGTCAGTACGATTAGAGCGATACCAAATACATATAGTATTTTTTTACTACTTTTGTGCAATAAAATGTATTTTTTTAAATACAAAAAAACCTTTTTGCATCCCGCATGCTAAGACTCATAACTTTTTTATTTTTCATTCTATGGAGATATGTGAGGGCTTGATTTCTGCGGCATGACTTGTAGTTTTTACTGATATCATATTCGGGTAAATAACACTTTTTTATCGTATTTTATTACGTTTTTTCAGTGGTGACTAAGAATAAATTATCAATTCTGGCATATTTTTGTTGTATTTTTTTATGGCGTTCATCGTAGGGGATAATTTACAAGATATTTGGATATTATAGATGCGGCGATACCAAGCATTGGGGGAGATTTTTTTTTTGCTTTTTTTTTTACTGAAAAACATATTTTCAATGGAAATAATTAAATTGGAATTTTCACAATTTAATAAATGTTTGTTTTTTGAAACTTTTTTTTAACCACTTAATAGTCCCACAAGAGGAATATCACAGGCAATCTTTTGATTGCGTTTAATAGACGATATACAATTTTTCAAAAATTTGATTAGCCGGTTCACCAAATTTTTCAGGAAAAATTTGATTCGCTCCGAATTACTTTAAACAACTGCTATTTCCTGGCTGCTGAGAGCCTTTATAGGGGTGTAGAACACTGTGCCTCACAGTAACACGCATAGGGAGTCTGCTTTGGTAGCGAAATAATACTGTGAGTCCGTATGACATGCAGATGACAGGCGTCATTCTTAGAATCACTGCATACTTCACTTATTTGGGTGGTCATGGGGCCAAAACTGACCAAATAACTCAAGGCCTTAGTCCTCTTTCACATGAGTGTCACAGGTGAGAGCTGGATGCGATGCGGGTGCAATTTAAGTCAGTGTTGTCTGCATTTGTGTTCCGTTGTTCAGTTTTTTCATGTGCATGAAAAAAAAACTGAATGTGGTACCCCGACCCAAACCCGACTTCTTCATTGAAGTTCGGGTCTGGGTTCGGTGTTCTGTAGATCTTAATACAGAATGCTAACTGAAATGTCCACATGATGAGCGCGATAATGTCATTGAAGGTCCTTTTGCAGGTCCTGCAAGAAGAAGAAAGAAGATGATACCGGCTGCGCGATCAAGTGGATGAGGTGAGTTTATTTTTTTTATTTTTTTTAACCCCTCATTGGACATTTCAGTAAGCATTCTGTATTAAAAATACTATTATTTTCCCTTATAACCATGTTATAAGGGAAAATAATACAGTTAATTGACTTTAACCCTTTCACGCCCGATGACGTACATGTACATCATCGGGTGTGTGTTTTAAAGATGGCGCCTGCTTACTGGCAGTAAAGCCGATTGCGGACATCTAACCCCTGTGGTAAGGTGCAAGGTACCGTTGTCGACGGGAGGTATGTGTCACCGAGGTTCCTGGCCTCGGTGAGGTAAGAGCTGGGTTTTTTCACTGCTTCCGACTACATCATATGCAATATTAAATGGTGGCGTTAAAAAGTACAACTTGTTCCACAAAAAACAAGCCCTCATATGGCTATGTGAGCATGCAAATAAAAAAGTTATGTCTCTGGGAAGGCAGGGAGCACAAAACGTGCACGCATTGCACCCGCGCGGAATACTCGCCCGTGTGAAAGGGGCCATAGGGCTCGTTCACTCAAATTTTTTTGCGTTCAGTACACGGAACCATTCATTTCAACGGGTCAGCAAAAAAACGGAATGTACTCCATATGCATTCCGTTTCCGTATTTCCGTTTTTCCGTTCCACTACATATTGAGTCATGTCCTATTAATGCCTGCAAATCTCCTTCCCTGGCTCCATTCAAGTCAATGGTGCTGTAAAAAATAGAATGCATAGTGAATGCATCCGTATGTCTTCTGTATCTATTCCGTTTTTGCGGAAGCACCTATTGAAAATTTTATGCCCAGCCCAATTTTTCAATGTAATTACTGTTAAACCATTATTATATGCTTCCGTTTCCATTTGCAATCTGCAAAAAACGGAAATGGAACAGAAGCAGAAAAGAAATGGAAACACTACTGAAATCAAAAACTGAAAAACGGATCCGTTAAAAATGGACCGCAAAACCATACGGTCATGTGAACGAGCCCTTACAGGTAGATGTTAGCATCAAGAAGAAGCGCACTCCTTTTACACCCTCATCATCTGATTCCACATAGATGTCTACAGAACCTGTTCTATTAAACGCTTATACAAGTGGAGCACCTCAACAGAGTGGAGAGGGTGTCAGCAGTAAGTTGGTGTTGACGTCAATGATTCATTTTCCCCATTTTCTAATCCGTCAGAACAATTACCCAGAGAAAAAGGATCCTGTCTGTGGAGCATACCCCTTCACTCGGCCAGCATTTTCTCAATAATCCATCAGTATTGCTAAAGACAAAATAAAAAACAGAGTGGATCTAAAACAGAGATGTCATGTGAATGGAATATTTTCATGTCTTTTGTGTTTTCTACCCACTCCCCCATACAGGCCTTACAGCTGCAACACAGACAGGATCTATTGTGTGTCTCATTTTTCCTTCCTTCTGACAGATTAGAAGAAGTGTCCAATTATGAAGTAGGGTGAGTGGGAACAGCATGAGGAGACCACAGAGTGGCACAATGACAGAGTCTGTAGGTGGGGGCAGCATGAAAAGACCACAGAGGGGAACAATGACAGAGTCTGGAGATGGCAGCAGCATGAGGAGACCACAGCGCAGCACAATGACAGAGTCTGGAGGTGGGGGCAGCATCAGGAGGCCACAGAATGGCAAGGTGACATACTGTGGAGGTGGGTGGCAATACCAGTACCCGCTGAAGATGATGGGTGAAAGAAGGAGCACTTGGCATCAGATGTGTGGCATCAGGCGGGTAACAGCTTCAGAATAGTAGCTGAGGCAGGTAGCCAGAAGAAACCGGTCTTTTTGTCAAATTGTTGGTGTGGCACCATGGATGATCTAGTCTGATGCATCAGGCATTGGTGTGTGGAAATCTTGTCTGATCCACGACTGATTCATTTTGATGCAGTGTCCCACTATGTGCTATATGTGGGCACTTTAAACGCTTGCTAAATGTCATATCAAATGTATTGTGGTATCATGCTGTAATTCCCTTTAACAGTCTGGCAGTGTAATTTACCTTAATTCGCTCCTAAGTGGAGCTTATATATATAAGTGGGGGGGGGGGGGTAAAGTTAGTGTGTCCAATTAAATTGAAGAGATGAGGAAGTTAATGGAAGAGGTGGAAATTTGTATTTCCACCGAAAATAATTTTCAAAATATTTTCCCGCATATAAGTGCAGCGCTTAATGCACAATACAAGTTTTTTTCCACCAACATAATTCAAAAAAGATTTTACTGCATATAAGTGCAGCACTTAAAGGGGTTGTCCAAGTTATATTTATTAATGACCTATCCTTAGCCGTCGCATCTGCAGAGGTGAGGAGGTGTAATTACACCCAAGCCATCCCATTCTTTTCAATGGGACAGTTTGGGTGTCATTACACCTGCTCACCGCTGGAGATGAGAGGCCCAGCAGGTAAACAATGAAGAAGAGGCAGCGCTGGCGCGCCTTCTCTTCAAGCAGCTGATCGGGGAGGGGGGGTGCCGGGTGTCGGACCCCCGCAGATCTGATATTGATGACCTATCCTAAGGATAGGTCATCAATAAATATAACATGGACAACCCCTTTAATGCTGAATACAAGATTTTTTTCCACCGAAATAATTCAAAAAAGATTTTACTGCATATAACTGCAGCGCTTAACTTAGAATACAAGACTTTTGTCCACCAAAATAAGTCACAAAAGATTTTACCACATATAACAGCATCGCCGAATACAAACTCCTGGGAAGGTCATGGAGCATCCCTGTCATCCGGCATCTATTTGCTCCACTGAAGGATTATTTTCAAGGTGTGTAGAAGCCACACAGGGGCCCCCACACTGCAGATTTATCATAGAGACATCATGGAGATTTTACTGCATGTAACTGCAGCGATTAATGCTGAATTCAACATTCTTTTCCACCGAAATATTTCAAAAAAGATTTTACCGCATATAAGTAAAGCGCCTAATGCTGAATACAAGTTTTTTCTCCACCAAAATAATTCAAAAAAAGATTTTACTGCATATAAGGGCAGCGCTTAACGCAGAATACAAGATTTTTTTACAGCAACGCCAAATACAAACTCCTGGGAAGGTGATGGAGCGTCCCGTTCATCTGGCATCTATTCCACGCTTCAGATTTATATATAAAATTAAAAAATGAAAGAGTATTGCTATATCAGGAAAATATGAGTTGTATTTAAAACTTTAAATAGAAAAAATAAAATTAAAAATAAAAATTAAATACAAAATTATCGAGCAGCAATAGTCTAAATTCAAATCATCCAGGTTGAATTTACTCCAATAGTCCATAAACAAATACTCAGAGACAAGTCCTGGATTGTGTTCACTCCGGTGATCTCATATATATAAAAGGATGGATCGCCACTGTAGAGGGTAATCATCACTCTATATTATGGAGAGTTGTCTTTTGTATGTTTCTCCTGACGTAAAGTAGCAGAATTAGTTCCGGCAAGAGGCAGCAGAACTAGTTCTGATAATAGTATCAAGCAGCAGAATTGAGAGTGTCCCCTTGCTAATATGCGTATTTAGTAGCAGATTGAGGGGAGATAAATTGGCATTCTCAAATGATATACCGCAGTCACTTGCCTCCCAAACACTTATTAGCTGAGTAATAATGCTTATTTTCTAGTGGATGCCTCACTGGCTACTTTACCGGTCCCTGGAGTAGCGGTGTTATCCTGCGCTACTGGACTCGATGTTGCTGTAGACTTGTAAGTGCCGGTAGTCACGATCTTTCCTGCCGGCTGTAGTTCAAGTCGGTGTTCCACGTGGGGATAGAGGCTGATGCGGCCACTTCTTACATTATTTGTTGTAATGTGCACAGTATATTGGAGCGCTCCTGAGGTTTGGATGGTACTTATAGTAAATTTATCCTCCGGTACTGGTACAGCCCAAACGCGTTTCGGGACCTACAGTCCCTTCTTCAGTGGTTACCAGAACCCGCATTATTATGGTCTTTTATAGTCTATAGGTATTCCATAGTCAGTGATGTCATCAATGGGGTGGGGTGAACATTTAAATAATCTGGCTAAATGTGCATAGCTTTGGATATGGTAATTACATATAAGTCCCAATAGTGACTCTAGATGGATAGATAGTTAGAATTGCTTCATATCAGATATAATATATGTCTTTATAGGTACATGTATAAAAAAATATAGAAAAATTAAATAAAGAATATGGAAAGCATACAAAGTAAAAAACGTAAAGAAACACAGTGCAGATGTTTCATTTGTGTTTCAGAGTCTCAGAATGATGTTGCTAGTCCCATTCAGAATCAGTTGGCTGCCAGTGTGTGTCAGGCCCACAGACTGTACTGTGCCCACTGCCCACCACTCATATAGGGTGGCACAGTACCTTGCATGCATAGTACCACTAATAAAAAAAAAACGACAGGCAGAGGTAGGTCACTCTGCAGGGGCTGTCATGGTGCTGTGATTTCCTTTGGCCCTAGAATAATGCCGAGTGTTCAGAGGCCATATACCCTGAACTCGAAAAATTCTGAGGACATAGTTGACTGGCTTACACAGGACACCCAATCTTCTACAATTTCCTCTCAGAACCTTGACGCACCATCCTCCTCCAGCTCAGCTTCGGACAACTCTCAAGTTACCACTCGCCTGCCCGCCCCCACCACCAACACTGGCACCACAGCCGCTTCACTTGGTCTGTCAGAGGAGTTATTTACACATCAGTTGGAAGAAATGAGTGATGCACAACCATTATTGCCAGACAGCATGTATCGGCACCCGGGGTCAGCCAGACAGCACGCCAATCAACGCATGCTGTTGCCACCACCAGAATGCCACCCACCTAGGTACAACTGCTTTGCGAAGGCACATGATCTTACATCACAAATGCCTATGGGATCAACACATGAGTACAAGCAGCACACAAACTCAAAGCCACCATCCTCCTCCTGGTCCAGCATCTTTAGCCACGTCAACCTCTGCTGTCCTCCTTGCCCGCTCTCAACCACCCGCCACTCCGCCTCATCTGCCCACAGGCAGGTGCCTGTCAAGGAAATGTTTGAGCGTAAGAAGCCAATGTCACAGTCACCCCATTGCCCGGCGTCTGACAGCTGGCTTGTCGGAACTCTTAGCCATACAAGCTGGTGGAGTCTAAGGCCTTCAAAAAATGTTTAGCTATTGGGACACCGCAGTGGAAGGTACCCGACCGAATTTTTTTTTCACAAAAGGCAATCCCCAACCTGTACTCCATTGTGGAAAAGGAAGTCATGGCATGTCTGGCACACAGTGTTGGGGCAAGGGTCCATCTGACCACTGATACCTGGTCTGCAAAGCACGGTCAGGGCAGATATATCACGTACACTGCGCATTGGGTAAACCTGCTGACGGCTGCCAAGCATGGAATGCATGGCTCTGCAGCGGAGTTGGTGATACCGCCACGACTTGCAGGCAGGCCTGCTGCCACCTCCTCTACTCCTCCTACTCCATCCTCTTCGCTAAACTCCTCGGCTGAGTCCACTTCTGCTGCTGCGCCTTGCTCCACATCAACTGCACCCCCCCAGCTCCCCGGGGGCTATTCCACATCCCGGATACGACAGTGTCACGCCATCTTGGGGTTGACTTATCTTAAAGCAGAGAGTCATACAGGACCAACACTCCTGTCCGCCCTGAACGCACAGGTGGATCAGTGGCTGACCCCGCACTAACTGGAGATCGGCAAAGTGGTGTGTGACAACGGAAGCAATCTGTTGGCGGCATTGAATTTGGGCAAGTTGACACATGTGCCGCGCATGGCACATTTGTTGAATATGATCGTATAACGCTTTGTGTGTAAGTAACCAAGCTTACAGGACGTCCTCAAGCAGGCCAGGAAGGTGTGTGGCCATTTCAGGCATTCCTACACGGCCATGGCGCAATTTTCCGATATTCAGCGGTGAAACAACATGCCAGTGAGGCGCTTGATTTGTGACAGCCTGACACGTTGGAATTCAACACTCCTAATGTTCGACCGATTGCTCCAACAAGAAAAAGCCATCAACGAGTATTTGTATGACCGGGGTGCTAGGACAGCCTCTGCGGAGCTGGGTATTTTTTTGCCACGTTACAAGACGCTCATGCGTCCTTTTGAGGAGGTGACAAACCTAGTCAGTCGCACCGAAGGCACCATCAGCGACCTCATCCCATTTTTTTTCTTCCTTAAGCGTGCCCTGCGAAGAGTGTTGGATCAGGCCACAGATGAGCGTGAAGAGGAAGAAGAAGAGTTGTGGTCACCATCACCACCAGAAACAGCCTTATTATCATCGCTTGCCAGACCTGCGGCAACGCTGGAAGAGGAGTATGAGGAAGAGGAGTCAGAGAAGGAATGTGGCTTTGAGGAGGAGGAAGACCAACCACAGCAGGCATCCCAGGGTGCTCATTGTTGTCACCTATCTGGGACCCGTGGTGTTGTACGTGGCTGGGGGGAAGAACAGACCTTCAATGAGATCTGTGAGGACGAGGAACGGGAGATGAGTAGCTCGGCATCCAACCTTGTGCAAATGGGTTCTTTTATGCTGTCATGCCTGTTGAGGGACCCTCGTATAAAAAGGCTGAAGGAGAATGACCTGTACTGGGTGGCCACGCTACTAGACCGGTATAAGCAGAAAGTAGCTGAAATGTTACCAAATTACCGGAAGTTGGAAAGGATGCAGCAGTTCCAAAACAAGTTAAAAAGTATGCTTTCCACAGCGTATAAGGGTGATGTCAGAGCACAACAGGAATCTAACAGGGGAAGAGGTGAAAGTAATCCTCCTCCTACCACGACCACGCCGGCAAGGACAGGACGCTTTACAGACGTGTTGTTGATGGAGGACATGCAGAGCTTTTTAAGTCCTACGCATCGCAACAGCCCTTTGGGGTCCACCCTCAGAGAACGACTCGACCGACAGGTAGCAGACTACCTCGCCTTAACTGCAGATATCGACACTCTGAGGAGCGATGAACCCCTTGACTACCGGCTGTGCAGGCTTGACCTGTGGCCTGAGGTATCCCAATTTGCGATAGAACTTCTGGCCTGCCCCACTTCAAGTGTCCTGTCAGAAAGGACCTTCAGCGCAGCAGGAGGTATTATCACTGACAAGAGAAGTCGCCTAGGTCAAAAAAGTCTAGATTACCTCGCCTTTATTAAGATGAATGAGGCGTGGATACCGAAGGGACTGACAGCGGGGGTTACATTTGACTAAAAAAGGCCTGATTAGATGCCTTGGGCTAAAAATGGTCCCCACGCTGCTGTATTTCATCTCTGCATGCCGGATGACTTGCGTGACTTCTCCGCCACCAAATAGGGTTCAAGCTGCAATGTTTTAGTACACTTTCTGCCTGGAAAACATCAATTTTTCCGGCCGCTGTTACAGCAGCGGCTACAACAATACCTAATTTTTCAGGCATGTGTACATGCCTAATTTTTCTGGCTTCTGGTGCTGCACTGTGGTTGTAAAAACAAAACAAAAAAAAGGTACATATATGTGTCAATTCCCCTTCGTGATCATTACCTTGTTGTGGTGAAGGGGCTTGCATATCACAATGAAGCGATCACCTCTATGAGTGTGTTGGCAATGTTGGCACACCTCAGATAATTAAGTCGTTGCTTCTTTGTGAACAGACCAAAAGCGATTGGATGGATAATTTTTTATAGAAAAAACATAAATTTTCTTTGTGATCATCTAAGGTGATCATTAAAGCCTGCTAGGCCAACAAAGGGCCCACACTGCAGAATCATTGTTTTCTGGGTCACTTAACTGTCACTTAACTACCTCAGCACGACCATAGGCTTTGAAAAACCGCCATCGCCTGCAATCTCTCAAACGTGTGCACGAACACAGTCATCACTACACCAAGATTGACGCATAGAGGAAAAAAATTAATGTCATGAGTGTGTCAACTATTGACAACTCTTTGCGGTTGTCTAAAATCTATTTAATACATGTCCCCTGATAGGGGACGTAACAGGGATTAAACTGATAGGAATAGTACTACTCAACACACCACTTTTATAGGGTGGCACAGTACATTGCACGGCACATGCGCAGTGCCTCAAATTGGAAGGAAGAGGACCGACCAATCATCTTTTTCCATCTCCCGGTTCCTAAAATCTATTCGATACACGTCCCCTGATAGGAAACGTAACAGGGATTAAACTGATAGGAATAGTACTACTTAACACACCACTTATATAGGGTGGCACAGTACATTGCACGGCGCACACGCAGTACACCAAATTGGAAGTAAGAGGACCGACCAACCATCTTTTTCCATCTCCCGGTTCCTATAATCTATTCGATACCTGTCCCCTGATAAGGGACAAAACAGAGATTAAACTAGTAAGAACAGATTTTTATAATTTAAAAAAAAGAGGGCAGCCTCTGCGGAGCTGGTTATTTTTTGGCCACATTACTGAATTCTCATGCACAATGGCTGTAGGCTTATGCGTCCATTTGCAGAGGTGACAAACTTGGTCAGTCAAACCCAAGGCAACATCATCGACCTCATCCCATATGCATTTTTTCTGGAGCGTGCCATGCGAAGAGTGCTGGATCAGGCCGTAGATGAGCATGAAGAGGAAGAGTTGTGGTCACCATCACCACCAGAAGCAGCCTTGTCGTCGTTGATTGCAGGACCTGCGGCAACGCAGAGAGAGGAGTCTGAAGAAGAGGAGTCAAAGGAGGAAGGTGGCTTTGAGGAGGTGGAAGACCAACCACAGCAGGCGTCCCAGGGGGCTTGTTGTCACCTTTCGGGGACCCTTGGCGTTGTACGTGGCTGGGTGGAGGAAGACACCTTCAATGACGTCAGTGAGGACAAGGAACGGGACATGGCTAGCTTGGTATACAACCTTGTGCAAATGGGGAGTTTGCAGTTGTGCAAATGGACTGTTTGCGGTTGTTTGTGGTGCGTTAAACGGGGAGTTTGGTCTATCAGAGTTTGGTATGTCACTGTGAAGCGGCCGTAACCCTTATACTACCCGATCAATACAACATCATACCTGATCGTATACACACACTGGATGTTTTAAAGCACGTTATTCTAAATAATTTAGGCATGTTAGGTGATTTATGCCCTTTATGGATTACAACTCGACTCTGCGTCAACTACGTAATTTTCCATGGGAGTTTTGACATGGATTCCCCTCCGGTATGCCACAGTCCAGGTGTTAGTCCCCTTAAAACAACTTTTCCATAACTATTGTGGCCAGAAAGAGTCTCTGTGGGTTTTAAAATTCGCCTGTCTATTGAAGTCTATGGCGGTTCGCCCTATTCGCCCATTCACGAACATTTGCGTAAATTTGCGTTCGCGCTGGCGACTGGAAAATTTTGTGTTCGTGACATCTCTACTGATGGAGCGTCCCCATCACCATGGGAACGCCTCCATACTGGAATGTACTGTCGGATGTGAGAATTAAGTTGAAATTGCAATGCGATTAATATAACTTGAAGTAATCGCATTGCGATTTCAACTTAAAGCTAATGGTTCTAATATGTCAGCTTGCTAGTGCTAAGTTGAAATCGCAATGTGATTACTTCAAATTATATTAATCGCATTGCGATTTCAACTTGGCACTGCTATATTCCATATTCGTTAACTTCGTTAATTCTAGCAAGCTGATCTGTTAGAAACACAGCTCTAAGTTGAAATCGCAATGCGATTACTTCAAGTTATATTAATCGCATTGCGATTTCAACTTAATCGCATTGCGATTTCAACTTAGACCTGGTTTACTATGGTTGGCTTGGTAGAATTAGTGAAGATGACTGTATTCGTCATATTCCTCAAACGAAGATAACGAAATATTCTCCATCTTCGTTTTAGCTCCATATTCGTCAACTTCGCTAATTCTAGCAATCAAATGGGAAAGTTGACTATAGGGACAGCTGTGTTTAATTCGCTGTGCGATTATATTACTTTGCTTTTTTTTTAAATAAATAGAATAATTATAATAATTATCAAGTATTATAATTCTATTCATTAAAAAAAAAAGCAAAGTAATATTATCGCATAGCGAATAAAAAACTTAGCTGTCTCTAGTTGTCAACTTTCCTATTTGATTGCTAGAATTAGCGAAGTTGACAAATATGGAGCTAAAACGAAGATGGAGAATATTTAGTTATCCTCGTTTTGAGGAATATGACGAATACATTCGTCATATTTGTCATCTTTGATAATTCTAGATATCAAACCAATAGGAAAGTTGCCTTAAGTTAAAATCACAATACGCTATTATTTAAATCGCATATTAATCGGGATAACTAGAATAATGACGAATATTCGATTTCGATGAATATGAGACGAATATTCGCGAATTTCGTCGAAATCGAATATGGCACCTCCCGCTCATCACTAATCACCAACAATGCCATGCATGAAACCAATGAGCAGCAAGCCAGCCCTGTGATGTCACATACGTATAAATAGCTGGCAGGCATCTTAGATTCTGCCATTTACTAGTGTACTAGTATGTAGACATCTGCAGGTGCTAGGGACAGTGTTAGAATAAACTTCATTGAACTAACAAAAAAAACGATTTACAAGTGCGGGGAAAGATTATTCAAGGTGTAGCGAAAGGATATGGAGGAATCATTCCACAGCATTTATGTTGAACAAGGTTCAGTAGGGGAGGTTACAGCCTGGGTAATAGGAACAATCCGATTACACCTTGTTGCACTGACTAGGGATCCAAATTGCCATTATTCAGCTCTGTAATTCCAGCAAACCGTTCTTATTAGGGTGCAAGTACTGTTTGATTCAGGCATTAATAGGGTTTATTACAAGGAAATATTTCTATGTTTTATTTGCCCTTGTGCGGTGCTTTATATGTTCTAAAGGCTTTTGTGGCATGTATTAGTGGAGAAAGAAAAAATATATTTCCCGCTCGGCCAGTGGCATACCGTCAATATAGGCAGACCACGCACTGGCTATAGGGGCTCGTGAGGTTAGGGGGCCCGGCCAGGCTGCATGGCTCCACCCCCTTTAGGACCTGAATACATGCTGCATACCCGAAACAATAGAGAGATAAATACCAGCTCTAGTCATGTGTCCTTCTCCTGATTTCTCCCCTCCTCCTTGCCTCTGCTGATGACTGGCATTGGCCCCTGCCCCCTGTCTGTCAGATCAAGTCAAATGCAGCTGGCCAATAATCAGGGAGATGCTGTGCTCTGCCGGGGTGAAGTGTTACAGTCCAGTGCCTTTGTAAACAGAGATATGTGAGAGAGTAGTCAAAGTAGGTGGAAACGTTGTAAAAAAATAAAACCTTAAAGTTTATTAGGTATACGTTAAAATGAGTGCAAGCCCTACCTCCACATTGACAAACAGACAAACATATACATTGAAACAAACAACTCTGGACTGTGCGGGCAAGCCAAAAGATTACCCCTCAGGGTCCCTTGCGTAACAACAACGGGTTGGTTGGCTGCCATGAGGAAAAAAAAAACAGAGTGCGCGCCAATGTCTAGAGGCGCTCCTTTTATACTCAATAGAGACTGGTAACATACGTTGCAGCTGCCGTATCGCAGTGTATCCCCAAGATGTTAACAGTCGCTATCAGTCCAGACAAATGTAGATGTCAGACTAGTGACAGCTATGACGCCAGGCTCTGCTGCACGCGGGTCACCGGCTGTCAGCCCCCGCAATCATGCAATACAGTACCCTAACTGCCTCAAGTTGGTGGTGTACTGGTCTGACGTAACAGAGATGTCAGACTCCTCATTGCTAAGGCTGAGATCTACTTGCAAGTGGGTGACTAGTTATTGGCCTGCCCGTAGGTGCAGTATAATCCCCTCAGTGCCTGTAGCAATAGACCAGGTACTAGCCCAACATACAGAGCTCAATGGCTAAACTAGACTACCCTATATCCCCATTAAGGGGTAGCGCTGAACCTTTTCCCTCTATCCTGCTCTACATTTCGCCCTGTAGGCTCATCAGGAGCTGTATTAAACGGGTTGACTCATGCAAAGACTACTGGTATACTACAAGAGCAAATTGAAGCTATCAAGAAATTCTCAGATAATCCCGATTTTGCCCACAAAGAATTGACCCTACAACAAACAATCGAGCGGTTCACATCCCAGCCTAAAATACGTAAACACTCAAAAATTTTTACAGGATACCACAGACTTTAAGGAAGGTCGGGTCCTTTATTTTGGGGACAAAACTGTATATATATGATATACAGCAGCTGTTGGTATAACACACTATTTCAACTGTTAGGACTGGAGCTAGTAGCAATTACACCATTTTTAACCCTTACGATGCTCTGTTTGAACATTGCAATCATAATAAATAATACACATAGAATTTTAAAAAATGTTGTTAAAAAAAAGCAAAAATATCAGCTAAATAACCTTTTCTCAAATAAGACTTATGCACACGAATGTATGTTGTTTCCGTGTCAATTTCTTTTTTGGGGGGATAGAATGCGGACCCATTCATTTCAATGGGTCTGCAAAAATGTGGACTGCACACCATGTGCTCTATGCATCCATATGTCTGTCTGCTCTATAGTCCCGCACTCTTTTGCGGACAAGAATAGGCATTGTTACAATGGTTCCCCCCAAAAAAACACAGATGTCACCATGCACGACATCCGTACATTTCGCGGACCCCAAAATACATACGTCGTGTACATGAGCCTTTATTCCGATTTTCTTAATCAATATCACTGCAAAACCCTGCACCCTCACTAATCAGCTTTAAAAAAAAAAATATTGGGGGGGGGGGCCCAATTCTAAGGTTTGCTATGGGGCCCCATGATTTTTATGTATGCCTCTGTGCTCAGCGGTGCAGTTATCTGTTGTAAAACCTTTTGTGGCGTGTATTAGTGGAAAAAGAAAAAATATATTTGCTGCTCAGCGGTGCAGTTATATGTTCTAAAGCCCTTTTTTGCGTGTATTGGTGGCACAAAAAAAGTATTTGCCGTTGTATGGTGAAGTGAGAAAATTACAGCCGTTTTTGTCGTGTTTTAGTGGAAAAAAAGGGCTTATTAGCCGTTGTGTGGTGAAGTGAGAAAATTACATACTTTTTTGGGGTATTTTAATTTCCTTTTTATTTCTTTTCTTTGATCTAACAGTATGTCAGACAGAGAAGTGCAAGGCCCTGCACAGGGGAGTGGCAGAGGCGTAAATGTTTCTGGGGCAGGCAGAGGTTGCAGCAGAGTAAGGGGGCGTGTCAGCAGGGGTCACTTCAAGAGGCCTGAGCTCACAGTGTCAGCTAGCGGTCATGTTGTGACCAGCAACCCAGCGGTTCTTGAGTGGTTTACTCGATCTTCAACTTTGTTGCAAGTGACATCAGACACCCCCAGTCAAGAGTCAATAGGTTCGTCAGACACAACCCTTAGTTGGCATGGCCCGGGAGCAGGCCCTGTGCCCCCACCTGTCCACAGCCTGCCTCTGTCCTTTTCTGTTCCCTCAGCCAGAGAAGTAGGGTATGCTGTGGTCTCAGCTCCACTATACAGTGAGGACGAGCTACTAGAAGACAGTCAGCAGCTGCTGGCCAGCTAAGATGTGACGGAGATATCCGCCCCTTCCTCAACTAGGCGGGCAAGTAGTGATGAGGAGAGTGACGTGGGAGCTAGTGTTGCGAGTGGTCCGCTCCTGACCCAGAGACGGTTCAGGAAGCCATCAGTGACGTGCAGACAGTACTCGATGGTGATGATGATGTAGCTGATCGCACTTGGGAGTCGGGTGACGAAGAAGATGGCTGCTTGGCTGTGAGCCAGCCACGGAGCCAGCAAGTCGCTAGCATAGCCGGGAGTCAGCAGGGTGGCTGCAGTGGGAGGTCGGGAGACAAACGTGCCTGGGGTAGACCAACCGCTTCGCAGGAGCCTACCTGCCCTGGAAGTATCGGTGCACAGGTTTGCGGAGGCAGCTGCGGTAACAGTCAGTCAGTGCGTAGTGTTGGGGGTAAAATCACCTACTTAGCAGTGTGACAGTTTTTTGATAAGCAACTGGAGGAGGTTAACATGGCCATATGTAGAATCTGTGGGCAGAAGGTGAAGTGTGGCCAGGGTGCCAATGTTGGCACCATAGCCCTGCATCAACATTTTCAGAGTCACCATAAAGTGGCCTGCGAGAACCGTGGCTCTGATGTGGTGGTCCAGCCAGCCACAGCAACCACTGCATCACCCAGTGGCATGCACCCAGTTTCAGACAGTCAATGCTCCACCACCTCTGCTGAAGGGAGCTGTCTGTCCTTCCCATCATCTGCCAGTCCTGATGCTTCTCGCTCTCCTACTCAGTCAGTCATTCTTTCAGCAATCGATCACCGAAGCGATTGCCAAGAGACAACAGTATGCGTGCAGTCATCCAACGGCGCAGAAGCTGAATTTGCTCCTGTCCAAGTTTCTGGTGCTGTAGTCTCTCTCTTTCCAAGTGGTGGACTCTGCACCTTTCAGACAACTGATGGCTTGTCACGAGTCAGGGTGGAGAGTCCCATCCCAAGACATCATTTCTTTGCCAAAAAGGCAGTACCAGCCCCGCCACACATGTAGAACAGAAGGTGGGCCAGTCCATGAGTCTGTCGATGTCTGCCAAAGTGCACGGCAGCGCCGACATGTGGAGTTTTAACTATGGTCAGGGACAATAAATGTCCTTTATGGCCCACTGGGTGTGGTTCCTGCACACAGATAATAAAACATGGCTGCACAACATTTCACATGCAAACAATAGATCTAAGAAATCTGGATCATTCTAAATTAAAGTGGTATAATACCTACTATAAATGAAAAAATAGAAGCTCTTTGCGCACATTTTTTATAAAACGTGTGTAGGGCCCATATACCAGGTGTCAAGGTGGCTTCCGCAGATGGGTACCTAACACTAACAGAACTGCCTCTCCTGGACTTACCTAAGCCTACAATATTCAGGGCAGTGTAGGAACCAGCTACATTTATACTCTGCTCAGAAGCCCCAGTCAGGCGTTGCTTAGTTTAAACGAGGCACTACCCTCAATATATACTACAAGAAATTTTAGACTAAGGCCTGTTGCACACGACTGTAGGTGTCCCGTTGCCATATTGCAGCCCGCATATGCTGATCCGCAATACACGGGCACCGTTCCGTGTGCATTCCGCAAATCCAGAGATGCAGAGCAGGCTCATGGAACGGAACACTACGGAAGCACTACGAAGTGCTTCTGTGGGATTTCGTCCAGTACTTCCGTTCCGCAAAAAGATAGAACATGTCCTATCTTTTTGGGGAACGGGCGAATCGCGGACCCATTCAAGTGAATGGGTCCGCGATCTGCTGTGGCTGCCCCATGGTCGGTGTTCAGCACAGCCACGCGGTGCACATGTTCGTGTGCAATAGACCTAACACAAACATGGTTAACAAGTGTGTATCCATAAAGCAAGCATACAGATAATGAAACATGGCTGCACAACATTTCACATGCAAACAATAGCATAATAAGGATAAAGATAAGCTATATACTATAAGTGAGAAAATATTATAGATTTATCTAGTGATCAAAAAATGTAGAATATTTGCTATTATGAAGATATAGCACTATATTCTAGATTTTTGCAAATTCTCGAAGTCCTGATATTCGCGATAAAAAATTCCCGATTAGAATATTCGCGCTAAACACTAGTACTTATCCATTGCTCTTATATACGGCTGCTTCAGATTAGCTCCAGGCCCTGCCTCCTCTTTTTCTGAGAACTAAACACTGGCTTCTATAACCACTGAGATCTCTGATATCATGCTGTCTGTAGCACTGCTTAGGGTCCGGGCTGCCTAATTCTCAGTACCAATAAACCAGTTGCGTCCTTCTTTCTCTGTAACACAGATCCAGTACTACTGTTGGAACATCTCAGGGGAGTTTCACTAACTGAGCTGCTCCGCCACATGTTGCACACCTGTACTCTTACAGAAACTGCTCACTCCCTGCTTCTGGCCTGGACAGAATCTCATTCCAGGTATCTGATGTCCTCTGCTGTGCAAATCAGGTACGCAGGAATTGCTTCAGTACTGCTTTTGTGCATACCAGGGCTCCACTGCTTGGACACCCACTGATCACTGGAATGCGGGTCCCAAGTTCCCTGCTCCTTTTCACAGTGGCTGCAGTGTGGAGGAGAAACAGAAGAGTCACAGCAGCATCTCCGGTTTTTCTCTTTATTGCGAAAACTTCACAGCATGTATACAAATAAAGTGCAACATTTTGGCTGTTACCAGCCTTTGTCAAGCATGTGTCAACCAGTGTGTGTAGTGTACGGGAGCTGTAATGCCCGTCACTACAGAAGGGTCACTTGTGTGCTGTCGTTTCCCCCTATTTATGGGGAGGTTGGTATAAGTCATCTTCATAAAATGTAATGTAATGTAATGCTATGTACTTCCCTGTTACTGTGAAATGTGCCATGTGCAGGCCTGCTAGGGGTGTCATTCCAGCTCTGAGTCACTAGAGGGAGCTAGGGAGCCCTAGTTTATATAAGGCCCAGTCAGGGAAGGGAAAGGCAGATTAGACTGTGTCTGAGTTAAGCACAGGCCATGAGCCTGTGAAGGCAGAGCAGGCCTGGAGCCTGCAGACTAGGAGAGGGCATTGCAGTCCCTGTAACCGGGTTCCAGATCCAAGGAGAAGGTTCCCCTCCTGAGTCCATATTTGCAGAAGCAGGAACACCACGGTTAACCAGCCTAAGGAAGCTGAGAGAGGCAGAGTCAAGTCTAGGAAAGCAAGAGGTACTAAAGACAACAGAGGGGGTACTTGATAAATACAGACCCAAGGATATACGCCAGAGATAGGGCATTGGGCCTTGGAGGATAATTTCCATGTTCCAGGATCAGTCAGGAATAGAGTGCAAGCCGCCTGTACTGCAAGTCCTGTGTTTAACCCTCTGTGATCACCTTGCTACATATTGCCGGCATTAAATGTACCTAAACCAACTGTCTTCTAAGGAACTGCGCTTCCATCTATGTCCATGTATGATGACTACTAAAGATCAAGTAAAGTTTGAGTTTGTTTTATCATCACGTGGTTCCTCAGTTATTCCTGCTATCAGCAAACGGCGTGCCACCGTTACTTGGCACTGGCGTCACGAATATTACCTATCACTACCTGCTCTTGCAGAGAGTCAGCTGTCCCAGGTTAGTGGTCACAATTGCACTACAACATCCAGGAACACCATTAACCCTAACTTGAGTACGCTGCACCTCGAGGAGTCTGAGTGAAGTGCCAGCTGAGCATGCCCTGACACTGACAGAGGCAGACAAATTCAGTGCTGTTTCCATCAGCCTTACTGGCATTGTCAATCCCATTGGCATAGAATGGATCAGTAGAGCTCCTGGTTGTCTGGCAGTACTACATTCAAACTTCTCCTCACCGCCAACGATCAGACATTTGCCACAATCCTTAGGGTAGGTCATGAAAGTTCATTGTGGGGCAAACACTTTAAACCAGTGATGTCCAACCTGCGGCCCTCCAGCTGCTGCACAACTGCAACTTCCATCATGCCGGACAGCCTACAGCTATCAGAGCATACTGAGAGTTGAAGTTTTGCAATAGCTGAAGGGCCATATGTAACACCCCTGTGTGGTGGAGCCACTCCTACACCCTGCTACTTTCCTTAATGGTTTAACATAAAGTCATCAATGTATTATGTTCTAGGTCCTCTCCATAATGTGCATCTATAATAATGTTTGTAACTGTTTATAACTTGTAATATGCCTGGTTCACCAGCAGGTGGCAGCAAACCCGGCAGGGCTGTAATTATGTCAAATATAGCTAACCATTCTATTCTAACTCCCTCTGGAGAGAAGAGAAGTGGGCTAGTCCTATTTCCTGCAGGAAGGGTGGGGACCAGTTAGAAATGGTTCTAGTGCTAGTGGTAGTGTGTGTGCTGGTAGGGACTTCACGTTGGAGCTCACCGGATTCTACCACATTCCTTGGCTGAACATATACCCGGCCAAAGAGTGAAGCACAGCATCACAAATAAATCAAAGTCATTACTTAAGCTTGTCAGGACAGCAGAGTCAGATATAGCAGATTTGAGTTTGCCTGCCATTTTAATGCTAAAGCCTGCTGGAACCAAGATAAAGCCTGAAATCTGTTTTGGAAAAACGTTTACCCATGTAAAGCTGCCATTGAACTTCATCTCAAGGTCTGGACTCAAGTTCTTGCTTAATCCCTCAATTATTCCCCTTTATTTATTGCTTTGGAGGCAAAGGCTGGGGCCCACTGATATCCAGGTAGGAGCACTGTGACACACATAAAGACACATAAAGGCACTATACCACTCGGCATTCTTACACCTGGGATGCGCGACATAGAAGGACCTAGGGGGAGGCGCCCGTTGCACATAGGCTTGACATACCTGCTTTAAACCATTAAAAAAAACTTAAAAAGGTTGACTGTTGGGCAGCATTATGAAAGGAAACGAAAAGTCTTAAATGATGTTATTCGCTATTAATACGTGTGATGATGTTTTGCTGAATTGCTACAGGGAACTTTCTCAAAATAAACTTTGAAAGTTAAACTTTTACGATATCATCTTGAAAACACATTGCACTTTCCTCCATTGGGAACACAGAGTTTTTTGTGCAATTCCTAATCAAAATGATCTACCCTTATGCAAAATGTGGTGACTGGTTTTGCCGGCAAAGGAAAACATTTTCCTAAATGTCTTTATTAAGAGCTGATTATACTTCCTGTGAGCATTCAGTTCCTCCTGTTCATTTTAGCTGCACACTGAAGCTGTTTCACATGAACAGAAATGCAATTCCCAGGAATGAAATCTGAATTTTAGATACTAATGTGACCTTTGAACTTAATATTCCCAACTTTCCTTGCTTACTTTAAAAATTTTACATGCCATTATATGTCAAAGCTGTGAACCTAATTCTAAGAAATAATTGGAAGTTCATTTCCAGGATATGCAAAGTAAAAAAAACATGTAAAGGAATCACAGAGATAGGCCTCATGCACACGACCGTTGTTTGATTCCGTGTTCGTTGCTCCGTTTTTCGTGATTTTATGCGGACCCATTGGTTTTCAATGGGTCCGTGGAAAACTCGGCAAATGCACCGTTTGTCCTCCGCGTCCGTGGTCCGTGATTCCAGTCCGTCAAAAAAATATAACCTGTCTTATTCTTGTCCGTGAAAACGGTTCACGGACCCATTCAAGTCAATGGGACCGTGAAAAAATGCGGATGGCCATCCGTGTGTCATCCGCGTTCCACGTCCGTTTTTTTTTGCGGATCCCTTGGCAGGCACTTGGCAAAAATTGTCAGCCTGGCTTTTGGTAAAATCTTTTGGGTCATGTCCGCTAAATAAAACGGAAGACACACGGAAACACAACGGAAGGCAAAAACGGACACGGATCACTGAACAACGGAACCCCTTTACGGACAGCATAAAAAAACGGTCGTGTGCATGAGGCCAAATCTGAATGCAAATGTTCAACCAATAATATAATCTATGTGTATGTGTGTGTATGTCCACTAAAGGAATCCGCACCGTCGCATTTACAATCACGAAATTTGGCACACAGGTACATCAGGTGTCCGGAAAGGTTTTAGACCAGGTCTCAGCTATTTGATACATTCCTGAGATATTCCCCAAAAATGCATTAGCCAATAGAAGCTCGCAGGCCCTCCACATACACGCAGTTTTAAATCAGGTCCATAACAACCGAACCATTTAACCATTCCTTAAGGACCAGCGCCGTACATGATCAGCGGCAGGAGTCTAGCAGTCACTGATAGCCAGACACCTGCTGTATGTGCCGGCATCAGTGAAAACACAGATGCCGGCACATTAACCTTCGCACTGCCACGGTCAGTGCTTACTGCGGCACGTGCGGGATCCTGCTGGGTGTGGGGTGCCATTGGGTCCCCGTCACAGCAGCGATCGTGGCTGCCTTCCGTGACAGCTTGTGAGATCCAGCCCCCTGAATCTCACAGGCAGGAAGCTGGAAGTGTAGTATATATAGTGTTGATCAGGAATATTCCAATTGTGAATTTTTATCACAAATATTTGCACTTCGAAAGTTCATGAATATTTAGAATATAGTGATATATATTCATACTTTCAAATATTCGGGATTTTTTTGAAACAGTACACATGATCCCTCCCTGTTTCTAGCTTGTGGGCCAATGAGAAGGCTGCAATATCTTTGATTTTAGGAGTAGAGTTGATTGCGAATTTTTGCGATGCAAATTTTTTTTGTTCGTAATACGAATTTTTGCAATCAATAAAATAATGACTGTAGATCACGAATTCTCGAATATATGGCGAATATGCGCCCAATTATTCGCCAAATATTGCAAAATGGAATATTGCCCCTGCCGCTCATCACTAATTATATACACAACAGAAGTATTGTAATGCATTGTAAAGGGGATCAGACCCCCAAAAGTTGAATTCCCAGAGTGGGACAAAAAAATAAAGTGAGAAAAGAAGTTAAAAAAAAAAAAAGTTTTACTAAAAAATTTAAAGTTTCAAGTAAAAAAAAAAAGGGTCCTTTTACCAAAATAAAGTTACATTTTTTTTTTTTAAATAGGGAAAAAAGAATAGCAAATATATTGGGTATCGCCACGTCCGTATAAACTCGCTCTATAAAAATATCACATGACCTAGCACCTCAGATGAACACCGTAAAAAAATAAAATAAAAACTGTGCTAAATAAAAAAAAATTGTCACCTTACATCACTAAAAGTGCAACACCATGTGATCAAAAAGGCATATGCCCCCGAAATAATACCAATCTAACTGTCAACTCCTCTTGCAAAAAATGAGCCCCTACCTAGGACAATCACCCCCCCCAAAAAAAAAAAAACTATGGCTCTCAGACTACTGAGACACTAACACATGATTGTTTCAAATATGCTTTTATTGTGTTAAATACAAAAAAATAAATAAGAAGACATATTAGGTATCGCCGTATCCGTAACAACCTGCTCTATAAAAATATCACATGACCTACCCCTCAGATGAACACCGTAACAAAAAAAACCGTGTCAAAAAAGCCATTTGTAATTAGAGATGTCGCGAACACAAAATTTTTCGTTCGCGAACAGCGAACGCAGACTTCCGCAAATGTTCGCGAACTTGGCGAACCGCCATAGGCTTCAAATGGCAGGCGAATTTTAAAACCCACAGGGACTCTTTCTGTCCACAATAGTGATGGAAAAGTTGTTTCAAGGGGACTAACACCTGGACTGTGGCATGCTGGAGGGGGATCCATGGCAAAACTCCCATGGAAAATGATGTAGTTGATGCAGAGTCGGGTTTTAATCCATAAAGGGCATAAATCACCTAACATTCCTAAATTGTTAAACAACATGCTTTAAAACATCCAGTGTGTGTATACGATCAGGTATAATGTTGTATCGATCAGCTAGTGTAAGGGATACGCCCGCTTTACAGTAACAGACCAAACTCTGACAGACCAAACTCCTCGTTTAACGCACCGCAAACAACCGCAAACAGTTCATTTGAACAACTGCAAACTCCCCATTTGCACAAGGTTGGATACCAAGCTAGCCTGTCCTTGTCCTCACTGACGTCATTGAAGGTCTCTTCCTCCACCCAGCCACGTACAACACCAAAGGTCCCCGAAAGGTGACAACAAGCCCCCTGGGAAGCCTGCTGTGGTTGGTCTTCCACCTCCTCAAAGCCACCTTCCTCCTCTGACTCCTCTTCTTCAGACTCCTCTCTCTGCATTGCCGCAGGTCCTGCAATCGACGACGACAAGGATGCTTCTGGTGGTGATGGTGACCACAACTCTTCCTCTTCATGCTCATCTACGGCCTGATGCAGCACTCTTCACAGGGCATGCTCCAGAAAAAACGCATACAGGATGAGGTCGATGATGTTGCCTTGGGTTTGACTGACCAGGTTTGTCATCTCCGCAAAAGGATGCATGAGCCCACAGCCATTGTGCATGAGCATTCAGTAATGTGGCCAAAAATTAACCAGCTCCGCAGAGGCTGTCCTCTTTTTTTTAAATTAAAAAAATTAGTTCTTACCAGTTTAATCTCTGTTTTGTCCCCTATCAGGGGCCGGTGTATGGAATAGATTTTAGGAATCGGGAGATGGAAAAAGATGGTTGGTCGGTCCTCTTCCTTCCAATTTGGGGCACTGCGCGTATGCCGTGCAATGTACTGTGCCACCAATGCAAATAGTGTGAACCACTATTCTTACCATTTTAATCTTTGTTAAGTCCCATATCAGGGGACGTGTATTGAATTGAATCCTTGCATGGGGAGATAGAGAAAAAAGCTTGCTCTGTCCGCTTCCTTCTAATTTTGGGCACTTGCAATGGAATTTGCCACCAGTGCAACTAGTGTTAACTAAGTACTATTCCTATCAGTTTAATCTCTGTTTTGTCCATTATCAGGGCCAGGGTTAGTGTAGTGAATAGATTTTTGCAACCGGAAGATGGAAAAAGACCCATGCTTGCTTTTTTATCTGCAAGGTATTATGCTACTCTATATGAATGGCGGGCAGTGGGCACAATACAGTCTGTGGGCCTGACACACACTGGCAGGCAACTGCAATTATATTAAAGGGTAAAAATGAAATGACTTTTTTATCTGCAAGGTACTGTGCCACTCTATATGAGTGGTGTGCACACGGTACAGTCTATGGGCCTGCGGCCTCTCACACATGGGCAGGCAACTGCAATATATATATATAGAAAAAATAAATAAAAGCAGACTGATGTACCAGCCCTAAAAAGGGCTTTTTGGGGTGCTGTCAGGAAGCTGTCCTTACAGCAGATGGCCCCTTTCCCACGAGCGACTTTTCCGCACGTGAACTCATAGCATCCGCACTGAATCCTGACCCATTCATTTCAATGGGTCTGTGTACATGAGCGTTTTTTTTTCACGCATCACTTGTGCGTTGCGTGAAAATTGCAGCATGTTCTATATTCTGCATTTTTCACGCAGCCCTAGCCCCATAGTAGTGAATGGGGATGCGTGAAAAACGCATTGCATCCGTAAGCAAGTGCGGGTGCGTTGCGTTTTTCACTGATGGTTGGTAGGAGATGTTGTTTGTAAACCTTCAGTTTTTTATCACGCGTGTAAAAAACGCATCAAAACGCATTGCACCCGCGCAGAAAAAACTGAACAACTGAACGCAATCGCAGGCAAAACTCAATGGCTTTGCCTGTGAAATCGAACATTTTTCAATGAAGGTAAGCACAACGCATGCGGACCTAAGGCCCCATTCACACATCCGCAATTTTTGTCCGCATCCATTCCGCAATTCTGCAGAATGGATGCGGACCCATTCATTGTGAATTGGGTTGGACGTGATGCGGTGAGCAAACCTTCATCTCATCCCGCAAAAAATGAGACCCTAACTAAGACAGTCGCCCAAATAAAAAAAAATAATAATATGGCTCTCACAATATGACACTAAAATATGATTTTTATTTTTTGAAAAAGGCTGTTATTGTATAAAACTTAAATACCGTATTTTTCGCCCTATGAGACGCACCGGCTCATAAGACTCACCTTGGTTTTAGAGGGGGACAATAAGAGAAATATTTTTTTCATTATAACTAAGGTCAGACCAGCAATCAGACCCCCAATATTAATCAGACCTCAGCTGACAGCCCCAATCAGACCCCCCAATGTTAATAAGACCCCAATAAAACTTCAGATCAGACCCCCAATCAGACCTCAGATAAGAACACTAATATAAATGAGACCCCCTTTCAGACCTCAGATCAGCCCCAATGTCTCTAATCATCAGCCCCCCACGCCTCTTATCAGCCCCCAGCAGCCTCTCATCAGCCTCTTCTAAGCGCCCTAGCCTCTCATCAGCCCCCAGCCTTTCATCATCCTTTATACCTCCATACACAGGAGCAGGCAGTATGAAGACTTAGAGGTGGAGCAGGCATGTGTGGCAGGAAAGCCTACTCCGCCCCTCATCTGCCTGCTCCTGCGCTCCCACCATTCTCACCACAAATCTGCTGTGCAGTCCCTGTCAACCAGCACCAGACAGGGCCAGACAGTCTCTTACCCTGCAGCAGCCCTGACAAGCCACGGACGGTCCCCATCAGGAAGCATGCACTGCGGCCACCGGACTCCCCCTCTTCCGGTATCTCACATGTCTGTGTTTTGCATTGCTTATGCTCTGAGCATAAGCAATGGCTCCGCACAGACATGTGAGTTACCGGAAGAGGGAAAGCCCGGTGGCCACAGCTGAGAATAAGCAATGCACCACACATATATATTCTTTGCCCTGTGTTCACCCCATAAGACGCACTAGCGTTTCCTCACATTTTAGGGGGGAAACGTGCGTCTTATAGGGCGAAAAATACTGTAAATAAAGAAAATATACATATTGGGTATCACCGTGTCCGTAAGAACCTGCTGTATAAAAATATCACATGAATCAACCCCTCAGGTGAACACCCTAAGAAAAAAAAAACGGTGTAAAAAAAGAAATTTTTTGTCACCTTACATCACAAGAAGTTTAATTCCAGGCAATCAAAAAGTCATATGCACACCAAAATCATACCAATCAAACCTTCATCTTATCCCACCAAAAATGAGACCCTACCTAGGACAATCACCCAAAAATTACCAATCACCCAAAAAATAAAAAAACTATGGCTTTCAGAATATGGAGACACTAAAACATGATTTTTTTTTGTTTCAAAAATGCTGTTATTAAATAGATTTTAAAGAGTATACATATTATGTATTTCCACGGCCGTAAGAACCTGCTGCATAAAAATATCACATGACCTAACCCCTCAGATGAACACTGTAAAAAAAAAAAGAGTGTGCCAAAAAAGCAATTTTTGTCACCTTACATCACAAAAAGTGTAAATAATAAATAATGTTAATAAAAAATTAATATGGCTTTCAGAATATGGAGAAAATGCTTTATTATGTAAAACTGTAACAAACAACCAAAATAATTTGTCATACTTGGTATTGTCGTGTCCGTAACAATCTGCTCTATAAAAATATCACATGATCTAACCTGTCAGATGAACATTGTAAATATCAAAAAAGTAAAAACTGTGCCAAAACAGCTATTTTTTGTTACCTTGCCACACAAAAAGTGTAATATAGAGCAACCAAAAATCATATGTACCCTAAAATAGTACCAACAAAACTGCCACCTTATGCCGTAGTTTCCAAAATGGGGGATTTTTTTTGAGTTTCTACTCTAGGGGTGCATCAGGGGTCTTCAAATGTGACATGGCAACTTAAAATTATCCCAGTGAAATCTGCCCTCCAAAAACCATGTGGCGTTCCTTTGCTTCTGCGCCCTGCCGTGTGCCCGTACAGCAGTTTACGACCACAAATGGGGTGTTTATGTAAACTATAGAATTAGGGTAATAAATATTGAGTTTTGTTTGGCGGTTAACCCTTGCTTTGTTGCCGGAAAAAAATGGATTAAAATGGAAAATCTGACATTTCATCTACATTTTTCTTTAATTCTTGTGGAACGCCTAAAGGGTTAAAGGGGTATTCCCATCTTGCCTTTTCACTCTTCCCATCAGCAGATGTCCTGGTAACTTACTAGTTTGGCTGAGTGAAGGCTGGCCATGCCTCCTCATGACTCACCCTGAGAGCTCAGTTCTAACGTGCTCGTTCATGTGGATGAGTCATTAGTCTGGCAGCCTGCAGAGTATGTAAAGCCCATCCCCCTGCTGGGGAATCACTCAGTGACCAATGCTAGTGAACTAATGGAGTAACTTGTGGCTGTCCTGCATTCTAATACACTTTTACACATAAAACCTATACACCAGGGATACACCAAATGGAAAAGGATTTAGGAAAACTAGAGGAATGGTCAAAAATCTGGCAACTAAAATTTAATGTCGATAAGTGCAAGATAATGCACCTGGGGCGTAAAAACCCAAGAGCAGAATATAAAATCAGTGATACAGTACTAACCTCAGTATCTGAGGAAAGGGATTTAGGGGTCATTATATCAGACGACCTAAAGGTGGGCAGACAATGTCATAGAGCAGCAGGTAATGCCAGCAGAATGCTTGGGTGTATAGGGAGAGGCATTAACAGTAGAAAGAGGGAGGTGCTCGTGCCGCTCTACAGAGCACTAGTGAGACCTCATTTGGAGTAGTGTGTGCAGTACTGGAGACCATATCTGCAGAAGGATATTGAAACTTTGGAGAGAGTTCAGAGAAGAGCTACTAAACTAGTACATGGATTGCAGGACAAAACTTACCAGGAAAGGTTAAAGGACCTTAACATGTATAGCTTGGAAGTAAGAAGAGACAGAGGGGATATGATAGAAACTTTTAAATACATAAAGGGAATCATCACGGTAAAAGAGGAAAGAATATTTAAAAGAAGACAAACTGCTACAAGAGGACATAGTTTTAAATTAGAGGGGCAAAGGTTTAAAAGTAACATCAGGAAGAATTACTTTACTGAGAGAGTAGTGGATGCATGGAATAGCCTTCCTGCAGAAGTGGTAGCTGCAAATACAGTGAAGGAGTTTAAGCATGCATGGGATAGGCATAAGGCCATCCTTCATATAAGATAGGGCCTGGGGCTATCCATAGTATTCAGCATATTGGGCAGACTAGATGGGCCAAATGGTTCTTCTCTGCCGACACATTCTATGTTTCTATGTTTCTATGTTACAAACCCATTCTGTGCAGCAAAAACAATAAATCACTACAGCCCAAATGCATGTTAGCTAGTAGCCATATGATCTGTGCTAGATATAGATAGATATATTCACTGACTTATTACCCAGCTTTACCGGTCTAACATATTATCACTGACTTATTACCCAGCTTTCCCGGTCTCAGATATTACCACTGAATTATTACCCAGCTTTCCCAGTGTCTGATATTATCACAGACTTATTACCCAGCTTTCCCGGTGTCTGATATTATCACAGACTTATTACCCAGCTTTCCCGGTGTCTGATATTATCACAGACTTATTACCCAGCTTTCCCGGTCTCAGATATTTTCACTGAATTATTACCCAGCTTTCCCGGTGTCTAATATTATCACTGACCTAATACCCAGCTTATGGGGGTGGGGCATCTTTGGATGGCACTTGTGGGGGGTGGAGTCTGTGGATGGCACTTGGGGGGGTGGAGTCTGTGAATGGCACTTGGGGGGACTGTGGATGGCACTTGGGGGACTGTGGATGGCACTTGGGGGTGGAGTCTGTGGATGGCACTTGGGGAGGAACTGTGGATGGCACTTGGGGGTGGAGTTTGTGGATGGCACTTGGGGGTGGAGTCTGTGGATGGCACTTGGGGGAACTGTGGATGGCACTTGGGGGTGGAGTCTGTGGATGGCACTTGGGGGAACTGTGGATGGCACTTGGGGGGTGGAGTCTGTGGATGGCACTTGGGGGAACTGTGGATGGCACTTAGGGGTGGCGTCTGTGGATGGCACTTAGGGGGACTGTGGATGGCACTTGGGGGTGGAGTCTGTGGATGGCACTTGGGGGAGGAACTGTGGATGGCACTTGGGGGGGTGGAGTTTGTGGATGACACTTGGGGGGGAACTGTGGATGGCACATTGGGGGTGGAGTCTGTGGATGGCACTTGGGGGGGAACTGTGGATGGCACTTGGGGGGTGGAGTCTGTGGATGGCACTTGGGGGGGAACTGTGGATGGCACTTGGGGGGTGGAGTCTGTGGATGGCACTTGGGGGGGAACTGTGGATGGCACTTAGGGGTTTGGTGTCTGTGGATGGCACTTGGGGGGGGGATCTGTGGTTTGCCACCTAGACTTCTTCTGGGCACCAGAGCGCACGGCGTCCTCGGTTGCTATGACGCCGTGCGCTCCCTCCTGCCGCCGGAATACAGTAATACACTGCTATGATCTATAAGAATGTATCACTGTATTCCGGCGGCAGGAGGGAGCGAACAGCGTCATAGCAACCGAGGACGCCGTGCGCTCCAGAGTCGGGACCATATGTGATGGCACGTGGGGGCAGGAGTCTGTGGATGGCACTTGGGGGATCTGTGGATTGCCACCTAGACTCCTTCTGGGCACCAGAGCGCACGGCGTCCTCGGTTGCTATGACGCTGTGCGCTCCCTTCTGTGTATCACTGTATCACTGTATTGCGGAGGCAGGAGGGTGCGCACGGCGTCATAGCAAACGAGGACGCCGTGCGCTCTGGTGCCCAGAAGGAGTCGGCCCGGGACTAATAGGGGAGCATATCAATCACTAAACTCTGCCACTGTGGTCTTCTAGGGCCCTTCCTCCTCCTCTAGCATCTGCAGGACAGCAGCGTTGCTGGCAGACCGTTTCTCTCCCCGGCACTATCTCCAGCATGCAGGGCCAGACTCGGCTGTTTCACAAGCGATCTCTTTTGGCATGCGCGGCCTCAGCCAGCGTGCGCGTTCTTGAGCGGCCGGCTGGGGAGAAGGTAGGACAGTGTGCACAGGCGCGGCCCATACAAGCACCGCAAGTATGTGGCCGTAACCAAGGGATACAGGTAGACAACACAGGCGCAGATAAAGGGATTTTTCAGGAGAACGGTGCAAGTTAGGAAATAAAAGTTATTTAGAATTTTATTCAAGGACACTTGGGGAAACTGATTAACAGCAATTAATAAGATGGGAATACCCCTTTAAGGTGAAAAATGGCAGGGTCCTGAAGGGGTTAAAAGGGCGGGGCACTGTGGATGACACTGTTAGGAGGGCAGAGTGCTGTGGAGGTCACAGTTCAGGAGCAGGTAGGGTAGCCATTCAGGCCGCCCTCAAAATCTCGATCCCACTAAACCACGCCCCCGAGCCAGTTAGGCCACTCCCCCTCTGCAGCCAATGAGGATTGGAAGAATGATTGTAAAAATCAACTTTTGTCAGCTGCAGTGGTGGGAGCGAGGGTGACTTTCTCCGTGCAGCTCACCCTCAGACAGCAAAGTGCTGCTGGCTGAGAGTGAGCTGTTCAAAAGGACATCCATGTGTCGTCCAGGCCCTGTGCCTGACGGAGGACAGGATGTCTGAAAGCTGGACTGTCTGTCCTAAAACTGGACCTCTAGCCACCCTAGAGACAGGATGCTGTGGAGGTCCCAGTTCAGTGGACTGTCCGCTAAGGAGGTCAGTGTTAAGGGGCAGATTGCTGTAGAGGCCACTGTTAAAGGGGCAGGGTGTTGTGGAAATCACTGTTAAGAAGACGGGGTACTGTGGAGGTCACTAATAAAGGGGTGGCTGCTGTGGAGGTCACTGTAAAAAGGGGTGGGCGCTGTGGAGGTCTCTGTTAAGGGGGCAGAGAACAGTGGATGTCATAGTTAAAGGGACGGTCTGCTGTAGAGGTCACTGTTAAGGGGGCAGGGTGTTGTGGAAGCCACATATTAAGGGAACAGAGCTCTGTGGAGGTCACTGTTAAGGGGGCGGGATATTATGGAAATCACTGTTAAGGAGACAGGGTACTGTGGAAGTCACCAATGAAGGGGCGGCCGCTGTGGAGATCACTGTTAAAGGGGTGGGCACTGTGGAGGCCACTGTTAAGGGAGGAGGGGACTGTGAAGACCACCATTAAAGGGGCAGCGGGGTACTTTGAGGTCATTGTTAAGGCAGTGGGGTACTATGAGGTCACTGTTAAGGAAGTGGGGTACTGTGGCAGTCACTGTTAAAGGGGCAGTCTCTGTGGAGGTCACAGTTAAGGGGACTATAACCTATGGTCAGTGTTAAGAAGCAGGTAGTGTAGAGGTCACTATTAAGGGGTCAGTCCCTGTGGAGGTCACTGTCAAAGGGCTGGGGTGCTGTGGAACTCACTGTTAAAGGGGTAGGCTGCTGTGAAGGTCCAAGTTAAGGGGGTGGTCTGCTGTGGAGGTCCCATTTTAAGGAGAGGGGGCACTGTGGGGGTCAGTGTTAAGGGGTGGGGGGCTGTGGAGGTCACAGTTAAGGCAGCGGGATACTGTAGATGTCACTATTATAGTGGATGCAAGGATAAACAGCACTCTATAGTCTGTGAGTGGTCGGAGCTCATCTCCAGGTGGTGGTATAAATCCCCCTATATACAAAATCCAGTAGAGCAAACATGTAAACAATAAAAAAGTGGAGACAGCACGTCCAAGCAGTGGGGTTTATTCCAGATGCAACGATTCGGCTATTGAGCCTTTGTCAAGCATGCTTGACAAAGGCTCAATAGCCAAAACGTTGCATCTGGTATAAACCTGACTGCTTGGGTGTGCTGTCTCCACTTTTTTATTGTTTACAAGTTTGCTCTACTGTTATAGTAGATACTGTCGATATCTTTTAACGACACACACAAACATTAAATGAAATACATGAAATATACCCGTGCGAAGCCGGGTCCTTCAGCTAGTAGTATACTGTATATCAGGGGTGCACAACCTTCCACATGCGGCCCTCGATACCATTCTGTGCGGCCCCCAAACATCTGGTAGAAGACATGTAGGTCTATGTCTTATGGCTTCTCACATGTATCTTTCATGTATTCTCCTATTAGATGGAAGTCCTAGAATTGTAACTAGACATTTATGGTATATACTGTATGTTCAATATGCCAAAAATACAGTATTTCAGTTGGTAATACCCCTTAAAATTATATTTTCGGCCCTTGGAATTGGTTCAGGCCGACAATGTGGCCCCCAACCAGAAAAGGTTGTGCACCCCTGCTGTATATAGTTGGGAACATGGGAAAATGTGAACATTTAAAGCATGTATAGTGCACTTGTAGTGTCAAGGTTATATAAAAAAGGGTTTTCTAGGCACATAAAGGTTACAAGCTCTAAAATATGTAAATAAAAGACTTTTTATTAAACGCCATTTACCTTAAAGTTTGTTCTTTGTTCTAGTTGTTTTTGGTGTCACCACTTGCTTTTTCTTCAGTGTGGAATGACAGCAATAATGACTCTTCGTCAGGGGCGGATTAAGTGTATCATAGGTGTGGAGATTGCTCACTATGTGGTTTCATAATACAGGGCCACCATCTTTTCTTTGGAGGTTTCGAGCACCGTGTGGGCCATTTGATTACTTGTAGAACAGCATTTGTAGTGTACTTATTGGTCTGCTTGTGTGGGGCCTTTTACATAGGGAAAACGAAGAGGCCTCTAATAGAGCGTATCCGCGAGCATCGCAACTACGGAAAAACAGGAAAAGGGCGTACTCGCCTTATTGAGCATGTACGTGTCCAACATGGAGGTGATGCCAATGTATTAAAGTTTGCGGGAGTCGAGTTCATCCCCCCTATGTCGCAGGGAGGAGATCGCCATCGCCTCCTGCTTCAAAAAGAGGCCCGCCTAATTATAAAAACAGATGCTACTGATCCGTTAGGCCTGAATGAACGTAATGATTTATTTGTCTTCACATAAATGGTATTACTGTTACTTTCCCTTTTATTGTTTGATTTTTAGTTTAATTTGTATGTTTTTTGCATGCTATTCTTTTCATGCCATTGCATTATGATTGGATCCTTGTGATTGTTTACTCAGCTAGTGAGATTGCCACTCAGCTGTAGATTTCTCCTTCATTGTAAAACACGCGCTGCTTGCTTAGCGTCGGAGGTTGCTAGGTGACGGTGTGGTTCCACCTCCCTCCCTCTATGACGCTTTTAAGCTGCACACGATCTTTTAATGGTTTGTAACAGCCGGAGGAAGCGGGACACCGCGAAACGGCCGCCGCTGTTTGTTTGTTCATGTGAGCTCTACCCCCCACCCAAGCTACCTTTGTCTTGAGTTTTGAAGCCCTGAAGATTTAATCAATAAAGAGACATTTCTTCTACGGATGGTGAGTGCGGCTCATCTTTACTCTCTGGTCACTGTTTGCATTCTTGTGGAGCCTTGCACCCCGTGATTCCGATGGATCGTTGAGGCCGACCTCTATATCGCGAAGATTTAGGTGAGAGGACTGGTGCCATCAGTATTCTTGCTTCGTGTATCATAGGCTCAGGGTAGGTTACCCATCTTGAGCCCTTCCCTCCATTTGAGCTGACCGTCTTCCCTCTTGCATTCCACCCCATATTTATTATTTTCTGCTAAATATTAAAGAAAAGTATTAAATATACTGTACCACATATACAGTATAACACCCAGCACCTCATAGAGTATAGTGTAAATGACTCCACAGAATGCAGTAAATAGTATAGCACCACACAGTATACCGTGTACAGTATAACACCCCCTCTAGTATATAGTATACAACACCCCACAGTATGCAGTATATAGTATAACACCCCACAGTATACGGTATAATACCCCACATTATACAGTGTATAGTTTAACACAGTTTGCAGCACTCCACAGTATGCAGTATATAGTGTAACACCTCACAGTATACACTATACCACTCCACAGTATATGGTATAACACTGTATGCAGCACTCCACAGTATGCAATATATGCTATAATAGCCCACAGTATACACCTCAAAGTATGCAGTATATAGTGTTACACCCTCTGTCACCTTTTCCTGATGTAATGTCCACATAAAACTACGACAACTTTACAGCAACACTTCTGCTAGAGAAGAAAGGACCTGTGATTATGTCATCACCATGTGACCAGTAACATCCATATGTTACTGGTCACATGGCAATGATAGGTCCTTTCTCCTACGAGCATCACACTCTCCTTCCTTGTAATGGGCATTTTTGGAGGCAATGGGTCCCACAGAGATGTCAGGCCTGGGGCTAGAAACCCAAATGCCACTATTATAGTCCTCTATTGCCCGTCGTGGTGATTATCACTTGAATGATACATAGGCTCAGTGTAATGAAACTCACCAGAAAATTGAAACTTCCAGTGCCTCAAGTCATTTTTGTCTGTGACTTAACTAGGGGATGGAGCCCAAATAGAAGCATTGATTTTACCGGTCAAATCTCCAGGTCATGGCCTGCAGATTAGTCAGCAAATGCTTCAACAGATGTCAGAGGAAATATTAATAATTGCCGTGAAGTACCAGAAAGAATCCAAAGTTGATGTAGGAAGTCTTGCTCGTCAGAAGGATAAAAGGGGGCTCACTAGAACCACCAAATTAATGGCTACCCTCCAACTCAATATTTGACCCTTTAAACCTTTTAACAATGAGGGTAATTTGCTAAAGACCAGCATTTCAAATGCCCGTCTTGGTAAAAATCATGCTGGAGAAAGATCTGACTGATTTATTAAGACATTTTTATTAATAAATTTGTCACTTCTTTTGCAGTTCATGCACCAGAACTGAACTCTACTCCAGCCAGGGGCTGGAATAAATTATTGGTGTAATGTCTGCTAGTTTTCTTTTTACTTCTTGTTCAACGAGGCCATGGAGGTCCAGCTCTTGGCCCGCCTCCTCCACCTACACTCATCATCCACTTTTTTAAAAAGTGGCAAGGGTGTTGAAAAACCATTACTTGCGTCAAAAATTGCAACTTTTATATCCCAGAAACGTGCCAAAGAGCTATTTTAAAGACCACCAATGATTTGGGAAATAAGCCTTATGGGTTATGGTTTTGGCTTATTTCCCATGTCATTGTTCCAAGGTCTGTTGGAAACAATGAATAATAAGGGAGACATCCCATATGTGGCACTAGAGAGCAAGCCTTTATCCTCTTGATTAAGAACTAATTTACATTTCCTTTTTCTCATTGCCTGGCCTAAAAGACTCCCTTTGCCAACTTGATCTCCACAAGGAGAAAAGTCATTCTCCCAGACCTCTATCTAAGGCCTCTCATTAAGCAAAACCGCTTCTATGATCTGCATTGACAAGGGCAAAATCCCTGAAACAGCTGTGTGCAGGCGGGTATTTTTTCTTATGGGAAAGATTCTGGTTTTGGTATATTTTCTATGTAATTGCTCCGTGGTCTGTTTTAATGGCCAAACATTGACTTATCTGGTAGCCATCTATGAGGAGGCACCATATCAGCTTTGTTCTCCCAGATAAGAGCTTATTTACATAGGAACAGGAATATGAAGTAGAAAAGTACTGAGGCTTGGTCCCATGTGTTAGACATAGTCAGAACATAGTATGGATGCAAAACTAGGAAACAGGATTACAATCAAACAAAGATGAAACAAAGAGATACCTGTAAAGAAGGTAGAAGTGGCACTAGATCAGGGTGAGATGAGTAACAGTAATCCCCTTACATTTAATGTGAAGGCATTCTCTGCAGGAAATGAGGATCAGGCCTGAACAAGGTGTAGATGTGGATAAGGCCCCACCTTGGGTGCCACCTTGCAATAAAGATAGAAAGGCACAACTTTGTGCTTTATTGACTTAATGCATATCACAATGATTTAGTGCAGGGATGCTCAACCTGCGGCCCTCCAGCTGTTGCAAAACTACAACTCCCAGCATGCCCTAATAGCTGTAAGCTGTGCACGCATGCTGGAAATTGTAGTTTTGCAAAAGCTGGAGGGCCACAGGTTGGGCATCCCTCATTTAGAGGGTCTTGACTGGTCTCTGTAGTTTACAAAGGTCCGTATCTTGTTATATCTGGTCTTGTTTTGTTCTCACTTGCTGAGACAGAGCCGCTATATTGCTTATATGGCAGAGCAGATACTAAAGCAGCATGGATAGATGGTGCCGCTAGCAGTGCTGGAAGGTCGGTGTTGCAGAACTGGACGATTGATGTAGCAGAGCTATAGGAAAAGAGTAGGCCCAATGTAGCAGAGCTGAAGGTCTGATATAGCAGAGTTGACCTGAAGACTGATGTAGCAGGGTTGAACAGAAGACAGGAGCCTGAGAACAGAGCTGCAGGAGTAACAGATTTAAAATGAAGACTACAGTATCTCAGTGGTCATGTGCAGGGATCTTGGTAACCAACCCAAATAATTAGGCAGTGTCCGCCACCTGAGCCAGGCTTCTGGTACCTCAGCAAATGATGAATGGAAAACAGACATGTCTGGCACATGCGTAGATACAGACAGCATAATCTTCTATATCTGCGTGTGTCAGACACGTACTCTTTTTGTTCAGAGCTTGTGCCACAGTACTGGAAGCCAGGAACATCTTGAGGAAGCGGTCACCTGAGCAAGTCACATGACCATTGCCATCTTACATAGTATGGACTGTCTATACCGGGGGTTCTCGGGGCTTTCACTTTCACAGTTGGGAGAGGGTACAGTCATGTAGGCCTCCATTGAGCAAACATAACTGTCTATGTTGGCTAACTCATTGAACTGCCTGTTAACTACAATGAGAATTTGCACTGTAGTTCATTGGGAGATTACATCACAAAAAAATATATATATATATGAACATGTTCATTCTAAAAGCCACTGATAGGGACTAAATCAGTAGGTAGATTTGCAGCATGTAAAGTGAAAATTCATAGCACAAATCTGAGAGTGACCTTCCGATCTCTGCAGTGGATTCTATAGAAAAAACACTTTGGATTTTCCCAATATGTATTTTTCGATGTCTGAATGTATCCATATAGAAAAACATTGATACCTACCAACCACAGAAGGTTGATGTGCAATTAGGCTATCACTCCAGCAGTGCTGCAGCCTCCTCAAAAAGCTGATCGGTGGCGGTGGCAGACCCTATTGATGAGCTATCCTGGGAATAGGTCGTCAATATTCTACTTTTGGGAGACCCCTTTAACATGACATATTTATCAGAATACTGCTGGAACTTTTGCTCAAACTTTTTAGGATGCCAGGCCTGGAATTAGAAACATTGCAGAAATTAGTGCAATGTAAATACTACTGATACACAAGAAAAATGTGGAAATACGGAATGTGCAATGCAATGTTTTATATACATATGTATGCACTCCAGCACTTATAAGGTATGGTTGGTAGAGACAGGGTTAACCACCCTATTCCTCCCTTCTTAGTAGGAAAGGACTGGTCCTGCTTCCTGCTCGGATGGGTAGTTCTAGCTAGAACAGGGAGGAAAAAGGAAATATGTCCAATTGCTCCTACTCCTAGAGTCTTAGGGACCATCCAGAGAACCCATTTACCTGTGAGATGACTACTTCAGGAAGACTACAAGATCTCCAGGAGAACTGGAAAACTACAACGTGATCCAGACAGCAGAGTGCAAGTCACAGCTTTACAGATTCTGCTGCAAGTGAGGGAATACAGTTCAGACACCCATCAACTAGAAAAATAAAACAGGCCAGACCAACTCCAAAGCCTGCATTAGACAGTGAACACCTATATCCAGAAGGTGTTACCTCTTTAAACTACCTTTACACTGCACTGATTCCCAGGGAGCAACCGCCTAAGTGAGTTCATTGTGATGCATCTCATCAGGGGCACTATTACTCCCATCCTCTGCATTGGGTTCTCAGGGGCTCACTGCAATTATTGTATAATAATGAATACAACATGTCATTATATAGAAGCCATAAAAGTAAAACCCTTAAATATTATGTTTGTACTGATAACTCTTTGGTATAAATGCTGGTCTTTAACCCTTTAAAAGTCTTTCTGTCAGTTTAATGGCAAATGTGCTTTCTGTTTAATGTTTCATTATTCGATATGAATTGATTGGAGAGGTTTAATCAGCAATGAGTTGAATTTGAATAATCTGTGAAGAATAGAATTTTGACATTCAATTGTTAGTATAAAATCAGTTGATTTGCTGTTTTAAAGGAATTTTTCTACTAACAACCAGTGTCTGAACCCTCAGCGATTATGAAAGTGGAGGTTCCAGATTTCTATAAGAGAACAGAGTGATGTATGCATAGACCACCACTCTATTCAATTCTATAGGACTGCAGAGGAAAGTGTCAAATGCAGTCAGATAGAATTGAATTGAGCGGTGGTCTTTTTCACAGGGGACTCTGGCACCACCATGTTTGTGACCATTGGGGACCCAATAGATAGGGGTAAATTGTTGTTAGTCGGAAAGCCACTTTAAATGAATTACAAAAGTAATGAAGCTAATTTATAGTGTTTTACTAGAATTTATTTGTCTTACTAAATTTTGTGTCTTCCTACCAGGAACTTTTATACTTTTCTACAATAACAGCATTTCCAGCAGAATCTGACAGATACAGAAAATGAAAAGAAAAATTTACCTGTCAGAAAATAATAGAAAACAATCTTCTGCTGCCATCTAGTGTTATTATTGAGCGTTACAAACCAATACATTTTTCAAGTACACAAAACCCATGTTTTGTTTTTTTCTAATCAACACAAAACATTGTATATAAGAATCAAGAATCTACTGTAAATTCAGCTAATCTTATATTCAATAAATACATCAGCTGCACAAATGTCTCTCCTGCCCTGATAAGTCTTTTTTCAAGGTATCAATATATTTGAAGTGGAAGAGGAAATATATTGGTGTCTTGATCTTCAAGGCTAGGTGTATAGGAGTTGTCCACCATTTATTAAGTGATGATGACTTATACTCAGGACAGGCCATCACTAGCAGATGGCACCTTCACCGATCACTGGAAGCACACAGCTCTGAACGGTCTACTTTGTAATGGTCTAAGTTTGTCACTGTTCCCATTGAAGTCCGCCTCCGATCAGCTAGTTATGGCCTATCCTGAGGATAGGCCATCAGGTAATAAAAGGTGTACAACCCCTTTAAGTGCATCTGCTGCTGTAGTGTGCTGCAGTTTCTCATCAAACACTGGTGAAGCACATAAAAAATGCAGTATAATGTAGTAATAACAATATCTGCTGTAATGTAAAGTTTTTTTTTTTTAGATGTATCTGTACATGCAATATTAGAATATGTTGACGACTAAATACGGTGTATCTCTACCCTACACTGTCTACTAAGTTCTCACAATTAAAGTGACACATTCTACTGACAAATTGAAGTGTGGTGCCCAATTGTCAATTTATTCATACCTTTACAGGAGGAATAAAAGAGGAGCACCACAGAGTTATATGGAAATATGCTCCAATAGTGTAATTTCACAGGGAATGCAAGTGTTCAACATACCTCGGGAGAGCTAACATACATTTTAAAGCCTGTTTACTGCTGCTTCACACAATGACTGGATTTACAAGTGTTGACATTATGTTTTATTACAAGTATCCTCCTGGAATGTTTGGCCTGAAATAATGTCTCCGAATTTACAAGTGTTTCTATACATAGCTGCCACAGGGATTTTACACATCCAAATATACAGAAGTGCAATGATATACGACCGGTGACATCCATGCCTAATAACTTGCATGTAATATAAAATACTAACTTGTTTGATACACTCCGATACACAAGTATCACTAATTCTTAGTAAAAGCAGTAGCTTAATCTATTGTAGGCAGGGGCGTAACTACTATAGTGGCAGACCATGCGACTGCTATGGGGCCCAGGACAAGAGGCGGCCCAGTTTGGGATAATCTCCGCTTCTACTGGGAGTGAAAACTTGGTCAGGACTCTACCCTCTAAAGCAGGGATGCTCAACTTGCGGCCCTCCAGCTGTTGTAAACCTACAACTCCCAACATGCCCTGCTGTAGGTTGATAGCTGTAGGCTGTCCAGGCATGCTGGGAGTTGTAGTTTTACAACAGCTGGAGAGCCGTAGGTTGAGCATCCCTGCTCTAAAGGAACAACTTTTAGCAAACGAGGCAGTGAAAAAAATGGCCAGCGGTCATTGAAAGGGGTTTAGGCGGAAACCTTTCTGTCCTGTGTGGGGGGCCTGGTTTGATCCTTGCCATGGGGCTCTTACTTCTCTGTGTACTCCACTGACTGTAAGGTTTGTGAAGGTTATCCTTCGCCCACCCCAAACTGCTATAGTAACATAAATATAAAGAGGTTATCCCGCAAAAAACTGTTTTTACTCACATACAGCAGCTGGAGAACTTTCTTCCCTTTCTGTGGGTGCGCTGTAGCTCATCAACCCCTTGCTTCTCCCAGGTTGCATTGCAATTAGCTCTTGTTCATTAGCTCTTGTTAACCCCTTCTTTCCCATATAGCCGCAGAGAAATGTATGGTAAATAATGCCCCTCAATATCCTTCTCTGTGGTCTAGAGAGATGTAGCCATATATTCTATGAATTTAGAAGTAGGGATGAATAAAAGGTGCCTGGGCCTCTTCACCTGCTTCACATCAATCCCTATGAGATCACTATGTCGGAACTGAATGCAGGAGAGAGTTGACCAGAAGAACGAACACCAGGGGGCACTACCAGAGAGAACAATGTAATGGTCATACAAAACCGAACAATTATTTTATTGTATATATATATATATATATATATATATATATATATATTGCCCTTCATGGCATAGTGATTAGGGATAAGCAAAACCCGAACTGCAAAATTCGGATTCCTACCAAACTTTTTTTTACTGGTCCGGGTTCCGTGTTCAGGTCAGTTTATTATTTTCCGTTATAACATGGTCATATTATAGACAGAATGCAAAACAATATGGCCATTTAGGGGTTAAAAAACCCAAAACAACTCACCTCATCCACTTGATTGCGCTCTCCCACGTGATGATGTCATCACGCATATTGCAGGTCCTTTGGCAGGTCCTGTTCAGTGAAGATAGAAGAAGCTGCTGCAGAACGATCGAAGTGGATGAGGTGAGTTGTTTTTGTTTTTTTAACCCCTAACTGGCCATATTGTTTTGCATTCTGTCTTAAGAAAGCTATTATTTTCCAATGTAACCATGTTATAACAGGAAAAAAATAAAGTGAAGTTCGGGTCCCCATTGACTTTATTGGGGTTCGGGGTCAAGTTCGGTCGAACCCGGCGAACCCGAACTTCAACGGGTTCACTCATCCATAATAGTGATACTTTTTTGGGATAACCCCTTTATCAGACTACATATTTTGTGCATGTGCATTACCCCAGTACAGGGGGTATCTGCAAATGGTTTGCAATGTAATGTTATGTATTGCTATATAATATAATGTACGCCGAGCATGACCTGGTATGTTTGGCAGGGACAGGGTTAACCACCCTGTTCCTGCCATTTTGCCAGGAGTGGGCTGGTCCGACTTCCTGTCCAGAGTTCTTGTCTAGTAAATGAGGAGGGAGGAAGCAAGTCCATGTGCTTCTTCTCAGGCCTCAAGCTCCAGAGACAAACCAATCTCTGTGAAACATAGTAACATAGTAACATAAATGTAGTTTATTAGGCCAAAAAAAGACATCCGTCCATTCAGTTCAGCTTGCTATGCTGCAATATGATCCAGAGGAAGGCAAACCCCCCCTCCCAAAAAAAAAAAAGGTGAGGTAGAAGCTGCACCAGAATAAAACATGGTGTACATCTGTAAACATTATTATCCTCAATTCAAAATCTATGGTGTTAACTTTTTAAAATTACATTACCCCCTCGTTCAGAATGTGTACTGTGAATATTCGGGACCACAAAATAATTCTTACTGAACAGCAGCAAAGTTTGGCCTCATGCACACGACCGTTGCTTGTTTCCGCGTCCGTTCCGTTTTTTTTCACGGATAGGATGCTTCCCCATTCATTTCAATGGGTCCGTCAAAAAATGCGGATGGTCAACCGTTTTTGTTCCGCATCCGTGATCCGTGTTTTCATTCCGTCAAAAAAATAGTGCATGTCCTATTTTTTTCACGTTTGTGGACAAGGATAGGCATTTTTACAATGGATCTGCCATAAAAATCGGATCCGTCAAAAAAACGGTCCGTCATCCGTTTTTTTTGATGGACGCAAAATTTCAAGGAGGAGCGGACGCGGAGGCAGGCAACGGTCGTGTGCATGTAGCCTTTATCAGACACTGAACATCCAGGTGCAGGGAAATTGTGCTTTATTGCACACTAGCTTAAAGATTCTGGCTTTGCCCGGGTATATTTAATCTATTTCAATTAATGTTTGTGTGTGTGGTTAAAAGATATCAACAGGTTCCACTATAACAGTGACATTTACAGCACCCCACCCCCTGTCCCTTAAAATGGGACCTCCACAGCAGCCCACCCCCTTAACTTTGACCTTTACAGCAGCCTTCCCCTTTAACAGTGAGTTTCACAGCACACCACCCCCTTGATAGTGACCTTCACAGGGGCCCTCCCCCTTAACAGTGGCCTTTACAGAAATCTGCCCCTTAACACTGACCCCCATAGTGGGCCATTTCCTTAACTGTGAGCTCCACAGCAGCCTGCCCCTAGGGTGGCCAGAGGTCCAGTTTTAGCCCGGACAGTCCAGCTTTCAGACTCCTTGTCCTCCGTCTGGCGCAGGGCCTGGACACACACAGGGATGTCCTTTTGAACAGCTCACTCTCAGACAGCAGCACTGTGCTGTCTGAGCGTGAGCTGCAAGGAGAAAGTCACCCTCACTCCCACCCCTGCAGCTGACAGAAGTTGATTTTTAACTTCCATCGGCTGCGTAGGGGGAGGAGGCGTGGCCTAACCAAGTCAGGGGTGTGGCTTAGCGGGACCTAGAAGTTGATTTTTTACTTCATTTTTTCAATCCCTGTTCACTAAGGAGTGTGAGGGGGCATGGCCTAACTGGATCAGCGCATGTCCTTTTGAATAGCTCACCCTAAGACAGCAGCACTGTTCTGTCAGCGTCTGAGCTGCAGAGAGAAAGTCACCGTCCCTACCACCCTTGCAGCTGACAGAAGTTGATTTTTAACTTCATTTTTTAAATCCCTGTCGGCTGAGGAGTGGGAGGGGGCATGGCCTAACCAGATTGGGGTGTGGTTTAGCGGGAGCTAGAAGTTGATTTTTAACTTAATTTTTTCAATCCCTGTTGGCTGAGTGGGGGTGTGTGGCCTAACTGGATTTGGAGCGTGTCCTTTTTAACATCTCACTCTAAGATAGCATTACTGTGCTGTTTAAATGTGAGCTGCAGGGAGAAGGTCACCGTCTCTCCCACCCCTGCAGCTGGAGTTGATTTTTAACTTCATTTTTTAATCCCCGTCGGCTGAGGAGTGGGAGGGTGCGTGGCCTAACTTAATTGGGGCATGGCTTAGTGGGACCTGGGGGCGGGTTTTTAAGGGTGACTTGAATGGCCACCCTACCTGCCCCCTGAACTGTGACCTCCAGACCTCTCTGCTCCCTTAACAGTGTCATACACAGAGTTGTTATGGAAACCTCAGGAAATATGGTACTAAGTGCTATTAGGCCATGGCTTTACTTCAGTAGCGATTATCCTGGTGACAGATTTCCTTTAAAGCTCATCTATAGCAGTGAAGAAACATGGCTGGGTTGTTATGGTTACCATGAGTAAAACTGTGTGTGTGGAGACAAACTGCCAGAGAGCTTCTATTGGCGGATAAGGGTCATGTGAATATCTCAGGAACTGTACGTCCCAGAGAGGTGAGACCTGGTCTAAAACTTTCCTGGACACCTGATGTACCTGTGTGCCAAATTTCGTGATTGTAAATGCGACGGTGCGGATTCCTTTAGCGGACATACACACATACATACATACACTCAGCTTTATATATTAGATAACATGCCGAAGCAGATTTGCTTCTCCTGTCTGATATTTAGACAGTGTAAACTTAGACTAGACGTTCTAACCATGCACCAAATGTACTGCTCACGCTGCATGATAAATCAGCTGCACACTTACACACTCCTGTGTAACTTTAAACCACCTATTGATTGGCTGGCTTTGTGCCAAATTCTTGCACTATGTTTTGCTACAATTTTGGCACATATTAGTGCATGTGAAGCCATGCCTTTTTCAGCTATGACACTCTACTCAAAATTCCTCTCCCTTGTTGAAAAAGGCACAAACCCACACAATGAGGGTTCATGCACACAAATGTATTTTCTTTCCATGCCTGGAAGGTGCATTCCGTTTTCGTATGTCCGTATTTCCGTTCCGCAAAAAAATAGAAAATGTCCTATTATTGCCTTCATTACGGACAAGAATAGGACTGCTCTTTAAGGGGCCAGCTGTTCCATTCAGCAAAATAAGGAATGCACACAGACTTCATTCGTATTTTTTGCGGATCCGTTTTTTGCGGACCACAATATACATACGGTCAAGGCCTAAATCAGGTGCACGGCATGTCTGCCAGTTTTTTGTCACATTGGAGGGAATATATCATGATGGGGCATTTTAAAGTCAGTTTTGCTTCAAGCTTGTGCTGGTAAAAAATGCACAGAAAGTCATGTTTCAAAATTCTGCTGTGCCCTTTTTTCCCTGTATAGCGTCACTTCTGACTCCTGGTTGTGCAGGGAACTGCATCTTGGAACCTTTCACTTGAAAGTATATAAGGGAGATCCAGCACTAAGCCAGCACTGGGGTCCTAGAGATCAGACTAAGGGCTCATTCAGACGACCAAACGAATAGGTCCACATCCATTACGCAATTTTGCGGAACTAGTGCACACCCGTTCTTTTCAATGGGGCGTCAAAAGATGAAGACATTAGACTGTGTGCTGTCTGCATACATGGTTCCATTCTATGGCCCCGCAAAAAAGATAGAGCAAGTCCTATAGTCATTTCTATCATAGGGCATGTGCGGTCCGCAAAATACGGAATGCACATAGCCGGTATCCATGTTTTGCAGATCCGCAGTTTGCGGACTGCAAAACACTACGGCCTTCTGAACGAGCCCTTAACGATATACCATCACTTTATAAGATGCAAATAGCACTTCTACCTGCTAAGGATGCAGCCAGTTTGGAACCCAAGGATGCAGTGATTTCCCTTGTTTTGCCTCCACACATACACTCAGCCAAGCTTTATTTTACATAACTGGATAATGGCTGCCATAATGCTATGATTTTGGGGTACTTCATATTGAGGGGAGGATGCAAAAATTGTAATTTCATTTCGCTGATGTGTGCCAGGCTTCCCAGAGGCAATGACAAAGTCTTCTCTGTGAGAGGTGTATCGTCTGTGTCCTCTGTATCCCTCCCAGCCATGCTCCATTGATGCCCATAAGCTGCTTTTGGGTGCCATCCTGCTGTGAACACGGTTCCTCCTTCTCATCCTCCTCCTCCTCATCCTGCAGAACTATGCCCTGGCTGGACAGTTGTGTACCTGGCTTGGAACCCACTCTCCGAGCCACTTGTGAATGACTGGCCTGATAATCATGGAAATGATCCCTCTTCCTCCTCCTCTTCCTCCTGTGCCACATCCTCTTCCATCATCACCCGAAGTGTTTTTACAAGGAGACATAGAAGTGGGATAGTAACACTGAGGACGGGGTCATTGGCAATGGCAATGTTAGTGGAGTGGAGTACTCAAAACAGTGCAACACGACACACACGTCCCGCATGGAGGCCCACTCATTGGTGGTGAAGTGGCGCTGTTCCGCAGAGCGACTCGTGCTGCAGCTGAAACTCCACTATTGCTTGCTACTGCTCGCACAGTCTCTCTAGCATGTGCAAGGTGGAGTTCCACCTGGTGGGTACACCGCATATGAGATGGTGAGCGGGAAGGTCGAAGTTATGCTGCAGTGCAGACAGGCAGCAGGGTGAGAATGGCAAAAGCCTGCACAGATGGCCTGCACTTTCTGCAGCAAATCCGACATATCGGGGTAATTTTTCAGGGACCTCTGCACCACCAAATTCAGCGCATGCGCCGGGCAAGAGATGTGCGTCAAACCAGCTAGGCCCAGAGATTCTACGAGATTTCAACCGTTATCACACACCACCAGGCCAGGCTTGAGGCTCAGCGGCACCAACCACTCATCAGTCTGTTGTTCCTTGCCTGTCCACAGCTCCTGCACGGTGTGGGGTTTTTCCCCAAAAAGAGGAATTTCAAAACAACCTGCTGTCGTTTCCCCTTGGCTGTGCTGAAGTTGCTGGTGAAGGCATTATGCTGACCGGATGAGGAGGTGGTAGAGGAGGAAGCGGAGAAGGAGGCAACAAGAGGCAAAGAGAAATGTCCTGCAATCCTCGGTGGCAGTTGGACATGCGCCAAACTGCTATCCGCCTCAGGCCCAGCCGCCACTGCATTTACCAAGTGTGCAGTTAGGGAGATATACCATCCCTGCCAGTGCTTACTAATCCACATATCGGTAGTCATGTTAACCTTACCATAGATGGTGTTGCACATTGCACACCTGATTTTGTCTGCCACTTAGTCGTGCAGGCAGGGTTGGCCTGGAAAAGTAGTGGTGGCTTGGAACCACATATTTTTGGACAGCCACCGCCATAAGGTTTTTAAAAGTCTCTGTCTCCACCAGACGGAATGACAGCATTTCAATGGCCAGGAATTTTGAAATACTGGCATTCAGGGCCAGGGATCGTGGGTGGGTAGGGGGGTACTTCCTCTTTCTCTCCAGTGTTTGGGGGATGGACAGCTGAACGCTCCCATTGGACAGTGTGGAGATGATTGGTGACTGTGACGGTGACGGACATGGTGGTGTTGCTGCCACATCCTCTGTTTACAGGGTGGCAGGTGTCACTGTCACTTCAAAGGGGGAGGAAGAGGCCAAGATCGCAGCAGAAGAGGGAGCAAGAGGAGCCTGAGATCTGCAGCTCGTGCTTTTCATTTAGCTGCCTGGTCATATAGGTGGTGCTCGGGTTTAGAACATTTATGCCTCGCTTCAGGCTCTGATTGCACAGCGTGCAAAGCACTTGTGTCTTGTCATCAGCACATTGTCTGAAGAACAGCCACGTCAGGGAATTCCTTGGAGCTGGCTTTGGTTTGCTCAGTCCCTGGGTGCGGTGGGCAGTAGCAGGCATAGTGGCTAGGAGATGGCCACTCTGCTTTTGCACCCTGCTCCCTCTTTTGCTTTGGGGCTGGTGCTGTTTGACCACCACCTCTTCCTCCTAACTGCACACGCCACTCGCCTAACCTTGATAACATGTGGGGTCTAGGACCTCATCATCCTTCACATCATCTTTCACCCACTCTTCACACCTGCCCTCCTTGCCGGTCTGCACACAGCAGAAAGCTGCAGCAGTTCGCACCTGTGTTTCATTATTATCAGAGACGTGCTGTGGTGGTCTTCCCATGTTCACATCCTGAAACATAAGTTGTTGGGCATCAGTGCAATCAATCTCTTCCACTTCTGGGGCAGGGCTAGGTGGATGGCACACGGAAACCCTGCCAGCAGAGACATCAAAAAGCATAAGAGACTGCTGGGCTGATTTGCAAGGGAATGAGGGGAAAGACAGATGCCCATGGGCTGCAGGTGCCAACTCTGCAGTTTCAGCAGGGGACCGGGTGGGAGAAAAAGTTAAGGAACTGGAGGCACTGCCAGCCATCCAATCTACTACCACCTCTACTTGTTCTGGCCTCACCATTTGTACACCAGTATTTGGGCCTACAAAATGACGCTGAACATCCTGTCGCCTACGTGCACCTGAGGAAGGTGTTTCATTTGGTCGTGTAGCTGGCACAGATCGACCACGTCCTCTCCCTGCAACAGGAGCTCCACCAGCACCGGCAGCTCCACGACCAGGGCCACGTCCCTTATTTGATGCTCTCCTCATTCTTTGAGGTCACCCACCGAACAAACAGACAGATTAACTATATTAATTTCCATAGTCATATATGCAGTGCACGTGTATCTCACAACAAAAATGGGCATATGTCACCCATCGAACTAACAGACGGATTATCTATTATATTTTTGTGTCAGGGGTACAAAGATGTTGCATTGCACCCACAAAAAATCGCTATGGGTCACCCACAGAATTAACAGCCAGGTTTAGTATTATTTTTCTGTGTCAGGGGTGCAAAGCTGGTGTATTGCATCCACAAAAAATCATTATAGGTCACCCACAAAACAAATTGCCAGATTCCTAACACTCTCCCTCGCTTCAGCTGCCTGCTTCCTGTCCTTGCACTACTCAGAGCTGAGGCTCTACTTATGATACAGCTTAACTAGAGGCTGGTTCACATGATTGGTTGCCCTGCAGCCTTTCATAAGCTTAATTAAATGCCCGAATACCGAATTCGAACCCAAAATTTTCCGGCAAAGTTCGAGTTCGGGTCCGGGTACCTGAACGAGTTCGGGTTCGCTCAGTCAACACTACTCACAATCACTGATGGAAATCACTGACCAAAACACTGACTTGTGAACCACACTGGGAACACCCCAAACCAGCCTGGGACTGCTCATTTACAGGCATGGCTTGAACAAGTCCTGCCCATTTTTGACCTGGAAAAAGTTGCAAATTTGCCAAAACTGCCTCGGAAAATTAGGGACAGTGCCTGAAAATTTGTAACTTCTGCCAACCATGCAGCCCTTCAACACCCTGCAACTACATACTGGAGGCCAACATGATGCTGACTAAGGAAGTCATTGCAGCAGGATTTGGACAGACACACAATTATCAGCATCCTGTAATGAATGCCATGGTATGCAGGAGCAACCCACTTACTGCCACATAGTATCATGTCACACAGAGAAGCGTTTTAGGCTACTTTCACACTACCGTTTTTGCTGACTCCGGTAGGGCTCAGCAAAAACGCTTCCGTAACTGATAATACAACCATCTGCATCCGTTATAAACGGATCTGGTTGTATTATCTTTAACATAGCCAAGACGGATCCGTCATGAACTCCATTGATAGTCAATGGGTGGATGGATGCATTTCTATTGTGTCAGATTGTTTCAGAGTTAAATGGATCCCATTGACTTGTATTGTGGGTCATGACGGATCCGTTTTGCTCCGCATCCCATGATGGAAAGAATACTGCAGCTTGCTGCGGTTAGCTCTCCGGTATGGGAATGCAATGGAACGGAATGCCTTTTGGCGCACTCTGTTCTGTTCAGTTACCTTTTGTCCCCATTGACAATGAAGCGTTTTTTCTCCATCATAGGATCTCAATACCGGAAAATAGAAACACTAGTGGGAAACTAGCCTAAGACTAGTGTTTGCTTTTGCTTTTTAGTAAATATTATTACGTTGCAAAGTACATGTTACATGTGTTATTAGAAAGTTACAATTTTAGAATATCTGGATTTTACTATATAAAGGAAGGTGATTATAGTACTCTCTACTATACCACAATATAAGGTTGTATGGAGCTGTGATATATCACCAGTAGACCAGTATGAATCATGTATCCATTGTCTATGGATACTATGGCAAGCAATATTTGACACTTAGTCAATTTCCATATATAAAAAAACTAAGAAAAACGCGTCCCCCTCTATCTTCCTCTCTCCTCTATGCATATGTTATATATCAGCCCAAGAGACCGATCAATTCTAACAATTCTAAATAATTATTCTCTAAGTGTTTCCATAAATTTTAATGGAAGTAAATGAAGCTGCAAAATCAGTCCAAGAAATTTTGTAGAAATAGCTGGAAATGCACTTTAAGTAAGTGATTTCAGCACGCACCATGCAATCACGTATAGAAAGAAAAAGGCCATTTTGCAAAAGGTTTTCATTGTTGAGAAGGGTGTGTTGAGCAAACAAGAATACTACCCAGAGATAGTTGCTATGGACACCTAATACATTTTTGCACAATACCTTTAAGGCTGCAGCTGATAAGGCAGAAGTTTTATTGCACACATCGTAAATGACAATAAACTGAATATTTCTCACATGTTCTTGTCTAATGCACCAGTGTATGGGTTTAGAGGACGGGTATATTAACAGACGACTTTGTCATGTGATCTTTTTTTTTTTTTGCTTTCATCGGTGTAAATTATCTTTGATCTTATCAGGATATTTCAAACCTTTAAGGCATGCAATATTGTAGCTGGAAGGTCATACATGGTTATAAACAATATATTCAATCAGTAGCATGCAAGCTGTAAAAAAAAAAAAAATGACTATTTAACATCATACGCGTCAATGAGTGAAACCAGAGGTGAACTGAGAGTGACCTGGACAGGCCTGGACTGGCCCATAGATATCTGGTGGGTGAGCTGAATGTAAGGCTCAGGTCCACTGCCTAATAGAAATATTGTTTTTTCCTCCCTATCATCAGTTATCCTCCTCCTTTTGCATCCTTGCAGCCGCCCCCTGAAGACTGCTCTGGTATGGTGAGGACAGTAGTGATTAGAGCCGAAGTGTCTCCACCAGGGCCGGCAGACACGATTCTCCGTGTACCTGCCGATGTCTGGTTGCCAGGGAGATAGTCTGATCTTCCACGTCTTCTGATGTCATAGGTCACTTGACACTGTACGTGTCACATGACAAAGCAGTGCATCACGTGACCAGGAAGTGCTGGGTATTTATTTGCTAGTCCCAAATGGCCTGTGAATGGTTCTATATACCTCACCAGCGCTTTGGATTGTGGATTGTTCTGACCTCCTGACTTCTGACTTCGGCTACTGCTTTTGACCCTGATTCTTGGATTCTGATTTGGCTTTTCTACATCCCCTGAATTGACCCTGGCTTGGTTCTTGGACTCGCTTCTGCCTGAAATATTGTGACCTGGTCTTGACTGCTTGTGTATGACCTTGGCTTGGTATTGTTTAGTTATCTACTTTCTGATTTGGCTCCATTGTCCTCCCTTGATTTTGATCTGGTATATTTGTGTAGTTTGGTTCTGGTTTTTATCTCAGTATTTGTGTGCCTCCATGTTGCTTTGTTTATTGTTTTTCCTTCTGCTTTTCCCTGGTAAGTCCCAGCATGTAAATAAGCAGGGAACGTCAACAAGTTGTGGTCCGCCACTTAGGGCAGTCATTCAAGTAGGTAGGGATAGAGGTGTAGGTGGAATTGGTTCTGTTTTTCTTTCTCAGTATTTGTGAGCCAGCCATCACTTTGTTTACTGTTTTTTCCTTCTGCTTTTCCCTGGTAAGTCCCAGCATGTAAATAAGGAGGGAGCATCGACAAGTTGTGTTCCGCCACTTAGGGCAGTCATTTAAGTAGACAGAGACAGAGGTGCTGGTGGAATTTAGAGATCACCTCTTTCCCCCATGACAAAATGAGTGTCTATAATTGGGCAAAACAGCATTGAACAGGAAGTAACAAGGGAGATGGCACATTCGCACTGCGCACAACGTCTCCTCATACAGCTGATCAGAGGCGGTGTCAGGTGCCGAACCCCCATTGATCTTATTTTGATGACCTATTCTGAGGATAGGTCATCAATATTAAAAGCCATGACAACCCCTTAAACCTTCCCCTATTTCTCACTGTCAAGCTTCTGACTAAAGTGCTGATCAGGGATCCTATTCATAATAGGCTGTTGGTTCCATCCCATTTGTCTGAGCTTTAAATATTCTAGTGTTTAACGGTCGTAGTGAAGGTGTTCTTTTCTGTCTTTTAATTGTGTGGAAGTCCAACTCTCAGGTGGGAGGAATAATTTTCAAATCAGCACATATCCGGAGTTAGTCTGAACTCCTGGACACATAAGGCAAAAACAAGAGAATGATCCAGCGACTAAAATCCAAGGTTGCTTTATTTCTTCATTTTAAAATAATAATACAGCACATAGTCCCATATTATTCTCTTCTGACTCTTTTCAAACAACTCAGCTCTTAGTCATAGAATGGTCTATGACTAAGACTTGAGATGGTCGAAATGCATCAGAACAGAATAATATGGGACTATGTGCTGCATTATTATTTAAAAATGAAGAAATAAAGGAACCTTGCATTTTATTTGCTGGATCATTCTCTTGTACTTGCTTTTCTGTCTGTCCACCCATCTACAAACCCTGCCTGTTTACCAACTAAGATCCCCTGCTGTCTGCCCTGTCAACAGTCTTGTTTTATAGATACAACTGAACTCTGCCTGCCCTGACCTTGGATTTGTTTTACGGATACGCGCAAACTTTGCCTGACCTTATCTGCCAGTCTCCTGACTATAAGTATTGTCTGCTACTTCAATGTTTGCACTGGTCGGTGTTAGTGTTGATGAAGCAGCCAAGTGCTCGGGTGCTCAGGCCGAACACATCGGGATGCTCGAGTACTCTGTATAAGGAAGTCAATGGGAGAACCCGAGCATTAAACCAGGCACCCCCTGCTCAGAAGATAGGAGGGTGCCTGGTTTATAGGAAAAGGTAAAAAAATTGATGGACGAGGGCCTGCTGCTTAGCTGACCCTCTAAAACATTAGGGGCGAGGGGCTGTTGGTGAGCCGACCCTCTAAAAGATTGTAGGTGAGGGCCTGCTGGTGTGCTGACCCTCTAAAAGGTTGTAGGTGAGGGCCTGAAGATGAGCTGACCCTATAAAACATTATATGCGAGGCCATGCAGGTGAGCTGACTCTCTAAAAGATTGTAGGTGACGGCCTGCTGGTGTGTTGACCCTTTAAAAGGTTGTAGGTGAGGGCCTGAAGGTGATCTGACCCTGTAAAACATTATATGTGAGGCCCTGCAGGTGAGCTGACCCTGTAAAAGATTGTAGGTGAGAGTCTGCAGGTGAGCTGACCCTGTAAAACATTATATGCGAGGGCCTGCAGGTGAGTTGACCCTATAAAAGATTGTAGGTGAGGGCCTTCTCGTGAGCTGAACCTCTAAAAGGTTGGAAGTGAGGGCCTGTAGGTGAGCTGACCCTTTAAAACATTATATGTGAGGGCCTTCAGGTGAGGTGTCCCTGTAAAACATTATATGCGAGGATCTGCAGGTGAGTTGACCTTATAAAAGATTGTAAGTGAGGGCCTTCTGGTGAGCTGACCCTTTAAAACATTATAGGTGAGGGCCTGTAGGTGAGCTGACCCTTTAAAACATTATATGCAAGGGCCTGCAGGTGAGCTGACCCTGTAAAACATTATATGTGAGGGCCTGCAGGTGAAATGACCCTATAAAAGTTTGTAGGTGAGGTCCTTCAGGTGAGCTGACCCTGTAAAACATTATATGCGAGGGCCTGCAGGTGAGCTGACCCTGTAAAACATTATATGTAAGGGTCTGTAGGTGAGCTGACTCTGTAAAAAATTATATGCGAGGGCTTGTAGGTGAGCTGACCCTGTAAAACATTATATGTGAGGGCCTGCAGGTGAGCTGACCCTGCAAAAATTTATATGCGAGGGCCTGTAGGTGAGCTTATTCTGTAAAACATTATATGCGAGGGCCTTGGCTACTGAGATTGGACTTGGTGGAAGACAGGGTGGTGCTTAACTGATTGGAAGCATTATCTGCTGCAATCCAACCGACCACCTGGTCGCACTGGTCTGACTTCAAAAGTGGTGTCCCGCGCAGCCCTGCAAACTGGGACATGAAGCTAGGTATCGTGGATGATTGTTTTTCTTGAGCTCTGGCAGCAGGCACAGTTTCAACACGTCCAGGGCCATGGCCTGTGCGTGCACCATCAGCATCATGGCCACTTCCCCGTCCCTTACTGCTCGCCTTCTTCATATTAAATGTTATATATGCTTAAAAGTATGTCACACGTACAGTAGCGTAGGATTTGGAAGTGTATGCACAATTTTTTTAAAAAGGTATTTTGGATGTAGAAACGTTACACAGGAGATATCCCGCAGATAATGTCAATGCTTTCACCAGTGGCTAATAAAAAATTACAGGAAATGTCACAGGTATTTGGGATGAGGAAACGTTATAGAGGAGAGGTACCACTGGTAATGTCACTGTCCTCAGCGTCTACGGAAAAATTACACTGTATGTCACAGATAAAAATTTTATGCTCACACGTTACACTGGAGATGTGGCACTGGTAATGTCACTGTCTGCAGTGTCTATGGAAAAAGTACACTGTATGTCACAGATAAAAATTTCATGGAGATGTCGCACTGGTAATATCACTTTCAGAAGCGGACACCGTCTATTGAAAATGTATACTGTAGGTCACAGATAAATTGTTTAAGCACACACGGTACACTGGAGATGTGGCACTGGTAATGTCACTGTCAGAAGCGGAGGCCGTCTATTGGCAAAGTACACTGTATGTCACAGACACATTTTTTAACTGCACACGTTACACTGGAGATGGACCCCTGGTAATGTCACTGTCAGAAGTGGACACCATCTCTTTACAAAGAACACTGTATGTCACAGATACATTTTTTAAGCGCACATGTTACACTTTAGTTGTTGCACTGGTAATGTCACTGTCAGAAGCGGACACCGTCTATTAAAAAAGTACACTGTATGTCACAGATACATTTTTTTAACCGCACACAGTACACTGGAGATGTCGCACTGGTAATGTCACTGTCAGAAGTGGACATCGTCTATTGAAAAAGTACACTGTATGTCACTGATACATTTTTTTCAGCGCACACGGTACACTGAAGATTAGTGATGAACGGCATTAGCGATATTTCGTGAACATGTGGTAGAATATTCGCGAATATTCGTATTCGAGATAATTCTTTTGTATGCAAAAAATCGGCAATGTAATATGCGCGTTAATCGAGTAAGAGTGGGTTATAGGCAACTTTTCTATTGGGTTGGCTTGCTAGCATTCACAAATATGTAGAATATAGTGTGATATATATTCGTAAAAACGAATATTCGTTGTTTCTTTTTCATCTGAACCCATTAGTAAATGTAATGGGTTCAGATGGAAAATAAAAAAGACTAATATTCGTTTTTTAAGAATATATAAAATATATTGCTGCTGCCACACACAATTGTCCTTAAAAGGACTTTTGGATCTGTAAAGTTTTAGCAATTTAGCGCAGGTTGTGTGTTGACTGAGCCGTACATGCGCTATCGGTGCTATATATTCAGGACAGCCAATTACTGTAATGCCAGTATCCAACATGACTACGGCATTACAGTGAGGGCAGTACTTACCTGCACATTTATTGGCTGCGTAGAAGCCAAGAAAAGTGTGGGGAGGAGACTCGAGCATTGCGGTCGAGCACATGTGATATTAGGCCGAATACCGCCATGTGCCGAGCATAGCGATGCTCAAGCCGAACTAGTGTTCGGCCGAGCATGCTCGCTCAACACTAGTCGGTGTCTCTGGCCACTATGGGTCAGCTGCCAATGACACCAGGACTATTCCATGAGGTAGCAGCATGGCTGTTTTCCAGCAGCAAAGTCCAGATCCCTGTATACGGGTTAAAGGGTAAATAGAGGACTGCCAGGACTTTGCCCTTAGGTTTAGCACAGTCAAATCAGTTTGTTGGCACAGTGGGTCCACACCCACTGGCTGTTACAGGCACAATAGGGGACAGTAATATTATTTTGGGCATAATAGGGGGCATTATTATTACTGAGGGACTGTAGAGGCATTATTATTACTGGGGGAACAATAGGGACCATTATTATTACTGTAGGAATTATCTGGGGTGTTATAGGGGCATTATTATCCCTGGGGGAATTTTAGAGGACATTAGAATTGAAAAGGGCACAAATTAGGGACGCTAATCTGGACATTATTATTTCTAGGAGCATTATTTTTGTTTGGGGCACTGAAGAGGTATTGTTATTATTAAAGGGACTATGTTGGGCATTAATATTACTGAAGGTATTGTAGAGGACATCATTACTACTGAGGTAGTATAAGGGGAATTATTATTACTAAAGACACTTTTTTCTTGGGGAACACAGAGGACACAGTATTGGTGGTGACAGCGGAATAACACTGTTGGGGCACCCGAGTTGAAAGGGTTTGAGGAACCTAAGATGTTTGCCAAAGAAATTGCTAAATAAATAGCAAAGCCACACATATAATGTAATAATCATATTCTTTATTTCACCAAAGCCAATGATTAAATAGACAACACATGTATAAAATTTGTTAGCAGCTTAAAGCGAACCTGTCACCGGATTTTTACATCTTAAACGGCTCACAGTACCTTACAGATCTTGTTCTTGTACTTTCCAAGCTGGTGTCATATGTAATTATGCCCTTAGTATTCTTGAAAAAATTACTTTATAAAGTGCTGGTCCCATGCGTCTGCAGTCACGGCAGAAGTCAAGGAGGCAGACCCTCCGTGACTGCAGACAGTGACTCCCCCGCCATAACCCCGCCTCTCATCCCTGTAATAGACAGTTCTCCCAACAGCCGGGACCGCTTGTATCGGGCGCATGCGCCTTGCCACTCGCAAGCGCGATCCGAGCATCGCGCCGAGGGACGCGATCCGCTTTCTCAATCGCGCCTGCGCAGTCCAGTCCCCGACGCCGGAAAAAGCCGGCCGGCGCCGGGGACTGGACTGCGCAGGCGCGATTGAGAAAGGGATCGCGTCCCTCGGCGCGATGCTCGGGATCGCGCTGCAGGGCAGGCGCATGCGCCCGATACAAGCGCGGTCCCGGCTGTTGGGGAGAACTGTCTATCACAGGGATGAGAGGCAGGGTTATGGCGGGGGAGTCACTGTCTGCAGTCACGGAGGGTCTGCCTCCTTGACTTCTGCCGTGACTGCAGACGCATGGGACCAGCACTTTATAAAGTCATTTTTTCAAGAATACTAAGGGCATAATTACATATGACACCAGCTTGGAAAGTACAAGAACAAGATCTGTAAGGTACTGTGAGCCGTTTTAAATGTAAAAATCCGGTGACAGGTTCGCTTTAACAGACAAAGTGAGGTGAAATGCGCGTTGGGTTGATGTTCCTCTCCTCCTCCTCTCCCCTGACGTTACATCGGTACTAGGACCGTCGGCAGTCTGTTGGTATGTATTACATGCAGGCATAAGCATATGCTGGCAAAGCATATATTTGACATATGGCACCATGCCTGATACTTTAGGCAGGGATTAATACATTTTAGGGAGCCCAGTAAACAGGTCCTTTGGTCCTATCAATAGCTCTATTTGTACTATTATTGTAAGTTTGGTTAGTGAGGGCATGCAGCCTTAACTATCTCTAATGTATATTTGGTATGTGCTAGCCGGGTGGGGAGGGGTGTGGAGAGATTATTGTGTTCTTGCCATAGTACTTTGTCTGTTAAGCTGCTAACAAATTTTATACATGTGTTGTCTATTTAATTATTGGCTTTGGTGAAAAAAAGAATGTGATTATTACATTATATGTGTGGCTTTGCTATTTATTTAGCTATTTCTTTGGTGATCGGTGTCGAAAAACACACATATTACATTATTGTTCTTGTTGTTTTGGTTAACCTAAGATGTTTGTGTGACAAACTCTTCAGAGGATACATCAATGAAAGAAGTCCTCATGGCATTTTGGCCTGAATGGAGAAGATGACAAAAGAGATTGTGTACATCAAAAGAGACGTCACTGAAAAAAGTAGAGTAGATGTGAGTTAATGTAATAGGCATGTAATGCTTTATTCTTATATGTTTGGTAGCACTTACAGAACAGGTAGGATGCTGAACGCAGGACTAACTCTCTGTTGTGCATCTCACCTCCTCCTCCCCCTCTGCCATATCACTTGCCACCACAGAGGAGCAGCTTCTGGGGAGGTATCTTGTGCTGCTAGGACAATATATTTTGCTGTGGTACTGTATTTGGTTCTACTGGTGCAGTATATTTTACTGTACTACAGTATTCAGTTCTGCTGGGCAGTATATTATGCTGCACTGTGGTATTTGGCTCTGCTGTGGTAGTATTTTCTGCTGCACTGTGGTATTTCATTCTGCTTGGGCAGTACATTGTGCTGCACTGTGGCATTTGGTTGTGCTTGGGAAGTATTTTCTGCTGCATTGCGGTATTTCATTCTGTTGGGGCAATACATTGTGCTGCACTGTGGTATTTGGTTCTGATGAGGCAGTATATTGTGCAATACTGTTGTATTTGGTTCCATTGGGGCAGTATGTTGTTCTGCACTGTGGTATTTGGTTCTGCTGCAACAGTATTTTGTGCTGCACAGCAGTATTTGGAGCTGCTAGGGGCAGTATTTTGTGCTACACTGTGGTATTTGGTTCTGCTAGAGCAATAATTTTCACTGTAATAAAAGTTTGAAACCGCGCTGCTCCAGATTTCAACACACGTGAATGAATCGGGGTATTCGCCTCCGTCCTCCTCAATCAAAGGGTTCGATCCTCATCAGACCGCCTCCTCTGTGGGATTAAATTATCGGCAAATAGTGAAGTACCCTCTAGATGGTAATAAAAAACGGTTTTATTCTACTGTGGGGAATTGCTCTGGTAGACAGGCTTGCGGACGCAGTATAGAGGCAAGGTACACAGTTCTCTGGGTAAAGCAGAAGTGTTTTATTCACACTCGGCAAAACAGAAACAGTCTTTAGTGCTTGTTCACACAAGGCAAAACAGAAACAGTCTTTAGTGCTTGTTCACACAAGGCAAAACACCCGGCAAAAACATAAATCCCACAGCAAGGTCACCTGAGTGGTCGGTGTTAGTTCACACCGGGCAGTTAGGTCGGCCACGCAAAGTTTCCACCAGCGGCTTCCAGGTAGACTGCACGCCTGTTTGCAGACTCTTGCTCTCAGCCCTGAGAGCTCCACAGCCACACCAGCAGCTTCCAGGATAATCACCTCCCACCTGCTGAGGTGGCTGCCTTTTAAAGGCCCGGAAAAAGTCCGGCCTGGACCGTGGGGAATAGTCTCCCACCCAGCACTTGACTATTCCCAATAAGAGCCGGCCCGGATCGGCTTTGTAGCCATACTAAATATCAATGTGTCAAGCAGCACTAGCTGCTGCTGACACAAAAAATCCGGCTCTTATCTCACCGAGGCCAGGAACCTCGGTGACACGTACCTTCCGTCGATGACGGAACCTTGCGCCCTCTTACATACCCCCTTTGTTCAACCCTGAGGGGTGAACACACATGAGACAGTGGACGCGGGACAGGGCATCCGCGTTACCCTGCAAGCGGCCTGCCCGGTGTTTTACTGAGAACTTGAAGTTCTGTAAGGACAGGAACCACCTGGTGACCCGAGCATTCCTCTCCTTGGCCTGGCTCATCCACTTGAGAGGGGAATGGTCGGTCACCAGACGGAACTTCCTCCCTAACAAGTAATAGCGGAGAGACTCGAGTGCCCACTTGATAGCCAGGCACTCCCTCTCCACTATACTATACCTGGTCTCGGCTGGGTTGAGCTTACGGCTCAGGAAGACAACGGGATGTTCTTCGCCGTTGACTTCCTGAGACAGTACAGCGCCGAGGCCTACCTCCGAGGCATCCGTCTGTACTATGAACTCCCTGTTGAAGTCGGGTGTCACCAAAACCGGGGACCCACACAGGGCCGACTTCAATGCAGAGAAAGCCTCTTCTGCCTTCTCACTCCAGTGAACCTTTCCGGACTTCCGTCCCTTCAACAGGTCTGTCAATGGTGCTGCTATCGTGGCAAAGTGGGGCACAAACCTCATGTAGTACCCTACAATCCCCAGGAACGATTTTACCTGCCTGGTGGTGACCGGTCGGGAGCCAGTACGTATTGCCTCTATCTTATTTACCTGAGGTTTGATGACTCCCGCCCAATGACATACCCCAGATACTTGGTCTCTTCTAACCCAATGGCACACTTTTTGGATTAGCGGTTAGTCCAGCTTTTCTAAGAGCATCCACTACCGCCTGTACTTTGGGCAAATGGCTTTCCCAGTCGGTGCTGTGGATGACTACATCATCTAAGTAGGCCGAGGCGTACCGACGATGAGGTCGCAGCACAATGTCCATTAACCTTTGGAAAGTGGCAGGGGCGCCATGCAGGCCAAAGGGTAATACCTTGTAATGATACAGGCCCTGCGAGGTAACAAAAGCAGTTTTTCCTTGGCCGACTCCGTTAAGGGTACCTGCCAGTACCCTTTAGTGAGGTCTAGCACAGAAAAATAACGGGCTTGCCCTAAATTCTCAACAAGCTCGTCTACCCGGGGCATGGGATACGCATCAAACTTGGACACTTCATTTAACTTGCGAAAATCGTTGCAGAACCGCAACGTCCCATCTGGCTTGGGTATTAGGACTATGGGACTTGCCCATTCACTTTTCGACTCCTCAATGACATCAAGCTTCAACATTAATTGCACTTCCTCCGCGATGGCCCGTCGCCGAGCCTCGGGTACCCGGTATGGTTTTAACCGGATCTTGGCCTGAGGCTCCGTGACGATATCATGTTGGATGAGGGAAGTGCTATGAGCTTAGCTGATGTATGTCGCAGGGGCACCGCCTCCGGATACCGAGTGGCGTAATCGAGAACGACCAGAATGTGTTGGTGGCCCCTAGCGGACTTCGGTATGGGCCCTATTAGATCCATAGCGATTCGCTCAAACGGTACCTCTATGATTGGTAGAGGTACCAGAGGACTACGGAAATGTGGCTGGGGGCTATTTACCTGACAGGTTGGACAGGACTTACAATAATTTTCTACCTCTTTGAAAACACTGGGCCAATAAAACCGCTGCAGTATGCGGTCCTGGGTTTTCTGCCATCCCAAGTGTCCCCCAAGAACATGTTGGTGGGCAAGCTCCATAACGAGCTTGCGGTACGCCGTGGGCACCACCAACTGTTCAATATTCTCACCCCGGATTTGGTTCACCCGATATAACATTTCCTGGTGAACAACAAAGCGGGAAGCATTAACTCCGCCCCAGGTTTTTGGGGTTTACCATCAATTACCACAACGTTCTCCCAGGCCCTGGCTAGGGTTTGGTCCCGGTGTTGTGCGGTCCCAAAATTTTCTCCGGAGACGTTGAGGTCTGCCAATTCCGGTCCCGGTGGCAAGCCCTCCACGTCTCCCACCATTACACTTAGTGGGGTTGTCTCCCCTCTATCACGGAAGTAGTGGTCACCCCTACTGCTGGTGTCTCTGCTTCGGGGTCCTCAGGTTCGGGACCCGGACATTTTTCTTCCCCACAAGTAGGCAACCTGTTCCTCCACAAAGACCAGAACAGGGAAAGTCCTCCCCAATATTGCGGCATAAGGGAGCCGCCTCCCACTCCCACGACATGTGGCACCTCTTTCCCACCCACCGTCAGGGTAACCTTAGTAGTGGGATACTCCGGCGATCCCCATGTATACAGACAATGGTAAGGGTTCGCCCTTCTGGGAGTTTTTCTGTTACCAACGACTCATGGACCAGAGTTACCAGGCTCCCAGAGTCCAGCAGGGCCTGCACGGAGTGTCCATTAACCATGATGTCACACATCGGAGGGGTGTCCGCGGCCAGCAGGGGGTCAGCTATATACACTGGTTGGGCAAAAGAGAGGACCGGCGAGCGAACCCGCAGTCCATGGGTTCAGATGCCCTAGGGCAGTTGGCGGCCACATGTCCCCAGTCCTGACAATGCCAACACCTGACCCCCGCAGCCTCCCTCCTCCCCAGGGTATTCCTCCCACGGACTGGAGATACACTCCCCTCCTTATGAGGTAGGATCCCTTTTCCAGGATCCCGGGTTGGCAACTGGGGCTGACGTGACTTCGGTAGTACAGCAGAGTCCTTCAACAAATCCTGAGTGGCCATATACCTCTCCACCAGGCTAACCAGTTGTTCCAGGTTGCCTGGATCGCCTTGTCCCACCCAGCGCTGTATGGCTCTCGGGAGGGTGCGCACAAACCTGTCGACCACGACCCTTTCAACCATCTGAGAAGGGCTCAACAGTTCAGGCTGGAGCCATTTTTTACTAGGTGAAGTAAGTCATAGGCTTGTGACCGGACGGGTCGGGACTCGGAAAACACCCACTGACACACTCTGTGCGCTCGCACATAGGTGTTTACTCCCAACCTGGCCAACACCTCACCTTTTAGCCTCTCATAGTCCTTTGCCTCCTCACAGCTGAGGTCAAAATAGGCCTTTTGTGCATCCCCCACCAGAAAAGGCGCCACCACCTCAGCCCATTGCTCCAATGGCAGCCTCTCTTGCTCGGCGGTTCTTTCAAACACCATCAGGAATGCCTCTATATCGTCTTCTGGACCCATTTTCCTGAGGGCAGATCGGACTTTGTCCCTGGCGTTAGACACAGTCGGGGCTGTTGTGGTTGCAACTCCTGGCTGGGACGTTCGCACCGACTCCTGCAAGGCTATCAGCTGCTGCACTAGGAGATTGTTCGTCTGCTGCTGTGCACACATAGCCTCCTCATGTCTTTTTGCTGTAGCTCATTAGCCTCCTCATGTCTTTTTTGTTGTAGCTCATTAGCCTGTTGCTGCTGTAAAAGTAGCTGATTGGTCTCCCTCTGCTGCACGTTAGCCTCCATGAGAGCTTTCACAGCAGCCTCCATGTTGCCAGAAACCACAAAAGTTGCAGGCCTGATATATGACATGCAGTCCAACACAGCAAAAACAAAAACTTTCGGCGTTCACGCCAGCCTCACTGCGCATGCCCGCATCCGCCACCAAATGTGGGGAATTGCTCTGGTAGACAGGCTTGCGGACGCAGTATAGAGGCAAGGTACACAGTTCTCTGGGTAAAGCAGAAGTGTTTTATTCACACTCGGCAAAACAGAAACAGTCTTTAGTGCTTGTTCACACAAGGCAAAACAGAAACAGTCTTTAGTGCTTGTTCACACAAGGCAAAACACCCGGCAAAAACATAAATCCCACAGCAAGGTCACCTGAGTGGTCGGTGTTAGTTCACACCGGGCAGTTAGGTCGGCCACGCAAAGTTTCCACCAGCGGCTTCCAGGTAGACTGCACGCCTGTTTGCAGACTCTTGCTCTCAGCCCTGAGAGCTCCACAGCCACACCAGCAGCTTCCAGGATAATCACCTCCCACCTGCTGAGGTGGCTGCCTTTTAAAGGCCCGGAAAAAGTCCGGCCTGGACCGTGGGGAATAGTCTCCCACCCAGCACTTGACTATTCCCAATAAGAGCCGGCCCGGATCGGCTTTGTAGCCATACTAAATATCAATGTGTCAAGCAGCACTAGCTGCTGCTGACACAAAAAATCCGGCTCTTATCTCACCGAGGCCAGGAACCTCGGTGACACGTACCTTCCGTCGATGACGGAACCTTGCGCCCTCTTACACTACTCACAGACAAAGGTAGATAAAAGGCATATAACAAATAGTAAAATCGATCCAAATTTCTGCCCGACCCGGGTTTCGCACTCTGGCTTCCTCAGGGGCGACCACTGTGGTCGCCCCTGAGGAAGCCAGAGTGCGAAACCCGGGTCGGGCAGAAATTTGGATCGATTTTACTATTTGTTATATGCCTTTTATCTACCTTTGTCTGTGAGTAGAATAAAACCGTTTTTTATTACCATCTAGAGGGTACTTCACTATTTGCCGATAATTTAATCCCACAGAGGAGGCGGTCTGATGAGGATCGAACCCTTTGATTGAGGAGGACGGAGGCGAATACCCCGATTCATTCACGTGTGTTGAAATCTGGAGCAGCGCGGTTTCAAACTTTTATTATATGACTTTCCAGTGTGTCCACTCACCACACTACATCGGAACCAGCAGCGCAAGTAACCGTCCGTGTTCTGGGACACAGGACTGACATTTTATTTTAATAATTTTCACTGCACTGTGGTATTGCCGGCCCCGCATATTTGTGTTGGCCATACCTTCTGTCAATATGGCTACAATAAAAAGCACTTTTAATTTATTATTTTTTCTTTAAATCATAAATCTGTTTATTGAGAGTCATATAATACTAGTGTTGAGCGCGAATATTCGAATTTCGAATTTTTATCGTGAATATCGGCACGTCGAAAATTGGTGAATATTTCGAATATAGTGATCATCTGAACCCATTACCTAGTATACCTACCTGCTTTTTGCTTTTGGGCCAATGTGAAAATGCTTCAATATTGTAGTCTGTAGTGAATTAGATTTTTTTTCATTATTTAATTTATAGCACTATAGAATTTAGTGCTATATTTTCGTTTTTTAGAATATTCGTTATTTTTTTCCATCTTCAAGTCATGATTCCTCCCTGCTTAAGTGGCCAATGACTGTTCAAATTAAATTGGAAAAATTAACAAATATTCTAAAAAAAGAATATATAGCACTATATTCTACAGTGCTATATATTCGTGTTTCAGAATATATTTGCATTACGCAAATATTACATTGCTGATTTTTTTCGCATCAGAGAAAATAATTTACGGCAATGTAATATTCGCGTAATGCGAATATTCTAAAAAATGAAAATATAGCTTTATATTTGTTTTTTAGAATATTCGTAATTTTTTCCAATTTAATGTGAACAGTCATTGGCCCAAAAGCAACTTACGCAGGGGGGAATCATGACTTCAGATGGGAAAAAATGAAGAATATTCTAAAAAATAGAATATAGAGCACTATCAATAGAATAATCTTGAATACGAATATTCGCGAATGTATGACAAATATTCTAACGAATATTCGTGAAATATTACGAATTCGAATATTGCCCCTGCCGCTCATCACTATATAATACAGGTAACATGAGTTATATGAATACCAAGCAATATTGGTGAAACAAAATAATATGACATATATGACATCTAGAAGGAGCAAATATAATCGATAGACAGACATATTTTCCAGCATAGGTGAGGGGAAGAAAGAAAAAAGTGGGGAGGTGAGGGGGGGGGAGAGGGTACATGGGGAGGGAATCAACAGTGGGGGGTAGTGTAAAGGGGGGATGTGGGAACTAGGGGAGGGGGGACAAATGAGAATTAAGAAAACAAAAGTCTACTCACAGGGTTAATGGGGGGCTGCAGCTGGGTAGCCTCAAGAGATAATGTGCTGTTATATCAGCTCTATGAGGTTTTTATGTCATTCATTAAAGTAATGGACTTAGGATGATAAAGGCCCTATGACTGTGTCTCAAGGGCCTTGTAGCATGGACTGTAGCATGGTCTGTAATTCAATCAAGGCTTTTAAAGTGTAATAAAGACAGAGTGTGTTCTGAGTGTGTTTTGTTTGCTCAACTAGCTAACTCCTCAAGTCTAAATATCGGGGGAGAGTCTGGTGCAAGAGTTCAGCTTGGGCCCCCCTTCCCTCAGTGCCTTGTGGCCCAGGGCAAGGAAGCACATGCTGTTTGGGGAAAAAATTTTAACGGCAACCCCCCCCCCCATGCCAAATTCTTGACCTAACACCTTCCTTCTTGCCAGAGGTGTAACTCGACCAGCATGCACTTTCTATAATACCAGTGTCTCCTTATGTGGCACAAGGTTCTTTGGGCCCCCTCAGGTTTCTGGGCCTGGTAGCGACTGCTACTTCTGCACCCCCTATAGCTACGCCCAAGTTTGTGGGCATAAGTTCAGATGGTGTATTCAGAAGGCTATTACTGTTAATAAGGGATTTGATAGTATGGTTAGTGCTCCTCGTAATTATGTTAGATACACAGGTCTTTCTGGGGATACCCCAAAGCCCTGCTCCATCCAGAGTGGACAAGGAGGCCCTCTCACAGTGTGAACTAAGGTAACTTATCAAAACGTGGGTCCACCAGCTGAGCCCACCTTTTCAAGTGAATAGCAGAGTGGAATATCTTAAGATCTGATAGACTAAAGCCCCCTAGAGGGTGTGGATGAATGGGTCTAGAATAAGGTACTCTCGGTCTTTGTCCTCCACATAATGAGGAGGTAAAGATGGATCTCACTTTTATTTTTTTAAATGGAGTCTGTTAAAGGGATAGGTAACATTTCTAGTAGATATAACAGTTTGGGCATAACATAGGTTTTAAGCAAGTTCTTCCTCCCTATCCAAGAAAGGAAGAGGATAGCCAGGTAAGCCAATTGTGTCTCGATTTTATGCAATAGAGGGGGGTAATTTTCAGCATACAGTAGGGATGGATTGTTGGTAATCTGGACCCCTAGGTATTTAATCTGGGGTTGCTGCCAGTGAAAGGGTGCCAGCTTTTTAAGGGATGCGAGGGTGCTTGAGGGAATATTTACATTGAGTGCTTCTGATTTACTGTAATTAACTACAATTAACTAAAATTACACTGCTTACCAAATCTCTCAAATATGTCTAGGATTTTAGGAAATGCATTACCGGATTTGTGATTATCAACAGCAGGTCATTAGCGAATGCTGCACATGTGTATGCCCTCGATTCCTGCATGTTCTCTGATGGCCTGTAAAAGAAACTTCATAGCTAAAATAAATAGATAGTTCAATATCCAATAAGAAAAGGCGTCCAACAGGGTTCCATTTACTCTAAGGTGTGCACTAGGTGCTCTGTATAGGGACATAATGGCTTGTATATATTGCTGAGGAAATCTAAATTTCTCCAGGGTCCTAACTAAGAAGTCCCAGCTGATCGTAGCAAATGCTTTCTCTGCATCTTTGCTGAGGAGGGTTAAGGGAATGTTATTGGAGATGGCACATTAAATGACATGTATTACTCTTTGGGAATTATGACAACCTTCTCTACCAGGTATGAAACCTGCTTTAAGGCAGTCTGCCAGCAGTTTCGCCCAAATTTTTACATCCACATTCAGAAGTGAAATAGGGCCTTGTCCTCTTTCGGTATGAGAGTAATCTGAGCCATTAGTGGCTGGTCTGGAAGAGGGGGCCTTTCTAGAAGTGCATTGCACCATTTAAGCATATGTGGCAGTAGGCACGTGAGAAGTTTTTTGTAATAGCCAGATGGGAGGCCATCCAGGCCTGGGCTTTTAGCTAATGGGAGGGATTTTATGGTCCAGGAGAGTTCCCCTAATGTTATAGGAGCCAAAAAGGTTGCATATGCCTGCGGGGGCACAGTTGGTAGATGTATTGTATCCAGGAAGGAGGTTATTTGAAAAGCACAATTAACTCCTGCATCCTGTCCCTTAGGTTGTGGATTATAGAGGGATTCGTAGAACCGTCTAAACTCCTCTGCAATATGGGCAGTTTTTGAAATTTTGGTACCCGCTGTATTTTTAATAGAATGAATAAATGAGGATTCTTTCTACATCTTAATTAATAGTGATAAGCGGCAGGGGCAATATTCAAATTTGCGATATTTTGCAAATATTTGATAGCGTATTCGTCATATATTCGCAAATTTTCTTGATTGAGAAAATCAGCAATGTAATATGCGTGTAATGTGCGCACAATACAGGCGTGGGTCACTATAGCTACATTTTTCAAGCTGCTAGAAGTTTCCTGAGACTGGAGAAAATGGTTAGCACGTCAGAACATTACAATAGCTTTATATTCAGAGAGAGTGCTCCGTTATATTTCGCAAATCGGCAATTAATGATGCGCATATTTTTGCACAATACGTGCAACTTCACATTTTAGCAGGTCTGGCTACATATTACTGATTGGTGCACTAAGTATTGTTGTGAACTTGTGACATCACAGCAATATATATGTATGTATGTATGTATGTAGCATGTATGTATGTATGGACAGCAGAACCTACCACACTACCTAACACCCTGCACTATATCACTATCTAACCTACACTGACTATCTCCCACTAACTATCTGTTTTATATATATATATATATATATAGCTAAGCTAACTAACTAACTAACTAACTAACTATCTGATGTAATGGGACACAGGAAAGCAGAGAGCACAGAAATAACACTGCTGTCTCTCTCAGATCTGTAATAAACTGTAGAAAATGGCTGCTGGGGAGGTTCCTTAAATAGTAAGGAGGTAGGCAACTTTCCTTTTGATTGCTAGGGATGTTGCTAAGCTCAGACAAAGACAATACAGCCTTCTCATTGGTCCACAAGCAAAAAGGGAGGTTACTGATGAAAAAAAAGTTGAATATTCGAAAATACGCATATTTATCAATATATTCTAAATATTCGCAAATTCTTGAAGTTGCAATATTTGCGATTAAAATTTGTGATTCGAATATTCGCGCCCAACACTATTAATTAATCGAGACATGATCGCCATGTGCATAGTGCCGGAATTTAGAGTATTGGTATGCTTTAGCTGAAGCTATATTTAAGTGGGTCAAGAGCTGGCGCCTAAGGTCATTCAACTCCTATTGGGCTTATAAAGATGCGATCATTTATGTATCATTTCAAGAGATGCTATCTGCGATAGAAGGGAGTTAAGTACCTTAAGGTGTTCCTTCTTTTTGGCTACGCCTAAAGCAATCAATTCACCTCGTATGAACGCCTTATGAGTCTCCCAGAAAATCCCTTGTGACGTCTCTGCTGTGTCATTGATCTAAAAAAAAAAAAAGCTAGCTTCTCACCCAGGGATTTAATCATGAGTCCAACAAGGTTTCATTGAGCCGCCATTGCCATTCTCTGGGTGGTAAGTCAGCAAGGCGGAGGCGCATGATTAGATACAAATATAGGCCCTATATCGGCTCCCTGTACTATTTGTATGTGGTCAGCAGGTCAAAATATGTATTCCAGCCTCTGGTAAGAGTTGTGAACTGGAGAGTGATATGTGTAACACGTGTGTCATCCTCCAAACATTTATCAATTGTGTACTATGTTGTGCTCTATACACGCTTTTGAGGTTTATCAGGGAAATAGCCGAGGTGCCTGTTGACATGTCTAATAATGGATTCAGGGCAACATTAATATCTCTGATGACAATTTTAAGCGCTTCAGCAAATACCTCAAACATTCCTGAGCCACTTAACTTGATTAGTATTGGGGGCATATAGGTTGGCGAATGTTGCTGGCAGTGATCCAATCTTCCCCTTCACAAACAGAAAACTTCTTAATAGCGATGCTGACTTCCTTGGCGGCCCAACATGGCAGCTATGAAGCTATTGTCCAAAATATGTTTTAGGGATGTTGGGAACTTTTCCTTGTTTAAGATGCGTTTCCTAAAAGAAACATATATCTGTGTGTAGGGGCTTAAGTATAGCAATAACATATGATCTCTTTTGAGGAATATTGAAGCTTTGTATGTTGAAGGACGTAACTTTTATAGATGCCATGTTGAGTCCTTTAGCCAATAGCGTTGAAGCCACCCAAGCCGTCCCTGGGAGAGACAAATGCATAACAAGTTACATATCAATAAAGGAAACCAAAAATAGAAACCTAAGAATATACAGAATAATGCCCGAGCAAAGAAATGCTTATAGCTCCAAAGACATGATGCAGGGGATGGGGGGAGATATACATCTCTGGGCCTAATCAGAGAACATAGGGCCCTAAATCTAAAATGAGGATCTCTATAGGTAAACGAACATTCGGTCCAGTAATTTAAGTATAAGAGGCAGGTTGTCGTCTCGGAAGGAGGTGAGTACTAAGCGCCTATAAAAACCATGAGAAAGTAATAAAAGGAGAAGTAACAACATAAACATAGTGGCACAGTGCTACAATGGTGCGATTAAGGCCTTAGGTGTTGGGAGGGGAGTACTCCCATCGACCATGTGGAAGGTGAAATACTTTCCATTTCCTATGAGAAACAGAAAGTCTCCATAGAGAACACCGTCTGGTCACCATGTTAGGCTCCAACGTCGTCTGGTCTTTTAAAGTATAAGTGTCAAATTTTTTTTTTTTTTTTTACTATTGGATTTTGGTGATTAATATCACCTTGTTGGCCCTGTTTTAATTTCTGATTGTTTAATAAATAATCCCTAAAAGCCACCTAAAAGTCCCCAGTATTGGCTATTGTTACCTGAGATAAAATCAGGTTGCTATGCTTCTTCCGTCTACCAGACATGAGGATGGAGCATGCTGCGTGCACTGGGAACTGATAGTGAGTCAACATTGTAAGGGAATGTATAAAAAGCCAGGTTCTTCCTGACAGGAGATAACAGTGCTGGGCTGTGTGTATGAACTTCTCCACATGCCTGTGCTTGGCAGACACTCCCTTAGCAGTGCAGGACAATGTGGCTGCTCACTGTATAAATGACAGCCTTATCTGATAAGAGGAGAGCTTGTAGAAGGACTACAGGCTTCAGCCAGGCCTGGGAACTTCACTGCAAGACCCCCCTATACAGAGCTGGTCTTCACTAACTTCACTGCAAGACCCCCCTATTCAGAGCTGGTCTTCACTAACTTCACTGCAGGTGTCCTATGGATTAGCCTCAGGGCTGAGGGTGGCCATCTTAACAGAATAGTGAAATTGCAGTTTTATGCAGACTGGTTGCTAAGGGCTGAATCTTATTAAATAAGGGGTAAGTAAGTCTAATAGTTATTGATTCAGGAATATTATCATATTAGTAACTACATATATGAAAACTGAAATTAGGGTCTAAATGTGACAGTTATCCTTTAAGCAGGACCTTTCTTGGCTTTGGGAGAGTGACTCTTCGCAGCTGTGGTCCAGGGTTCAACCCTGGGCAGGGGTGGTGCTGCTGGTGTTGCACAGATAGGTAGCCATGATGGTATGTCTAGCGGCTTGGTGTTGAGTTCCTGCCACGCCTGTGGCAGCTCACAGGGAGAACGGATAGTACATCTCCTACCATTGGCTGCAAATGTGAGCCCAAATGGGAACAGCCATTTGTGTAGGATTTTCAGTCAGAGGGCGGAGGGCCCTTCTTTTAGCCACTGTAGAGGGTGCAATATCCTGAAATAAAGAAATGTCAGTTTGCTTATATTGCAATGATTTATATTCTCTAGCTGCGTTTAAGACGGCCACCGTGTTTTGGTAGCTAAGTAAGCCACATATAACATCACTTGGCTGCTCTCCAGGCTTAGGCAAGGGCCGAAGCGATCTATGTATTTTTTCAATAATCTTAGCAGTCCAGTCTACGCCCAAAAGCTCAGCATACAGAACACTGTATATGGCGCGTGCAGCAGAGTCCATGAGATTTGAGGTGACCGTCTCCGGTTTTATTATTGCCAGTTTTTTCATCATTGGGACAAAGCCTTGTCGAATGGTCCATTTAAGGAAGGACCTGGAGACTTGTTCTGTCTCTTGTTCTCCATCTGTAGCTCCCGAGTCAGGTACACTCTCCATGTCGGAGTCTTCCGGTGCATCATCCTCCTGCTGGTGCGTGCTCACCGCCATCTTGAGAGCCTGGGCCGGGGAAGCCCGGATCTCCATTTTAAGAATTCATCCATGTCTGCTTGGTGTTTCTTCACTCTTGGCATGTCTGGTACCTCTTTGGACTGATCTTTGCCTATCTTCACCATAATGTCGCAGATTAGAAGACGCTATAACTGGTGCAGCCATCTCAGTATACAGTCAGGCTCGGCCCCCCACTTTTAATTTTTTTTTACCATGACCCCTTAAAATTCTGCTTTGCTTTCAACAGTGGCACTATGGATAGGGGTGATGGTGGCACAGATGAGGCTTTAATGTGGTACCAAGACAGAACCAGCATCTTTTCATCTTTTATGTATATTTTATGTAGCAGAAAATGGGAAAACAGTAGAAAAATGCATTTTTCTTTTTTTCTTTCCTAATTTAACATAATCAATGCTGTGTGGTGACATCATCAAAGAGCATAAGCAGTGCCAGTGCTGAGTGGTGACATCATCAAAGAGCATCAGCAGTGCCAGTGCTGAGTGGTGACATCATCAAAGAGCATCAGCAATGCCAGTGCTGTGTGGTGACATCATCAAAAAGCATCAGACTGTTTGTGCTAGCTTCCAGTAGTGATCAATGATCATTGAAAGTGATGAAACGGGATAGGAAGACATATATTTAAGATAAAGATAAACAGATGAATATATAGATAGTTATAGATAACCAAGAGGAAATCAGGCATGCTGAACATAGTTAAAGTGACATTGAATTTTGTTAAAAAAACTTTTGATATGTTATAGAAATATATCAAAGGTTTTGATGGTTGGGGGTCTTAGTGCTGTGAACCTCAACGATTACTAGAATGAGGACCAAGAGCCCTCTAAGTTAGAGCTTCTCTCTCCTCATTCTAGCAATCAGTGGGGGATTTATAAATACTGATGCCATCTAAGGCTTTATACCCATCTTGACTCAGGTCCTATATAAAACTTCACTTTTATTAATCCTACTAAAATACACAAAATAACAAGATAATAGAGCCACAAACTGTATAAAAAATAAAGTCTATACTGTGCTGGCGATATTCAAGATAATGGCTATCAGGGTTAGGAGATGTGCACTTTCTCTCACCCAGATGCTATCGCTCAAAGATTCACTTTACACCCCCAGCTGTGTTTGGCTGGTTATCAGAGAAGCAGTAGCCAATATTGAGTGTGTATAGGCTACTATTATTAACTGCGGCTGACACTTAGCCACATTATATCGACAGACTAAACACCTAACAGTCAAACTGATTGCTGTTTAGCTAAACAGTTGGGGGTGGCTACATCTCCGTATTGTATGCAGTGTGGGCATTATCAATGTAAACGTGTCCAGCCGGACTGACCACCTTATGCTAACCAGCACTGCTATAGACTAAATTAAAAACTAAAACTGCCCCCCGACATGTTTCACCAGTTACACTGGCTTCTTCAGGGGTATTTGTAGACAGTCTATTGAAAGCAGTAAAAACTACGATGGGGATAGAAGATGTTAAAGAGGCGAGATCAGTTCAGGACTTCATGTTTGGAGGACTTCAAACTAAACAGACTAGATCTTTTCCAATACACGATAATGTGTCCGCTTTAATTAAGGGGGAGTGGCGCAAGCCAAACAAGCGAGTTTTTATTTAAAAATACTTGAAAAGAAAATACCCTTTTTCTGAGGATGTGGCTGCGATTTGGAATAAAGCTCCTAGGGTGGATGTGGCCATATCTAAAGAGGCTAGGAGGGCTTCTCTCCCCTTTGATGACATGGGCTCCCTTAAGGACCCTCTTGATAAAAAAGCAGACGGTTTTTTAAAGGGAGCATGGGAGGCTTCTACGTCCTCTTTTCGTCCCTTGGTAGCCTCTACCTGTACGGCCAGATCTTTAATAGTATGGGTTTCGGAATTGGAGGAGCAAATAAAAAATAAAAGTCCTAGAGAAGATATTTTAGCTGGCCTCCCCACAATAAAGAAAGCAGTAGATTTCCTGGCAGACGCCTCTGCAGATGCTATAAGATTATCAGCCCGTGCAGCAGGTCTATCAAATTCAGCCCGTAGGGCCCTATGGTTAAATAATTGGAAGGGCGATTTACAATCAAAAAAGAGACTATGTGCACTTCCATGTGAGGGGGGAATATTTATTTGGATCAGCTTTGGATGACCTATTAGATAAAGCCGCTGACAGAAGGAAGAAGTTCCCTGCATAGGTCCCCTTTTTTTCCAGGGATAGATCAAATCGTTCCTTTCGTTCTTTCAGATCTTTTCATAATAACATAGAGGAATCTAAGGATGAAAGGTATTATAAATCCAGACCCCGCAGGGATGGAAATAGGCCCTTTTTCTTCAGTAAACAATTGAAAACAGACAAAAAAACTGATCAACAATGACGCCAGGCCCCAGGTAGGGGGAAGATTAAGATTTTTTCTCCCTGCTTGGGAGAATATCTCAAACAGCCCATGGATCTTAGATACCCTAAGGGAGGGGTTAAAGTTTGAATTTCGCGACTATCCACCAAAAAGCTTTATGGTTACAGGTTTAGCTCAGAGAGACGGAGAGGCCATAAAATCGGAGGTAAGGGCGCTTATTCAGAAAGAGGTGTTAGTGTCGGTTCCAAAAGGTAAAAAAGCCGGACGGTTCTTTCAGAACCATAATCAACCTAAAGAGATTAAATCGATTTCTTCAGGAGAAAAAATTCAGGATGGAGACCATCAGCTCCACAATAAACCTCCTATTTCCAGAATGCTTCATGGCTGTCCTAGATTTAAATGGATGCGTACCTCCATATTCCGATACACAGAGACTATTAAAAGTTCCTGAGGTTCGCCATACACATGGAAGAGGGGTTAACACACTGGCAGTTCCATGCGCTTCCTTTTGGCCTTGCAATGGCTCCAAGGATCTTCACCAAGGTGGTAGCAGAGATGTCAGCACATATCAGGGAAAAATATATTCTTTTTGTCCCTTACCTCGACGATTTCCTGATAGTGGCAGCAACTCAGAGTGCTTGCGAAGCCGTGGTCCAGGAGGTGATCTGCGTGTTAGAGGAGCTAGGCTGGATTCTGAACGACAAAAAATCAAGACCAGTTCCACTGCAGCGTCAACTTTTTTTAGGCTTGATCCTGGATTCGGTACGACAGAAATGTTTTCTACCGGAAGAAAAGATATTGTCCATTCAGCAGAAGATCAGAAATCTAATTCAACAACCCCGAATCACCTTAAGAAAAGGTATGTTGGTCCTGGGAAGTTTGACATCCTGCATTCCAGCAGTCAGTTGGGCCCAGTTTCACACACGACCGCTGCAATGGGAGATACTAGAAACTTGGCATAAAGGGAGTCTTCTGCTGGAGATGAAATTTACAATTTCTGCCCAGACACTGTTGAGACTAGATTGGTGGATGAAGAGGAGGAATTTAGATCAGGGTCTACCATGGAGAAAAGGTAATATGATCTGCCTGACCACGGATGCCAGTCCTTGGGGCTGGGGGGCCCACACCCTAGACATGTTCTTTCAGGGAAGGTGGAAAGGGAACATGCTAACAGCTTCTTTAAACATGAAGGAGCTTTTAGCAGTACAACAAGCAGTAAAAAAGGTCCTTCCAGTCTGCAGGGGCAAAGATCTAAGGGTCATGTCCGACAATACGACAGTAGTGTCTTACATAAACAGGCAGAGAGGGACCAGGAGCCAGGACCTGATGGAGACCCTAAGTTCCATTCTCAGAATAGTGGAAGGGAACTGAAGTTCCATCTCAGCGGTTCACATAAAGGGGATAGAGAATATCAAAGCGGACTTTCTGAGTCGCCATCCCATTTCCCAAGCAGAGTGGTCTCTGGACAGGAAGGCTTTTCTTCAGATTTCGAAGATGTGGGGTTGTCCGGAAATAGACCTGTTTGCCTCAGTTCAGAATACAAAGTTAAGGAGGTTCTTTTCCCTGTCTCCAGAGGGATCCCCCTGTGGTCTGGATGCTTTCCTCCACAGGTGGGATTTTGCTCTGGCTTATGCGTTTCCCCCTTTTCCCCTAATTCCGAGAGTCTTGAGAAAGATCAGGGAGGACCAGGCAAGAGTGATCTTAACTGCCCCATTCTGGCCAAGGAGGCCATGGTTCACATGGCTAGGGAAGTTATCAGTGTCGGATCTATGGGTCCTCCCCAGCCTTCAGGGTCTACTAGTTCAGGGTCCCATTTCTCATCCTCAGGTGGACAAATTGCTCCTGACGGCATGGAACTTGAATGGCAACTTTTAACTAGGCAGGGTTTTTCAGTTAAATTAACTAACACCCTTCTGAAAAGTAGGAAAAGAGTGACTATGTCCATCTACGCTAGAACCTGGGGAAAGTTCCTTCCATTTGCGGGGCTTCAGTTCAATAGCCTTCCAAACTTACCTCCGGTAAATAAGGTATTAGAATTCCTTCAGAGGGGTCTAGAAATGGGCCTTTTCCCTAGTACTTTAAAGGTACAGGTTTCAGCCTTGTCAGCCCTTTTTAACGCTCGTTTAGCAGCAGACCCTTGGATTTTGCGTTTTTTTAAATCAATCTCAAGGGCTAGTTTGTATGTTCCCAGTAATGTAGCTCCCTGGGACCTAAATTTAGTTTTGCAAGCTCTGACTGGTCCCCCTTTTGAACCCATTGACCAGATAAATATAAAATACCTTTCCCTAAAACTTTGCCTGTTAGTTGCTCTTACCTCAGCCCGTAGAGTGTCTGAGATTCAGGCTATCTCCATAAACTCACCTTATACTACAATCTTGCAGGATAGGGTTATTCTAAAGCCTGACCCGGCTTTCCTACCTAAGGTGGCGACAAAATTTCATAGATCACAGGAAATTATCCTTCCGGCTTTTTTTGAGAACCCTACTTCTGAAAAAGAGAGGGCCTTCCACTGTTTAGATGTCAGGCGATGTCTCGTTCAGTATCTGAATGAGACTAAAGAGTGGAGAAAATCGCCTTCGCTCATCATTCATTTTCAGGGAAAAAATAAAGGTTATCAAGCCTCAAAGAAGACGCTGGCAAGATGGATTACCTCGGCATCACGCTGGCATACTCCTCCTTGGGGAAAGATCCTCCTAAGAATTTACATGCACATTCTACAAGGGCAATTTCAACCTCATGGGCAGAACGATCAGCGGTATCTATTGGAGATATCTGTAAAGCTGCAGTATGGTCTTCGCCCTCTACCTTTTTTTAACGATTATTGTTTACTCCTAAACTCACCTGCTGTCTTGGATTTTGGGACTTCGGTTTTTTCTGCTGTTATCCCACCCTAGGCCTCCTTGGCTCTCTCTCTCGTGGTGCTGTCGTGGGTGAGGGGTAAAATGAAAATTACTTATGGGTGATGGTATTTTCCTAAACCCACGACAGCACCCCTGGTTTTTTCCCTCCATTTTCTTGGCTTTTACATTAAATTAACCTATACGGCGGAGTTCCTCAAATCCGTGGAAACGTCATACTGAGGACAGAGAGGAGTCTCCGCCTTTTTGTGCTGCAGGTTTCCTGTCTGTGGGGGCGGATCCATCCTCTCTCGTGGTGCTGTCGTGGGTTCAGGAAAATACCACTACCCGTAAGTAATTTTCATTATTGCGCACACTCTGGAGGGCACTATTAACTATCAGGGAACTCTTGGGGAGCAATATCACTATTGGGAGCATAACTATAAACGCACTCTGGGAGAGAATTGTCATTATTGGTGGGACTTTTATATTACTATTATATTATATTATTATTACTTATGTTACTATTATCTCTGCAGTATATTATTTGGGGACATTGGGGAACACAGCCGGTAGCAGCAAGACAACACTTTTGGGGCAAAAAAAAGAAAATAATAGCACTCACATAGTGATAAATACAAAAGTTATATACAGTTGTTTTCAAAATTATTCAACCCCCAATGCTGTAAAGGGTTTTAGGGAATTTAGTGCACATTTGTAATTGTGTTCAGAATGAAATCTTACAAGGACTTTTTAAAGAACCAAATGCAACTAAAATGACATCAATTGTTTTTGTAATACAGTATTAAATGTTTTTTTTGTGATTTCTTCATTGACACAATTATTCAACCCCTTAAAGACTACCACTTATAAAAACAGAGGTTCATTCAAGTGTTTTCGATCAGGTATTGAACCCACAGATCGCTGCAAGACACTTGTGTCAAGCTATGCTTCATGTTTAAAAGCTGTTATAACTGGAAAAAGATGTTGTACTAAGTACTAACATTGAATGTCACTTGGGGGTTGAATAAAACTGATAATGATGTGAGCACAGAAAATACATTTGTGGTTATTTCATTATAAATGTTATGTTATATTTGTCTGACTTACAAGTGCCTCTTTGATTTAATTGTAAACAAGATGACTGAAATGATCAAAATCAATGTCAAACTGGCCAAAACACTCAATTTCAGTTGGGGTTGAATAATTTTGAACACAACTGTATAGACTAATATCTCAAATAACCCCATGTCAAATTCTCAACCTACTCACTTCCCTCCAGCCCTACTGTTAGGCCTCATGCACAGGGCTGTAGCGTGCATTGGGGACCGCAATTTATGGTCCCCAATGCACGGGCACAATACAAGAGCCTACCGCAACGGATCCAGACCCATTTAACTTGAAACCGCACGCTGCGGTTTTTGTCCGGCCACCTCTTTGGCATGTTTGCCGTGCTGCGACCACATTTCCCACCTGTCCCCATTATAGGGAATGGAGCCAGACTGGACTTCCAGCAGCACACGTCTGCAAACTGCCAGAACACCCTGCAGGACAAGCCTAACGCTAGTGTGAAAGATGCTTAAGTGGGATAATAGGAGTGCAATCAGACTTTAGATGCAGCCGCACCTCCAAGTGTGCATTGCAAAGAAAAAAATCACAAAAAGAAAAAACTAAAAATATTCTGCATGATAAGATAAATAAATATGAAGATATATATATAGCCACAAAAGAAAAAAACAGAACATAATAGCACTCACATAGCATTAAATACAAAGGTTATATATAGAATAATAATACCTCATTTCTGAGGTTGTTAGGGTGGGTTCACATGACGTTTTATGCATTAGTTTGATGTATGTATACGTTAGAAACAAAAATGATACAAAAACTTAGCACACTATGTTCTTGTATCCTGCAGAGTCCGGTAAAAAAAAACTATATATTTTTTTTACAATGGTATGTATATATATATATATATAATATTTGTTTTTGCTTTTTATGAAACTCTATGGTGAATGGATGCCACTGTTTGGCATCAGTCTGAGGCATTCATTTAACACCTTAAAGGGGTTCTCCAGGAATTAAGAAAATTAAAATACCTTAATATTACTTTATTATAAATATGTTCCCAAATACCTTTCATTAGCTAAAATGGCTCATTTTGTCTGGGGAGCATTCATCAGGGAAAATAAAATGGCCGTCGTCCATTGTTGCATACAACACCTGTCCTAATCACACAGCAGGACAGGTTACAACACTGAGCTAATCAGCTGCCTCATTCTCCTCTCCTACCTGTCAGGGATTATGATCCTGAATACAGTTTGATATGATCTTCTGATGAATTTCTGTAGGAATAGAGTTCATGAGGAGACATGAAGTACAGAGAGGAGGTGGGGGTGTGCATTATGAGCAGCAGCACTTGTACGTATGTAGTCTCTATTACCACAGCCAAACATTACCCGTCCTGTCTGTCCTCTCAGTACTTCCTGTCTCCTCATGAACTCCGTTCTCACAGAAGTTCAGCTGAAGTTCTTAATAGCTTAATTCAGGATCATAATCCCTGACAAACAGAGCAGAGAGGAGGATGAGGCAGCTCTACCTCACTGTTCTGAAGTAACTTCCCTGCTGTGTTATTAGTGCAGGTTTTGTGTGTAAGGACCTTGCCATTTTCACCTTAAGGACCAGGCTTTTTGGAAACTTGGCATGTGTCACTATATGTGGTGATAACTTTGGAATGCTTTTACTTATCCAAACCATTCTGAGATTGTTTTCTCATGACACATTGTACTTCATAAAAAATTTTAGTCTATATAATTCACCTTTATTTATTAAAAAATCCGAAATTTACTGAAAATTTGGAAAAATTAGCAATTTCTCTGCTTTTAAGGCATCATAAGAGATATATTACCTTACATCCCCCATATGTCCACTTTCATGTTTGCATAATTTTATAAATTTATTTTATTTTTTAAGATCTTATAAGGCTTAGAATTTTAGAAGCAAATTTGTATTAATTTTTTAAGAAAATTTCAGAAACCCATTTTTTTAAGGACCACTTCAGTTATGAAGTCACTTTGTGGGGCTTACTTAGTGGAAACCACCTATAACTGACCCCATTCTAGAAACTACACCCCTCAAGTTATTCAAAACTGATTTTGCAAACTTTTTTTTAACCCTTTAGGTGTTCTACAAGATTTAAAGGAAGAAAGAGATTACATTTTTAAATGTCACTTTTTTGGTAGATTCTCCATTTTAATTTATTTTTTCCTGTAACACATCAAGGGTTAACAGCCAAATAAAACTCCATATTTATTACACTGCTGCACGGGAACATGGCAGGGCTGAGAAGGAAAGGAGTGCCATATGGCTTTTGGAGGGCAGATTTCACTGGGATAATTTTAAGTTGCCATATGACATTTAAGACGCCCTGATGCACCCCTAAGTAGAAACTCCAAAAATGTCACCCTATTTTGGAAATTATAGGATAAGGTTACACTTTTATTAGTACTATTTTGTGGTATATATGACTTTTTATTGATCTATATTGCGCTTTTTTATTTTTAGGTAATATCAAGTAATATCAAATACCGTATTTTTCGCCCTATAAGATGCACTTTTTTTCCCCAAACAATGGGGGGGAAATGCCCCTGCGTCTTATGGGGCAAATGCTGACATTTTATATCACAGTCTGCGATGTGTCAGCGGGGAGGGAATGGGAGGAGGGGCTGGCGTCCGGCAATTGCGGCTGGGCCAGGTTCATTCACTGTACTCTGGCCCCGCCGCTCACAGTCTGCAGTATAGTAAAATAAAATCTCCCATTCAATTCATGTTCACAAAAGATGCGCCCTCACTTGTAATATCTACTCACTAACAGCTCCTGTAGAACGCAGGCAGCTTAACTCACTGATGTCACGTGCTTGCGCCGCCTACTTTATGGATGACATTCAAAATGGATTTTTCTGCGACTGTCGTGTCGCAGTCGCAGCATGTCGCATCTCGCAATGCGACACCATAGACTGCCAATATAAAAATTGTCGTACTGTCGTATTGGTGTGACAAAATGTCGCGCAACAAATGTTGCAGTGTAGTTGTGCGAAAAATGTCGTTGTGTAGACCTAGCCTTACACAGCAGGCATCCACCAGCAGAATAGCTGATTGAAGATACCTCTGTTCATAAACTTTTAACTCCACAGCATTCAGCTTCTGGTAAATGACTGTTCAGATGCTATGGTTGCAATTGACAATTGCATTTGAGTGGTCATTGCCTATCTGTGGCATGGCTTAATAAGAATGCAGTGATTTTCCCATAGACTGAAATGGTAAGCCATTGCAGTCTAGAGTAGAAATGAGGCTAAAAATAAAGTTAAGTATAAAAAAAAGTATAAAAAAAGAAAGAATTTTAAATTCAAAACACCCTCTTTACCTATTTTCGATGTAAAAATCAATAGACAATAAAAATGCAGTATATTTATATTTAAACATAATTTGCATTCTCACATCCACAAATGACGGAACTATTAAAATAAAAAAAGCATGTATCCTGTATAGTAAACAGCGCAATGGAAAAAGTCAAAATGATACCTCTACAAAAAAAATTGAATAAACAGTAATCAAAAAGACCTAAATAAGCCAAATGGTATAAACTACAGATCACCTTCCAAAAATGAACTTTTACACAGCTCCATAGAAATATAAAAAGTCAAAGGGTCAGAATATGACGATGCATGAATATGATGATAACACACCAATAGCCGATCTCAGGGAGACCAGCTACAAAAAACACTGCGGAGCCTCATTTAAGAGTCTCAACACAGCAATCCGAAGTGCAAAGCTCCCTGGGAAACAGTAATATGCAAAATAAATGTGGAGGCCCAGTTATGGGTATACAACACAATGAAAGCCAGCTATCCCTCAAAGGAAGGAAAACCGAGCAAAGGGGTGTCTCCATTACAGAGATCACCAAATCCACCATATTAAGTGGTCCCTATGAATATGATGATGCAAAGAAATTTTAGTTCTTTTAAGTATAAAAAAATTAAAAAAAAGTATTTACATATATATATATATATATATATATATATATATATATAGCAATAAAAATGGAGCAGCACTCCAAAAATTTATAAAAAAAAAATGTGCTTCTTTATTCACCTAGAAGGCATGGCAGCGTTAGTTCCTATGCCGGAGCCTTTCTCAAGGCTTGAGAAAGGCTCCGCATAGGAGCTGAAACGTTGCCATGCCTTCTGGGTGAATAAAGAAGCACATTTGTTTTTTATAAATTTTTGGAGTGCTGCTCCATTTTTATTGCTACATTACTTTGGATTGGTTTGTCCTTTCAAGAGCTTTGCACCCAGTCATCTACAGGTGGTGCTACCTCATTTTTGCATATATATATATATATATATATATATATATATATATAGTTAAGGCTGATGAGTCAGCCTGTATTTGTGGGAGGGGCGGAGGCCTTCATAAACGAGGCACGGCCTCGCCCACAGGCATGCGTTCTCAGGTGCTGAGGGGCGTATCTTCATCTATGACTCAAGCAGCTCACACCACCAGCAGCAGCTATGCTGAAGTCAAGTGCACTCGACTCGTAAGTATGTAAGGGCCGCGGTGTCCTGAGCCGGCCAAAGCTTCTCACGGTAAGGCGAACTCGGGCTCAGGGTAGACCGCTGCTCTGGGTTTGCTTTTGGCCGGGCTTGCAGGTCAGTTAGGGCTCCAACAGCTTCAGGCACACGGATCATCCTTGAACTCCCTCTCCGCCTTGAGCTTTCCCTTACCTGCACCCGCGGCCCCGCTGTTAGCTTACTTGCACGTGCGGCACGCTCACGGTCTCGCATGGTGGCTGTTTTCGTCAGTCTCTGCTGGTTTCGCCATTCTGGTCTTTCGTTCGTCGCCTCTAATGTCGAAGTCATGGGGTGTCTGCGCCCAGCATTTTCTGTCCTACTAACCGTGCTCCCTTAAATCCGTCTCTGTCTAGCACCCAGCTGCCATATTATACCAGCATTGCCAGGAGGAATAATGGATGGATAGCAACAATTCTACTAAAACATAGCTATTTTACTGGAGAGAAGTTCTGTTAAAAAAATAAAAAATAAATAAAATTTAAAGCGGATTTTGTGTTACTGTTTTGTATTCATGCCTCGGTTCACAATCACTCAGATTGGTCTCCTCTCCTCTAATTTGTATTCATGAAGATTGGTCTCCTTGCCTTAGCTAGCCAAAACAATCTGCTTGATTTACTTCAGCTGAGGCCAATAAGGCAATAGGAGTGAGTTCCTATTATGTAAAAAAATAATAAAAATTTTTTTACTTTTTGCTTTGTATGTCTTAATGAAGGGTTATAATTAGCAAAATGAAATTTGTCTTCTTCTATCTGCGTCTGGATTTTAGTTAGCATGGTTCCTCCATAAGAGTCTCGCACGCATGGCTTCTCTGCCATTAGAGTCTCGCACGCATGGCTTCTCCACCATTAGAGTCTCGCACGCATGGCTTCTCCGCCGTTAGAGTCTCAGACGCATGGCATGTGTGGCTTTTGCCATTAGAGCCACACTCGCTTATCGTTTTTTATTTTCTAGGTTGTTGGGTCTTCATTGTTTTTCTATAAAAGCAGTCATCCCAAGCCTGCCTTTTTGGACATCACCTTCTCCCAGGTTCGCACTTTCTCCCACTTACCCTCTCTAGATTCTTGCTTCCCCTTACTCCCCGTGGTTACTTTTTCTCTTGCCCGTCCTTGCCGTATAGACCCATTCTCCCAGGAAGCTGACCCTGTGGTCTCATTTTTCACGTTTCTTAAGTTCCGCATCTCCAAGGGTTGTTACAGTCGTGGCCGTTCTCCTCGCAGATGCAGCCGCTTTCTCAGGCCCCCCTTCCCCCCCCGTCATGGCCACTTCTCCAAGAGACGCGGCCAATCCCACTCCCGCTCCAGTCCCAGTCGCTCCTGCTCCAGACCCGGCACTTCCTCTCCAGAACCCGCCATTCCAGGTCCCCCGCGCCAGGTTCGAGCATCATCAGTACTCGGGCCGGCACCGCTCCCCTGGGGCCACTTTCCGATATGAAGGTCACTGGGACAAACAGCTTAGGCACTCCTCCAGTTACCACTCCAGTCCAGCCAGTGACCATCATCCTCTGGCCAGCAGAAATGACAGGTATCTTAGTTCGCAGTCCGTCTCAAGTTGGAGCAGGCGGTAGAGCTTAATAGCATTGTTTTGCCACTGCCAGGGGCAGCAGTCTGGCAGTCCATGTGTGTATAGTCTCCTTTAAAAAAAAATGTTTTTTTAAATAAATAAATAAATTAAAACTCACGCTCTGCTACACTGTACTGAGCCGGGGATCCAGCTTCAAACCACTATTTAAACGCTTCGAACACTCTGCTGCCCCCTAGTGGTGAGAACTGGTGCGTGGAAGTTTTTCATAGTGTCAGCTGCAGCACTTCCAGTAAAGCCCCACATGTCATTATGTTTAGAAAAATAAAAAATAAATTTGAGCCCACTCGGATCCCGCCCTCGCGCTTAAGGGAGGTGTTTGGGCTGCAGATGTTTCAGTAAGTACGGCTTCTTATCCATCAATCACCACCACGCCCTTCTCCCGTCTACTCTCTTGTAGTTTGTTAATTTCCATGTCTATCGGCTGTCACGTTTCAGGCTTACGTTTATCAATGTCCATGTCTGTCGCCTGTTACGTTTCAGGTTTACATTTATTAATTTCCATGTCTGTCACCTGTTACGTTTCAGGCTTATGTTTACTAACTACTAATGTCTGTCTCCTGTTACGTTTCAGGCTTACATTTAATAACTACTAGTGTCTGTCGCCTGTTACGTTTTAGGCTTACATTTACTAACTACTAGTTTCTGTCGCCTGTTACGTTTCAGGTGTACGTTTACTAACTACTGATGTCTGTCGCCTGTTACGTTTCAGGTTTATGTTTACTAACAATGTCTGTTGCATGTTACGTTTAAGGCTTACGTTTACTAACAATGTCTGTCGTCTGTTATGTTTCAGGCTAATGTTTACTAACTACTAATGTCTGTCACCTGTTACGTTTCAGGCTTACGTTTACTAACTACTAACGTCTGTCGCCTGTTACGTTTCAGGCTTACGTTAACTACTAATGTCTGTCGCCTGTTACGTTTCAGGCTTACATGGTAAATCGCTAATGTTTGTCGCTTCCCTGCTTCAAGTGTTCAGAACTCAATGTCCTGGTCGCCCCTTCCATTCAGGGTTAAAAATAAAAATAAGATAAAAATTGTTGCAGATGTTTTGTATTTTAATTTCTCATGCTTTCTTTCAGGTCATGCGGGTGACGGAACAAGTAGGGCCTTCCTCTCCAGCATCTCTTCAGCCAAGTCTCTTGTGTAAAAATCTTGGTCTGTTAATACGGCTAGAAATTTCAAACCGCCTGGAGCATTTATAGCAAATTTGCACTCCTTCACCCACGGAATGACTACAGGACCTACTATACTATGGCCTCTTTAGCTTATTGCCATACTGGCCTTAGGCTCTCTTACAACACAATTAAATTGTATTTGGCTGGGGTCCAGCATTTCTTCACGATAGAAGATCCAGTTAGTAGGTTGGTCTGGACATCTCAAGCGATAAAAGTAACCCTCAGAGGCATACAGAAGAACAGTGAAGAGACTGTCTCAAGGAGACAGCCGATATCAGGGGATCTAGTCAGGAATCTCTCTTCCTGCCTAGATAGTAATCCTTTTGGGCCCAATTCTAGCATAGTTATAAAGGCGGACGTTTCACACTGTATCTCTGGTCCTTCAAAACATCGCAGGTCAGTTCATCAGTGGAAGCCAAGCACTTACAGTCGTTTTATGATTGGTACCCAGTTAATGTTTTTCAATAGATTATTGTAGGTTCTGGGTGACTCCGCCCCGGATAGCCCACTACTTCGGTTCAAAGCCCGAGCCATCACCTCATCTCAACTCCCCATGTCCGTTCCCTAGCGGCTACACCAGGCATCGACCCCCAATGCCATTTCAGATCACTCGTTCCACATTGAGGTTGCATCAGCAACATCAAAGCATGATGTCATCAGCAAGATAGGACAGTGGCCTTTTCTTGTTTTGACCGGTGCACTCCGAACCCCCATGCAGAGAATTTTGTTGCTCTTTGCAGTTTGGTTTTGTGATTTGGTTGTACTGCCAATTAAGTTCTTTCCTACACTACACGGCTCGGTTTTTGTCCCCTTATAGGCCTACCCATGGCAATGGCAAAGGGCAAAACTCAGCTATTCAGTCAGGTCAACTAAGACATGTCCGGTTAGGTTAGTCTTGGTGTTATCTCTCTAGGGTTTCCAGGCATTCCGTGGCTGTAGTCATGACCACAAGTAGTTAAGGCTGATGAGTCAGCCTGTTTTTGTGGGAGGGGCGGAGGCCTTCATAAACGAGGCACGGCCTCACCCACAGGCATGCATTCTCAGGTGCCCCACCCTCCCTCCCCTTTTCATTTTTTCCATGGGGTATGCCCCTTTATAGGCCTACCCACAGCAATGGCAAAGGGCACAACTCAGCCATTCAGTCAGGTCAACTAAGACATGTCCAGTTAGGTTAGGTTAGTCTTAGTGTTATCTCCCTGAGGTTTCCAGGCATTCCTTGACCGTAGCCATGATCACAAATATATATATATATACATCATTTCGTATCAATGAAATCATACTGACCCATTAACATGCCCATTTCACAGCAGAGTGAACTGCATAAGAATGAACCCTATAAAACACTGGGGGAGTTACAATTCTACCCAATTTAGAATGTTTTCTACATTTATACTTTCTATATTGTATAGAATATTAAGCGGCGCCATTAGAAATAGTCTATCCCACAAAAGGTAAGCTCTTACCCTGGGTTCACACCTGAGCGTTTTACAGCGCGTTCAAACGCGCTGTAAAACGCTCAACAGATTAAAACCAATGCATCCCTATGGGAGTGGTTCACACTTGAGCGTTTTACAGCGCGTTTGAACGCGCTGTAAAACGCCCAACGCATAAACAAGTACTTGAGCTTCTTTTGGGGCGTTTGACGCGCGTTTTGTGATTGACACCACAGTAGTCAATCACAAGAACGCGCGTTTTACGCGCGTTTCCTATTTGCAAAAACGCGCTGAAATACGCGCGACAAAAACGCGCGTAAAACGCGCGTTTTTAGAACGCTCAGGTCTGAACCCAGGGTTAGGGCTCACGCACGCGACCATGGTTGTAGTTCACGAAAAATTTGTTTCGGATGCGGATCCATTCACTTCACAAAAAAAAAAATATAGAACATGTCCTATTTTTGTCCGTTTTGTAGGCAGGATGTTCCGCTCAGCAAAATGTGGAACACATGCGGCCGCTATCCATGTTTTGCGGATCCGCAAATTACAATTATGCAAACAGAAAAGAATTAAAAAGTTATACCTCTTGGAAAGCAAAGAATACAAAATGAAAACAAAAATTCAGAAAATGCATCAGGAAGGGGTTTAGAGGGTTGTCTCACTTCAGCAAGTAGCATTTATCATGTAGAGAAAGTTAATACGAGGCACTTACTAATGTATTGTGATTGTCCATATTGCTTCCTTTGCTGGCTGGATTCATTTTTCCATAACATTATACACTTCTCGTTTCCATGGTTACAACCACCCTGCAATCTATCAGTGGTGGGTGTGCTTGCACACTATAGGAAAAAGTGCCGGCCTCACTGGTGGCTGAAACTGTGGAAGTATGCATAGGCTGGTGATTTTTTCTATAGTGTGCAGGCACGGCCACCGCTGATAGATTACAGAGTGGTCATGACCATGAAAATGAACAAAGTATAATCTGATGAAAAAAATGAATCCAGCCAGCAAAGAAAGCACTATGGATAATAACAATACATTAGTAGGTGGCTTCTATTACCTTTCTATACATAATAAATTCTATTTGCTGAAGTGAGACAACCCCTTTAAGGGTTATCCATTAAAATAATAATAATACATTGATGCAAATGCATAAAAACAAAACAGCAAATGCAATAATGAAAAAAACAAAACAAAAACTCACCTTTTCTGTTCCACTACAATCTAGCACAGATGTCCTTCTGGTCTCCCCAAATTGACCACTACAGTCAATCAGTGTCCTCAGTGGTCATGCGCTGTACTACTGGCTTTAGGACCCCCCTGTCTGAACAAAGATTGGCTTAAGTGACCTTTGCTGGCTGCTTGTAAACAAAAGCTAGGGAGGTCACTGGAGCACCTGCGCAGCATATTGTAGAAAAAACAAACAAAAAAAACTGCCTAATCTGTGTATTTCACATATTGTTTAATTTATTTTTGCCACATTTATTTATTTGCGTACTTTTGTTTATGTAGCACAAACATTTTTCAAAGCTCTGCACACAGATTGTAGTCAAACATATCTGTTGCTGATGCCAAAAGTGGATCATATTCATGTGCAACTCTAATGTCCCTTCTTTAAGCACTCACATATCACTGTAATACAATATTAAGATCCTTGCCAAAAAATCTGAATAACAATGTGAAAAATAGACATTTCTTCTAATGATGCTAATTGTTTACTGTTGTATATTGTTGTTATATATTCCTGTAGATATAAAATAACAAGAACAATTTCCCACATTTCAGCTCTTATCCCACCAACCTGCATTTTAGTCATCTCTAAGTCAGTTTCCTTAAAGATAGACTGTGCAATACTGGTAGCTTTCATTTTTCCCTGTGGTTTACTACGGTAGTTACTGTTTAACATCCCCACCCACGTTTTTAGTTTGTTTAGTAAATCGATCTGATGGTAGGCAGCCCTGTCGCCATTGAGTAAAGGTAATATTCTATAGCATATGGTAGAAACGCGTGCAGAGATAGCAGCCTGTTTGGGAAATTTCACCTACAAAAAGCTGACACCATTGTTCTTTATTCTGGAAAGAAAGTGAACTGTGAGCATGAAGTGTTTGTGATCTGAAGACGTTTTAAAAAGGTTAGTGAAAAAAAAAGAAACTTAAAAGGGTTAAAGCAAAACAAATTAATCATGTGCTAGGACCTAGAATATTCTGGGAAAGATATTTGGTGTTTATTGAAGCTACGTGTTTTTGTGCTTCTTTAAGCGAGATTTGTCACGTGACTTCTCTGACACTGATCTGTACGATCATTTGCTCATGTTGTTTTTACCCTTTCACGTATTGTAGCCAATACAATAAATGCGTACAGTTAATCTATTTTCAAAAATGCTGAAAATATTTCCTTAGATTTTTTTACTGTCATTATTTTATTTCTGTATATTTTTATCATTTTCCGAATTCTTTCTTAAAATCGAAAAAGATTTGGAAGAAGATTATTCGTAAAAGTACCATTCCAATTAAGCAGCAGTATATAGCAGACATATATCTGACAATATGTCTGCTATTTATGTCAATACATTTCAGATTGTAGAGACTGTGATATCTTAACCATTATAAAGTTGGTCACACACATGGAGATTTCGCCGTCATTAGATGAGCTTGCCAATATTTTTGTTCATTCACAGCAAGTATATAGAGGTATTGATGACAATGAAATAGATTTTTGAATATGTCATTTACTTGCTGGTAATGTGTTTTCTATTGTTACTTCATAACTATTTCTTAGACAAAAGTGAAGTGATCAAAAAAATGTATTTCTCCGTTTATCTGGTTTAAAAACTATTCTATTCTATAATGCTTGCTATTTTTACTAAGAATCTAAGCCAACTCCCTGCTTACACAAAATGAGGAACACCCTTCAACAGAATGTTTACACCTTTTTAAAACTCAGGATGTGTGATAGGCTTCAAAGCATTAATCCAGCAGTGCTTACTAAAAGATTTCTACAGAGATTCCAATGACATATTTCATTATTTATGATATATGGTTTATAACTTTTTATGCATCTTGTTTAGTATGGTGGGTTGAATGTCACTGAGTTACAGTGTTGTTCTCGTGTACGTATTATAGGCTTTCCAGAGGAAGTTGACTCACATTGAATAGCAATGACACTTTAGACGGAAGTAAGGATGGACATTAGAAGAGCTTGATTAACGTTTGCGGAGGCCTTTGGACAAAAACATCCCACAGGGTCTTCTAACCTTTTGTAAAATGGGCAAGCTTATAAAAAGAAGATACGCAATTTTTAAAAATGACCAGCATTGTTTTCAAAAATTGCCAAATGCAACAATAACACAATAAATACACTGTGGAAATATGGTAACACTATGAGTGCTAAAAATTTACCAGAATGCTGTGCCAAAATGACAGTGAACTGTTGTGTCTCGATAACTGACATACAAATAATACCACCAGACAGTGCCCACACAGATGTCATGTAATTTCTACATAATGCCACCATAGAGTGCACAAATAACTTCACTGTTCATGGTCAACGTAGCCCTAATACAGCATTATAGGTATTTCCTTCTATATGAAGTATATCTCATGTCTAAAACCATATAAGGAGATTTATTAAAACTGGTGAAAAGGAAAACTGGATTAGTTACCAGAAGCAACCGATAAGATTCTACCTTTCATTTTTCAGAGTTCCTTTGGAAAATGAAAGTAACAATCTGAATGGTTCCTATGGGAAACTAAGCCAGTTTTTTTTTACACCAGCTTTGATAAGTCTCCCATAAGCTCTGAGTTATCATGCCTTCACACCAGAATTTTGGCTTTAAAATGTCCCAAAGTGGGGCATTTGCCACTTTTTGGGCTGATTTGTGAAAAATATTTGTGACTTTTTCCATTTTTCTCACCACTCATTCCAGGTTTGAGAAATATGGGTGGGAAAGTGGGTGTGGTTAGCTATGTTAACACGTTTCTATCCAGATTTATCACTAAGGCCCCTCACACGGGCGTGATTTCCACGCGGGTGCAATGTGTGAGGTGAACGCATTGCACCCACACTGAATCCGGACCCATTCATTTCTATGGGGCTATGCACATGAGTGGTGATTTTCACGCATCACTTCTGCGTTGCGTGAAAATCACAGCATGCTCTATTTCGTGCGTTTTTCACGCAACGCAGGCCCCATAGAAGTGAATGGGGCTGCGGGAAAATCGCAAGCATCCGCAAGCAAGTGCGGATGCAGAGCAATTTTCCGCAAGGTTGCTAAGAGACGGGACCTGATCTTTATTATTTTTCCTTATAACATGGTTATAAAGGGAAAATAATAGCATTCTCAATACAGAATGCTTAGTAAAATGTGAATGGAGGGGTTAAAAATAAAACAATTATCTCACCTTATCCACTTGATCACGTAGTTGCGACCTCTTCTGTCTTCTTCAAGCATTAGCTGCCGGTTAAAGGACCTGTGGTGACGTCACATCACATGGTCCAATCACATGGTCCATCACCATGGTGATGGACCATGTGATTGGACCATGTGATGAGCTCGGTGACATCATCACAGGTCCTTTAGCCGGCAGCTAATGCTTGAAGAAGACAGATCAGAACTGCACGCGATCAAGTGGATAAGGTGAGTTAATTTTTTTATTTTTAACGCCTCCATCCACATTTTACTAAGCATTCTGTATTGAGAATGCTATTATTTTCCCTTATAACCATGTTATAAGGGAAAATAATAAAATCTACAGAATACTCAACCCAAACCCGAACTTCAGTGATGAAGTCCGGGTTCGGGTCTGGGTACCAAACATGCCGATTTTTCCCACGTGCGTGCAAAACGCATTAAAACGCTTTGCACTCGCGTGGAAAATTCGCGCATTTTCCCGCAACGCACCCGCCTCTTATCCGGGCATCAAACGTGACGCCCGTGTGAAAAAGGCCTAAGGCCTCTTTCACACAGGCGTCATGTTTGACGCCCGGATTTAATGTGGGTGCGTTGCGGGAATATGCGCAATTTTTTTCCACGTGTGTGCAAACTTTTGTAATGCATTTTGCACGCGTGTTGGAAAAATCGCCATGTTTGGTACCCAGACCCGAAGCTGGACTTCATCACTGAAGTCCGGTTTCGGGTTGAGTATTCTGGAGATTTTATTATTTTCCTTATAACATGGTTATAAGGGAAAATAATAGCATTCTCAATACAGAATGCTTTGTAGAATGTTGATTAAGGGGTTAAAAATAAAAAAAACTTAACTTACCTTAGCCACTTGATCGCGTAGTTGGCGATCTGTCTTCTCTGTTCAAGCTTTAGCTACCAGCTAAAGGACCTGTGATGACGTCACATCACATGGTCCAATGACATGGGCCGTGCAGAAGTGATGCGTGAAAATAGCCCCATAGAAATGAATGGATCCAGGTTCAGTGCGGGTGCAATGCGTCCACCTCACGCATTGCACCCGCGCGGAAAACTCACCCGTGTGAAAGAGGCCTAAGACTTTTTTTAAAAGTCACAATCTCACTCCAGTGGCAGGGTGGAGTAGGAAAAGTGGAATCTGGTTTCTAGACAAAAGTCTTAGATTGAAGGGCAAGACAAATTTATCAGACAACCTATGACATTTGATAAATGTGATATAGAGTACGTCAACACATACTCAAGAAAAACTGACTTCAAAAATTCCCATCATGATAAATTTCTCCCATAGAATTTTACAGCATAACATAAACAATGAAAAGATTTTTTAAATCATTATTTTATCTAAAATTTTTATGTGAATTGTTTTGATATTTATTCAGTAAGTTGTTAATTAGGAATGTTTTAATTTTTTAATGACTTAATTATTTTTATTCAGCGCACACAACACTTGCGTTGTTAGATTCCGGCAGGCAGTTCCGTTGCCTGAACAGCCTGCCTGATCAGGAAAACTGTATGCAAACGCATGTCATTTGCAGACTGATCAGGATCCTGATCAGTCTGACAAATGCATTGAAATACCTGATCCGTCTTTTAGGTGTCATCTGGAAAAACGGATCAGATATATATTTTTTTCACATCTTCAAAGGTCTGCGCATGCGCAGACTGGAAATCCAGATTGGTATTACCGGAACACTTGATACCGGATCTGGCAGTAATACATTTCAATAGAAATTTATGCCGGATCCGTCATTCAGGCAAGTGCCCTGGAATTTTGGCCAGAGGAAAAAATGCTGCATGCTGCGGTATTTTCTTCGGCCGAATACCGTAAAAGTGACTGAATTGAAGACATCCTGATGCACACTGAACGGATTGCTTTCCATTCAGAATGCATTGGCACAAAACTGATCAGTTTTTTTCTGGTATTGAGCCCCTAGGACAGAACTCAATACCGGAAAACTTTAACGTTAGTGTGAAAGAACCCTATGCTTCTTTAGCATAAACTAGTCCTTAGCAGGTGATGTCATGGACTTTACCTGCTGTAGTGCCTGTGTTTGTTGACACACCACCTATCCCTGCTGGTGGTAACTATATTGATGTGCTGTGTACATAGAGTTTTATATACAATACTGGCTGGTTCTTCAGGTCCTAATATCACCAATACTCTCATACCCAATACCCCACCCATCCCCATAATAAAAACACGACACCATGAATGGATTTAATGGGCCACAGCAGCCATTTATTAAATACATGAATATATAACATAACTAGAGATGAGCGAACTTTAAAAAAAAGTCCGGTGTTCGGCGTTCGGGTGGTGGTTAGTCGCGCATCCCGTTATGGATTCCACTATAGCGGCATATGGAATCCATAAGGGGCGGCTGCCACCAAACCGAACTGTTGAACAGCCGAAGGACCTGGGGTGACGTCACTGTCATGTGATCAGTGCAGGGGGCGTGGCTCAGCACAGGATTTGATCCTGCGGCCCCCTGACTGCAGCGACATACACTCTCCAAATTCTCCCAATAACCAACCAACCGGCCATAAATCCCTCACCCCCGCCCCCACCCTCCCGGAACAAAAAGAAAAACACACCCCATATGACTAGGTAGGGTGGGTAGGGGCTTTTCCAAATTTTCACAAAATGGCACCCATCCCTCCATGTGCCCCCCATATATAGCCCTTAACCTCTCCTCCCCAGGGACCCCCCCCCTCACCATTTTAAAATTGTTAACCCCCTAACTCCCCATCCCCTCACAGCCAAAACTGATCATGCTGGCCTCCCCCTAGTCTAAGGAACTAGTGCAGCCATACTGGACACTTAATAATTGCCGCAACACCACTGATCTGGGCAAAGACAGGGTTGTGTAAATAAGGGGCCACCTGTGTCTGGATGGTGGATAATGAAACTGTTGGAGCTGTCGTGTGGAAAGACCCAGTGTCTAATCAGACCATACTTGTAATCATTTACATATCTGCTTGAGACATACCTGCATGTCAAGTTTTTCAGTAATCTGACACTTCAAATATAGGTGGATTTTGTTTTCAATAAGTGTATATTCTGTAGCATTTCTTTTAGGAAGAATAACTTTGGAAACCTGAGCATTTCAAAAGTTTTCTATTGCTGGATTCTGTTTGAATCTGTCTAGCCCCAAACATTTCTACAGCTTTGTACAAATAAAAGGTTGTAAGGAGCCATAATATATAAACTTATTATGGCTTCCTATGACCTTCAAGTTGTGCTTGAGGCCCAGCCCTGCAAAAATGACACTGCTAAGAGTAACTTGTCCCCTAAAAGGGAATATGTTAATTATTCACACTGTCATTTTTTTTGGTCTGTCAGTGTTTCTAGTATGTTTGATGGTAAGAATAGGGCATTTTGCAGTAGGCTGTGTTCACATCACGTTTTTCCTGTCTGTTTAACATATACAAAAAACGTATACGTTAAACGAATGCCTCAGACTGAAACCCCATAGAGTTCCATTGTGAAAAAAAAGTATACATTTTTTTACCGTACTCTGCAGGATACAAGAACGTGGTGTGCTGCGTTTCTGTATCCATTTTTTCCCTAACTTGTACGTCAAACAGAGGCATAAAAGCTGATGTGAACACACCCTTATTGCCTTCTAAAGTACCTGAATACTGACAGAGACCTAAGTCGCCCAAGTCAGTGAAGTTTGTTCTGGAAAATTGTTGTTTCTCCA